>OX276464.1:16214024-16819608 GCA_946251905.1 Cryptocephalus moraei | reverse complement strand
TGGTGTTATGTAGTTTCATTGAAATTTGAGTTGCAGACGTGTTTTTATGATGTTTTCTGTCTCTCAACTATCTCATTTCTGAATGAGTTTCAATATTTTAAGAATATTTTGAGAATTTTCTTATTGAAGCTAATTACAATCCCTTAAGATATCTATTTGGGCGTATTGAGGGGAAGGTTTATTTGAAATTGGAGTTGCAGGTGAGTTGTGCACTATGTCTACTATCGTATTTATTTATTCAATATAAAATACCTGTCAAATGTTTCATTTTCAAGTTAACGCCAAATAACAAACTGAGAAAAGATGATTAATTTGTAAAATGTCACAGTGCGATGCAATAATTATTTTCACCTTTTTAATTAAATTTAAATCACATTGAAGAAATTTTAAGTAAATAGATAAGTATTTAAAATAAAAAGATTGAAATATACGTTTAAATAATATTTTAAAAGCATCACCGGATATTTACGCCTCGTTTACCATTATTTAATTAAAATTAAAAATGAAACAAATAAATAAGCTAATATCAATTGCGTAATTGTAAATGTAATTACGTTTATTTAGGCAAATTTCTGTTACCAAGAAAATGTTTACCATTTTTAAAAATGGCAGCTACGAGAAAATTATCCAAAAAATGTGAAAATGGCAGGGAAATCCTTATAGAATTGTGCATTGCAAAAGAGGGTCTTAAATGATGGAAGCCTTTTACGATGTTAAGTTTCCATAAACAATTCCTTAAAGAGGCTGTTATAAGAGATTTCTTTAAGGAACGAAATTGGAAAATGCAATGTCCGTTTCAAGGAGACCAGTCCCTTAAAGGGACTTTTACGAAGATTTACACCACCAAAATTATTGAACCCTTACATAAGTAATATACCGACAACTTGATTAAATATTTAATAGTAAAACGTTGATGAAAATGTAGCTTCAAGAGTGGCAAAGGCGTTGAATGCAACAACATCCAAAAATAATGATGTAACGAAGTTGAGTAAGAAAACTAAGTGCCTCGTTGAAAACCTCCTTGTTAGTTTCGACCATATGACTATAATTCCAAGCGAAATTCCCATCACAATCTCTCCTTCGGGCTAATCTGAAGATTAACGCAGGTGATAAAAACTCCCCTTATCCGAGAGACCGTGGGAGGGGGAAAGACGTCGTCGGCCGCCATATTTAACTTTTTTCATTTCCCCGAAAATAACCATAATGGCATTTTGGAAGTTTAACGTCGGGGAGCAAAACAACGCAGAGAAAGAGAGACGTTATGGCCGTTGTACAGAAAAACAGCATTTCTGAATCTCCGCTGTACTAATTGCGGCGACATAAAAAGCGGGAGAAAGAGAGACAGAGAGAATGAGATGGAAAGAGGACGCCGAAAGCCATTGTTTGGAGTAGTCTTCCGCTGTTTCTACTCAGCATGGCGTCATGTCCGTTTCCGGGATTTCCCCCCCTTCCCGCCCGTTTAAGAAAGAGACACACATACAGACAGCACGAGAGAGAGAGAGAAAAATATCGCCCCCCCCCCCCCCGTTATACTTGGATTTATTAGTTGTTTCATCGAAACGATGGAGACGATGATTATCTGCTGGATACCCAAACGGCCCTAATACGTTTTCACTAACTCAGGAATCCCATTAGGGCGGTTTTTGTTCAAGAAGAGGGAAGTTAAAGAAGTGGCCCACTTAAGTTTTTGCCGTTGGTGAAATATTATCATCTCTATTATTGGTAACTACGTACATGTGTGCATATATGTATGAAAAGGCTTAAAATCCCTTCTTCTTTTGGAAAATGAAACTCCTATTACCTGCATTTTCATGCTAACTATATATTTTGTAATACTACTGAACAACGTTTCGTACTCCCATCATTTCATAAATTTATTATTAGTGAGTTCAAGCGACGACAGTGCACTTTTTTAGGCTAAAAATTATTTTCATTAACATATAGGTTTTCCAGTCTTCTTCTGTTATCGCTCAATCTATCATAATTTCTCCTTCTCCTTCCTCCTCTTCAGAATAGTGAATTTTGTGTTAGTATAACCCTTTTCCCTTACTGTGCTCTGTTCTTGTTGAACCCTCTTCTAAAATTGTTGTTCGTAGGTAGTTGAACCCATTACACCTTTTAAATTCATGAATTTTCAGTTCTGCGTCTTCTGCTTCGTTTGTTATTTTAAGTCACTCAGTTTTTCCCAAGTTCATATCTAACCCTCATTGCTGGTATTCTTCTATTAGCTTCCTTAATACATAATCTGCGTCTAATTCATCGTTAGCCACCATCACTTGGTCATTCGAAAATAATAGTGTCTTCAAGTAGTATTGTGACATTCAATTTGAGATCTCCTTTTATTGTCGGGAAGGTGTAATCATAAAAGAATTGTTTAAATAAATATATGTTATGATACCTCTTGTTATTAACTTAGTGTGTCAGTTAGTGACTCTTCATATATTTTTAAAATACTATAAGTGAAATTAAGAAAATTATTGTAATTTTTAGAAAACTTATTTTTTTACAATACTTAACCCATTAATTCAGTAAATTATTGTATTATTATGATTATTGTTTTATAATGTGAAAAATTACAATTAATATTAAAAAACGGGTTGCAATTTTTTGAACACCTAATTTTTCTGAAAATTTGCTTGGCGATGAACAGAACTAATTTCACTTCACCACTGAACGTAATTCTTCTATTGATAGCGATTGTTATGGATATCAATCAGGAGTTTACCTCATTTCAATTCAATTGAATCTTTATGCTAGTTATGTGACGAACGATATTTCAATTTAATATTTGAAAAATTACATATAAAATGCATATCAGTTATTTTGGTTATATATCAATTAATACGAGAGTAGCAATTGTCGGTGTAGAAAGTTGTCTCAACGCTCGAAGTTGAGAATTATCCTTAAGGAAGAAAGACCCAAAGTCTTGCCAATACGTTTAGTGAGTGTACCAATTGTAACAATTTACCTGCAGGGTAGATCACCCTTGACTTAACACTTTTATGTATTGGGAGAATGTTACAAATGCATATTTTGCGCTCAAACCAAGCATGTTAGTACAATTTGCATACTAATCTGACCGGTCGCACTTTTCCACCCCCCACCTATTCGCATATATCTTTTCTATTAACCTCCCCCCTTCCCTCTCTCGGATCGTAATCTAATCCCAATTGACCGTTCAATTACAAGATTAATTACCAAAAATAAAACCCAAGGGGTGGGGGCGGGCAGGGGTGGTCGCGATCGCCTCAATCGCAACAATAAAGAGCCACTCAACACACACGCACACCAACGCGATCCATTTGAAACAATCGCGTCTATCCCCCGTCGCCCCCTATTCCCCTAAAAACAGATAACATCGACGATGGGGGCGGAGGGGCGTTCGCTCGTACTCGCCTGTTTCGGGGGTCCGATTTGACACATTTAATTTGAACCGGGAACGGTCCCACAGGACTTATCCGTCCCTGTATACATCGACGTGTCCCGGACACTTTCGCTGATTAATAAAATAACAGATGTGATTTTATTTTAATCTCTGCGGGACTCTAATGCGATCAAAGCATCGGAGAGCTCGAGTGGAAATCGCATAATGTATTATAATGCGTGCATCAAGGGTTCGCATTAAGGGCACTGAACGCATCGAAAATTATTTGGAACGACAAGCAGAAAATTTTGACGAGGCTGGTGTTATGCGATCAAGCTCTGTGAAAATCTGAAGTTTGCCACTCCAGGGGCCGTATTTATAGTCGCCACTTGAGTTTGTCTCAAGTTGAGTCTGACTCAAGTTCAACTCAAGCCTGGGATAAGTTTGAGTCACCTCGTACCCGGACTTGAGTCTTGCTTATATAAGTAAATGACATTGACATGAAAATTTCACTCCTGTCAAAACGAAATCTTACCAAGTTTAATTTGTAAACCAGACCTCCTGGAACGTAATGGAAGATTTTTTTGTAATGAGCGTAATGACAAATATCTTTAAAAATTGGACAGGAGTTGAAATTAACTACAGAAACAAACCACTTGTGACAGTCTCACTCGAGGTTAGCTGAACATATGACTAAAACAAAACAAAGTATAAGAAAGAGCTTATGCTTGAGACGTTCTTACCGAAGTCGATCTTGAGTTTGAATTATAAATACGGCCCCAGATGTTTCAGAAATTTTAGGAAATATTACGGTTTGCGTATATCGACGACTGAAGCCTTCAAATTATCCTGGAAGGACAATTGGACCCCTCCTAAGACACATTGGGGCACGAAGTAATGATTCTCTTAAAATCCCTCTCTAGGAATTCCAACAACCTTCACAACATCAAATGGAAATCTCACCTGCCCTACTGGCGTCTTACAGACGGTGGAAAATTCTCCAATGGAAAACTATTAAAGCTTTCCACTACTTACTTAAATTGCTTGCTTGCATAAATTCTGCCATTAACATATTATGACACCTGTCAAGCTCCAAAAATCTCCTGAAATTGGATAGTCTCGATGTTCCCCAAATGTCTTAAAACCTTCTGTAGATAGGAAGTTAAGTGGATATTTGCTTTACTTAAAAAACATTTCAGTTTTGGCTATATCGACTACTGCAATGTTTACAATATCCTGAAAGGACAATTAGGTCCTTCCTGAGACATCTCGGGGGGAGAATCCTTGATTCTCTTACAATCCTTCTTAGGAAATTCCAACAACCTTCACAACATTAAATGGAAATCTCATCTGCCCTACTGGCGTCTTACAGACGGTGGAAAATTCTCCAATGGAAAACTATTAAGGCTTTCCACTACTTACTTAAATTGCTTGCTTGCATAAATTCTGCCATTAACATATTATGACACCTGTCAAGCTCCAAAAATCTCCTGAAATTGGACAGTCTCGATGTTCCCCAAATGTCTTAAAACCTTCTGAAGATAGGAAGTTAAGTGGATATTTGCTTTACTTAAAAAACATTTCAGTTTTGGCTATATCGACTACTGCAATGTTTACAATATCCTGAAAGGACAATTAGGTCCTTCCTGAGACATCTCGGGGGGAGAATCCTTGATTCTCTTACAATCCTTCTTAGGAAATTCCAACAACCTTCACAACATTAAATGGAAATCTCATCTGCCCTACTGGCGTCTTACAGACGGTGGAAAATTCTCCAATGGAAAACTATTAAGGCTTTCCACTACTTACTTAAATTGCTTGCTTGCATAAATTCTGCCATTAACATATTATGACACCTGTCAAGCTCCAAAAATCTCCTGAAATTGGACAGTCTCGATGTTCCCCAAATGTCTTAAAACCTTCTGAAGATAGGAAGTTAAGTGGATATTTGCTTTACTTAAAAAACATTTCAGTTTTGGCTATATCGACTACTGCAATGTTTACAATATCCTGAAAGGACAATTAGGTCCTTCCTGAGACATCTCGGGGAGAGAATCCTTGATTCTCTTACAATCCTTCTTAGGAAATTCCAACAACCTTCACAATATCAAATGGAAATCTCACCTGCCCTACTGGCGTCGTACAGACGGTGGATAATTCTCCAATAGAGGTTCATATTTTTTGTCCGTAATCAGGAAGTTCTACTAATTTGCATATAAATTTCTCTAGCATAAGTCGTAAAGTCGGCGGCAAATTTTCTAATAAGGAGATATTACGATTTTCCACTAGTTACCATTATATTCTAACCAAAATAAATATATGTGGCACCAATACCTTTAATACTTTTAATACTTTTAATATAGGTAGCGAGTAGATACACACTTATGATCCCGATAAGTGTCAGACCTACTTCAAGGAAGCGACCCTGCCTACGCGAGCCTTGGTTCATCTTCCAATACCATACGGGGGAAACCATTGTCCTAACCCTAGTTCCTAACCAAACCCAAAATTCCTTCACAATATCCACAATATCACAATATCCCTTAACACCTCGCCAACACGCACTTGGACGGGCGCGGCGTTGTAAAAGTCCAAACACTCCCTACAAATCATGAACTAGGGGAGGCCTAAGTCCAACAGTGGACCTGAAAAAGGCTGGATGATGATGATGATGATGATGAATACCTTTAATATTACCAGGAGAGATATTTAGAGACTTTGTAAGTCTCCCTCCACACAGAGGGGAAGATAGATCAATTTTGTTGTTATATTGTTCTTGGATTCTAGAGATATTTTAGCAAGCCTAAGGATCCTTCTGCAATATACTTTTTGGAAAGTTATAGAATTCTCTTATATTATCACTTCGGTTTAACTGAAGTAAATTGCAACTGATGGCATCATGCTCAATCTAGTCAAATAGAGTGAAGATCAGTTTTGTTACTAAAATCGTCTTAGATACTATAGACATTTTAGCAAGTCTAAGAATCTTCTGGATTATACCTTTTGGAATGTTATAGAATTTTCTCATATTATCACTCCGTTCTGATTGAAGTGAAATGCAACTATTACCGTACTCAACCTACTTATATAGAGATGCAGATGATTTTTGATATTATTCTTCTTGGATTCTATAGAGACATTTTAGCAAACCTAAGGATCTTTCTAGATTATATCTTTCGGAAAGTTATTTAATTTTTCTATATTGTTCATCACTTCGTTTTAATTCAAGCAAAGTGTTTCTGTTACTGTATACTCAATCATTCATGCAGAGGTGAATACCATTTATGTTATTAAAGTCTTCCTGGATTTAATACAGACATTTTAGCAAGCCTAAGGATCCTTCTGGATTACCTTTTGTAAAGTTATTGAATTTTGATATGTATTGTTTATCACTTCGTTTTAATTCAAGCAAAGTGATACCGTTACTATACTCAATCTACTCATGCAAAGGTGAAGACCATTTTTGTTATTAAAGTCTTCCTGGATTTTATAGACATTTTAGCAAGCCTAAGGATTCTTCTGGATTATACCTTTTGGAAAGTTATTGAATTTCATCATCATCATCATTCATTGCTTATTGGTTTGTTGACGTCTTGTGTAGTATTTTTGTTTGGTAAACCAAGCGGAAAGTGAAATTGGAGAATTTCCCACTACAACCGTAAAAACGGAAAAGCGCCAGTGTTCCCTCTTCTCGAAGGAGTCTCCCATGTACTACACGAACGCAGGGGGAACCGTCGCTTCATAAATTCCGCATTTAATAAATCTTTAAAAAGAAACAAACATCTCGAGAAAGAGTCGCCTCTCCCCGTCTCTTTCCCTCGCTCCCTTTCTCCCATTCTCTCTCGCTCTATTGTGCGAATCTGTCTCTAAGTAGGTGTTCGTCTCTATTTTGCAGCATCGGCGAGCCGGAGCGGATATCGGTTTGAGCTCAATTTCACGAATCTGAGAATCAGCCGAGCGTTCCGGAACCGGCTTTTCTTCTCTTATTGATTTTCCCTCCTGCGACTCCCCCCTTCGCCGTCCCCCCAAATACACTCTATACATATATATACACATCTTTCCCTGTGTGCAGTATATATATACAACTCTCCGTTTCCACCGCCCGTTTTCTTTACCCCCTCTCTCGCTCTCTCCCTCTCTCTCCCTCTTTCTCTCCCTTATGTTAAGGCAGAGTTAAAGGTCGCCTTAAACTGCCTCCTCTCGTCCTTCGTCTCTTCCTGCGTCTCCTTCGTCCCCGCTTGATTTTTGAATAATTCTTTCTACGGCGAGACTTTACTCCTCCATTGGAAAAACGACGGACGGGAACGTTCCGCCGAAGCTAACCGATTTCCTTCTCCCCCTTCCGTGTTCCCCCCGCTCCCCGTCGGACGTGCAAAGATGGAATTCTGGGATGGATTGAATCGCCCCGCCGGAAAGGTTTTCGGGTTATTTCGATTGTTTTGAGAAGAAATGGGAATTTCTGGTAAATGTCGGTCGAATTTTGGAAATTGTCTTCAGAGAAAGCAACCTCGTAACTTTTCCATTGGGATATACTTCTTTTTCGACGTTGGACATTTACATAGTAAATCCACAAGTCATTAAATATTTTTCCTATCAGGACACAACTATTTATTGTTTAAAAGTCAACTGGTACAATTTCAAAGTTCATTTTGATTTTATTAGCTCCTTTAGCCCGATTTTTTTGTACTACTTGTAAACCACAAAAATCATTACATAGTCATTTTCCAAATTACACATCTGGTGTTCAATTCTCAATTACTTCTCGAATTGTTTCAATTTATGGAAAGTGTAAGGAATTATGCGTTTATCGATATTTGTCCATTTTCTACAACCATGTACTTGTTAAGTAAGATATGGAAGTCATGACGAGATCTCGTGGAAAATATGCACTAAAATAGTTATCTACATAAATGCCAGGAAAACGTCACATAACTGAAGAGGAGCTAAATTGAAGACTCCGAGTCAAGTAAGAGATTTATTTCACTGACGTGTTTTGTATTGTGTTTTTCCGGAAATCGTAAAAAAAAACGAAAGTTACAAATTTTGGAATTTTTTTTTACAAATTCCACAAAACTACAGTGTGTCAATTTTGTTGGCAACTATAGTTACAAAGTAAACAACATCGAAAAAAATTTATTTTGCGTCTTGTAAAGTCTTTGCATTACTACTCCGGAAAATTCAATTTTCCTGTGCGTACATAAGCTGGAAAATGTTTTTTCCCAGACGATTTCCAGAAAAAGTATAAAAGTATGCAGTCAATATAGACTATTGAAATATGCAATTGCATTCATATGCACCTTCTCCAAAAAAAATTTCCAGAAATACAGCTCCACACCAAAAATCAGTTACTTTTATTACATAACAAACCTAATCATTTTTGTTTTATTAGAAATGATCTAGATTTTAGTGGTTTTAGTATAAATTAAGACGTTTATTTTAAATTCAGTTTTATTATAAAATTACTTAATAATTTAAGGCAAAATAAATTTTAGTTTAAGTAAGGTGATTATTTTAGGTTCGTAAATCGACACAATATTTGGTGGAAAAGTGGGGAGTTCTTTTAGAAACTGTGCATTACGCCGAATCACAGTTCCGCAGTTATAATTTTATTAAAGACTATTTAACTTTATTCAACGTCAAAACTACTTTAAGAACGCCATGCAACTGTAACTTCTTCAAAATGTAATCAGTTCGTTACAATTGTAAGTAACTCACCTACTTCTTTGAAAGCGTCAAAGGTTCGCTGATTTTAACAGATCGTTAAATTTCAAATATCGTATATTCCTTAAAGTGGTTGTAACTCGTTTAAAATTGCCATAAAAATATTACAACTATACAAATTACTATACAAATTTCAAACTTTATATTTTCTCCCTAGGAGCATTAATAGTTATTTACGGTACTTGAACGAAGTGTGAAGTGGTCTCTATAGAGAGTGGACAGTATGTAGTTATCTCTCGTAACTCGTGGATGGCTGCGGAGATGAATCTTGTCTCCAGGTTGTAAGGCTGCAGACGTTCTTGTAGGCGGAGATCAGGGCGTGACGTGATCTCTTTGAAGTTCTTGTAGTTTGGAGAGAGGGCGTGACGTACTTCTCCGGGTTTGGATCTGAGGGCGTATCGTGCAGATCCGGGGTTTTGAGGTTCTAGTAGTTTGGAGAGAGGGCGTGACGTACTCTCCGGGTTGAAGTTTGTTAGGTTATGGTTTGTCTGGTTGGGTGGCGTGAACAAAGATCACAACACACTGTCGTTTTGAGCATACTAGGGTATACTGCTTTATTGTCCCAAATTTCAGAGCTTTTATACATCTTGTTTTACATTGGTTAAATGAGATATTATTTGTTAATGACCTAGCTTTGCAGAAACTGACCTTAACTGGAGCGCGCTTCTTATCACGTTCCGTAATCGCCTTTGTTATGCTGACTCGGTTAATTATTGTGATTTGAACTTGACTTGTTGACGTTCGGTCGGCGTTGTTATTCTTCGTAATAAAATAAGACGTGCTTTTAGTTGAATTAGATGTCCCAAAAACTTTGTTACCCAAGCTGCGTTAGTGATTATTATCTGTTTGTAAAACAAAACGTGTTGAAAAGTTCCCAAAATGAGTTCACCATAAATTACAATTTCTTAACCTAAAATAATGTTGAAGTTAGCGTCAACAGTACTAGTGTGATATGTTGAAAATAAGTCACACGAGAAGATTTATAAATTAAATAAGTTCTCAATTGACTTAGGAAATATAACACGCGAGTGGCATACAATGTTTTATCCAACAAGTGGAAGAAATCGTTTTTTATGAGATAGTAATTAATAAGCTTTGTGATCAAATCAAAGCTACTTGCGTCTCGGTACCCTATAAATATCAGATTGACTTAACAGTGACTTTTTTTACATTTTGGTTAAAGTAGGTTGTGTGTTTGGTTGCCACGGGCAATAAATAAATCAATAAATGGAATACTACTTTAAATTATATGAACGTGAGTTATAATCCATAAATCACTAATTTGATAAATTACTAGTCTAAAATGGCATTAATAATGACAGTCATCGTCATAACTGTCATGTGTTGGATAAAATATTTTTAATTCCTTTATAAATATTGTCTTAACTTAAAAACTTTCAAATTTGACTCTTGTCAAAAGTGTCAAAAGTCCTTTGATAACGTTATAAGTTACATGTAAAATGCCATGTTTTTCTCAAAGTGGTTGCAACTTCTTTAGGGATACCATAAAACATCAGATCTTTTATTTCAAACCGCAGGGTTTCCTTATGTAATGACCATTACTATTGTATTGAAATGTCATCAGTAATTGTCATAAGTTCCTTAGAAATTTCCCTTCTTTTTAAAAACGTCAAAAAGTTATACTTTTCTTGATGTGATTGTTACTCCTTTCGGCATATTATATGAACATCAAAATTGTAACAAGTAGCTCAGAATTTCCACAGGTCCTTTAAAGCACAAGATTCTTTACCTCAAACGTCATATTTTTCCTAAGAATATCGCAACTGGTTTTAAAATGTGTTCAATTCCCTTACAATTCTCATAAGTTTCTTTGAAACTCCTTAAATTCTTTAACTGTGTGATACCCTATTTCAACGTCATATTTTAACCACAGGATAAATTCTATTGAAAATGTCTTCAGCCTATTAGTTGTAATTCTCGTGGAATTTCTCGACTTTAATCAATCCAAAAACTCGTTGAAATAATCATAAGTCAATTCCAGTTCATTACAATCTACATAAATTCTTTAGAAACTCCTCAAATTTCTTTAGAGCAACAAATCTGGTTATGAAAGCTTCTTTAAAAATGAAGTAGTATAGAGGTAAATTTCATTGTGTTTGTCTAGTATTATCGTGATTATCGTAGGTTAGGTAATCTATGTTCCAGATGAGTAATTTCTAATTTCGGGAAAGGGTACCGCGATATAAAACGAACAAATTAAAAGTGAAAGTAAAGAAAACTCGGTATTCCAAAAATATTTTTTGAAATGTCTGTTATTTGTAAAGTACCTATGCAAGTATGTATTTTTCGTATTGTAAGGAAAAGTCTCGCCACAAAATAAACAAACAGCGAGTGGTCATATATCCGCGAACGCGACGAATACCACTGAACTGAGCGGCCGTGCGCGGAATATAAATAAAAAGCTGCGAGGTAATAAATTAGGTAATAAGTGTTAGTTATCAGTATTATATAAATTAGTTCGGGATTTAATTAGTGGAGTGTAGTTATTTTGAACCCAGAAACGTTACAATGTTTTCTGAGCATTACTCACATTCCTATTTTCATAACATAACAAGGGTGATTATTTTTATTGTTCAGTTAGTGACATTCCACTGAATTAGTCTTATTGTGATTATTTCTGGACCTTGTGGGATTGTTCTTGAATTTTTTGACTTGCAGAAGGTACAAACGTTCCTGTGTTTATTGCCGCTGATTGTACTTTAAATATTTACTTAGTAATTAATTATTTATATTACAAGACGTAGCAATGGTATGAGCTTAAGGCTTAATCAGCTCAGATGTATGAGAAAACAACCTTGAAATCAACAAGGGTTGTTTCTGGAAGGTATCAGGAAAGGGAATGTTTATTCCTTTCATTCTGGATAAGTCGAATTATTTTTCATCCCCTAAAATTCCCGGTTAAGATAGCGATAGATCTGCTACTACCTCGCACTTATCAGTACAATTAACGGGAATTAAACCTATCCCATTCGGATCGGCACTTAACGTCCCCCCCGCCCGACAACAGCCCATATGAATTACAATATCCATCGTCCCCCTCCGTGTCCGTGTCTCCCGCGGGGCTCCCATTCTTCCCTTAAACATTTTAATGAAGTCTCCAGCCACTTCAGGTACACAATAACAAAATCCATTTTAATAGATGTAACACACACACACACACACACACACACACACACAGGAGCAGCTGCCTCCGGGAGAGGGTAAACCGTGAACGTATATACATACCTACCGTAAAGTGGAAGGGAGAAAGGGAATTGAGGGAGAGAGAGAAAGAGAGAGGGAGGGAGGGAGAGAGGTCGTTCTTTTTCCCTTTTCTTCGGCAAATATTTGTTGAATTGAAGTGTCAAGTATTGTTTGGGACTGGGTCGGGGCATTGTGTGACGGCGTTAGATTTGTTGTTGTTGTCGGCGGTGGCGGTGGTGCGGTGGAAAAGGCGAAAGGGCCGACTTAACACTGGTAGCTTTAATAGGGGTCGGTATCGGTTAATGCCGATATAATCCGGAGGATTACGGCCCGGAAAGCTCCTGATTACAATTTAATAGGAAGCGAAATCGCACTTCAGCTTCCACGGGAGATATTCGGAAAACTCCGGAACACGAATTCGAGAGAGAAATATCGGAAGAGGGCGAGATTTAATCTCGACCGGTCGTTCAGTACCGAAATTAAGGACAAGATCGAGACGAGACCATATTTAATGTGATGTTGTTTCGGAAAATTTCGAATTTTCCGATTTTAAAAATGGCGTAAGACTTTCTCATATGGCCGGACAAAATAGTCAAGGCAACATTATCACCGTTTGATAAAATAAATTTAGTATTGAATATTAAAATTTTCTCGTGTTAGTAAACATTTATTTTAGTTGTTTGTTATATGACAAAGTGTTCTTTTTTTTTATTTCTAACGTTGTAAATAGGAATTTAGGAGAAATTTCGCTTTGAACCAAATGGAGGCAATTCCAAAATTTTCTTAAGAGCATCACACTTAAACTAGACGAAAATTCTCTTAATTTTCATATCTCTGAACAGTGTTGATAACTTTTTAGGTTTTTTGATAGTATGTTAAAATATTTATTCATTAATTATATTACAATCATGGGAAGTGCGATGAGCTGTGTAAGGGTATTAGTCACATTCTAATGTCCAGAGGATTATTGACCGTTCGTCCATGCTCGAAATTTCACAAGATCGAGGCAACACTATTAAATTAGATGTCGTTTTGGAAAACTCATAATTTTCCGGTTTAGAAAAATAGCCATTTACCCACTATAATGGTCCTTTTTTAAACAATGATAGAAATGGGATTTTAGGTAGCAATTTTGCTTTAAACCAACTACAAGACGAAATGGAAGGATTTCCAAAATTTGCCAAACTGCATTTTACTTGGACTGGACAAACATTCTTTTAATTTTCGTATCTCTACTAGTGTTGCCCACGAGACGAGACGAGACGAGACTTTGAAAAATCTCGTCTTGTCTCGCAAAGAAAGTGGAAAGTCTCGTCTCGAGTCTCGTCTCGCAATAAAATTCTCGTCTCGTCTCATGTCTCGCGCGAGAATCTCGCAAAAGTCTCGCAAGTCTCGCAAATTTTTTATGTTCCCTATCTAAATAAAATCAGTACATTTTTTCAATTTTAAAGAACAAAAAGATAGTATTCTAACAAGATAAATAGAAAAAAACGAAAATCGATCATAGATACATGAAATACAAAAAATAATAAAATCACTTCTAATTTTGATTTCAACGAACAAAATCAAAATACCGAGAAACAAACATAATCATTATATAAAAACAGTATAATAGATTATATCGCCCTAATATCTCAGTTATTAATAATACGATTCTTTTCTCAAACTTCGGTGGTAATATAATTATATTGTATGTTGGGGAATAGGAAAATGAATAAATTATGATCTTATTTTAAATTTTAAAAAATGTTTGTCGTAACTTATTGCGATAACATAGGCTGCTCCGTATTATGCGGCTTTAAAAAAATGTTTCAATAACATTCGCGATATTTATATCTAATAATTAATTAATATTTGCCATTTTTATCTGCGATATTTCGAGACTTTTGCGAGACTCTCGTGCGAGATTCGAGACGAGACTTTCAAAAGTCTCGTCTTGTCTCGCAAGGAAAATTTAAAGTATCGTCTCGAGACGAGACGAGACGAGATTCTCGCAAACGAGAATATCGTGGGCATCACTAATCTCTACAGAGTGTTGATAACTTTTTGAATTTCTTGAGTTTGCTGATAATATATTAAATATTTATTTAGTATATAATTTTCAATTAAGAGAGCAGTGACAAATTGTGTACTACACATTAGTCACATTCTAATGTCCATACGATTATTAACCAGTTGTTTAGTCTCGCAATTCCACAAGAACAAGCCAACACTATTAAATTAGATGTTATTTCTGAAAATTTCAAATTTTCTGTTTTCAGAAAAGTAACAGTGTCCTCACTTTAAGATAATTATTTTAACAAATGGTAGAAATTAGGTAGAATTTTCTTTAAACTATGCACAAGTCAATATGGAAGGATTTCCAAAATTTTCCTACATGCATTTCACTTGGAATGGACAAAAATTATTTTAATTTTCGTATCTCTACAGAGTGTTGATAACTTTTTGAATTTTTTGTGTATGTTGATAATATGTTAAATATTTATTTAGTATTTAATTTTCAATTAAGAGAGCAGTGGCAAATTATGTACTACACATTAGTCACATTCTAATGTCCATGCGATTGTTAGCCAGATGTTTAGTCTTGTAATTCCACAAGAACAAGCCAACACTATTAAATTAGATGTTATTTCGGAAAATTTCAAACTTTCTGTTTTCAAAAAAATAACAGTTTCCCCACTGTAACAAAATTATTTTAACAAATGTTTGAAATTAGGTAGAATTTTCACTTTAAACTATGCACAAGTCAAAATGGAAGGATTTCCAAAATTTTCCTACCTGCATTTCACTTGGAATGGACAAAAATTCTTTTAATTTTCGTATCTCTACAGAGTGTCGATAACTTTTTGAATTTTTTGAGTATGTTGATAATATGTTAAATATTTATTTAGTATTTAATTTTCAATTAAGAGAACAGTGGCAAATTGTGTACTACACATTAGTCACATTCTAATGTCCATCCGATTATTAACCAGTTGTTTAGTCTCGTAATTCCACAAGAACAAGCCAACACTATTAAATTAGATGTTATTTCGGAAAATTTCAAATTTTCTGTTTTAAGATAAATAACTGTTTCCTCACTGTAACAATCCTATTTTAACAAATGGTATAAATAAGACTTTGGGAAGAATTTTCACCTTTAACTGTGCATCAGTCAAAATGGAAGAATTTCCAAAATTTTCCAAACAACATTTTACTTGGACTGGACGAAACTGTTTTGATTTCCATATAATTGAAGAGTTGCTAACTTTGTGAGTTTTTAGGGTGTGTTGAGGTTAGGTAAAATATTTATTTATTAATTATATTACAATTATGAGAGGTATGACAAGTTGTGTAGTGAGTAATAGTCACATTCTAATGTCCAGACGATTATTATTCGATCGCTCAATCGCGAAATTCCACAAGATCGTGACATTACCTTTAAATAAATGTTGTTTCAGGAAATTTCGAATTTTCGGTTTTTAAGAAAATAACTGTTTGTCCACTATACTATACCAAAATCCGTTTCACTTCACGAGTGACTCATCGCCACAACAAGTTGCGAGTGGCACACGCAAAACTCATAAAATCACATCCCTACTTCGAGCGATTCGCCGCTTTAGCAAATTTTCAACGTAAAGAGAGGGACAGAGAGAAGCGGAGTTGCCAAAATTTAACAATCCGCTCTATAAAACATAAGTCGAAACCCGTAGAATGGCAATATGTAGAAAGTTGTTTACAATACGTACACGTGTCGGATGAACAGTGTCGGTGCCCGGCGAAATACACGCTGGTCAGTACACGTGTGATATTCGTTTTTATTTTTCATTAGGCAATATTTCTTCCAGTCATCTGATTTCTGTAATAGCGCTATAATTATTTCAATATTATAGTTGCAAACTAACATTGTTTCATTCCCCTACTTTCCCTTCACTTCTTCATCCCGCGGAGGACTAATGGCTTCTAGGAATTCACTCCTGGATGAATCGAAACTCAGGTATAGTTCTACTTCAAAAAATGTTCGAAATAGGATTTTAGGAAGGAATTTTGTTTTGAACTAAATACAAGTTGAAATGGCGGGATTTCCAAAATTTTCTAATGTTAGTTAAATTTTCTAGTGTTATGATTATGAGTTTGTTGATAATGCGTTAATCATTTATTTAATATTTAAATCATAATCAAGTGAGGAGCTACAAGTTATGAACTAAACATTCTAATGTCCAGACGATTACTAACAAGTCGTTCAGTCTCGAAATTCCACAAAATCAAGACTATTTTATCAATTGTTAGAAATAAGAATTTAGGTAGAAAATTTGACTACACCAAATTGAATGGAACCAAACTAAATTACACTTGGACAACGAAAATTCTTTGAATTCTCATAACTACCAAGTGTTTTTATAAGATTTTAATTTCTTTTGTCTATCTATCTTGTGTTGATGGTGTTTTGTTTATTAATTAAATTACAATAAGGAGAGTTGCGACAAGTTATGTACTAAGCATTAGTCACATTCTAAATTTTAGACCAGGTGATTAGTGACTGGTCCCTGAGTCTTATTCTGAAGGTCTGAACTTATTGACTAATTACATTTGGACTGCGTGGGAGGTGACACGTCATATCTTAACCATCTGTCGGATTAAATTCCATATTAAGATATCAGGATATATTATAAAATCTGTGCTTGTAAAACAATTATTTGATTTATTAAATTAAACTGTTAGTTTAATTCGACCCATTAGACTATTAGTTTTTACTAAAAAAAAATTCTTAAAATTACATTTTGTTAAAAATTTAAATTGTTGGGAACAAGTTAATTCGTCAGGAGTCAGAACGGTTAACACTGAAATTGTGTACTAATTTTTTTGGCTGATCTACCGATCAAATTATGGGAACGATCATTTTTTTGGTTTGGATCAAGATTACCCCGTCTTCAGCGCTCGTAACGTTTTTTTATGTATTTTTTTATTGCGTATTAAATCGGCAATTCGACGTAATATCCATCAAAAAGTCTCGCTTAAAATTCCACCTCCTCCGGGGTAGTTTTAAAGCTTCTGCGATATATTTGTTATCGAAAGCAATTTTCATCAATTATTACTGTACGACATTTTACTAAAGTACAACCCCTAAGGGAAAAGGTCATAAGGACAATCTATTCTATTGATACTCTCCAGAGGGGTGGAAAGCTGAAACGTTGTCTGGTTGTGCTTTCCTAACCCCCTTTCCCTCTTCCGTCTCACTCTCCCTCCCTCTCTCTCTCTCTCTCTCTCTCTCTCTCTCTCTTTCTCTCCCGAAGTCCGTCCCCTCGCTACGTACGAATGACTGCTCGCGTGTAAGTACACACAATAACAAAATCTTATCCCCAGATTTGGCAATTGGCCCTTCGAGTGGGTGTCCGTAATTCCCTGCAATAAACATTAAGAGTACGTTTAGGGCGAGCGTTTTTTAAATGGTACGGACTATTCGGGAGAAGTCGCGTTAATTCCGCAATCACTTCCCCGCGTCGCGAATCAAATCATCGAATCGGGGTTCAATCGAATCAGCCCCAGTCCCGCGACATACGGTGCGATGTTTCATCGACGCACATGTTGCTCTTCCTTTCACTCTATTCTGACGAGTGTATTGAGATAGATGATATCGTTGAGTGCCTCATCATGCATAATGATGTGCGGCAATTAGGGCCGCGTCGGAATCGAAAACGGGTCGCAGGAGACGTGATTGGATTCCGCTTAAATCGACGAGGGTTTCTCACTGAAAACGGGAGAAAAGGGTGGTTTTTGTTTAACACGCATGCGCGTGAACCTTTTTGTTTACGTAAGGTTGCCTGTAAATGTGAAATGGTATGGTTAGAAACACCTCCTCTCTCTCTCATCGTCTGCACCCATTTCTGCCGAGAGCATTATTGCGCATGACCGAACCCTCGGACGCATGCGTAATGTCCTACTTCGCAGCTTACGAGATTTCTGTTCGATGTAGCTATAGAAGATTCACTTCAAAAACCGGATGTTTCCATTTACAATAGTGTTAGAGTGTTATAGTGTTACAATACAAAATTCAAGAGTATGTCCTGATAAACCATGTAGCAAATTAACTTATCTTTTCTAATTCCATTAGCCTACAATTCAGGATAACAGTAAGGACAGATACCGAAATTGAATAAGTTGAAGTTTTACTTCTCTTGGCTATCTTCAATTTTTCTCTCAATTTCTGTTTGTTTCAATATAGTAAGAATAGTTAATAACAAATTTTTAAATGGTTTAAGACCAAATAGTTTTCAAGGAAACATCAACTCTCGCTTTCTCTTATCGAGTATAGGTACCATATAATTTTTGGATTTTCTAAAATTTTGAATTTTTCCTCACACTAGAGGTGCGCACATGTTGTGATGTCAATTAAGGCAAAATATCAATTCAATATGCCCATAATTACTAGCTAATTGCACCATAACCGTTTCCAATAAACAATATCTTGTCCAGCTAAATTGTGTTAAGCTAGAATAGCCATAGCGGAATTTCAATTGATAAAATAAAGCCTGGGGATGCATATACCAGCAGGTTTAATTGCCAATTAATTGCATTAACTTAATTGTTCATTAATTGCTGTCGAATGGTCTAGTGCACATTTCAGAAACCTACCCCATCATCCCCTAATTGAGCAACGATGCATGAAAATTTATATATTATAAATGAAGGGACGTATCAAAATAATATTTTTAAATTTAATGGCAAAATAATTGATATACAACACAATAACTATGTATTCTCGCAATTACCCTCATCAACCCCTTAGTTATTCCCACCCCTCATCCTGCTCTAAAATGTTCAAATAAATTTTTTCGTGGTAACTATTATTATTACTTATTGTTAAAATGAGAATTCATTGCCAATTAATTACTGACGACCTACGCCAAAAAAGATATTGATTTAGCATTTTTCAAAAAGCAATATTCCTCATGTTAAGCTGTAAAAGTTATAACTGTATAGCTGTTACAAATAAAAGTGGGCCTACTTAATTGCTAATTAACAACTAAAGAACTATTGTTATGTATCTTCCTCCACATTTCATTTCCAAATTATTGCTGTCGGTCGATACTTGCAAAACTACCCTTAACAACCCTCAACTTAACCGCCACCCCTCAACCTTCTTGAATATTTTGAAACATTTGAAATGTTTTCTCTGGATTTGGTCTTCAAAACGAGAATAAATTACTAATTAATTACTGATGATCTACATCAAAAAAATATTTATTGTTTCAGCAGTTACCAAAAGACAACATTCCTGCTTTAATATTGGGCTGAATTTTGCTCTAAAAGTTGAAGCTAAGTGGGACACCTTAGCAGCATATATAATTGCTAATTAATTACGGTCGATTGGTCTATGTGCTGCAACCTACCCCCTTCATCCCCCAATTCACTCCAATACATCAAAATTTATATCTCGTGAAAGGACATATTTCAATTAATTTTTCTGCTGAATTGTTGCTGTCCAATTGACGATCAATCAAAACTGGTAATTACCCCATTTACCCTCGAGCGACCCCTAACCCCTCAAACCTTTAAATAATTTTTTCCGGAGTTATTCATCGAACAAAAATTCATTGCTAATTAATTGCTGAAGATCTAATTGACGCGAGCATTCCCAAAACGCAATCTCCTTTCCAGCTACCCGTTCAGCTGACATAGCCATAGCTGAATTTCACTGGAGCAAATTGAACTATGGGGTTGTCACAGCAGTACATTTAATTGCTAATTAATTGCCGTCGATTGGTCTATTCCAGAAACCTATCCCATCATCCCCCAATTCACCCTATTCATAGCGACGTCTCTATTTGATTTCCAGGAGTAATTTTCGGGATAACGGGGGTGAAGCATAGAAGGAAGGGGCAGACCGCGGGAATCAACCGATGATCATATCAAGAGTACCTAATTGTTTAACAATTAAATACATAGGAAGATTCCTAGAGATACGATTACAAGATACAAATATTAATATGTCGGGGGTGAATTAGGGGATGATGGGGTAGGTTTTTGGAATGGATAAATAGATCGTTCGACAACAGTTCTAGTTGTAGTTGTTGCAGCGAAATTTATCTAGGCTTTGATAAATACAATTTCTATTTAGCTAGCGCTGAAATGGCAATTTCCTTTTGGAAACAGCCGCAGCAATAATTTTTACTAAGCAAGCAATTGTGGGCTTCCTCCGACCTCTGGATTACATAATTACCTTTCCACCATAAGAGACATGTGATTGTAACTCATATCAAGAGTAATTGTTTAGCAATTAAATATGCAGAATGATTCCTAGAGATACATTTACAAGATACAAATGTTAATATTGTCACACGCCTGAGGACCTAGGGTCCAAAGGGAGTGCTCTGGTTGGGGGTGTAGCTATAGGTAGAAGCTAAAAAGAAAGCATGGTAACACATAACAATATTTATTTGGACACTAAATATAGGGGAGAGAACATCGTACAAAAAAAATTAAGGCAAATGAGCAAATGATAAGAAATGAGAAAAAAGGTCAAAAGGGAGGTGGTTGCTTACTTTAGAGTGACGAAGGGCAACAGGTGCGAGGCTCCTCCAATTAGCGGCATGCCGAAAAGGACGGGCTCTCAGACGGGCAGCGTGACGTGATACTAGGTGACAGACTGACTACCTGATCGTTATGATCTAGCTGTATAAATACAATCGGGATGTTTACGAACGTGATGTCGTACCTGTCCGAGAGTCGTATCGTCCTTCGGTTTAAGGTCGCCTCGGTGCTGAATAAGCTTAGACGGCGACCTATTTTCGCTAATTGGGGCCGCATCGCGACAATATACCGGGGGTGAATTGGGGGATGATGGGGTAGGTTTTTGAAATGAATAAATAGATCGTTCGACAACAATTTTAGCTGTAGTTGTTGCAGCGAAATTCAGCTAGACTTAGCTAAATTTCAATTTATTTAGCTAGCACTGGAATGGTAATTTCTTTTTAGAAACAGCCTCAGCATTAATTTTTACTAAGCAAGCAATTGCGGGCTTCGTCCAAACTCTGGATTAAGTAATTATCTTTCCACCATAAGAGACATGAGATTTTCACTCATAACAAGACTAATTTATTTAGTAATTAGTCTTGATATACTCAGGAAGAGTCCTAGAGATACGTTTACAAGATGCATATGTTAATATACCGGGGGTGAATTGGGGTATGATAGGGTAGGTTATTGGAATGAATAAATAGTTCGTTCGAGAACAATTTTAGCTGTAGTTGTTGCAGCGATATTCAGCTAGACTTAGCTAAATTTCAATTTATTTAGCTAGCGCTGGAATAGTCATTTCTTTTTGGAAACAGCCGCAGCATTAATTTTTACTTAGCAAGCAATTGCGGCCTTCGTCCAAACTCTGGATTAAGTAATTACCTTTCCACCATAAGAGACATGAGATTTTGAATCATATCAAGACTAATTTATTTAGTAATTAGTCTTGATATACGCAGGAAGTGTCGTAGAGATACGTTTACAAGATACATATGTTAATATACCGGGGGTGAATTGGGGTATGATAGGGTAGGTTATTGGAATGGATAAATAGATCGTTCGACAACAATTCTACCTGTAGTTGTTGCAGCGAAATTCAGCTAGACTTAGCTAAATTTCAATTTATTTAGCTAGCGCTGGAATGGTAATTTCTTTTTAGAAACAGCCTCAGCATTAATTTTTACTAAGCAAGCAATTGCGGGCTTCGTCCAAACTCTGGATTAAGTAATTATCTTTCCACCATAAGAGACATGAGATTTTCACTCATAACAAGACTAATTTATTTAGTAATTAGTCTTGATATACTCAGGAAGAGTCCTAGAGATACGTTTACAAGATGCATATGTTAATATACCGGGGGTGAATTGGGGTATGATAGGGTAGGTTATTGGAATGAATAAATAGTTCGTTCGAGAACAATTTTAGCTGTAGTTGTTGCAGCGATATTCAGCTAGACTTAGCTAAATTTCAATTTATTTAGCTAGCGCTGGAATAGTCATTTCTTTTTGGAAACAGCCGCAGCATTAATTTTTACTTAGCAAGCAATTGCGGCCTTCGTCCAAACTCTGGATTAAGTAATTACCTTTCCACCATAAGAGACATGAGATTTTGAATCATATCAAGACTAATTTATTTAGTAATTAGTCTTGATATACGCAGGAAGTGTCGTAGAGATACGTTTACAAGATACATATGTTAATATACCGGGGGTGAATTGGGGTATGATAGGGTAGGTTATTGGAATGGATAAATAGATCGTTCGACAACAATTCTACCTGTAGTTGTTGCAGCGAAATTCAGCTAGACTTAGCTAAATTTCAATTTATTTAGCTAGCGCTGGAATGGTAATTTCTTTTTAGAAACAGCCTCAGCATTAATTTTTACTAAGCAAGCAATTGCGGGCTTCGTCCAAACTCTGGATTAAGTAATTATCTTTCCACCATAAGAGACATGAGATTTTCACTCATAACAAGACTAATTTATTTAGTAATTAGTCTTGATATACTCAGGAAGAGTCCTAGAGATACGTTTACAAGATGCATATGTTAATATACCGGGGGTGAATTGGGGTATGATAGGGTAGGTTATTGGAATGAATAAATAGTTCGTTCGAGAACAATTTTAGCTGTAGTTGTTGCAGCGATATTCAGCTAGACTTAGCTAAATTTCAATTTATTTAGCTAGCGCTGGAATAGTCATTTCTTTTTGGAAACAGCCGCAGCATTAATTTTTACTTAGCAAGCAATTGCGGCCTTCGTCCAAACTCTGGATTAAGTAATTACCTTTCCACCATAAGAGACATGAGATTTTGAATCATATCAAGACTAATTTATTTAGTAATTAGTCTTGATATACGCAGGAAGTGTCGTAGAGATACGTTTACAAGATACATATGTTAATATACCGGGGGTGAATTGGGGTATGATAGGGTAGGTTATTGGAATGGATAAATAGATCGTTCGACAACAATTCTACCTGTAGTTGTTGCAGCGAAATTCAGCTAGACTTAGCTAAATTTCAATTTATTTAGCTAGCGCTGGAATGGTAATTTCTTTTTAGAAACAGCCTCAGCATTAATTTTTACTAAGCAAGCAATTGCGGGCTTCGTCCAAACTCTGGATTAAGTAATTATCTTTCCACCATAAGAGACATGAGATTTTCACTCATAACAAGACTAATTTATTTAGTAATTAGTCTTGATATACTCAGGAAGAGTCCTAGAGATACGTTTACAAGATGCATATGTTAATATACCGGGGGTGAATTGGGGTATGATAGGGTAGGTTATTGGAATGAATAAATAGTTCGTTCGAGAACAATTTTAGCTGTAGTTGTTGCAGCGATATTCAGCTAGACTTAGCTAAATTTCAATTTATTTAGCTAGCGCTGGAATAGTCATTTCTTTTTGGAAACAGCCGCAGCATTAATTTTTACTTAGCAAGCAATTGCGGCCTTCGTCCAAACTCTGGATTAAGTAATTACCTTTCCACCATAAGAGACATGAGATTTTGAATCATATCAAGACTAATTTATTTAGTAATTAGTCTTGATATACGCAGGAAGTGTCGTAGAGATACGTTTACAAGATACATATGTTAATATACCGGGGGTGAATTGGGGTATGATAGGGTAGGTTATTGGAATGGATAAATAGATCGTTCGACAACAATTCTAGCTGTAGTTGTTGCAGCGAAATTCAGATGGGCTTAACTAAATTTCATTTTCATTTAGCTAGTGCTGGAATGGTAATTTCGTTTTGGAAACAGCCGCAGCACTCATTTTTATTTAGCAAGCAATTGCGGGCTTCGTCCAAACTCTGGATTAAGTAATTACCTTTCCACCATAAGAGACATGAGATTTTAACTCATATTAAGAGTAACTGTTTAGCAATTAAATATGCAGAAGGATTCCTAGAGATAAATTTACAAGATACAAATGTTAATATATCTGGGGTGAATTGGGGTATGATAGGGTAGGTTTTTGGAATGGATAAATAGGTCGTTCGACAACAATTTTAACTGTAAGTAGTTGTTGCAGCGAATTCAGCTAGACTTAGCTAAATTTCAATTTATTTAGCTAGCACTGGAATGGTAATTTCTTTTTGGAAACAGCCGCAGCAATAATTTTTACTTAGCAAGCAATTGTGGGCTTCCTCCGACCTCTGGATTACATAATTACCTTTCCACCATAAGAGACATGAAATTGTAACTCATATCAAGAGTATTTGTTTAGCAATTAAATATGCAGAAAGATTCCTAGAGATAGGTTTACAAGATACCAATGTCAATATATCGGGGGTGAATTTGAGGATGATGGGGTAGGTTTTTGAAATGGATAAATAAATCGTTCGACAACAATTTTAGCTATAGTTGTTGCAGCGAAATTCAGCTAGACTTAGCTAAATTTTAATTTATTTAGCTAGCGCTGGAATGGTAATTTCTTTTTGGAAACAGCCTCAGCATTAATTTTTATTTAGCAAGCAATTGCGGGCTTCGTTTAAACTCTGGATTAAGTAATTACCTTTCCTCCATAAGAGACATGAGATTGTAACTCATATCAAGAGTAACTGCTTAGCAATTAAATACGCAGGAAGATTCCTAGAGATATGCATACAAAATTCAAATGTTAATATACCGGGGGTGAATTGAGGGATGATGGGGTAGGTTTTTGAAATGAATAAATAGATCGTTCGACAACAATTTTAGCTGTAGTTGTTGCAGCGAAATTCAGCTAGACTTAGCTAAATTTCAATTTATTTAGCTAGCGCTGGAATGGTAATTTATTTGGAAACAGCCGGAGCATTAATTTTTACTTAGCAAACAATTGCGGCCTTCGTCCAACCTCTGGATTAAGTAATTACCTTTCCACCAAAAGAGACATGAGATTTGGACTCGTCTCGAACTATGCCGGTAAAGTAAATCTCGTATTGCCTTGTCTATGTCTTATATTGTAGGGTCCAAAAACAATGGAGATCTAAATGGCAGTAGCTGCTGTCCATTAAAAGCTCTAAAATTGAAGGTTTCTCCTAAAGTAGGAAATTGTAATTTTGACCGAAACAAATTTACGAGTACTGTCACGTCAACGACTTTTCCGTTGATAATTACACGCAGGAAATGGTAATGCAAACATTCCGTTTCCATTGTGGGTATTTTTTGAAAGTATAATTACACTCGACAAGCGAAAAGTGTAAACACTCCGCTTCTCTTTCGTGTCGAGATAAAAAATTTAAATCCATATATGTAAAAGTGTTCGAGTATTACCTCCCCCCGTCGTCGGAGTGTACCTAAATGGAGAGTCATTTGCATAGCAAAAATGTCGCTTTGTAGCTGCATTAATCATAACATCAATAAGGCACTTTATAAACAAACGCAGAAGCCGCAACTTCAAACTAATAAGTCTCATTGCAAATTAGATTACGGCATCCAAAGCTTTGTGCTTTCGGTAATACGGCAGCAGAAAGCTTTGCGGCCCAGCTCGAGCGCTCGCAATGCTCCCTTTGATATCTCGGCGTAGCGAAGGGCTGGCCGACTGTACTTCGGTACGGCCACTTAGCTGCGGCTTTCCCTCTTTCCATAATTGTTCCTAGAATTATATTTTCTCTCTGGTGAAATGTAAGCTCTCAGTCCTCCCCCTTCCATCCCGCCCTCGCCCAACACTCGCTCGCTATTTCCCTTACTTAAAGGTAAATGCGGTTATTTTGATTAATATGTATACGGAGACGGGAGATGGCTCCGATCGATCGGAACTCCCAGATATGTAAGCCTCGTTTAATCCGGGGAAATAAAATGGATCCACGTATGCACAGAGTCGCTATACGTTTTCGGGGATCGTTAGGGACTATTTTTGGGAACGAAAGTGCATTACCAACGGACATTATTACTCTGGTAACTGAAGTTAGGAAATTTAAAATATACCTGCAAAACTGATTTCTTTTCTACAGTTAATGTGCTCCTTTTTCTTTTTAACCTTTCCCTGACAAAAGACTTTCCCTGTCTGGAAACAAATTCCTATTACGTATATGTAATTATAGGAGCAATGTATCAAATTATAATAAGAAAGTGTGGTGAGAAATAGTGATTTTAAAAGTTTGAAATAAATTCGAGACTAAATTTAAAATTTGAAACAACGGAACCTCAAATATATTCAATGTTTATAGTTCACCGTTGTATATAAAATACAAATATTAACTCGATATAGTAAGACATAGTAAGAAAATAACAGTAAATAAAAAAATAATACTAGTAGTACTCTAATAATACTTATATACAGGGTGTTAGGGGTTTGACTGCCTTTATTTTAACAGGCGATAGCATTCACCAAGATAAACAAAAAACCTTATATAACAGGGGTGCTAAAGCCAACCGTTTTCGAGAAAAAAATTAGCAAACTTCTAATTTTTATGTAAAAATTCAGTTTTCTTAAAGAATCTCACAAAAAATTGTATATGAAATGACCATAAGATGTATTGTTTAAATTTATTTATATTTAATTTTTAACAAAACCATTTTTTCTTTAAAAAAAAATTTAATCAATAAAACTCGATAAAATAGCTATGACGTGGTGTGGCAACATCGCAAATTTATCGCACGCGTCGCGAAGCATTGACCCCGTACAGCTGTTATATGTATACGGATTATTTCTTGTCGGTGTTGCCAAGTTGTGGTGAAATGCCTTGATAAAATAACTCAACTTTTCTCGAAAACGGTTGGTTTTAGGACCCCCGTTATATAAGGTTTTTGTTTGTTTTGATGAATACTATCACCTATTAAAATAAAGGCAGTCAAACCCCTAACACCCTGTATAAAATAATAATAATAATATATTGAAATAATAGTACCTATATAGTAAATTATATATAGAGTAAATATATAAATACTAACTTTGCTCATAATGAATTATTAGTGACTTACTTTGTTGAGAATTTGGTGTGTGCTCTCTTTTTAGAGCCAACCAAGTCAGGACCAAATGCAAAGTTTTCACAATTGTTTAGGAATTTCCTTGTAGACAATCACCAAGTCTAACACTAATGAGAGGAATTGACTTACGTCCCGTAATTCGACAGGTAATTAAATTAGACCTCAATAGCTTTTTTTAAACTAAGATCACTAATGGATTTATCCGAGTGTTGGTCCAAACGCACCGTTTTAAAACTTTCAGCTTGTTTTTCTGGAGATATTGGTTTCACATTAGACTTTTTCCCATAAAATTTGATAGGTAGTTATACAAAATCTCGTCACTTTATTAAGAATTATAGCAATACAATATCCAACTATGTTAAGGTCAAAATAGAAACATTTTTAATATTCGTAGAGTTTTTCTCTACGGAACTGCACCTGTAATGGTTTGGAGATTGGACGAATTGACTTCTGTCCGACACTTTGACAGGCAGCTTAATGAAATTTTGTTATATCTATTAAATGACCTTTTGTAAAGGTTTAGAGAAATTTTGGACTCAGTACAAACGTTTCAAAAAATTTTAGCAATTTTTCGTGTGAACAATTTCAAGTTTAACGTTAATGAGGCTGGACGAATTGACTTACGTCCCGTACTTCGACAAGTAGTTGAATTAGATCTCAACAAATTCTTAACTAAAGACTACTGTTGGATTTAACCGGTATTACAAGTGCTACGTTTTTAAATTTGAAGAAACTTCTTTTCTGAAGACATTGCTTTGGCATTAGACGAATTGACTTATTTCCCAAAATTGGATAGTTAGCTAAACAAAATCTCGACGGTGTGATAAGAAGATACCAATTCAGCGTTTAACTATATTATAGTCGAAATAGGAACATTATTAATGTTCGTAGGATATTTCCCTAACGAACTGCAAAGGGAATGGTCTGAAGACTGGACCAATTGACGTCTGTCCGACATTTCGAACCGTAACTAAATGAAATCTTGCCAATTTATTCAATTAACTTCAGTAAGGTCTATAGACAAATTTAGGATGCAATGCGAAGTTTTCAAACATTTTTAGCAATTTTTAATATAGACAATTTCAAGTCTACGGGAATTGAAGCTGGGCTAATTGACTTAAGTTCAGTGTTTTACCAGGCAGTTAAGCTAAACCTAATAAAATTCTTAAGTAGAGCCTGATGAAAGATAATTTAACAGGGTATTGGTCTAAGTACAACGTTTTCAAACTTTCAAAAAACGTTTTTCTGGAGACATTGCACTGACATTAGACGAATTCACCAATTTTCAAAAACTTGGTTAATTACTAAACAAAATCTCGTTAATTTATTAAGAAGACGTTGGTACAACATTCAACAATATTATAGTGGGAATATGAGCATTTGTAACATTCATAAGGCATTTCTGTAAGGATTTGCACCGGTAATTGTTTGGAGACTAGACGAATTGACGTTTGTCCAACGATTCCTCACGCAACTTAATGAAATCGTGTCAATTCATTAACTAAATTTCAATAAAGGTTTTCAGGGGATATTGGACTCAATACAAGGTTTTCAAAAAAAATTTAACAATTTTTCAAATAGACAATTTCAAGTCTAAGGAAAATGAGGCTGGGCTAATGACTTAAGTTCAATATTTCACCAGACAGTTAAGCTAGACCTCATAAAATTCTTAAGTAGAGCCTAATGAAAGATAATTTAACAGGGTATTGGTCTAAGTACAACGTTTTCAAACTTTCAAAAAACGTTTTTCTGGAGACATTGCACTGACATTAGACGAATTCACCAATTTTCAAAAACTTGGTTCATTACTAAACAAAATCTCGTTAATTTATTAAGAAGACGTTGGTACAACATTCAACAATATTATAGTGGGAATATGAGCATTTGTAACATTCATAAGGCATTTCTGTAAGGATTTGCACCGGTAATTGTTTGGAGACTAGACGAATTGACGTTTGTCCAACGATTCCTCACGCAACTTAATGAAATCGTGTCAATTCATTAACTAAATTTCAATAAAGGTTTTCAGGGGATATTGGACTCAATACAAGGTTTTCAAAAAAAATTTAACAATTTTTCAAATAGACAATTTCAAGTCTAAGGGAAATGAGGCTGGGCTAATGACTTAAGTTCAATATTTCACCAGACAGTTAAGCTAGACCTCATAAAATTCTTAAGTAGAGCCTAATGAAAGATAATTTAACAGGGTATTGGTCTAAGTACAACGTTTTCAAACTTTCAAAAAACGTTTTTCTGGAGACATTGCACTGACATTAGACGAATTCACCAATTTTCAAAAACTTGGTTCATTACTAAACAAAATCTCGTTAATTTATTAAGAAGACGTTGGTACAACATTCAACAATATTATAGTGGGAATATGGGCATTTGTAACATTCGTAAGGCATTTCTGTAAGGATTTGCACCGGTAATTGTTTGGAGACTAGACGAATTGACGTTTGTCCAACGATTCCTCACGCAGCTTAATGAAATCGTGTCAATTCATTAACTAAATTTCAATAAAGGTTTTCAGGGGATATTGGACCCAACCCTCAAGTCTAAGGGAAATGAGGATGGGCTAATTGACTCACGTCCGATATTTCAAAAGGCAGTTAAATTAAACCTCATACAAGTCTGAAATAAAGACCAATGAAGGATAATTTGACAGGGTATTGGTCTAATGCAACGATTTCAAACCTTCAAAAAATTTTTTTCGGAGATATTGCGCTAATAATGGACGAATTCACCTATTTCCAAAAACTCGGTTAATTGCTAAACAAAATCTCGTTAATTTATTAAGAAGATATCGGTACAACATTTAACTATGCTAGATTGAAAATAGAAGTATTTATAACATTCGTAGGTTATTTCTGTAACAATTTGTACCGGTAATTGTTTGGTGACTAGACGAATTGACGTCTGTCCAACAATTCGACACATAACTAAATGAAATCTTTGCCAATTTATTAACTAAATTTCCATAAAGATTGCGCCCTTTATGACATGCTTTTTTTAAATTGGATATCTAAAATATGCCTAAATGATTTCGTGAAAAGGATGGACAGAAGCGATTTGCCCATCATTTTATAAGCAGCTGCTCCGTAGCTTTTATCCACTTTTCGACTTTTGCCGAGAGAAACCAAGCTCACTTCCGATTTAAAAGATCTTCATCTCGAGCGCGGCACTAAACCTTATTCGTAAACGCTAACACAAACAAGCAAGAAACACTCCGCCGTTATTGCCTATTGGAGGACGCGAAGGGCGGAAGGGAAGGAAAGGGGGGAAAGCTTTCGAGAGGGACGGATAGAGGGAGAGAGAGAAAACGAGCTTTAGCGCAGTAAAGCTCTCACCCGCATTAAGCACGTTCATCGGGCTCTCCGGATTATAGCTCCTTGTCCTATGGCGCGGCTTTTTGATGCACTTCCAAGCCGCCGCCACCGCCGCCGCCGCCCTGAGGCGGCGGCGGGGGTCGGAGGCAGAGCGGCCATCTTGACTTTTTATAAGGGCGGTTTGGGGTATAATGCTTGACCTTTTTCTTCTTCCGAAAGGGCCCGGGAGAGAGAGAGCGTTATTGTACGAGATCAACGCGCGGAATTATCCTTATCGTAATCCTTAACTCACCCCCTTCCTCCCCCTGGGCAGGGTTAGGGAACGGTATTATCATATTACGCTGAAATAGGGGGCTTCCTCTCGACCAGATGCTCGCGTGCAATTCCGCCACCAATTCACAATTACTTACATCCCATTGCCTCGTCGTCGTCGCCGTGCATTTTTCGGGATCTCCCCTGGGGGGCCGTATTGCGCCTATGCGAGCATTACGCCTCCCGGTTTTCAAGGCGATTGTAATTTTATTTGGGGAATGCGCTTTTTCTGTGGACTACTTAACGGGATTTAATAAAAGCCGGAGCCGGAGGGCGGGAGGGAGGGTCTTGATTCCACTCTCAGCGGGATCTTTTGAAATCTCGCCTCTAATGTGTTCTTTAGTTTCTCATATGGGATACAAACATAATAAAATGAAGTATTGTAATCGTGCTGATTTTAGGAATTTGTGAGATGTTGGCACTTCTGGACGTTTTAAAGTCCCCTGAGTTCGAAAAACATGGTTTTGAAAACATGTCTGTGTGTGTGTAATTTATTTTTCACGTATTCTTAACACTTAATGTATTTAGTCTATTCCTTCACTCATTAATTTATGCTATACACTTAACGCTCTAATTTATTTGTACACTGATCGCTAGTCGGCTAATCGCACTTTTCACTCACGGCGACTCCTTGTCTACTCTGCCTCAGACGGGACCGCCTCGTAAATTTTATATCCCTAATAATATTTTTTCAAGAAACTTCCGGAATTTGCTTTATTTTTTTCTCTAATTAGACGTTCTCGATTATTCTATCTCCTTCGAGAAGAGTTTTTATGGTCCCCTTTGAAATGCGCCGCCTGCGTCAGATAACACAGAGCACGCCTCACACTGATATTTATATTTCGCGTTTCACTATGTATGTGTGTGTATTTGGTCAACGCTTTCTCAGAAAGTATAAATAGTGGAAAGCTATAACTTTGTATTTAGGCTGGGTTCCCTGAAAATTCTTAACCACACAAATTTTATCAGAATCACTTAAGGGTTAAGGGCACTTTACTCTTGTCATTTTTAGGTTTTCTTGGATTATCTCAAAAACTATCCCAACGTTTGTTAAAAACTGTTTATTTACTTTGCTATTCCATTTTTATTGATTTCAATTACCGTTTTCTCGATTGATCTTCTACGAAGAGCTCTTTGCTCTTGTGAATTTTCAGTTTTTCTCAATTTTCTCCAAAACGGCTTTACCGATTCACAACAAATTTTAGATTTGAACTAACCTTACTAATTGCCACAACTTTTATTTGAAACCTTTTTTTCTAAAATCTCCCTAAAGGGCACTTTATTAATGTTACCATTAATATTTGGTCCTGCCATACATGAGAAAGTCTTACTAATTGAGTTGAGTATATTCAATTTTTGTTGTATTGTCGTTCCTTGTTTTAAAAAAAATTCACCAGAATAACTTGTCACTAGGGCCACCCCTTCCACTTTATACAAACCTCGAAACAGATTTAAACAGGAATAGAACAGTTTGCAACAGCTTCACTGTCGCCAGGATAAAGCTGTTCTGGTGCTGTTCAAATCTGTTCTGAGATACTTTTAAAAAAACTGGGAGGGGGCTTGAAAAAGTGGAGGGGGTGGCCCAAGTGACGCCACACAGACTACACTGATTTCCAAATTGTGCATTTAAGAGCCTCAAGTGATTTTTTAGCATTTAATTAACACTTCCTGTTTAAATCAGAACATACTGTGTATTGAGCCGGTTAACAAATTTTCTAGGATCTATTAACATTTTCAGCAAAAAATTGCTACCCTGTAAAAAGGGTTAATTATTTTTTACACATTTTCAAAGACTGTTTCTGCACTATCTGCAATTATTACTTTTATTTTATTAATATTTCTTGAATCACTCAAAATTTTTCCTATGTTTCCAGATATTTTCAGGATAAATTACTAATACGTCAAAAATAGTTTAGGAGTTTACAAAACGTCCTACATAACATAAATTTGATCAGAATCAGTTAAGGACAAGGCACACTTTACTCTTGTCATTTTTGGGTTTTTTTGGATTATCTCAAAAACAGGTCCAACGTTTTTTTGAACTTTGTATATTTAATTTACCATTAATCTTATTGATTGCCGTTATTGTTATTTCGACTGATCTTCTGCAAAATGGCCCTTTACTCTTGTGAATTTTCAGTTTTTCCTCAATTTCCTACAAAACTGCATTCCCGATTCTTACCAAATTTTAGATTTGAACTAACCTAACTAAGGGCTACAACTTTTATTTGAAACATTGTTTTCTAAAACCTCCCTAAAGGGCACTTTTAACAATGTTGTCATGAATATTTGGTCCGGCTATATGAGAGTCTTACGATATTATTTTATTTTGAAAAAAGAAATCCAAGTTTGCCAAAAACAGCTGACAGGTGATACCCCTAAATTTTTTAAATAAAGAAGGGCGGGAATGCAAATTTGAAAAAATCGTATAAATTGAGAATAGACCATACAAATTTCTGTACAATTTCTCAATACAATTTTCTCAAATATCCAACTTTCGAATGCACTTTGAGGTATGAATATTGTAACGTTTATTCTAATTTATTTTTACAATTCTTAACACTACCTAATTTATTTAGACTATTCCTTAACTAATCAATTTATGTTAAACACTTAACGCCCTAATTTATTTGTACACTTATCGTTGTTTTTTCGAGAAGCTTCCGGATTATTCTTTCTCTAATTGAACCATCTCGACTATTCGAGAAGAGTTTTTATGAGTGTGCTCCGTTTTGAAATGCTCCACCTGCGTCAGATAAGAAAGAGCACGCTTCACACTGATGTTTACATTTCACGTTATGAAAGGAAGTTTGTCAATTTAGCGATGAAAGGATCAACTACAGTGGCAGAATGGAAAATAGCACTTATAACATCAGTCTGTAAAAAAACGCAGTACACCTTTTTTGACTTTGTTCCAAAGACGTAGATATATGGTACTTTCTGACCACTTTTTCAGATTTCTTGTATCATTTCCTCTTGTCTTGCTTGGCTTCTGAGCACTTACACCTTTTCGGAGGTTCTGAGCTTTGCCTATACGTACACCTTTTTTGACTTTGTTCCAAAGACAGAGAAATATAGTACTTTCTATTGGTTCTTCTGAATCTACTTTCTGACCACTTTTCAGAATTTTCTGTATCATTTCCTCTTGTCTCGCTTGGGTTCTGAGCACGTACACATTTTCTGAGATTCATAATTTTGTCTATAGGTACACCTTTTTTGACTTTGTTCCAAAGACGTAGATATATGGTACTTTCTGACCACTTTTTCAGATTTCTTGTCCCATTTCCTCTTGTCTTGCTTGGGTTCTGAACACTTACACCTTTTCTGAGGTTCTGAGCTTTGACTATACGTACACCTTCTTTGACTTTGTTTCAAAGACAGAGAAATATAGTGCTTGCTTGTGGTTCTTCTGAATTTACTTTCTGACTACCTTTCAGATTTTTCTGTCTTATTTCCTCTTGTTTGCTGGGGTTCTGAGCACGTACACCTTTTCTAAAGTTCTGAGCTTTGCCTACTCGTACGCCTTGTCTCTGACCAATCAAAAGTTTTGATCCTGGCACACCAGAATTATTAACATGTCCAACCATAAGTCATTTTTCTCATTTAAAACCCTAGGGACAATTTCTTATCCACTTAGTGCCCTTCAATCAAAGTTCTTGGTTTTATAGAACCACAATTTCTGAATTGACATTATCAGGAGCTCAGAACTATAAGTACACCATTTTTCCCAATCTGTTCCAGGAATCGCTTTTGATCCTCTTGGTGCTATAGTTTTGATCCAAACTACATGTCTCCTTTCTCACTTAAACCTTGTTTCCAAGGGTCGTCTCTGATCCACTAGGTACCATTTGGTCTTGACGAACCAAAGTTTCAGACTTGATCAGATCAGGAGCTCAGAACTATATGCCATTTTTCCCAATTCAATGTGTTCCAGGAATCGTGTCTGATCCTCTTGGTGCTGTACTTTTGATCCAGACGAACCAGAAGATCTGATCAGGCTACACCACTAGCTCAGAACTAGACGTCTCCTTTCTCACTTAAACCTTGTTTCCAGGGGTCGCCTCTGATCAACTAGATACCATTTTGTCTTGACGAGCCAGAGTTTCAGACTTGACCACATCAAGGGCTCAGAAGTATATGCCATTTTTCCCAATTCAATGTGTTCCAGGAATCGCTTCTGATCCTCTTGGTGTTGTAGTACTTTTGATCCTCACGAACCATAATTCCTGATCAGGCTATACCACGAGCTCAGAACCAGATGTCTCCTTTCTCACTTAAACCTTGTTTCCAGGAGTGGTCTCTGATCCACTAGGTACCATTTGGTCTTGACGAACCAGAGTTTCAGACTTGACCAGACCAGGAGCTCGGAACTATATGCCATTTTCCCAATTCAATGTGTTCCAGGAATCGCTTCTGATCTTCTTGGTGTTGTAGTACTTTGATCCTGTCGAACCAGAATTTCTGATCAGGCTACACCACGCGCTCAGAACTAGACGTCTCCTTTCTCACTTAAACCTTGTTTCCACGAGTCGTCTCCGATCCACTAGGTCTTAACGAATCAGAATTTCTGACATGACCAACTCAGGAGTGCAGAATTAGATGTCATTGCTCTCAATTCAATGTGGTGCAGGAATCGCTTCTGATCCTCTTGGTGCTGTACTTTTGATCCTGACGAACCAGAATTTCTGATCAGGCTACACCACGAGCTCAAAACTAGGCGACTGCCGAAACTTTATGGGATTAGTGTGATATGTACAATATCCCAGAATATATGGCAAAATATTAACGGAAAGAATAGGGAGACAAACAACGAAATCTAAAGAACGAAATGGCTTCAGAGCAGGGCAGAGTATTGATGAAATATTCATACTAAAGGACCTAATTGAACAACGTTCTGCAAGCAACTAAGCTGTCTATCTTACCTTTGTCAACCTACAACAAGCATACCTCTTAATTCTTTTCTTACCTTTTCTTGATATTTATCACCATTTAACGTTAGCCCTTTTGGATCTATAATATGGTGTTTCTCTTTAATAAACCTCAATCCTTAGTTATCTTAGCCCTTAACGTCAGGTAGTCACTGTTGATATTGCAACAAAATAATGCATTAACTTCCTTTATCGTTAATTCGTCATTATAAAACAACTTTCCAAAAATTCAGTTATAGCAATCTATCTCAATTCCCTTTATGATACGATTAAATTGATAGCTAGAAAAAAATTACTATTCCCAAAAATTTATCCTAGGTACATAAACACGACGTTATAAACAGACGGCTGAGATATTACATTTCGGCGTTCCCAAATACAATACAACACTTTTTATTAAATTCCGCGTTCTGTGCAACATTTGTTACCTATTGATTACACGCCTCACTAAGTGATATGTAAATATCATCGACGGTAGTAGTGCCGATGCTTATTACAACTTAATTGCTTTATAATACTTTTTTGGATATGCATATAGGGAGATAACGTTAGGCAACTTTTATGATTGTTATCTGGAACGAATTTGACTGAACGCGTTATTAGCACTAATTAATCAGATTAAATTAATGATTTGAACAACGGTTGCAAGCAGGAAATTCCTGAATTACCGATAAAGTGGTAAAGTAGTAAATTATATATAAAGTAAAGAGATATGTTCTTACCGCACCAGACCGGTAATGAGTAGTAAGAGTAAGTGTGTATCATACCAGGATATTAAAAATATTTTTTTTAAAGTTCTGTAATTTTCGCAAAATGATGTGTGTGATGCGATGTTTACGACACTAGACGTACAATTCGTTTTTATTAGTAGTATAACTAAGCTAATTCTGGAACAAAATGTGCACACATAACCTCAATTTGTAGACACCTGTTTGAGAGTGTATCGTACCAGGAATTGTATCAAAGTTGTCTTAAACTGTGTTGTGACTTCGGGGATGTGTCAGACTTAAAGACAGCTAGAAACAATTCACTCTACTCCGGAACTAGTGTTCAATGGCGTAATGTGCGAAAGTAAGGTTATGTTCGAATTATCTTCCAGGACTTCCTTCGTTGTACTACTACGATTACTCGTGGTATCGTTCAACCGTCTTAACTGGTGCGTTCAAATGCTGAGGGATCACCGACACTTCCTTATCCCATCGAATGTGATAATCCTCGATCGGCGGCCCTCTAAGAGCGTTTCGCTGTAGGACGCGACCCTTTCGCGTTCTGCCGAATTTCACGCTCGCACCATAATAGATGAATCCCCGAAAATTTTGTTAGGGGACGGGTTCGCTCTATATTAATGGCCGGAATACTTCTTTTTTATTTTGTCGGACACGTGCTTGAGTGATGTCGCGAATTTCGAGTCGCACGGATCGTTTTTCCCGCTGCCTCCCCCCCTCCCTCGTCCTCGGCGCAGGGGGGGGAGGATTCTTCCAAGGGTTGCAGAGTGCAACAAACGCCAAAGGGTTTGTTGATGTTTTAGCCTTTAATTAACTAAATTTCAAGTGGTCGTTTGCTTACGAGACCTTCCAGCAAACATCCAATTGTAATGTATTGTAATGTGTATGTAATTAATGTTATGTAATTGTAATGTCATCCAAACAAAAAAGTGTATATTAGAAGCTCCCGGATTATCTCAGTAATACAGTATACCTAGCAGTATCTCGCCAAATGATCATTTGTCAGAATGGGGCTCAATCCATTAACTATTGTTGGTAAACATTTGAAAGGGTTCCATTATATAATTTGCCTGTAATTACAGTTTAAGTATGTTGATGAACAGTAAGCTGAAGAGATAGTCGATATTTTGACATAAACTTTTTTGTGTTTTCTTGAAGAAGGCCATAAATTCAAAACTACGCTGAGCTAAGCACTTCGCAAGAGGGAAGCTCATTGGGCGGGGGGACAGTAGAGTATTTGATTGGTCATGAGAGTAAGAGTGGAATTTTAATTAGGGACACATTTGGGAGAAATTTGAGAAAGGGAAAGAAGGAGGGGGTGTGAAAGAGGATTCGGGTGTGCAACAAACACCAAAGGGTTTGTTAATGTTTTAGTCTTTAATTGTCTTAATTTCAAGTTGTCGTTTGCTTTGGTGACCTTCCAACAAGCATCCAATTGAGACAGCTTAATTTACGTAACTTAAGTTAGTTTTTAGCGATTTATATATACAGGTTGGTAAAATAACCTTCAATGAACAGACTTGCGACGTGATTTACGAACGCACGGGCAAGGTCAGGTATCGTAGCATTTATAATAGACATATAAACCGTGCTATGTAATTGTATGCGTTTTCAGTAATTAAAAGATAGAGATTTTAAAACAGGTCGAAGATTAAATTACATTGTAATGTCATCCAAACAAAAAAGTGTATATTAGAAGCTCCCGGATTATCTCAGTAATACAGTATACCTAGCAGTATCTCGCCAAATGATCATTTGTCAGAATGGGGCTCAATCTATTAACTATTGTTGGTAAACATTTGAAAGGGTTTCATTATATAATTTGCCTGTAATTACAGCTTAAGTATGTTGATTTTTGTGTTTTCTTGAAGAAGGCCATAAATTCAAAACTACGCTGAGCTAAGCACTTCGCAAGAGGGGAGCTCATTGGGCGGGGGGAGAGTAGAGTATTTGATTGGTCATGAGAGTAAGAGTGGGATTTGAATTAGGGACACATTTGGGAGAAATTTGATAAAGGGAAAGAAGGAGGGGGTGTGAAAGAGGATTCGGGTGTGCAACAAACACCAAAGGGTTTGTTAATATTTTAGTCTTTAATTGTCTTAATTTCAAGTTGTCGTTTGCTTTGGTGACCTTCCAACAAGCATCCAATTGAGACAGCTTAATTTACGTAACTTAAGTTAGTTTTTAGCGATTTATATGTACAGGTTGGTAAAATAACAACCTTCAATGAACAGATTTGCGACGTGATATATGAACGCACGGGCAAGGTCAGGTATCAATACATTTATAGTAGACATATAAACCGTGCTATGTAATTGTATGCGTTTTAAGTAATTAAAAGATAGAGATTTTAAAACAGGTCGAAGGTTAAATTACATTGTAATGTCATCCAAGCAACAAAGTGTATATTAGAAGCTCCCAGATCATATCCATAATACAGTACACCTAGCAGTATCTCGCCAAATGATTTATGTCATCAGAAATTATTTCATTTGTCAGAATGGGGTTCAATCTATTAACTATTTTTGGTAAAAATTTGAAAGTGTTCGTTATACGGTTTGCCTGTAATTACAGTTTAAGTATGTTGATGCACAATAAGGTAAAGAGATATTCGATATTTTGGCATGAAAATTTTTTGTGGTTTCTTGATGGAGGCCATAAATTAGAAATTAGGCCGAGCTAAGCACTTCGCCAGAGGGGAGTTTGTTGAGCAAATGGACACAGTAAAGGATATTTGATTGGTCATGAGTGTAAGAGTGGGATTTGAATTAGGGACACTTTTGGGAGAAATTTGAGAAAGGGGAAGAGGAGGGGTGTGTGAAAGGGGATTCGGGTGAGGTGAGTGGTGGGTTCAAGTTTGACTCGACAAATTTTTGCTGAGGTCTCCATAATTTGAGGAGACCCAACGTCTGGATTAGAGAATAAGTTTGGATAAGTTTGTGAAGTGTCAAGTGTTCCACCGATTGGTCTTAACAGCAATCAACAACCCTCCTCATCTAATATGAATACTTTTCGCGGTCTGTCCACTTCTTCCACTTAAAAAAGGAAGAGGCACCGGTCCCATCATGACTAATCTGACTACCGAAATGCGCTTTTAAACTACCCCCGCACACCCTCATTATTACCCTTGTGGGGGATTATGGACAAATACATTTCGAATGAAGTGTCAGGCCGCGGACGCGTGCCGTCATTTCGGTTCGGTCGCGTGCCGCGACACGTGCCCGTCCAGTCGCAGGATCTCATATAATATATTTGTGTGCGTTGTGACAGTGAAATATTGTGATATGTGACCGTCGCCTGTAAATATTTCAGCGGGGGTGGTCGGACGTTTCTCCCTCTCCCTTCCACTTAATATTTTTTAATTGGAAAGGGACCGCAGGACTACTTAAGGACTCTTAGAACGTTTTGCCGGGTACAATGGTTTGATATTGGATGAATTAGGATGTGGTGTTGTTGTTGTGGATGTTTAAGTATTTTAATTATATTTAGTAATTTACCTACCGGACTGTTTATCATCTAATTAGAAAATTACGCAATATGGTAATCAGGGATTTCCACTTAATACAATTGTACTTCCCAATACATACCTAGAATCGATATGATCGGTCAGTCCTTATTCCACAGTTTTATTCGGTGTGTATGACACCATTTAGTAGACTTGAAATAAGCTCCGTTAAACCGAAGTGAAACGTGCTTTACGAACGCACGGGCAAGGTCAGGGAGGAAGGTATTTCTGATTTATAAGACGGAAATATTATGCAATTGGTATTTTTAAAGAGTTCAATGAGTGAAGTGGCATGGTTATCCAAACCAAAAAAATGTAGTACAAATTTCCAAGTACATCAAGTACACTTTAAAACACGTTACGGCGTGTTGATCTGTTATTTCTACCAAAAGTTGCAGTCCAACTACACACACTATGATATTGTTATTACCACCTTATATCAATATTAAAATCTATTGTAATCTATCTTGTGAAGGCATCACTATTGTATTTACTAGTTGTGTGATTGATTGACTGTACCACCGTTGTGGTAGTACTGCCAAATTATCTTATTGAACTGAAGACGTAAAGGATTTTGAATGAACACAATTTAGCACTTAAATATCGAAACTTTATTAATTGATTGACAACATATAACGGCAGCTGTCAAGCTGTGGTTAAGGTTCGTCTTATGGAGCACAGCCAATTTTGATAATTTTTTCCCCAAAAAAGACACTGTAAATTTATTGGGATAATTAATATTAATTTTGGGAAATCTGTAGATTTTGCTATAAAAAAAAACTGAAAAATTTTACTAGGATCGGTCACGTTTGACGATCATTTTTCTTATTGTTGCAGTAAGTTATTCCAATGAATTTGGACTTTGACCATCCAATTATCCGCTAACATTCAAATTTCACTCTATAAATGTGAGGAAATAAAAGGAAAACGATTTAAAAGAGATACATTTTCCGACTTACACCATATTGGTGACTTGAGAGCTAAGATACAGCGAGAATTAGTTGTGTATAAACGACCGACAATACGGGCGTGCAATCGGATCACCGAATCTTACTAGGGAATGAAACGAATTTGACATAAATATATAGACCGTTTCTAAAGAGTCGCAGGATGGGATAAACATAAGAGCGAAAGAAAGGCCATATATTTCTCGTTGGCTAAACAGAGAACGACCTTTTGCGATGTTGCTAGCTCGCGAAACACATTCATTCGCTCCACACATTGTACCGCACACATCCGAAAGTGTAAAGCGATACGCGACCGCGATACGCGTTGACTTGGACTGCCTGCTCGGCTGGCAACGTTGCAAAACATCCTTCTCTGTCATACTAACGAACTACTGTTAGTTTCTCCTTTGCTCTTGTTGATTTCCCACCATGCGTTTCGATAGAAAAGCTCCGTATATAACATGGTTCTTAACAACATAATTAAGAACTAATTTGGAATTTGGTGAAAATAATGATTGAATTTTACATCTCACCGGTTTTTACAAAAGTTGCAAAAAAGTTGTAAAAGTTAGATAAATGTTACCATAAAAAAAAACATGCAAGTTGCACTCTGGGAATGCCGACAGCCGAAAGCTAGCTTTGTTTTTCGTAACTGTATAGAAGGTTAAAAATTATGGTGAGTTTAGGAATAATTTATTTAAATGAATGACTTGCCAACGTTTTACTTGAAGTATAACTTAGTATTATTATTTCAGTCTATAAATTCAATTTGTAACGTCATATATACATATATGTTATATACAGTTTAATAATTTACAATATAAAATAAGAAATCGAATGAGAAAATATATTTAAAATTGAAAATACTAAAAAATTGTGTAGAAACAGTTGCCATGGTAAAAAAATTGTAACGTCACACTTTCCTCGCGTATTTTGTCACGACACAATGCTCTATTGCTTGGCTTATTCAACAACCAAGCGGCGCCGTGGACGATGCATACTCCCTTCAGCGCTTCCATTATTTTCCACAAGTCCCACAGCTTTTCTACGATTCTCTACCATACCATACCTCTCATAAAGAAAGCTAGCTTTCTAATAATTATACTTGGGAAAAACAATCTTATATTTACAATCCAAGTTTGTTGTCACATACAACTTTCTTGTCGGCAGGATCGTGAGGAACAAGGCGGCCGAGAAGGCGAAACACGCTCACCATATATCAACGAGTAACAACGCCGTCTCGACGGCGAGCGGCGGCCCCGTATCTGTGATCACGCATGCGCCCTCGACGCAGCTGAACGAGCCCAGGCCGGGCGCGTACAGCATCAACGGCATCCTCGGGCTCCAGCACGACCCCAACGGCAATAGCATCAAGAGGAAGAGGATAGACGATCACGGTGAGTCGAGTAGAGCGCGCATGCGCGGGTAGATGCGCGCCGGGTTCTGCGCATGATGGTACCTTTTTATGCTGTAATTTAATGTGGGGATTTAGTTAAATCGGCGAGAGTTGAGGACTTGTGCTTGGAGGTAACTTTGGTTGCTGGTTTCCGAGAAAATTGTTACTTCCTTTAATAGGCGATTCCGAGATGTTCCCTATAAACTTTTGATGTTGGATTGGTTAACGCGCAGGCGTTAACGTCGTCCCGTCACGCCCCCCGTCGGTCCCCTTCCGTACTTAAAGCTCGGCGACGGTTGTCTCGCGCTCGTTAATTTTCGCGCGGCTCGTTTCCCGGCTAATCCCCGGGATGATAAATGAAAATCCCGCCCGAAAATCCTCGACGTTAACGACACGAGGAGATCCACAAGTAGCGGGCGGGATATTAGCGTGATCGCAGATCGCATCGGCCGTGAAACGGGGGCGAGGGGAGGTGAACCCGCGGGAGAGCCGGGTGGTGGGGGAGGGAGGCGACGGCGGCCTTCTGGCATATCCCTGACCAATCGGCACCCGCGTCGGGATTATGAAGACATCACGCGCGTTGCTTAGCGACCGCGAAGGGGTCCCCCTTCTCGAGCACACAACGCGCCGAGTTATCCAAATGAGGCGGCGGCGGAAATGTCAAAACGGCGGCGGGGAGGGCACACCTGAGACTCCGTCGGAGAGGTTGAAGGGGTAGGGGGAGACGTGGCGACGGGAATCGGTCGGACCGATAACGTACGACGGTGACGTTAAGCACTTCAACTTAAACACTACTCGAGAGGTTCAAAGTGGAAATTTTATTAAAGTGTATTGGAACACTGTTATTTTACAGGAAGTTTCGTAGGTCAAATAGTTGAAATTCATGTCTTAATTTATAGGGTGTTTTTTTTTTAATTTCACCTCAGTAGGCTGTGGATAGTGTTTGTGAATGCGCCTTACTAAACATGAAACGTGTCGCGGGACACGAGTTAGGAACTTTAGTTCCTTTTAATTAATAACCATTTTTTTAAATTACTTCTTAATAAAACTGTAATGTTTAACGTGGAACAGCGACAGTAAGACGGGCATATAATACACAGCATAAGTAAGGCAATGGAATATCGTTCTCAATGTGTTGAATCAATAAATATATACACACATATAAAAATTTATTTTACTCTGGATGAATCTTCATTTAACAAAAACATATCGGGTGTTTTTTTTTAATTTCACCTCATGGTAGGCTAAGGATAGTGTTTGTGAATGCGCCTTACTAAAAAATGTCAAAATTGACATAACCTCACTTTTTTAATAAAATTGAAACTGCTTCAATCGGTTACTAGTGTCTTGAAAAAGACAGCATGGCTCTATTAATTAGGCGTAGATGAGTGAGCTGTCTTTTTCAAGACACTATTATCCGATTGGAGCCGTTTCAATTTTTATTAAAAAAGTGAGGTTATGTCAATTCTGACATTCTTTAGTAAGGCGCATTCACAAACACTATCCACAGCCTACTATGAGGTGAAATTTAAAAAAAACACCCATATAATAGTATTAATTATAAAAATGTTATCATTAAGTTGATTGGTACGAACTACATATTAAGTATTCAGATCTAGTCAGTGCATTCGATCATTGAAACAAAGACAGCGAACGACTCAACGAGAGACAGAGATAGCGAGCGGCGAGCGTTCGTAGCGGCTCGGCAGCGTTCGTAGTGGCTCGGCCCGGTAACGCATTCCGGTAACGCATTCCATTTAACGGTCAGATTTTTTGCTGCGCGACCACCCTCGCTCCCCAACACCTGACGTAAGGAACTAAAGTTCCAAAAATAGCGACTTAAAAATTTCTCAGCCAAGATTTATTTAAGTGACGTTTCTGAATACAAATCGCTCCTTACCGTTAAGTTAAGAAAAACAGCGACAGTAAGACGGGCATTGCATTAATACACAGCATTGGTTCTACTATAAGTAAGGCAATGGAATATTGTTCCTCGGTGCGTCAAGCGCGTGGTCGGTCTCTCTCTCTCTCTCTCTCTCTCTCTCTCTCCCACTCTCTCTCTCTCTCTCTCTCTCTCTCTCTCGCTCTCTCTCTCTCTCACTCTCTCTCACTCTCTCCCTCAACCCTCCACTCTCTCCCTCACCCCTCCACTCTCTCCCACTCTCCCTCTCTCCCCCCCACGGAGCCACTACGAACGCCTCCGAGCCGCTACGAACGCTGCCGAGGTAACGCTTTCCGGTAACGCATTTCATTTAACGGTCAGATTTTTTGCGGCGCGACCACCCTCGCTCCCCAATCCCTGGCAAAAGGAACTAAAGTTCCAAAAATGTCAATATTAAAGTGGGTTGACATAACCTCACTTTTTTTAAAAAAATTTATACTGCTCCAATCAGTTACTAGTGTCTTGAAAAAGACAGCTTGGCTCTATTAATTAGGCGTAGATGAATGAGACTAAAGAATATAATAACCTAAATGAGAGAACCTCTTTGAAAACAAACTTGACAACTCTTAACTCTCTAACGGAACAATAGTCTTCGAAGTGCTTGGAACGATTTGACGTTTGTTAATAACATTTTTCAGTAAGGCGCATTCACAAACACTATCCACAGCCTACTATGAGGTGAAATTTAAAAAAGCACTCGATATATTTTCCTTAATACTGGAGCTTCAAAATTGAAACGAGAACTTTTCACTTTTCAGAAAGACCATACTCCTTTCCAAAGACTTTGGTAGTCATGACTCTATTTTCATAATAAATTATTGAACTATTAACTTCTATTGAAGTATATTGATCGAGGACAATGTTATTTTACACAGTATTGCCTATCATTTTTCTTCCAATTATAAAACATTTGAAATATATTTGTGACTAGATACATATTTTCCATAATTCTGGGGGTATAAAATTTAAGTTAAAACTTTTCTCTTAGAGAATCACAATTCCTTACAAAGACCTTAAAGATGATGACTCAATGTCCATGATGAACTAGATAAGGCTATTAAAGTGTATTCATTGGGATCACTGTTATTTTACAGGAAGTTTCGTAGGTCAACTATCTGAAATTCATGTCTAAATATATGGTACGTTCCACGCCTATTTGAATTTTTTTTTAGATGTGGCCCAAAATGAAGGAAAATGGTCCTTTTGGTCTCCCGAAATTCTGCCTAAATATTTAGGGCCTCAAGTGGAATAGAACTCAAGTTATGGACAATTGAAAATTGAAATTTTCAGGTTCGGTTCCAAAACCAAAAATTTTCAACCATCCATAACTTGTAAATACCCATTTTTATGAAAAAAGTTTGAAACAAAAATTGTTTGTAATGCTTTAAACTTTTGGAAACTGCTAAAAAAAGTTCATCCGAGATGGTTCACTCTTGACGGGTCTGGGACCCATTAGTCGTCAGGCCGCAAAAAAACATATTCAGCGTTCCTGACCAAAAAAATCAGGAGTGTAGCTGGATCCGATTCAATACTTTTGAGCCCAAACAGAAGTTCGCCAGACCTAAGGGCTGATCCCAAATTTGAAGATTTGTGTTGAAGTTGAAAATTCAAATTTCCAGCACAATTCTTGTGGAAGGTTGCTTCAGCGTTGTCTTCAACCTTTGTGGACCTTTAAAAATACAAACAAAAGCTACAAATTGGGTGAGAGTCGTTTCTTGGATAAAAAATGTGCGTCAGGCGAAGTCGTCTGGGCTCAAAATTCACGTATTTTGAGGAATTTTGAGTTTTTGAGCCGCCGGGGACTTGGGAAATGCTCTACTTATATGAATATAGCATGCGAACCTTAGTGACATTGATCCCCAGTCAACTTCAAGAAACCATGTCGCTCATGGTTTGATATTGACTAGCAAACAATGGATTTCTGGAGGCTCAATGAAATTTTTTTGGTATCGAGGGATTTTTGCCGGAATTTACATTTTTTTTTTCTCAGAGCGCTTAGGTCTGGCGAACTTCTCTCTGGGCTCAAAAGTTTTATGTCGAATCCTGCTACGCTTCTGATTTTTTTGGTCTGAAAAGCTGATGATTTTTTTTTGCGGCCTGACGACTAATGGCTTCCAGACTCGTCAACAGTGAACCATGTCGGACGAACTTTTTTTAGCAGCTTTCAAATGTTTAAGGCATTGCAAACAACTATTGTGAAACTTTTTTCATAAAAAAGGGTATTTTTACAAGTTATGGATGGTTGAAAATTTTTGGTTTTGGAGCCGAACCTGCAAATTTCAATTTTCAATTGTCCATAACTTGAGTTCTATTCCACTTGAGACCCTAAAAATTCAGGGGGAGTTTCGGGGGCCCAAAAGGACGATTTTGCTTCATTTCGGGCTACATCTAAAAAAAATCCAAATTCGGCGTGGAAAGTACCATATATTTTCCTTAAAACCGAAGCTCCAAAATTGAAACGAGAAATTTTCACTCTTCAAAAAAACCATGTTCCTATACAACGACCTTGTTTGCCATGACTCTATTTTCATAATAAATTATTAAACTAAACTTGTATTAAATTATATTCATTGAGGCCAATGTTATTTTACCCAGTTTTGCCTGCAATTATAAAATATTTGAAATCAGTTACTTAACACATATTTTCCATAATGTTGGAGGTTTATAATTTAAGTGAAAACTTTTCTCCTAGAAAAGCGTAGTTCTTTACAAAGATTTTAGAGGTGAAGTCTCAATGTTCATGAAAAACTAGATAAGTTTATTGAAGTGTAATCATTGGGAACATTGTTATTTTACTGGAAGTTTCGCAGGTCAAACAGTTGAAATTCATGTCATAATATATAGTTTCCTTAATATCAGAGATTCAAAATTGAATCGAGAGTTTTTTACTTTTCAGAAAAACCATACTCCTTTTCAAAAACTCAATGTTCATGATGAACTAGATAAGCCTATTGAAGTGTATTTATTGGGAGCATTGTTATTTTACAGGAAGTTTCTCAGGTCAAACAGTTGAAATTCATGTCATAATATATAGTTTCCTTAATACGGGAGATTCAAAATTGAAACGAGAGCTTTTCACTTTTCAGAAAAACCATACTCATTTTCAAATACTTTGGTGGTCATGACTCCATTTTCATAATAAATTATTGAACGATTAACTTCTGTTGAAGGGTATTCATGGAAAAGTTCACGGCCTTAAAACTTCATATGCAAAAATTACTTTATAGAGTTAGTTTTTCGAATATAAAATTTCTAGGACACAACGACGTGAAGATTTATTTTTCTAGACAGCTCAAGACCTTTCCAGTTCCTGTCTTGTCTTGCATCTACTTCTAGTTGCTGCATAGAGACGATATAATTGTCGGAACTTGTTCCTCAACGATTTTGATCGACTCTTGCAAGGAAAACTATATATAAGTACTTGATTGTGACGGATCTCTCACAAAGGCAATCCTTGGGAAATTACCCAGCAACGCGCTCATAAATCGAGCCCCGTCGTTATTACTGTCCAGTCTCAGTTTTCCGTGAGACAGGGGGAAGGGAGGAAGAGCGAGGGTCCGGCTAAGAAATCCGGCAAAGTGGAAAGATAAAGGCCCGCCACGAAATCCGGTTTACCTCCTTGGTTCCGGTCAGGACGTCTCCTCGGCTCTCCACTTGCTTCCTCAATGGAACGTTACCTCGCGATTTAAGTGCTGCGGTCCGGAAATAATTCAATTTTACCCTCAGGCACAATCGATACTCGGGCCGGGAGTGAGGGAGGCGGGAGGGGGAGAGGGAGAGGGAGGCTCGTTCCCTGTTTTTCCTTGCCGACGCTCTTTTTTCCAGACGAGGGGGAAATTATTTATCTGGACAGTTTCGCTCCTTATTTACCTCCAAAGTGCGATCCGGACGCCTCGATAGAATTTTTGGGTTGATGTCAAATCCGTTCAATAAGCCAGATCCTTTATGGGATAACGGACCTGCCATGCTTTATGGGATGTATTGCGTTTCCCTATAAATTTATTCAAAGGGTACAATTTGGAAGTTATTACACCGGAGTTTCGACGGTTGACTCATCTTCGTCAGCAATTCATACCAATTTCTATTTCTTATATACATCATGACCCCTTTAAATTTTAACAGGCGGTTAAGTGACAATCGCCTATAAGAAACATGTTAAAAGTTGAAAAATCAAATATGATATCTCAGCAGGAACTTATGGTTTCTACCAGAGGAGTATGGCGTTGTGGACTTTGAACCCAATTTAGGGATTGTTCAGGGAACAATCGCTCAGTTGAATGGGACGTGAATTATTTGACCAAGACCAGGGAGAAACTAGTAGTACAGGTAGCTTCAAGATTCACTACTATTCTTAGTCTTGGTCTTGGTCTGGGTCTCGGTCCTCAAGGCAAGTTCTAATTATGTCACCAAATATTTGACCATGTCGGCATAAATCTCGCTTTGCATTTCGAGACAATACCGAGAGGAAGACTAATAGTAGAGGTAGATCTTGTACCATAATTGCTTTCAACACTAACGTGGACTTATTCTTGCCACATATTTACATCGAAAAATTCAAGATTCCAAATTATTCAAGACAAGATCTAATCAAATCGTTGAATTGTTAACCTTACCTGCAATGGTCTTGTTTTAAACTACGCGACCAATACCAGAGATATAACTAGTAGCAGAGGTAGATTCGAGATTCACTACTAGTCTCCGTCTTGGTCTTGGTCTCGTTCTTCAAGACAAGTTATGATTAAGTCGTGGAATTGTTCAGCATGCCCGCATAGATCTTGCTTTAAATTTAAAGACCAAGGCGAAGAGTGAGAGTTATATTATACGCATATCTTGTACCATTATTGGTTCTAACACCGACGTGGACTTATCCCTGATACATATATACATCTAATAAATTCAAGTCGTTGAATTGCTGACCTAACCTGCGAAACACTTGTTTTGAATTACGCGACCAACACCAAGGAGAAGTAGTAGAGGTAGCTTCAAGATTCACTACTATTCTTCGTCTTGGTCTTGGTCTCGTTCTTCAAGACAAGTTCTAATTATGTCACCGAATATTTGACCATATCGGCATAAATCTTGCTTTGCATTTCGAGACAATACCGAGAGGAAGACTAATAGTAGAGGTAGATGTTGTAGTATAATTGCTTCTAACACTAACGTGGACTTATCCTTACCTCATAGTATTTACATCGAAAAATTCAAGATTCCAAATTATTCAAGACAAGATCTAATCAAATCGTTGAATTGTTAACCTTACCTGCAATGGTCTTGTTTTGAACTACGCGACCAATACCAGAGATATAACTAGTAGCAGAGGTAGATTCGAGATTCACTACTAGTCTCCGTCTTGGTCTTGGTCTCATTCTTCAAGACAAGTTATGATTAAGTCGTGGAATTGTTCAGCATGCCCGCATAGATCTTGCTTTAAATTTAAAGACCAAGGCGAAGAGTGAGAGTTATATTATACGCATATCTTGTACCATTATTGGTTCTAACACCGACGTGGACTTATCCCTGATACATATATACATCTAATAAATTCAAGTCGTTGAATTGCTGACCTAACCTGCGAAACACTTGTTTTGAATTACGCGACCAACACCAAGGAGAAGTAGTAGAGGTAGCTTCAAGATTCACTACTATTCTTCGTCTTGGTCTTGGTCTCGTTCTTCAAGACAAGTTCTAATTATGTCACCGAATATTTGACCATATCGGCATAAATCTTGCTTTGCATTTCGAGACAATACCGAGAGGAAGACTAATAGTAGAGGTAGATGTTGTAGTATAATTGCTTCTAACACTAACGTGGACTTATCCTTACCTCATAGTATTTACATCGAAAAATTCAAGATTCCAAATTATTCAAGACAAGATCTAATCAAATCGTTGAATTGTTAACCTTACCTGCAATGGTCTTGTTTTGAACTACGCGACCAATACCAGAGATATAACTAGTAGCAGAGGTAGATTCGAGATTCACTACTAGTCTCCGTCTTGGTCTTGGTCTCGTTCTTCAAGACAAGTTATGATTAAGTCGTGGAATTGTTCAGCATGCCCGCATAGATCTTGCTTTAAATTTAAAGACCAAGGCGAAGAGTGAGAGTTATATTATACGCATATCTTGTACCATTATTGGTTCTAACACCGACGTGGACTTATCCCTGATACATATATACATCTAATAAATTCAAGTCGTTGAATTGCTGACCTAACCTGCGAAACACTTGTTTTGAATTACGCGACCAACACCAAGGAGAAGTAGTAGAGGTAGCTTCAAGATTCACTACTATTCTTCGTCTTGGTCTTGGTCTCGTTCTTCAAGACAAGTTCTAATTATGTCACCGAATATTTGACCATATCGGCATAAATCTTGCTTTGCATTTCGAGACAATACCGAGAGGAAGACTAATAGTAGAGGTAGATGTTGTAGTATAATTGCTTCTAACACTAACGTGGACTTATCCTTACCTCATAGTATTTACATCGAAAAATTCAAGATTCCAAATTATTCAAGACAAGATCTAATCAAATCGTTGAATTGTTAACCTTACCTGCAATGGTCTTGTTTTGAACTACGCGACCAATACCAGAGATATAACTAGTAGCAGAGGTAGATTCGAGATTCACTACTAGTCTCCGTCTTGGTCTTGGTCTCGTTCTTCAAGACAAGTTATGATTAAGTCGTCGAATTGTTCAGCATGCCCGCATAGATCTTGCTTTAAATTTAAAGACCAAGGCGGAGAGTGAGAGCTATATTATACGTATATCTTGTACCATTATTGCTTCTAACACCGACGTGGACTTATCCCTGATACATATTTACATCTAATAAATTCAAGTCGTTGAATTGCTGACCTAACCTGCGAAGCTCTTGTTTTGAATTACGCGACCAAGACCAGGGAGAAACTAATAGTAGAGGTAGTTTCAAGATTCACTACTATTCTTCGTCTTGGTCTTGGTCTCGTTCTTCAAGGCAAGTTCTAATTATGTCACCAAATATTTGACCATACTGGCATAACTCTTGCTTTGCATTTCGAGACAAGACCGAGAGGAAGAGTAATAGTAGAGGTAGATGTTGTAGCATAATTGCTTCTAACACCACGTGGACTTAACCTTGCCACACATTTGCAACGAAAAGATTTCGAATTCTTCAAGCTTAGATCTAATGTTGACCTTACCTTCAATGGTCTTGTTTCGAACTTCACGACCAAGACCAAGGGAGAACTAGTAGTAGAGGAAAATTCGAGATTCACTTCTATTCTTCGTCTTGGTCTTGGTCTCGTCCTTCAAGACAAGTTCTAATTAAGTCGTCAAATGGTTTACCACGTCATAGCATAGATCTTGCTTAAAATTTTAATACCAAGCCCTAGAAAAAAACTAATAGTAATGGTTCATCTTATACCATAATTTCTTCTAACAACAACGTTGATTTATCCTTGCCACATATTTGTAACGAAAAGATTTCGAATTCTTCAAGACAAGATCTAATGTTGACCTTACCTTCAATGGTCTTGCTTCGAACTTCACGACCAAGACCAGGGGAGAACTAGTAGTAGAGGCAGATTCGAGATTCACTACTATTTTTCGTCTTGGTCTTGGTCTCGTTCTTCAAGACAAGTTCGAATGTTTGACCGTAGCTTCATATATCTTGCTTTGAATTTGGACACCAAGACCGAGAGGAAGACTAATAGTAGAGGTAGCATGGTTCCTTCTCGACAGTTCTAAAATTAACGATAGGCCGGAACAACTAAATTCCCAAAACAAATTGTACTATTGTTCCTTCGCTCCTCGTTAGAATTCCAAATCGATCGCAACGAATCCGATCACAAATATTCCTCGTAACGCTCTCCACTCGGACGTGTAGTTCTGTCAAATATCAAATTCGCTTTAAAGGAAAAATCTCCCCCCGTTGCGACCGTTACAGCGTCAGGTCGACTTTCCCTCCGTCCTATTGGGGGACGGTAGGGCCGATGTTATTGCTATTATATTGACTGGTCCGTGGGGAGCTCGGAGGGTACATTTAAAATAAATCGACTGGTGTTGTAGTGAAAGTCAAGTATTGTTATGCTAGTGATGGCCATTTCTGGTCCCTACGCCGGATCCGATTCAATTTGATCCGACAAATGGAATCGTTATTTAACTATGGAAGCAATGAGAGAGAGTGAGAGAGGGACAGAGGGAGAGAGAGTTATAAGGAGACTGTGCTCTTAATGTCGTTGTTATTACGTATTATCATCATCGTGAAATAATAACTGGGAATTTGATTTGGTGGATGGTGGATGGGGTGAGTGTTGCGCTGGATATTTTGTACTAGGTGGAATTTCGGTATGAAATACTATTGTCTTATGAGTGGCATGAAGTTGTGTAACAAATTGTTAATATCATCATTCTTATTATCATCATCTTAACTGAGAAAGTGGTTGGGTGAAATTATTTCGTGAAAGACACTCCCATAACATTGCACGTATAGTATGTCTGTTAAACATTAATTGCCGTTAATTTTGGGCAAAATTCGTTTTGAAAGGATTACTCATGTTAGATGTTACATGTTAGATGGTTGCTTCAATTGGCACTTCATGGCATAATTTCAGACGTTTCTTAATATGAGCTCAGCTCGCCTAACTGGCCTAACTTGAAAAGTTAATTAGTTGTTGTTGGGTATCGACTTATTTTTGATAGCTACACAGACTTTAGAGTTTGCTTAACATGACAGTATTTCCTTAAAAGTCATTCAAATTATTGAATAAAAGATGTATGTTATAACTTGCTTACGACGACATTACAGCATGAAATTTCTTATAATAGTAGTATAACAATGCTGATTCGAGACCAAAATGTGCACACATAATGCACCAGGAATTTAGGAAAGGAGTACAGTTGAAAGGAATTTAAAAACAGCTAGAAACGATTTACTCCAGTCCAAAACACCACGTGTTTTCAATATTCAATTAAAAAATGCATATAATAGTTTTATGCTGACTAATGCAAAAAATTATAATGCGAATTTTGTCCCGAAATCCGGTATGTCGGGTTGAAATAATATTTTGAATAACTTTTCCTAATAATTTTTGTCGGTATAAATCACAAACATACGCATATCGCATGCGTGTTCCTTCAAGTAGTAAAAATAAGATAGTGTCTTCATATTAAATGCGACACACTGTATATATGTATCTAGTTTATTTATTTTAGGTAGATTTTCCATAACGCCTTTACAGGGAAACCTTTTAATGCAGATTCATTTCAATTTTCTGAAAATAAATGGACATGCGCATATGGCATGCGTATTGCTTCAAATAGCGAAAGTATGGGAGTGTCTTCATACTAAATGCGACACACTGTATATACCTATCGAGTTTATTTAGTTTAGGTATATTTACCATAACGCCATAATGGACATGCGCCTATCGCATGCGTAATTGGTTTAAATAATGAAATATGGGGGTGATATTATCTTAAATGCGACACACTGACTATACTCATCTATTTTATTTAGATTAGGGTGTTTTCCCCATAACGTCTGGCATATTAAGAAACCTTCTAACGAAAATTCATTTAAATTTATGTGTATTCCTTCAAATAGCGAGAATATGGTGGTGTCTTTCATACGCGGCGGTTCATACTAAATGCGACACACTGTAGATACTTATCGAGTTTATTTTGTTTAGGTATATTTCTCATAACGCCATAATGTACATGCGCATATCTAATGCATATTGGTGCAAATAATAAAAATATGGTGATGTCTGCATCGTAAATGCGACACACTGTATATATTTACCTAGTTTATTTAGTTTATGGCATATCACCCAGAAACCATTTAATGCATATTCAATTAAATTTTCTGAAAAAAAATTGGACATGCGCATATAACATGCGTATTGCTTCAAATAGCGAAAGTATTGGGGGTGTCGTCATATTAAATGCGAGACGCTGTATATATTTACCTAATTTATTCAGTTTATTGTATATTTCCCATAATGTCTGGGGCATTATTATTTCACATAAACTTTTTATGCAAACTCATTTAAATTTTCCGAAAAAAAATAGACATGCTCATATCGCATGCGTACTTGTTCAAATAATGAAAATATAGGGCTGTCTTCATATTAAATATGACACACTGTGTCAGGTAGAATGGAAGAGAGATAGATGCGTCAGAAGCGAAACGCTAATGTACCACTCTGCCGCTTGTTCTCACTCTCGCTTGCACGCATGGCTAACATTCGTTGTGTTCTCTTTGACTTAGACGCATCAGCCGATAGTTTAGTTTAGGTATATTTCCCATAACGCCATAATCGACATGCGAATATCGCATGCGTTCAAATAATGAAAATATGGGGATGTCTTCATCTTAAATGCGACACACTGTATATATGTATCTAGTTTATTTAGTTTATGTTATATTTCCCATAATGTCTGAGACATTATTATTTCACAGAAACCTGTTAACTTACTACATATTCATTACAATATTCTGAAAAAAAATTAGACATGCGCATTGCGTCAAATAGCATAAAAAACACATGGAAACTACCCCATTCGTCACGTCCACGGTAATAACGATCTCGAGCCGTTTCAAAATTCGAAACAACGGCACCGTTTGTTGATACAAATCCGAGATTCACTTCAAACGAGAGATCAAACGTCCTACGGCGCGAATTCCCGACGCTCACCCCCTCCTTCGCCGTATTAATGTATGCGTGCGCGCGTGTTTATTCGCGGGTCCCCCTAATTAAATTTAATTACATAAAGCCGGCCGCAGTCCCGGACTAATGGATCGAGGCGGCCGACGCCAAAAGGCGCCGAAAACGTTAATCTCGCCGAACAGTGCGAGCCAGTGTCTCTTCGCGGCTCCGAGGAACAGTAAATGGCGCGTACGCGCTCATTACGTGCTCGTGCGGCTTCTCCGCGATCGGATTTATTTTTAGGAGGAGATTCTCGAATTTCTAGGAAAATGTGTCAATTAAGAACACTTCAAAAAGGGCTACTGTACTTTGGTTTAGTGCTATCAGATTTGATTATAAATGCAAATTTCTTTGAGGCATTAAGATTCCCAAATATTAATCCTTCAATTTGTATTGGAGTAACTGAAAATTGCGTTTGATCTGACCTAATTTAGTGTCTAGTCCGGTACTAAGAAATATAACTCATAGTAGTAACTCGTTCAAGACAACATTTCATACTGCAAGTACCAAGGATTGAACCCCAAAAATGGTATAATATGGTTTAGTTTAGTGCCAACAAATATGTTTCAAACTACAAAATGTTTTCAATAGATAGGAAAATTTGACTAATCACTACCAATCTCTACCTTTCATACTGTATTATCATATTTGTAAATAAAGGAATTTCGCCCGATGCTAATAAATTTTATCAAAATACAAATTGCTTTTATTGGCTATTTGTACTAGATGCTACTAATACCTATCAATCCTATAAATCGTACTGTAATATCTAGAAATTGCAAATTCTCAATAGGGTCTGATCTGGTCTAATTTGATGTGTAGCCTGGTACTAAAAAATTTGAATCAAGTTACTGATTTGTTAAAGTGGCTTTAAGAGTTACACCATACTGCAAATATCAATACTTCCAGTGGTTTAAGGAAAATGTGGAATTTAAGATCACTTGAAAAAGCTCTACTGTACTTTGGCTTAGTGCTATTATATTTTATTATAAATACAAATTCTTTTGAGACATTAAGATTTCAAAATATCAATCCTTCAAATTGTATTGGAGTATCTGAAAATTATTGGGTTTGATCTGAACTAATTTGGTTTGTAGTTCGGTACTAAAAAATTTAACTCAAAGTAGTAACTCGTTCAAGACAATATTTCATACTACAAGTATCAATATTATCAAGGTTTATGGTACTCCATGGATTATTAGTACTAAACACTACTAATATCGATCCTATAAACTTATTGTAATATCTGGAAATTACAAATTCTTAATAGGGTCTGATCTGGTCTAATTTGATGTGTAGTCCGGTACTAAGAAATTTGAATCAAGTTACTAATTTGTTTAAGTGGCTTTAACAGTTTACTAAATCGTTTATGCTGCAAATATCAGTACACTCAAGGATTCTAGAAAAATGTAAAAATTATGAAGGAGTTCTAATTTGGTTTAGTTTGATGATAAGAAATTTGTTTCGATATCAAGATTTCACTAAGTACTACAAATATCATTCCTTCAGACCCAAAGATATTCCATCCGCAACTTACTCTTTTAATAACAACAATATTAATGATCTCATTACGTGATAATCGATTCATTTCCGTAATGGTCTCATCAAAAAGCTAATCGGCCGTAAACGCAATCCGATATGGGAACCATCCGATGATCCGACCCCCTTTCTCCCTCTCGATCTGCGCGTGTGTGTTTATGTGTAACGGTTAAACAATAAATAACCTGCCCCTCACCCCCGGTCCGGGAGTTCCAGTATGAAATTGTCAAAATATAAATTTATAAATCTCACGGTATGTGCGCAGGGCACAAACAGCCACCCGATCTATAGATGTTCATCGTGCGTGAACTGCTCATAATAACGACGATTGTGTTCGCAACTTTTGTATATAATACGCACACACAAGAGTATATGTGTGTGTATATGTGTCATCTTTTTTTCCAGACATTTCCCAAACATCCCGGCGGAAATTTATTAGCAAAAGGTGAAGGTACCGTCGATTTCGAGGTTTTGGCGAAAGTCACCATCCATCTTCACTGTAGTGATTTAAATGGATTTAATTCCAAAACCTTCTGGTCGTCTCGAAATATATCAAGAAAAATTCTCGAGTTCAAGTAAATTTTAATCGTCGGTTATAACCTCAAACCACGTCTTTCTCTGCCTTTAAATACATCACATTTCATTATGCATTCAGGACCTTGTTGTATCACTTGATTCAAAAAACCCTTTCATCACGTATTTTTCAATTTTGACGTACGACACAGCACATTTAGTAGTCCCGCGTTACGTTTGGGTATTGAATGACATATCAGTTATATTTTAATCGGAACCTAATCATTTAACTCACACAAACAGACCGTTCGTTGAAACAGTTTTAATTAAAATTTATTTTATCTGTCTAATTTATAATATTTATTATATGATAATGATATGACTCGATAATTGTACTTTATGATACTTTTTTTTATTGGTACGCTATTTTGCCTATTTATAACATGCTTTGGCGTGCGTAAATCGGGCTTTATCGCACGCGCGTGTTTTAAAGTCGCCATGGAAACGTATCAACAACGGCCATATCAACCAATAGCAGAGCGTTTTTGGCCGTAGCCGGACAAGCCGATTGGTCGCACGACGTGCGACGGTCCGTCACGAAGCGTCCCGAGTGTCATTCAAATTAATCATATTGGGTATGCATTTGGTTTTGGTATAAAAAATGGTACCAATAAAAAAAATAGCGTAAAGTATTCGTGGATAACTGCTCTTTCAAACACTTGCTCTATTTCGAGCACTCCGGCTACGCCGTCGTGCTCGAAAACTCGCTCGTGTTTGAAAGAGCTCAATATCCACTCATACTTTAATATACTATTAAGTAACACTTGTCTTTATTTACATATTCACTCCTAATTCATTAGTAAAATATCATTTTGGCACAGCAGTTTGAAGTTAATTAATTTCTTTTGCGACATATCAATTATCCAATTGGTACTAACAATACACACTGCTAAATTAAACTATTTCAGAGCTATTAGTAGCCTAACAGTTACTTAACTATTGTCAGTTACAATGATTATTAATAATGACAATTAATTAAATATCTATGACTGCCACTGCGCTTATACAACCCACAAGACGGAAGTGTGGTGGGAGTAAGCAGTATGGTAATTTCCACCGACAGACAGTCAGCCAAAAAGCATGTTCACTAGAAAATTTAGTATGAGAGAAAGATGAAATTCAAGTTAAGTACATGGCAATCATAAATCAAGGATCAGAGGAGATACCAGATATCAACATCGAGGAAATTAAAGGTTCATTGTCAAAAATGAGAAACAATAAAGCTCCCGAAGAGGACGAGGTGGTTGCAGAGGCAATAAAAGCTGGAGGCCCTCTTTTATTAGAGAAGATACGAACGCTCTTCAACCTATGTCTGCATTCAGGCACTATCCCGGAGCAGTGGCAGGAAGCGACCACCATACTACTCCATAAAAAGGGAGACAAAACAAGCCTGGAAAATTACCGGCCAATAACTCTCCTCATCCATCTATACAAACTGTTTACCAGAATCATAACATCAAGGCTGGATAATAAACTCGAGCTCTACCAGCCAAGAGAACAAGCGGGTTTTCGATCCGGTTTTGGGACTAATGATCACTTGCAGAGTATTAAGACTCTCATCGAGAAAACCATTGAATACAATAGACCTCTAGTCCTCCTGTTTATAGACTTACACAAGGCTTTTGACACGATCGAGTTGACAGCTATACTAGACGCCTTGAAAGAATGTCGTACTGACTATAGATACTCAAAACTCATTTATAATATATACAAAAACGCTACTATGTCAGTTAGACTGCATAAAGCCAGCAACCGCATTGAAATCGGAAGAGGTGTGAGGCAAGGGGACACTATGTCTCCTAAAATATTTATCACTGTTTTAGAACATGCCTTCAAAAAGCTTAACTGGGATAAAAGGGGAATAAACATAGATGGTCAGAAATTTAGCCACCTCCGCTTCGCGGACGACATTGTCTTAACAACGGATGACTTGGGAGAGGCAAAACAAATGCTCCACGAATTAGAAGACGCATGCTCCGGGGTTGGTCTAAAAATGAACTTTTCTAAAACGAAGATCATGACAAACCTTGTCATGAGCGAAGGTATAAACATCGACAACACCGAAATTGAATTGGTTGAAAAATATACATACCTGGGCCACGAAATTAGAATATCTAGAGACAATCAGACATGCGAGTTGAACAGAAGGATCATGGGCGGCCTATAGAAAGTTAATACACGTCTTTAAGAGCGAACTCCCCATCTGTCAAAAAAGAAAAGTGTTCGACCAGTGCGTTCTGCCAGTGCTCATATATGGCGCGGAAACACTCACCTTAACGGTGACATCAGCGAGAAAACTCAAAGTAGCACAACGCAAAATGGAAAGGTCAATGCTTGGATTGAGTTTGAGGGACCACGTCACAAACCAGGACCTGCGGCGAAAAACCGGTGTGAAAGATATCGTCGAACGAATAACCACATTAAAATGGAATTGGGCAGGACACGTGGCCAGAATGAGTGACGATAGGTGGACAAAGAGGTTGCTGGAATGGAGGCCACGCACAGATAAGCGAAACAGAGGAAGACCACCTACACGTTGGACTGATGACCTAAAAAGAGTTGCAAACAACTGGATCCACGCAGGTCAAGGTTGACGCGGATGGCAAACCATGAGGGAGGCCTATGTCCAGCAGTGGACGATAAGGGCTGGTTGATGACATGGCAATCATGTTGGTACTTAACTAACCTTTAACTATCATTACTTAATTACCCTTTAATTAACAAATAACCTATTTGGATCAGTAGATTTAAATAAGGAACGTAAGTAGACTTTTTACACCTACAATTTGTATCTCCAATAATGACAGTTAATTAGCTCTATCTATGGCTGCTACTGCACTTATGACGAAAGTGTGGTGAGAGTAAGCAGTATGGTAATTTCTACCGACAGACAGCCAGCCAAAAAGCACGTTCACTCTAAAATTTAGTACGAGGAAAAAATGAAATTCAGTTAAGTTCATAGCAATCATGTACTTAATTAACCTCTAAGTTTAATGACTTCATTTTTTAATTATCCCTTAATTACCAAATAACCTATTAGAATCAGTAGATTTTTATGTTCACTCTAAAATTTAGTACGAGGGAAAGATGAAATTCAAATTAAATACATGGCAATGTGGGAACATCGAAACGCGCTTAATGCGGTTACTAGGGAGATTTGGCGCTGGGACGGATTTCGGGAGTTCGGAAAAGGGTTTAAGAGTCGGTTTTACGGTTTTGCTCGGGCGCCAGATTTTTAAGGGTTTTCTCCCGCGGGATTATGCCTGGGTAATTTTACGAACTCAGGAGAATACCAGGGTTGTCTGTAGAAATGAAACACAACCTCAAAAATAGAAAATCCAAAATGATTTTATTCCCAATCGGTAGTCAAAACAATGCGTACGACTAACACCTGCTTAGGTCGTCGGACCGAGGTCGGCAAAAGCTTATTTACAATTATTTATGTATCTCGGAAAGGAAACACACAAATGCGAAAATATAAAAGTATCACCGTTGAAGAGAAATAAAATTTTATTCTAAATGAAATCGGAAAGATCGAAAACTATTTCACTAAGTGAAAATGCGAAAACGGAAAATTATCTTAACAATTTCACAATAAAAGAGAAATAGCTAAATACGGAGATGATAGGAAAACGTGCTGTGGCTAATATTCGGTAGTGCGGCTTTTACATATCGAGTGAGCGAGAGCGTGAGAGAGAGAATACGGTAGGCGGTAATTAACTTTTCCTCAACGCGACGACGGAAAAATTAACTCCGGACGGTTGGAAAAACGGACAATTTCACAACCGCCGGTTTAACATGTAGTAAACGTTCATCCACAGATAGCTTATATCTAGCGGTCGGTACGCTTAAAACGAAAAACGTATAAACGAATAGCTCGAACGGCTTAAGACTATCGGTCGGGGACAATGCACAAGTTACGTACACTCACAAATAACAAATAATTCGGCGGCTTATAACTAACGGCGGTGACGTTTACAATAGACAGATAGACGGATCGACTTGCTATAAACAAGCCTTGGTTGTCACCTTAGATTAACTCGGGCAAAGAACGATGGAGGGGGCGAGTGGCTTATATAAGTTTAGTCTTGATAGTTAAACGATGGTAGATTGCACATTGCCTGATCGGCCGCCATCTATTTGAGATAGGTTCGATTTTACGATTAATTTGTACGGTGGGTGGCCTACTCTCGACTCTCTAAAATCGGCTTCGTTACAACATCATTAGATTCAGATAGGAAATTTAATTAGACTTTTCACGCCTACACATCAATTCCAACTGCAACTTTCGGAATCGACACGACTCTATTTGTTTAAAATTGCGATTGCATGTCACACGAAATACAATCTCTCCATTAAAACCGTCAGCGGAATAAAACGTATGGAAAGACGGAGGGTGTAAAGGGAAATCGCAGAGGAATACAAAACGTACAAAAGATCTAAATGCGAGCGAGCGAGTGAGAGAGAGAGAGGGAATGAGAGGCAGACCGGACATCGGGAGGTCTTTTCATTAAACCGACACAACGGCAACGTATTTAATTGTGTTCGCCATTTCCCTTGTTCATTTCACTAACATTATAAATGGATATTAAAAGGGCACAACGGAGAGCGAGCGAGCGGACGGACGGATAGGAAAACGAAACAAGGTGAATTAAAATGGTGGCCGGAGCTAAAACGTTATTTGATGTTTTAGATCGACCGACAACAATACGCATTGTTATTATAACAAGATTTTCAATGGACTGTCCCAATTAAAATTAGAATCCGCTGTTAGTCGGATTTTAAATGCGGTTTATCTACTATTACGCGCCCGATTTCAATTAATATTTTCTGCGAGAGTAATTATAACCATTCGATCGATCCGTTTCGATTCGCGGGAGTGTACGTTGTGTGCATATATGCAAGCCAGCGCTTATTATAAGATCCCATCTGCTATTCCAATTTAAACTAGTTAATTAATACTCGCTATTAATAAATAAACTCTCGCACTATGAACCACCTACAGCTGTAAATAGCTGTATTTCACCAGGACTACATATATCTACACTTTCTCAAATTCTCGTTAGGAATAAATTTTTTATTATCAAATTATCATATTATCAATATATGACCAATATCTCATGTATGAGATATACAACATCAACAAATTATTTTATATTAATCTATTAATAATTATATTACTATATAATATATATAATTCACATCTTTAATAGCATACTCCTTATGGTTTTTATTACATTCTAACTCTGAAGGATATGCTTCCCCTTGATAAGTAGAGACTAATACATAATAAATTTATTCGATTATTGCTATTACTATATTACTTAAATAAAGCCTTTAAGGCTATATTTAATAAGTATATTAATCTATTGGTATATAAATATACATTTTATATGACAATTTTTTTATACAAAAAGAAGCTGAATTACATTCAATTAAAGAATTTTTCAGACAACTCAATTTGGAAGAGGTAATTAAACCGACTTTTTTGAAAAAGTTTTTATAACAATTTCAACCTCAAATTCCCTATGTAACATCCAATTTCAACCATATTTTTCCTATTAAAAAATTGTTGTATGTCTAATCTTTTTTTTTACTTACAAATATAATTATGGAGTGTCTGAGTAAATAATTTTGATAAAATTAATAACGTGTTTTACACCCCTGTAATTACATATTACACCTAATAGAATTAAACTATTCCCTAGAATACCAAAAATTCTTATACATCATATACTAAGTTGTAAAAGGATAAGCTAAATTCAACCAAATTATGGGGGTATAAATTCCCCCCTTTTTAACTATAAAATCGTTTAAAATTATATTTTTCATTACCATAATTATAGGATCTATAATTACCATCTCATCTAATTCATGGATAGGAATATGAATTGGTCTAGAAATTAATTTACTCTCAATTATTCCCCTATTGAGACTAAATAATCATACCACTTCCACCGAAGCATCAATTAAGTATTTTATTACTTAAGTAACCGCATAAAATATTACTTTAATAGCAATTATTATTTGTATATTTAATTATAATGAACAAATTAATAACAATTATGATATTATATATGAAACATTGATTGAATTGTGATATACTTTGTCATCACTTCGACGAGAATTTCCGTCTCGCAACACGAGAGTGAGATCGTTTCATTTGTTGGAACGTGGACTTTTCGAAGAAATGCACGCAAGTTTGCATTATTTTTCATCTTAATTTTTTAAGGCACCTTAAATTAAATTTGGATAGAGTGCACCTGGACAATGTTCCTGAAAAGAATGCATTCGTGGTAGGTTTACTGACCTTCGACCGCTAAATCAAACCCATTTGTTTGTAGCAGTAGTAGGAATGCAAGGGGGGTTCGAGGCCAAAATATGAACATAACCTCGCCGTTGCAAACGTAGGCAACCGGCTCAACGCTTGGTTTACCAGCTTAAGTAGAGCCTGAAATGCACTGCAATAGCTATTTCAAACATTTTAATCATGTTCTGTTTAATCCAAGAGGGTAAATGCGCGAACGAACATTAGTTCAAATTTTGATCCAGAAACTCCCTTGCTTTCCTACTTCCATGTAAGCAAGAACTTAAGACTTGGCTCTGATTCCAGTAACAATTCTTATTTATTAAGTATTCCTAGTGACTTTTACAATTTCACAACTTAACTGGCATCTATAACGTCAAACGATATGTTCACTTTTCTGTGAGATTTCCCCTTTTTAGGATTCGTTGGCAACACTGCCTTAAGAACCCATATACATAGTTTCCCTTCGTCCTAAACTTTGGGAAATTTTACGACCTATTGGAGCGGGAGTAGGGTCATTTGAAGGATCTCGAAAAATAAACTTACTTGTCATACTTCAATTTTCTCTAGTAATAACCGAGTTGTAGTGCGTTACGAGCACCTAGAAACTTTCCCTCCCCATATCTCCTTAACTACTTAACCAAAAATTTTGAAAAAATTCCCTAAAGTACTTTATTGTATTATCTAAAAACCCTTTTAACAGTTTTTGAGAATTTTGCTTCGTGTTAAAGTTATGATTTTATTACTGTTTTTAAGGTTCGCAGAGTGATAATTAATTTATAATTAATAAATCATTAATTAATTTTAAAATAACAAGTTTAATGAACTTGTGTTGCAATGATTTCAGTGAGTACAACTTAATATAAATTGTCTTAAATCAGTTAGTTAATCTGTTTGATTATTGAAGCAGGCTTACCGGGACAGCAATTTAGTTTCTTTACTTCTTCTTTCTTCTTACTTTACCTTCGTCAGTTAAGATTTGTTTCATATTTCCACAATCCTTGATAAATTTTATGAGATGCTAGGTAGCTAAATTTTTTAGATTTCAAAATTACATTTTTACCGACTCTTATCGAAGACTTATTTTTTTCTCCGACAATTTATTAGGAGTTATACTCTTCGCAGGCATGCAGAGAAAAATAATTTTTTCCGCTGACTTTTATCGAAGAGTTATTTTTTTCGCTGATAATTTTTTAGGAGTTGTGCTCTTCGCGGCACGTACAGAAAAATAATATACTTCGCCGAATCTTATCGAAGAGTTATTTTTTTCGCCGAAAGTTTGTTAGGAGTTATACTCTTCGCAGGCATACAGAGAAAAATAATTTTTTCCGCTGACTCTTATCGAAGAGTTGTATTTTTCGCTGATAATTTTTTAGGAGCTATACTCTTCGCGGCACGTACAGAAAAATAATATACTTCGCCGAATCTTATCGAAGAGTTATTTTTTTCGCCGAAAATTTGTTAGGAGTTATACTCTTCGCAGGCATACAGAGAAAAATATTTTTTTCCGCTGACTCTTATCGAAGAGTTGTATTTTTCGCTGATAATTTTTTAGGAGTTATACTCTTCGCGGCACGTACAGAAAAATAATATACTTCGCCGAATCTTATCGAGAGTTATTTTTTTCGCCGACAATTTGTTAGGAGTTATACTCTTCGCAGGCATACAGAGAAAAATAATTTTTTTCCGCTGACTTTTATCGAAGAGTTGTTTTTTGCGCTGATAATTTTTTAGGAGTTATACTCTTCGCGGCACGTACAGAAAAATGATATACTTCGCCGAATCTTATCGAAGAGTTATTTTCTTCGCCGAAAATTTGTTAGGAGTTATACTCTTCGCAGGCATAGAAAAATAATTTTATCCGCTGACTTTTATCGAAGAGTTGTATTTTTCGCTGATAATTTTTTAGGAGTTATACTCTTCGCGACACGTACAGAAAAATAATATACTTCGCCGAATCTTATCGAAGAGTTATTTTTTTCGCCGAAAATTTGTTAGGTGTTATACTCTTCGCAGGCATACAGAGAAAAATATTTTTTCCGCTGACTCTTATCGAAGAGTTATTTTTTTCGCTGATAATTTTTTAGGAGTTGTACTCTTCGCGGCACGTACAGAAAAATAATATACTTCGCCGAATCTTATCGAAGAGTTATTTTTTTCTCCGAAAATTTGTTAGGAGTTATACTCTTCGCAGGCATACAGAGGAACATTAAATTTTTTCGCCGATTCTTATCGAAGTAATTTTTTTGACCGATAATTTTTTGGGAGTTATACTCTTCGCTGCATGTACAGAACAATAATTTACTTCGCAGACTCTTACAGAAGAGTTTTTTTTTTGCAGTTTCTTGCTTATAAACTCAAAACTAATGAAGCAATCTTGATCTTCTAATAAGACGAATCGTAGGGCATCAAAATGCTAACCAAATGAAACTTGAATCGACATGATCGCACAAATATCAATGGAGGAAAAGGGGAAACAGGATACCGTAGCTGACTGGAAGCGTACGTACGAGTAACCTTCTCATTCGTCTATCTCAGCAAACACTGTAGCTATTTAATTCCTGTTTACTCGCTCTGGAGGAGGCCGATCCTTCCCTCATTTTCCATGAATAATCGACGGAAAATATACAGTCAAATCCACATAGACGACTAGTTTTGTCGAGAACGTCTGCGTGTGAAATCGGGACGAGACGCTCCGGAATTTGTGCGTTTAGAGCGAGGCCGGATACAAAATTCCGGTCGGGCACAGTCATCTATCTCCGAACGTATTGTTTCACTAATGACAGGATGTACAGTGGTATACATAAATAATGCCCTAAAATTACACAGTGGGATGACACGAGAAAGAGAGATAGAGAAACAGAGACATTGCGATCCTAGTTGGTCAATGATATAAATGTTCACGGATATTAATAATCTCCATAAACACTAATTTATGTAACACTTAGTATCAGTTTATATCGAGCGTCTAAGGAGTCCTCTTGTTGTGTTTCCCGTCCTTGGTTCTGGAATTTTTCCAGAGCTTTCCTCGTTCCCATTCAGAAACTCATAGGCGGCGCGCAGGGGCAAATTTGCGATTTCTTTACTGATCCCAAAATGGTTACAGGTTCTTAACACTGGTGTTCAATATAGTATTCGTTATAAAGTTACAAAAGATTGAGGTATAGCGGCACTCAAGCCACGCCCTTCATTTGAATTTTTGAGCTCCGCCCACTTTGCCCTTCTTCCCCGAAAGGGAAAATAGTGGGCGGGGCTTAAAAAGCGAAGGAAAGTGGCCCAAGTGCCTTTGTGACGATAAAATGGTATAAACTGAACCTAAACTGAATAATTGTATATTTCCAGATGAGAACCGAGACATCAATGGTCATCCAGAAGACGACATCAAAAGACAAAGGACGCAGTACAACGGAGACCAACTCTATACAAACGTAAGTTAAAAATTTGTAATAGAAGAAGTAAGAAAATTTCTTATAAGAGAATATGAGAAATATAAGAAATATTCCAAATTCATAGTTATATTAGGAAAAAATGAATTGCATCTATGTTTACAAAAACCATTTAAAAAAGCCTAAAACTATTATTTTTGAAATGTTTACCCAATTTTTTAACAACGTGTCATAAGATGGCTACATTTAACAATCAATTAACTGAGTACCACCTATTAACCAAGCGTAAACTGGGCTTCCAACTTTATCATCTTTTAAAATTTTATAAGTTGGAAGCCCAGTACATTTCAGAATTCAAATTGAAAACGTAAATGCTTAAAAGCTTATGAATAATTTATGTGAATGAATGACTCGCCAACGTTTTACTTGAGGTATATCTTAGTATTATTATTTCAGTCTATAATTTCAATTTGTAATGTTATATACAGTTATAACACAGATTAATAATTTACAATATAAAATAAGAAATCCAATAAGAAAATATAATTAAAATAGAAAATACAAAAAAAAATTGTGTAGAAACAGTTGCCATGGTTACCAATTCTGACGTCACACTTTCCTCGCGTATTTCGTCACGACAAAATGCTCTTATCGCTTGGCTTATTCAACAACCAAGCGGCGCCGTGGACGATGCATACTCACTTCAGCGCTTCCATTATTTTCCACAAGTCCCATAGTTTCTCTACGATCGTTTGTACTAGTTCTTCTTCTCTTGTTTACGTCGTTCTGTTAAACTTTCTTTTTGCTGCCAGACTAATTTTAGGTTTTATGACACGGAACGTCGATTTAAGAAGCATTATTAGGCACAGGAACCGATACACCTCCATACCTTCTGACTACATACTTGCCTCGGGAAACAATATTTCAATTTAATTATGTATATCTAAGACTACCTCAAGGTAAGAGGTAGTGTTAATTACCACGATAATAATGAACGCTTAACGTAATCATTTCTATTGTCTTGTAATTATCCAATTCCATTGTTGTAATTACTCTCCTCCCCCGTTTGATGTGTGAATAAACGCATTTCCAACGCAATTCTGTTCTCCAATCCTTAGCATACCCCCAGGAATCCGTTATCCCTTGGGCGTGACAATATTTACCAAAAATGTAATGTTAATAACCACAAAAGTACCCAAAATGGCAAAATATTGATTTTCCAATTACGTCAGAACTCGTGTCATTCTCCAACTGTCGACGCTTAAACGACTTACATGAATTTAACCGAAATTAATAATTAATCTACTCTGAACTTACAATTTTGCTTAAAATTATATGCCCGAATCGTTTTTGAGAAGCCTATAAATTCTAAATCACATGGAAAGTAATGTCTAAGATATTGTCACGTACAAGGGCATTATCGAGCTGGAGACTTAGTAAATACATAAAATTAAGCCATAGGCCAACCGTGAATTTAAATAATTTCGAGTACCATAAACCATAACCATAAAGTAAACACCATAAACAGTCGGGAGCAATCTCCTTCGATCAGTCACCCGAGAACTATTTATCAGTCTCTATCGAAGCGAACTGCCCTACTGCCCTGTAGTGACTCCCCCTTAACCACGCTTTTCTTGACCTCCAGATCTGGTCGAGCAAGTGGAGCATCAAGGACGAGCACAAGCTGCTCTCGGAGCTGGGCGGGGGAGCGGGGGGCGGCGCCGGGGGCGGCCAGGGCGGCTTCTACGAGACGCACGGCGGCTTCCCCGGCGTCGGCAACGTCAGCTCCGCCTCCGACCTGTACGACTCGATCAACACGATGAGCCAGACGACGACGCAGAACCTCTACACGCCGCCCCTGGCCGGATCCCTAAGTAAGACATGCGCACTACGAACGGGACTAACCCTAGAAGGAGGTATTGGGTGGAATTTTTTCTTTAATGGATTCATTAAAGAAGAGATCATCATCAGAGATGTTAATGTTTCGTTGGGAGAGACGTTTCGGCTCAGTCGACGTCCTCAGAAGACTGTCTCTTGAGTTCCATATAGCGTCTTGAGTATTGTTCTCAAGTTCAAGGAAACTTAACTGAAACATAACGCATATCCATTACCTCCTTTGGGGTTAGTTTTGGTTATTCCATGACACGCTGAAAAATCGCATTACTTTATTCTGGTGGTGGTGGGCGTCTATGGGATCATAGCACAACCCTTGTAATAAGAACGGGACCTTCCCGTTCTTCCATTCTATTAAACTCATGTGGGATGTTTCCTAAGTGATTTGAAATAGTTCAAGGCAAATTAGAATTTTCACACTTTTTCCACGTTTCAAATATTCCAGATCACTTAACAAACAACCGACATCCACTTCTCGGCACATTTCCCTCCCCTCAATAGCAAACGCACTGTATACCTGCGGTGGTGGTGATGGTGTTGGTGACTGTTTCGAACGGTTTCGGAACAAGTTCTAAACGAGTTCGTGTAGATGTAGGGACCGGTTCGCTGACGCCATTGGCTCCCATCACGATGCACGACATGAAAGTGGAGACGACGAGGATAATGGACACTGCGATGTCGCCCTACCATCCCGGTGAGTACCAGGGAAAGTTCACGGCTTTGTTCGTTTCCACAAAGAACTGAGTTCGTAATGTGGACCGCGTCACAGACGATTGATATATCCAGACAAAATATTATATTGCAAAGGTTATAGGACCTTCTCTAAGCGTTCCTTTACATTGTTGCACAAATGCGTAATCTCTTACGATTTGCTTGTACATTGCTTTCGTAAATCTGCTGACTTTCGACAGAAGTGGCAACGTCGATATATATCCTTTTAACGTGACATTTGTTGGTTTACATCGCACTTAGTGAATTATTTTAGATAAAAATCGAAAAAGACATAATGCTTAATAGGTACACGATATACAAATTAAATAGCAATGATGAAAAATAGTTAGCACTATATTTTCATACTAAATACGACAAATTAATAAGAAAATCTATAGAGATTGTGTATCATCTTAAAATACATATTTGGCTTTCAGTTTTGGAACATAATGAAACTAATGAAATAACATTTTGTGTGTAAGTAGGTTCCGCCAAATATTAAAATTAATACCTTAAACATAGTATCTTCCAAAGTTAAAGTAGGACAGGGTATTAATTTTAACAGAATATATAAATGTGATAACATAGCCCTTGTAAATCTTTTAAATGAACTCTTAAGTCAGCTCAGGTCGAAAATGGTAGTTTTATTAAAAGTAACGTTAATGTTTCTGTTAAGATATAATATAGTCTATAATATGTCAAATGGGCGAGAAATATTTTAATTTTTTTTTATAAAACTGTTAAGTACCTTTTATAGAAATGTTAATGTCGTTGATTTCAGGTAATTTTTGCATTCAATATTTCAAATATGAGTATGTCCACTTCTGATGTATTCAACTTCATGGAAAATGGTTTTGTTGATGGCCACACAAAATTTATTTTATAAAAATATTTAACGAATGAAATCTTCCATGAAACAGCAAAAAAGTAGGATATGTTAGTTTCTTAATTTCGCTTCCATTCGACCCATATTATTAATGGGCATATGGAAAACTGTTTTGTTGCCTATCACGATTCGTCAACGGGGGCCATATTTGCTTCCCTCTTTACACCACGCCCATAACCAATATCAATTTCTTATGAGAACGTCTGGTCTAGTTATATTAATCGTCTTGTGATTTTGTACGCCACTAAAACGAACAAAGCTGGAGAATCGTGCGCCGCTGTTCGACGCGTTCGCGTGTCGGACGTGTTGTGGCATGTCCTCTCTCCCATTCCGCCATTGTCTCGACGTTGCATCACTCCCGACATTGAATCCTCTTATTAAGTATCGTTCCGATAAGTATCTCGGAGGTGTCCTTCCATTATATGCCGAGTAGGTAGCCGTGCTATTTTTCCCAGTTTAATTCATTCAAATTAAAGATTATATGCCACTCGTGCGTTTATCTACGGGCATGACTAATGTCATTAAGCTGGGGAGGGGGGGAAATTCCGATTCATCGCTGTCGTTAAGAGGGAAACTGGTTGTTAATCGTGGGAAAAGTTTGAGGAAAGTCTTGTCTGACTGACACGAGAGATTCTTAATATGTTTCCGACGCTGTTTGTTCCAAAATCAAAAATTCTCTCGACTTTGTCCCCACCATGCTCCAACTTCTTAATTTGGTCGAATTAATAAAAATTAATTACGAACTACCTAGTTCATTTTCTACAATCATAGCACCTTTGATATTTATGTTGTTTGGAGTAAATTGTACCTTTATTATTTGGTGCTTAACACGCAATCTTCACCGTAAGTCAGGAAAGGAGCAAGCCCGTTGGTTAAATGTTCGAAATTTTAACTGTGTTGACAGTAATGGTACTCGAGTGGCAACAGTGAACAATTTGCTATCGGAAAGGCCCTCTTGTTCGGATTCGCTAGAAGTAGCGGCCTCGGAAATAATTTGAACTACTTACCAAGCAGTAAGCGCATTCGCCATTTCTTGAAACCAACCGTCTTCGATCGTATTTAAGGACGAATTGAGCCAGTTTTGTAAAAAATGCCTCAGAAATAACGTCTTGTCTCATTAATTGACACACAAACCATCTTATCGCTTTAAACAAAATCAACCGGATTTCACCTTATGTAAGTAGAGATATACATTAATCATACAGTTCTGACTGCAGATGGGCACTAAGTTAAAACACGTCCCGCTTTTTAGAAAATATCTGTTTCTTATTTGAAAAGTACTGTAAAAATATATTACCTATTAGTTATTAACAGAACGTGTTTTTTTCTAATATTAATAAAATATCAACAAGTGAAAGACTCAGTTAAACATTAAAACTTTAAAATCTATATTAAGCTTGGCCAATTCTTGTGAGAAATTTCAGGACATTTTAATAAATGATCAGAATTTATTGCAAAGTATTCACTCGGATCAAAAATATGATGGTCGAAAGAAAATCACATTTTTAAATTAAATAGAAATCATAATGTTCAAATTATTGTTTTTTACAATTCTTTATAGTTACCAATAATTAATAACAAACACTTTTTTGTATATTTATACACAATGAAAAAAATTTTTTTGAATTATTGGTCTGCTTTCATAACTAAATTATGATTCTCATTTCATTCCATTTGTTCCGCAATGTCTCAATGAAAATGTGGAGACTTTACACTAAATGCTAGAAATATATCTCGTTAATAATCCTAAAATAATATTAATATTATATTATGTTTCTTAGTGTTTTGTATAAAGCTCCAAGATTTAATTGAAACTAGTAAAAACGAAGAAAGCTGGTTCTGTGTAAGAAATGGCGAAGGAGCTTACTGCATACTGTGTGTGGTAAGAAATTGAAATTTATTCCGAAACGCATAATTCATATATAATAAAAACATAACTAGCTCTCCAGTTATAATTCAAAAATGTCAACAAAATGCAATCGCCTCTATATCCATTCCGCATGTAAACCAAAGGTCTTCTGCTCTACATTTGCCATGGCCAACTTTGAGAGCCTGGACAACCTTCTATCCTTCCCGCATGTTTCCCGTTCGCTTGTTAGCTTCGCTTGGCGGAATGGGCGGGTCTTATTTCAACGAAAAGCAAAACCGCCCCCTATCTAACTCACCCCCGGCACTCCGCAGCGGAGACGGGCTCCCCCTACAGCGGCGTCGTCGGCCTCGGGACCTCCGTCGACGGCTCCTCCCCCGGGATACCGCTCGCCCTCCCGGCGGAGCCGACGAGCCAGCCGACGTCGCACACGGGCTCGCCGGACCCGCAGGCCCTCACCGTGCTCCAGCCGTCGAACGGGACGTCGTCGCAGCACTACTCGACCATGTTGCCCAGCTTCGGGTATTCCACCACAGGTATAAGGACGGGCCACGCCCCCTCTCGAAAAGGCTCCGCCCCTACAGGCGGAGTCACGACGATAATGGGAGGGGTTGGGTCGTGGGGGGCGCCCATCTCGGAGCTCCTCCCTCCGGGGACGCTATACACGTGAAACGTAGCGTTTCGGGATAACAAAATCCTTCGTACAGGGGGATGAATGGTGGAATTGTTGAAGGAAATGGCGTGATTTCGTTTAAAACACCTGACGACACACGAATTCATAATAGGCGTTTTTTGGCAAAGACTCATTCATGTGTCCTTGTGATCTGAAGAAGTGTAACAACTTCTTCACACACATCATCTGAGTTTTCTAACAACCCAACTAAAATTCAAAGATGTACTGCTTCCATTTTTGTTTGAAAACCATGTATTGACAGGTTAACTGATAATTAAAGAGAGGATAGTAAGGCATAATAAAATCGTAAAATAGGCAAAATAAAAAGGCAATTAGGCAAGAAAAACTGGCACAATTAGGCAATTATAATAACATATTAGGCAAAAACAAACTGAAAAAAATTTCGGAATACCTTATAATATATATAACATATTTGTAATTAACAATATAGTATCTACATATTTGTTTTTTTATTTTTTTATAAATTGTTATTATTTATTATATTTATTAATTTCATTATTATTCATTACTAAAAGAACAAACTAACATTTTTTTTTCTATTTTTGTTAATAACAAATTTTGTCTTCTGTCTGATAAAAGTAATTTCACTTTTAAGGAAGATCTCTCTACATCGTAGGATGTCACAGGGACACACGTCAGTGATGCTACCTCTTGTATGCTCAAATCCACCTCCCCCTCATAATCTTCATGGATTCTACACACTTTTTTTGGGATTAATAAAGCGGGATTCTTCCTAACTACTTGTTCCATTTTAATCTTTAACTGCTTTCCAACAGGACCAGCAGTATTATTAAAACTATTTTCAATCTCAGAAAATACTTGGAGACTTTGCATTACAGATTGCCTCCTTTCCAAACATATTAAGTATATTTTGGGGAATTTTTTCGAAATTCCCAGAAATATATGCCAAATTAGATTTTATATGTTTGGAGTTTAGGTTTTATGTTTAGAGTTTAGGGTTTATACAGGTGTTTATATACCTGCTTTACTGTGTCTCAGAAATGTTTCTGCATTTTACCATTATATTTGAAAATATCTAAAGAAAAGCATAATAAATGTGGTGAATCAGGCAAATACCTCAGAAAGTAGGTAAATCAGGCGATAAGGCAGGCACAAGGTAAATGCCTTACTATCCGCTCTCTACATAATTTTTAGTACAGTCATCAAATGTAAAATACCGTATTACTGTGCAATTTTGCACTACTTCAAAATCTACCCCATGCCGGAACGGCCTTTTTGGTTTTTAGGGAGTGGAAACTACCCCTTATTGCAAAAAATTAAAAAATCGTAGATTCTAGCATGCAATTGGTTAAAATAATATTTGTATGAATTATTTGTAGATCTCTTGACATTTTTAAACAAAATTTATCAGTAGTCAGATAGATTCAACCCCTGTAAATCATCCCATTAGGGTACTAAGTTTCAAAACATGTGTTAAATATATTTATTATAACTTGAGATGATTTAAAAGTGCGTCATATTAAACTAAAATTGTTTCACTTTAGTTGAATCTAATATATTATTTTCTGAAACGCTTCAACCCTTATAAATTACCCCCTGGGGGTTATGAATATTAAAAAATACTTTTAAAGAAGCTTTTCACAATTTGAAACGATTTATAAGTGCATTTATATCAAATTTATGTTAATGGTAAAAAACAAATAAGTTTTCTTGGCCAGAACTTGATTTGAAAATCACAAAACCACCCCTTCTAACTTCAGGGGCGGAGCTATAGTTCGACCCACCCTTGTTTAGAGAGGGAGGAGCTTCGCAATGGGAGACTAAATCAAACTCATGTAACAACTACTCCGATTCGATATCAATCGCCTACCACCACTTGAATATTAGATTTCCTTTTTCTGTACTATCCAAATACCGTACGTCCCCGCAGGTTACCATTTTAATTTCTTTCAGCAGGCACAACTGTAGTACCTGGCAGCGATTACGCCTACACAACGGCGTACAGCCAGTACGGCGCGTACAGCACGTACGGTTACGGGACGACGCCCAGCGGGTTACTTAGTAAGTAAACAGTGAGTATTGTGACTGGAAAAATTATAAATAACACCAAAAATCTTGCTTCTCCCGTTAAATCGTAGGTAATTGACGTAGCGATAATGACACACGAGGGTGTTTAAAATTGTCAGACGAAGAGTATTATTTACGAAGCTTTTCGTAGTAGCAGTGCAATTTAAATGTTTGAAGTAAATACGAGAAATGTCGATATGGCTTTAAAGTACCGCATGCGGTTATTTGCGCATGCGCAACGACTCACTACGAGGTTGGGTAGATCTTTAACGACCGTTTTCTGTTGAATTTGGTAATTTTTGCGGGTGGGTTCGAGTTGTCTCCCAAATGCATATCATTACCCGTTTCCAAAAAAAAGGTCATGACCGAATTGTCAAGTTTCGGGAAGCTTTCTGATACGTTAACGTCATGTGATACGCTCGAAAGTACGTTGGAAACGCAAAGGGGCAAGGATCAAACATGTACTCACTGAGCCTATACCACGTTTGGAAATAATAGGAGTGACAGACAGTCCGATTTTGATGTTTCGTGGGTACTTATATGGATTACATAGGCGTTCGTAAAAGTAGAGTCGTGAATAAAGGATTTTTTTTAATTTACTAATAAGATACAAATACAAATCAATAAGAATAATACATATTCATGTTTTGTCAAGATATCCACGCCAATAAGTCTTTGGAAATAAGGCACTCGTGTTTACTACAAAAAATATGTTTGATTCTGAGAAATACAGCATCTACGTTCATGGAACGAACCTTGGCCAAAGGATTGGTGCATTGTTGCCGTTGTAAGCAATCTTCAGCGATATACTTCCATGGTGTATTTCTGGTTGCCACCATCACCAACAATACTCTTTTCGTGGCTCGCTTAAAACCACACGTTGAACCATTATAGTTTTTCTTTAGTTTTATTAAAGTGTAAAGCTCAGTTAACCGACTGAAAAATGTATTTCAAAAGATGATTTTAATTGTTTCGAACCACTTTATGATTCAAGAAAACGAAAGGTTGGCATTTGACAACGCCGGATGGGTTTTGCGTTAAGTTCACGATCTGTATGTGCGGCACATCAATTTATGCGTTTATTCCACACAAAACGCTCTACAGTTTCTTCAAAAAAGGGATCCATCGCCAAATATCATTACTCCTATTATTTTCAAACGTGGTATAATAGGCATAATCAGAATTTGCTGTAGAATGACGTGTAGAAAATTTACCTGACAATTGGAACACCAAAAGAATTTACCTACTCCCCATTGCAGACAATTCGGCTACACCGATTTTTGCGAACCTTAGCCTTTGTGATGTTAACTGCGATTCCAACTCATAACTAACTATCTAATAGGCATGATGACAGTTACAAAGAATTACTGAAATAATGATATAATATAAGTATTAAATGGTGAAATAATTCTAAAAAAAATATATTAATGTCAATATTTTAAGCAGGATAAACTATATTTTGGTAAAATAAAAACTACGAATGACGTCACTCCTATGTAAACATCATTTTTTTTATTTAAATTTCTTGTGTTAGCGCTTTTACCGATTATTTCTATTCGGTATTTATTATTATTATACTGAACACTGAAGTTACTGAACTTTAACATGCACGTTACAAGTTGAGGTCGATGCTGTGGTCATAGGCGTGACGTCACACCTATGTAAAGCGACGCCATGACACCTACGAGTGTTTTGGCACGAAATTTAAAAGTGTTCATAAAAGTGTCATTTTAGCTACCCACTTTAACTTTACAGTAACAAAAATGATATCAACAGAAGCAGCGTCTATAGAAGAACCTACCTGAGTGTGGCAATTACTTTATTTCGTCTATCAACCGAGATATTTCATTATAAAATCTGCTCTTAAACGTAAACAGACAGTAGACATCTTGGATCGAGATCTACGCGGAACGAGAGAATCCTTCACGGAAACGTTTCTGGGCCTACGACTATGGTCGGGAAGGTTAGGTTTGTTTGGTTTGGGTTGGATAACAGTATAAAGAAGAATAAACAGTACATTATATTAAACTAGATTATTGAAATAAAATTTTCTCAGAAAATATCGGTTTTCCTCACAGGAAACTTTCTCCAAATAATATTACAGCATTTTCTAAAATTTTATGAAAAAATTGCGTGTACTACGAAGTTTGCCAGATTAGTACTAGGTATTTTTTTTTGGAACAGTACATACTATTTGTTCAAACTGTGATGAGGTAAAATTCCAAGAAAACGTGTAGCTACCTTTGTCGGTATCCGACAACCGCGGGAGTATCAGCACCGTTAGAAAGTCATTGACGGCGCGGTCGTAGCACTTACCATATTAGCTTTTACGTGCATTCGACATTGACAATAATGTCGAAATTTTTAAGGCACGCCTTTGTCGCGGTATATTGTTACAGTAGTTCCGATAAGAAGGGGTTTATTGACTTAGCAAGTTCTTGGAATTCTAGCTCATCAGATATCGTACGCGCTGTACCTACTTAAGAATACAACACGGTTGTTTTTGAAAATTAGTCATCATGCCTATCAACTAACCAAGGTACTCGTTGTGTCGTTGTCGTTAACGCAATTCCCTCGTGATCATTCGCTTCTTACTCACGGAACGAGGGGCCATTTCCCTCCTCGCAAATCGAAACACTAACCTACCCTCAAATCTTCTAAATATCTTCTTTAACCCACTTTTAGACTCCTCGTACTATTACGCCTCGAACGAGATCCCGTCGTCGATGATGAACCCCCACCACCACCACCACCACCACCACCAACATCACCACTCCCAGCAGCAGCAGCAGCTCCACCCATCCGACGTGGTGGGGGGCGGAGACTCCGCCCCCGGCGCCGACCACCAGAACAGCCGGAGCCCCCTGGCGGCGACGAGGGCCAACTCGCTCGCCTCCGCGAACTCCCCCACGGAGAGCGGAAGCGCATGCTCGGCGACGAAGCCGGAGGACGCGACGGCCGCCGTCGCCGCGGCGGCCGCCGCCGCCGCCGCAGCCGTCTTCGGCGCCCACGACCTCAACCTCGGGTGAGGCGGCGAAAGTGTAAAATGTGTACATATTGACTCTTGTAATATTCTATTTTGTTTGTTTTTACTTACTTTTGTAGATGTTTCTTATGGACTCTGACAGATGCAGATGAAGAATATATGAATCTGTGGCGGCCGAAGTTTGGCCTATCTTTGCATTTTAGCATTACTCAAAAATATTTAATAACTGAACTTCCCTTGCCCACGCTGATTTTTTTTGATCACCCAGTAAGTAGGTAATGGGGCACTTCAGACCACCCCCACCACTACCTTCCTTCGAACCGCTTTGAACCGGTTTGGGACCGCTTCGAACCGGTCTGGAACCGCTTAGTGGTGGGGGTACGAATTATCTCTAAATTCATCTGGAACACGTCGTCGACTGCTCACTAAACTTTTGTGTTATTAATATTATCGTTATTGTAATATAACTTTAAACAACCTAAGGCGCCGCCCACTATCTCCTAACACACGCCCCCAAGCGTGACATGTTTGGAGAAGGTGGGCGGAGCTTCAAAGAGCGGTGGGTGTGGTCCAACCTACTCCATGACGTGTCGGTTATGTTTGTTACAGGACGGAACTTGAGAATGTAAAAATACCTCAAACGTCGGCGCTACAAATTTATTATTATTATTATTATAAAATGATGATAATGATGATTGAATGGTCTCAAAATACTACGAAGAAGTTTATTGTATGTAATTTATTTACCTTTTAACTAAAAGAAGAGATTCAATGTGTTTTTTTATTCTTATTATATTTTATATATTTTTTTAGCGAAGTAGAACACACCAAAGAAATGTTTTTAAAGTATTTATGTTATACGAGCACTTATCATATCTCCGAATGTTTGCAATAACACAAATCGTATTGTGAATTTCATTTTTATAGTGTATACTCTTTGTTTTTTTTTTGTTTGTTTAATTTTGCACCAAAATTTCGATGTAAGGGAGCGGAAAGAATGCCGTTTCCCCCGTCCTGAAGTTTGTGTTTGACAGGTAAACCTCAAAAATGTTCAGGTACACTTGATTTCAAAAATCCGGAAAGCTTCTCCATCTCGTTCCTTCCATTCGAAACCGTTGTAAACGTTATTCCCTCCCAAAGTTCGTAGAATAGCTTTGTTCATTGCTACTCCACAGATCATTACAATGAAGCAACAAATCAGATATAACAATTTCATAAATTGTCTAAACCCATAAATGAAACAACCAATATTTTGGGACTTTCTATTGCAAGTTCGGCAATCCCAGGACCGTACTAGGTATGCTCTAAGTAACCGCAAGGAACAAAGCTAACCTCATCGAATAAAAAATTTTAGCTTCTCTTCAAAGTCCCAAGTGTACCTCCTAATGGTCGTCAGCTAGTCAAAGAACGTACTTACCTACTTATTTACTTAATTATCCCATTAACGTACTTAATACCGCCCTATCCGTACCTAATTTCTTTTATAAGACTGATGCGAGGGTCGCGCGGGGGGTTCACCGAATCCGAAGTACCTACCTGTTTTGTGTTCTTGATCTCTTTCTCTCTCTGACTCCCTGTTTCTCTCGTTGAAACCCATTTGTCTCTATGAATCTGCTCGCGCGACTCGTTCAAGAAATTTTTACCCGCAACTGAAATTTCATTTTTAATCGCCCGAAGTACGTGAAAAGCAAAGAATTATAAAGCGTCACTTTTATCTTCTCTTCTACCTCTCTCTTCCTCCGTCTTTCTCTGTATTTCTCTCAAGATGTGTAATATTGTACCAAAGAGGCGGCGGCGAACTCACTAAAAAGCCGTCGAGGTATTTTAAGTATTATTAATTATATTATTATGATTAATTATTATTAATTAAAAAAATGTAAAATGTGATAGGCCCACCCGTTCAGGCCCTCGTCTTGCCTCTCTCCTCTCTCTCTCTCTCCTCCCTTTTCTCTCTCTCTCTCTCTCTCTCTCTCTCTCCCTCACCCTCTCTTTCTCGAGAAAATTTACAAAACGATAAGAAAGATTATAAATGAACCCTGTCACATTCACTCATATTTGTAGACAGTTTGTATTTAGAAAATTAAATTGGATTATCAAAATACTTTATGAGTTGTTATTCCATGATCCTCCTACGAATCTTAATCTACCCTAATTAATCTCTAAATTTAAGCAACACATTAATATGCTATTTTTCATACTTCCTGAATATGTGTGCTTCGCGACAAAGGAACATAAATAGTAATCAACTCGCTTTTGCCACTTTCTATATGCAAAAATTATAGGAAAATTGAACCATTTCGAATAAATTCTTTTCAGGTATTTTTAATCAACAATAACGATAAGACCATAATATAAAAGGACTAATATTATTAGTAAATCCACTGAGAAGAAAACATCCATGAAACGCGAAAAGGTAGTAAAATTAGACAACACCTAATACACGTCGTTTGCTATTGGTGGAAAAGTCATAAAACTTTTGGCGGGAATTGTTGATGTACAGAGTCGGTTCAGTGAAATTAACAAGTTTAGTTGTCTGATCTATGGCTGTCTGTTTACAAGCGTTCAGGAAAGTCGTTGACGGTGATAGAGGACTTTTAGTTGATGGTTTATTTTGACGTATCGCTATTGTTATTCAGGTTTTTGATATAAATTTGTATAAACATATTTCTGTGATCTATTGCAATTATGGAAAGACACCTTTCCTGCTCGCCTCCCAAAAAGAGACCTGGAACATACTTAAGCTGCGGGGAGAAAACCATTATTTTAAATGTATACAGAAAAGAAAGAAATGAACATTCTTAGTAAAAGGTAAATTATATTCAAGGCGATCATTCTTAATGCAATCCTGTACTATTCGCTAGCTGGTCGGACGCATTGAATTTCGACGTTTGTGTTTCATGGAAGTTTTCTTCTCGGTGGATTTACTATAGATATATGGATAAGACTTTTAAATTCGATATAAACCGCGAAATAACAATTACTGCCATGTTAGTTATGCAACCAACTCTTCCTGCATTTTGATTTGGAAAAACATTTTTTATTACTTTGGATAGTCAACTATTGTAATATAGGCGCACTATTGTATAAGAAAGTGTGAACAAAATCAATATTTCTTTATTCGTCTAGTTGCAAAATCAATAATAAGCCAAAAGAGCCAAAGGATGTCGATGATATCCTGTCCTGTGCTCTTTAGTGTTCCATAATTCGTTCCCATCATTTTTCATACATAACCTAAAAATCTTGATAAACTAGTTGTTTGAAAACAACTAGAAACGTAGAGACTATCGCAAAGTCGATTAGAATCAATTTGAAGTGTGTTTAATTCAGATTTGTGATTATGAACTGCTATCATAATACGGTTTTGTTGTATTGATGTCGTCTTACATAACCTCAAATATTTTGTTTGTGCTAAAAAAACTGATTTGATTTCTACAAATCGTATCGTGCCCATTTAATCATACAAAATGGACGTGGAGAAGTCGCAGCTATCCGCCGTTCTGCAAGTATTAAAGAAATACAACTTAAAAGTAAGTGCTTGCTAAAATTTAATTCCTATGACTTCCCTACTTATTGTGGGATAGTTGAACTCAAAATCGCCAAACGCATAGTTTGCTACCTACTCTTAGAGATCTATGTGGTCTCTACACGGTCTACTTCTAGAGATCAGAGATTTAGACCGGTTTGAGAACTTGCCTTCCTTATTGTCAATCATACAGCCTTACGAAGAGACATGTCTGAACAATCTTTTATTCAATCACTGGAGGACATGTTTGAAGTGGTTTTTTATCAGTGTAAACTTTAAATGTTAATAACAATGAAGTGTTATAAGAATCGTGTTCTATATAAAAGAGCTTATATAGAACCAACCATATATTACTAACCGAATCCCCGATTCATTACTCCAGGGTACCGAGGAGTTGTTGAGGAGAGAGGCGAACCTCGACGACTGCTCCAGCGACGTCCTCCAGCAGGACTCTGACGTGAGCAGCGTCCTCACGGGCTACAAGAGCGACGGCGATCCCGAGACGTACGAGGCGTCCTACATCGAGCTGAAGCGGTTCGTCGAGGGCTCGCTGGACATCTACAAGCACGAGCTCGGTACGATCCTCTACCCGGTCCTCGTGCACATGTACCTCGAGCTCGTCTACAACGGGCACAGGGAGCAGGCGATGTCGTTGATGCGGCGTTTCGGGCCGGAGCAAGACTCGTACTACCAGGACGACCTGAGGAGGTTGTCGATGGTGACGAAGAGGGATCACATGAGCGGGAACGAGCTCACCGAGACGTTCAAGTCCAATCAGTTCATCATAAGGATGTCAAGGGACACGTTGTCGTTGCTGAAGAGGCATCTCAGCGATAAGAAGGCCTCGGTGCTATTGAACATCATTCAGGAGCATTTGTATTTCGACATGTATGAAGGCGTCGCCCGTAACAAGAGCCAGATCGACGCCACGTCCGGCGCCATCGGCGGGGAAGCGCAGAGACAAGGTACGTTCGGTCAGTCGACACATTTGAAGCAGTATGTGTTGTCTTATACTTAGTATAAGTATAGTACTTATAACATACTCTTACGTTTCCAGACAACAAGGCTAAAGTGTTCTACGGCATCCCCAAAGCTCCGGATATACAAACCCTTGCGGTCCCAGTGGAAGACGAGGAGGACGGAGGGGACCAGGATAATCCGGACAAACCGAAAAAGAAGAAGGCCAAAAAGGACCCTCTGTTCTCGAAGAAAACCAAGTCTGATCCGAACGCTCCACCTATAGATAGGATACCGATACCCGATCTGTTAGTAACGAAAATGAAATAGGTACTCGGTGGTAACGTTTGATTTCTTTGAAATATTGCAGGAGGGACAACGAGAAGTTCGAGAAATTGAAGGCGAGGAGGGAAGCGTCAAAGAGGGTGATCCTCGGTCCGGAGTGTCTGCCGTCTTGCTGTTGTTATACCCTTTTGAATGCTAATTACACGTGAGTAACTATTTATTGTTAAGATATAGTATTAGCCCAAATTCTCAATCTAATGGAATAGTGTAGGTAGGCAATGTAAAATCGTACAAAATCAAGGGAAGTATAAGGAAACTCATAGGGAAATTAGAGAAAAGATCAAAAATGCCACAGAAAGTTGGATGAAAGACCAAGAAATAGAGAACTTACAAGAGGAGGGTGGGTCCCAAACAGCTGTCGTGGTTAAGAAATATTAAGCATTGGTCAGGCATAAACCATGCCACCATAAATAGATGTTAAAAAAGAAGAAGACATTAATTTAACTAGAGCTGAGGTAGTTACAGGAACATCTGTATTTTAATGTAATATACTTAGTTTCAGTTATATTATTACACAGATTCCTAATTGAGCTCACCTTCAATCTTCCCATTCATTACAAAAACGCCATTCACCTTTACTATTATTATTTCCTGCAGGGTTTGTTGTGCTGAAATCACCGAAGATTCCAGCATGCTCGCCGTGGGCTTCAACGATTCCATACTGAAAGTGTGGACCCTGGTGCCTCAGAAGCTGAAGGCGATGAAGACCGCCGAGCAATTAGAGGATGTCAACATCGATGCTGAGGATGTTCTGGTATGTATCAAGATACTTCGTATAACTTTCTATGTGCACTACTTCGTTTTATAATTCAAATTATAATATCTTCTAAGGTCCGCATGATGGACGAGAGATCCGGCGAGACTTGCAGGACCCTCTGCGGTCACAACGGGCCGGTCTACTCAGTCTCGTTCTCGCCCGACAAGACGTTGCTGCTTAGCTGCTCGGAGGACACCACGATCAGGCTGTGGAGCCTGCAGATCTGGACGTGCCTCGTCGTCTACAAGGGCCACATGTTCCCCGTTTGGGACGTCAAGTTCTCCCCGTTAGGCTACTATTTCGCCTCGGCGGCGTCCGACCGCACGGCGAGGTTATGGGCGACCGACCACTATCAGCCCTTGAGAATCTTCGCCGGGCACTTCTCCGATGTTGACGTAAGAAAGTACTTTTGATATGAGGTGGTGGTGACCAGTTTTTAGCTTTCTCATATGGGATAGCCATATATGTAATAAGAGAAAGTATTGTAATCATGGTGTTTTTCGGAATTTGAGATATTAGCGTTTCTGGACGTTTTGAGGTCTCCTGAGTTCGAAACACATGTTTTTGAAAACATGTCTGTGTGTATGTGTGGCTGAGTTTTAGGTCGCTACCTTAAATACTTTTCGATTTATCACCATTTTACGGTTTTTGAAAACCTATCCTTGTTGCAAGAAATTAAATTTTCGAATTTTATTATGAAACTCACAGGGAACGCCAGGGAGATGATTTTAAGGTCGCTGGCTGAGTTTTAAGTCCCCATCTTGAATACTTTTCGATTTATCTTCATTTTATTGTTTTTGAAAACCTATCCATCTTGTTGCAAGAAATTAAATTTTCTAATTTGGCCATGAAACTCGCAGGGAACGTCAGGGAGATGATTTTAAGGTCGGTGGCTCAGTTTTAGGTCACCATCTTGAATACTTTTCGATATATCGCCATTTTACGTTTTTTGAATACCTATCCATCTTTCGCAAGAAATTAAATTTTCGAATTTCGTCATGAAACTTACAGGTAACGTCAGGGAGGTGATTTTAAGGTCGGTGGCTGAGTTTCAGGTCGCCACCTTAAATACTTTTCGATTTATCGCCATTTTTACCTTCTTTTTTGGAATGTCGATTGTATGTATTAATATTTGTGTACGATCTTATACAGTGCGTCCAGTTCCATCCGAACTCGAACTACATAGCGACCGGCTCGAGCGACCGCCGCATCTTCCTGTGGGACTGCACGACCGGCCACCACGTCCGCCTGATGACGGGCCACAAGTCGCCGATCTACTGCCTCGCCTTCAGCACGTGCGGCAGGTTCCTCGCCTCGGCCGGCACCGACTGCAAGGTACTCATCTGGGACCTGTCGCACGGCCACCTCGTCGCCGAGCTGACCGGCCACGAGAAGACGATCCACTGCCTCGCGTTCAGCAGGTGCGGCAACATCCTGGTGTCGGGCGGCCTCGACTGCACGCTCAGGATATGGGACTTCACGAGGCTCATGGAGGACACCAACTCGGAGGAGGTGAACGTGTCGCACAATCCGGACGTGAGGACTGGCGAGGACTACCTGCTGAGGAGTTTCCAGACGAAGAACTCGCCGCTGATCGGGCTCCACTTCACGAGGAGGAACCTGCTGATCGCAGTAGGGATCTTCGACGGCGTCAGCGCCTGAGGAGGTTTCGTCGTGGGGACTTGCACACGAAGGGAATGGAAATTTAATGTTACACACTTATTTATGCATAAATTTTTATGCCGACGGTCGTTTTATAATCTCCATTCATTTACCTTTATGCACTTATATAGAAATGTGTCTTTATTCATCTGACAAGAAGTCAGGAAGGCAACCTTCAGCACATCATCATCATCATCAGTCAACCATCTCGTGTCCACTGCTGGACGTAGGTCCCCCTCATTCTTCTCCATACATCTCGGTCTTGTGCTGCCTGCATCCAGTTGCTGTGGCAGCGTTTCAGGTCATCGGTCCATCTTGTTGGTGGGCGGCCTCGGTTTCGGTAGGCTTCTTGTCTCGGCCTCCACTCTAATATACGTTTTGTCCATCTGTTGTCCGTCATTCTGGCGACATGTCCTGCCCAATTCCACTTGAGGGTTGTTATCTTCTCTATCGCGTCCAGGACTCCTGTTCGGCGTCGAATTTCTTGGTTTGGAATTCGTTGTCTGAGAGAGATACCCAACATGACGCGTTCCATGGCCCTTTGTGCTACGCGAATTTTGTACACTGTTTTGTTCGTAAGTGTCAAGGTCTCTGCTCCATCAAGGTCTCTGCTTCAGCACATACAGGTAAACAAATGGAGATTGAAACCAATGAGTAGACCTTGGTGTGAGCAAAGTTTACATATCTAAAGATATAGTTGGACACTTCTTTAATCGGACTTGAATGCCTCCTGCTTTGTTCTTCTTCTACTAGTGTCCCTTTGTGGAAGTTGCAAACCAGGTTCTTAGATTTTTTAGCCTAGAGAAGCGTCTTCTGCTGGGTCCCCTCTTTCCCAGCACCTTAGACAAGCTGCGATAGCCCATATCGTTCATTATTCCTCATAATGTGCCCCAAGTATTATAAGTTTCTTCTCTTGATTGCCATCATGATCTCCATTTCCCTGTTCAGATGTTTGACCACCAGTTTGTAACATGGGTCTGTTCAAGGAATTCTTAGTATACGTATGTTGATACAGCCACATCTCAAATGCATTCAGCCTTTTACTGGTTGCTTCTGATACCGTCCATGACTCAACTCCATAATAAAGGATCACAGGGAAGACGTAACACTGGAGAAGTCGTATTTTGATTGGTAAGTTTAGAAAGTGAGATTTAAATAATCTAGATAGATATATTGATGAACACAGTATGAGCTCTTTATATTGACAGCATATCTCGAGAGAATGATCCCAGTTCTCATTGACTGTACTTCCAAAGTATGTCATTGTCTCTACCTTCTTAATTACTCTACTATTCATCGTTATCTGCCCGAGTGCTTATGGATTTTGCTTATTATAGAATGCCATTTATTAGAATTTCTGCTGGTGAATCATGCAGTGCTTTGTTGAAAATCTCTCCGGAGATATGTGAAACGAGAGTGGTAATAACACACATCCCTGTCGTACTCCACGCTGAATTGTTATTGCTTCAGTCACTTTTCCTTTATGTTTAATTTGTGCTTGTTGATTTCAGTAGAGATTTGGAAGTATGTTGTCAACGCCTATTTTCTTTAACACTCTTGTCATCTTGTCGTGGTTTACTCTATCAAAGGCTTTCAGATAGTCTACAAAGCATACATGTATATCACAGTCCATATCTCAGCACTTCTATATTAGGTTATGTGATCTGTCCAAGAAATTCTAAGAACTCTCCGACAAATCCACATCCTGAAAGCACTCTATTCTATTCCATTAGCTCAGGTCCAGCTTTCCACTCCGTACAAGAGTTTAGAAAATATCTAGCATTTTTTTAAGCTCTTTTCAATGTCCGGGCTAAGATCTCTGCTACTACACAAATGGGGTTTTATTGTAAAGAAAACGTCTTGTCTGCATGATATGACTTTATTTCCACGTAATGGTCCTAAGAATCTGATAATGTACATGCCACTAAGTTTATGAGCTCTTTCGACATTCTGCCCAATTGCTTGTCCCCTGAGGTGATTTACTGATCAGCATGTACCTGGTCTTTTTTGGATTCAGCTAAAGGCCAAATTCTAAGCTAACTGTTTAGTCAACTAATAATGCTACTGCATAACGACTGTTTAGTCAACTGCTAATAAGCAAACATGACAACTGTCCCCACTGCTTAATATTCAAAATATTGGGGCATAAAATACTTATCACCCACGTGCTAGGTCAGACATAAGGTTATTCCACTGAAATCACGGGTTACTGAAAATGTCGGTTACAGCGTTTTTCCAGGGAGGTCTTCAATTATGTTTATGTCCTTTGTGTCAACTCTAGCTTCCTTCAGGGCATCTATTATGTTCTGTCAATCGTTGGAAGGTAGAAATAAAATAGTTAAGGTTTTCCGTAAATGCAACACAATTTTATTATAAAAATACACAATAGGATGAGAATTTTATAAAAATACTCGGGGCTGTTAAACGTGAAAGTTGCTCGTTCACAAAGAAAAAAAATTACAACACACCCAATATATAAAACATCTCCATCTCAATCGTCGAGAACGGCAAACGAACTACCGGTACAAGCGAAAGCGCATTTAACCTTCTTATTAACTAAAATCTGCGTAGGTATTTTGCAATCCTTCCTATCACCGGTCCCGCACATACCGTGTTCGTTCCAGCCCCACGCGAACAACTCGCCCGCCTCGGTGACGGCGAGGTTGTGCTCCGAGCCGATGCTCAGCTGGGCGACCTTCAGGCCGGGCACCTTCTCCGGTCTGTACGGCGTCTCCTTGACGGCGCCGAGCTGGCCGTACGTGTTGCGGCCCCACGTATACACCTCGCCCTCCTTCGTGACGGCCGCGCTATGCGTCCAGCCTGCGTACACCGACTCGAGGCCCTCGTTGCTGAACACCTCGAGCGGCACGAAGCTGTTCGCGACGTTCGGATCGACGCCGAGCTGGCCGAACTTGTTCTCGCCCCAGCTGAGCACCGTGCCGTTCTCCTTCAGGACGAGCGTGTGGTGCTGGCCGCTCGCGACGCTCACTATGTCGGCGAGCTCGGGCACGCGCGACAGGCTCAGGTAGTTGTTGTCGTCGAAGTTGTCGCCGAGGCCGAGCTGACCCTTCGCCCCGGTGCCGGCGACCAGGAGGCCGCCGTCCTTCGTTATCATCGCCGTGTGCCGCAGCCCGCAGCTCACCTACACGCATAGGACACACCATTAAATTATCTTTCTTACAGATAACACAATGAGATCATTTAAATTTATAATTAGAGTAGGATATGATTTTTAAATTAGGTTGGCAACACCAACTCCCATAGCCTACCCGTTTCACTTGAATTGTCAAAGTGACTCGCTGTGTAAATTAGAGGTTATGTAAACATTTTGATAATTTAAAATTAGGGAATGTATTTTGGAAATCATCTATGCACCGTTGTATGTAATACTTCCATTCACCATTTTCTTGCCATTCGGCGTTCTTAAAATAACTCTTCGTAAGAAAAATCTTATGCTCTAAATTAAACATTTTGGAGTGTCACTTTGACAATTCAAATGAAACTGTCAGTAGTTGGTGTTGCCAACCAAATTAAAAAATCAATTATATATTTAAATGATCTCATGGTAGTTCTAATTAAATACAAACACCATGGATCTTGTATTATAAGAATATAGAATAAGAATATAGACGAAGTGTACTGTAAAGTCTTAAAACTGATGGATGAACGTTCAATTCTCTGCCATCGTGAATCTGTTTAACAACATATATAGAAGAGGACTCATTCCCCCAGCAATGGCTTCTTTCCGCCGTTACTCCTATCCCGAAAAAATCTCGAGCGTTAAAATGTAATGATTATACAGTACAACCTCTTTAATCTGGACAATTAAATGCAAGGGGTGTGTCCGAATTACCGAACAGTAGAATAATAGTGCATCAATGCACTACATACTTAACATATATGAGATACATTTGTATATACATACAATAATACTATTGAAACCACACGATATTAGAGGCTTAGATATTTTATTTAACACATTGCCCACACCTACATTTTGTACCTACAGTTCAACACTTTGCTACACTCTAAATATTACGCGACGACTTTAAATAGGTGAATTAAATGAGTTAACAGAGAATGCCACCTTCCGGACGCTATCCTTCTGACAAGTTTAAACTCGAAATTTCATATCGCGTTCGGATTATTGAAGTGCGTCCGGATTATATTTGTAGTAGTTGAGCGTCCGGATTACTGGATGTCCGTATTAGTATGTGTCTGGAGTAAAGAGGTTGTACTGTATAAGATTCATTTTCAACAAAATGTAGCAGATGCACGCACTTCAAAATAACTAAACGCCACCAAATAATTTATGGTATATGTACTTTTGTTTTCGAATCTCAATACGTACTGATCTAGAAAATTTCTTACCGCTAAAACGACTGATTAGTATTCTAATAAAATCTCTTTAGAAAGTGTGAAATTTGATCGAATCGTACTTAAACGTCCCCAAATCCTCGAATAAAATGAATGGCGAGTTAATCATATGTTAAATCGATTTAAGCAGAGATGAAAGTAACAGGTCTTAGAATCACTGTGTCAATAACTGCTTTAAAAATCTTCGTGTAGTTGTTCCGGATTACACCACAAGTCCCTGTCGACTCACATTATGTTAATAGTATAAAGTCTCACGAGTCAAGTTTTGAAAATCTTTATACACTACGATATATAATAAATGCGAGGCTGAAACATTAGATACACAATTTGGACTCCAAAACGGGATGGGTACCAGGGAAGCCATTTTTGCTCTTAGGACTGGTTGTATCATCATGAGAACCCATGGTTAGGGCTAAACTGACGTTAAAGTTCAACCTCTGATTAATCCTGGGTAAGTTAACCAAGCGACGGCGTCAGGTTAACCTTTGGTTTAGAGTTTAGAAGACGATTGAGAATTTGAATGAAAGATCGTAACGTCATTCCTGTATTTTGCTTTATTTTCGTTTTGGGTTGTTTCGTTTTATTTGATGATGTTATTTTGGTTTTCTGCTACATATTCATGTTAAGCGTAAATTATCCTTAATGAAGAAAGATTTGTGAACATTGAAGTTCTTTCACTGATTAGGACATGGACGACTTTATGGATGATGAAGATGTTATGGAATTACAGACATTTCCAAGAGCTCCAAGGCATTTTCGTCAAAAGACCAACCATTTTCAGAAATGGAACGATGGCGAGTTCCATGATCAATTTATCTTTTCAAAGGATCCCATTAAACAGATCACACTGGAAATCAAAAAGAACATTTCATATTTGAGTGGAATAGACAAATCCAATGCAAGTCGACCAATAACTATAGTTTTAAGGAGTATAGCTTAGCTTCACACACAATTTATCTCATCCCCAAATGATCCTGAGACAATAATGCGCCATCAAAGAAATCACTCGATTTCCAAAATGTGTTGGAACATCAGTATGGACCGAGGAGAAGCGGAACCCCATATGGAGGAGAATGATGAAGATGAAGAATTTGATTTGGATGTTGAACCTGATATAAGATACAGTGAAACCTCTATAATACGGACTCCCGGGGGAACAAAAACTTTTTAACAACTCTGAATACCGAAGAGCATCAGAGTAATTCACTTTCTCATGACACTAAGTTTTCTGATCTGGCTGTTGAAACTGGTTCATTATTGCTTCAATATTGCAATCATTATCTTCCGTCGATAAAATAGTGTCTATTCGAACATAATCGTCAAAAGCAACTTGGGAATGAGATAAAGTTAGGAGTTCTTTTAATGAAGCTAAGTCCTTATTTTCCTCGACATCATTTTGAAATATGTTGTGCACATTGAAGCCGGCTTTTCTAAAGCAATGCTGAATGGTGTTTGTTGTTACGTTTTCCCAAGATTTTGAGATCCATGTTATCGCTTGCAAAACATTCATGCTTTTTGATAAATCTTTAGTTGATCCATTAATTTCCATTGGAGCTAACGAGTGTTTCAAAACATACTTTTGGCTTAAAATAAGGTAAAACCAAAATAAAGTGTCCACATTTGCCGCAAATAAAGTGTCCATGTCCAGATTAGAGAGGGTCCCTATTGTAGAGGAAATTTTATGTTAATATCTTACGGCAAATTGACGGTTACATAGAAAAAGTGTCCATAAACCTATGTGTCCATATTGCAGAGGTGTCCACAACAGGAGGTTTCACTGTATAATGTAAATAATACAGTGAGGGTTAATTTAATCCAACAATATTTTCAACATTAACTGTAGATAAAAGGAATGGAAACATTCAATTTTTGATTTATTTCTTCAACATTTCTTCCAAATTGCTTGTTTTCAAATGCAAAATTTTTATTCCAAGCATATGCCTCTCTTCGCAAATGTCACAATACTGTTTGATGATCAAGCGATACTAGCTAACGATTAATTCACAGCACAACTCATCATTGAACAGGACACCGATTTGATATACTGTCCCATCTGTTCTAACACGACAAAGGACAGGGAATACGTGTCAATGGTGCCAACTGTGTATAATTGTTGGTCAGTGAAGCACCATTCAACTATTGACGATACAATGCATCTCGAGATACACTCAATTCAACTTTAACCAACAGGCTAACTAAACTGAAGGTTAACTCATGACATGACGATACAACCAGCCCTTAATATCTCATCACAGAGATACCTGGATGTAAATCAAAATCTCCATGTGTTTCAAAGATTATAGCAAGGCGTTCGACAATGTTAAGCATGAGAAGTTTCTAGATTTAGCAATTTGTTTTTCGAGAAGGAATGGAAACCCGGGGAGCAACGTCTGTTCTATTACAAAAATGTAGAGATCAACAGAAAGACATATACATCTGTTTCATAGACCATGAGAAGGCCTTCGATGAAGTCGAAGGCTATTCAACATTCTACAAGAAAAATGCCTAGATAACGATATCCATTTCTTAAAGAACTTATATTGGAAGCAGACAGCATACGTATGGGTCGGACAAGATGAAACAGATAAAATACCAAAACAACTGAGAGTCCATCAGGGATGTGTGCTATCCAACTCAAATATATACTCAGGATATATATTCGATAAGGCTTTACAAGATAAAAATAAATGGCATTTCAATGAATAACCTGAAGTATGCAGATGACACCGCGATTATCGCTGACAACCCTCAAGGTCTCCAACAACTTTTAAACCAGATAATTCAGGGAGACCCATTGGGTCTTGAAATTAACACAGCCAAAACGAAGATAATGGTCGTTGGCAGGAGAAATAATCCACCATCAGACATACAAAATATAAGGACAACATGTAGAAATTGCGAACAGGTTTAAATAAAAATACAAAAAAAAACGAAAAACTGTATACCTGGACCATGTCATCCGGAATAGTAGAGCAAAGCTCTTGAGACTGATTATCGAAGGGAAAATAGAAGGCAAAAGAGCACTTGGAAGACGCAAACATTCATGGTAACAAAAATATAAGAGATCTTAGACTCACATACACTATTTTGGGTTGCACAAGATACACATTACTTCGCCATGATTATTGCCAATCTTCGTTAGAAGATGGTACCAAAAGAAGCAGAATATACTAATTCCGAGAATGAAACTTGCGCCATTATTTAATTTTAATAGCATCTCCACAATCCTTAATATTATTTTCAGATGACAGCCGGCTCAGCACTAAGCAGAAGGTATGTGGCACAATATATACATACCTGCTTACACAGAGATTCATACAATTAAAATTTTTATTTTCTTGAGATATTCATTCGGAATATCACTGAAAATATGGGTTTATAGATGTTGTCAGGATATGCACTTTATATGAATTTTGCAAATTTTTCGAGCTGTACTTATAAATCATTAATTATTGAAGGGAATAAACGCGACTTTGATCAAGTATCGAGGAAACAATCAAGAAATTTTATCATCATAAATATAACATCGTCGGCAACGCCTTTCCAACAACATACCTGCTTGAAACCCGTTGCGAGCTTCTGCGACACCTGCAGCCTGGACGGTATCCCCGTGCAGGTGATGCTCTTGGAGAGGCCGAGCTGGGTGTTGGCGTTGTTGCCCCAGACGAATTGCTTGCCGCACTCTGATATGGCGGCGCTGAAGTCCCAGCCGCACGATATCTGGACGATCTTGAACTCCTTGAGGATCTCGAGGTGGGCGAAGCTGAGGGCGTCGTCGTAGAGGCCGAGCTGGCCCTTCGAGTTCCAGCCGCAGCAGTACACGTGGCCGTTCTTATCGAGGATCAGGGTGTGGCCGGCGCCGCCGGCTATCGATACAATCTCATCGGGCTTCAGTTCGCAGTCGTTCAGCGGGACGCGCTTCGGCTCGACCTCGTCGTCGGACTTACGGCCCAGGCCGAGCTGGCCGTAGCTGTTCGCACCCTGGAAAAGAGTTTTAATAGTGAAACTCAAAACTCATAATTGGAATATATTATAGTGGTATACAACATGATTTTTACGTATCAGAGTTTGCACCAGTCTCTCTTTTGACACAATTTTGTTACGATGGAATAGAGGGCGCTTCTATTCCTTTCTAATATTATGATAAATGTATACAAGTGGAAATGAACCTTTAGCAAAGTGGACAAGTTGTTTGGAGTTGATTTATAATTATATATATTCTTTAATTACAACAATAATAAACTATTCGACGTATTTTTTTCATGTTTAGCTAACTATAATTCAAACTGTTTTGATTACAAATATCTAAGAAAAATTTAATCAAATACCGGTTATCACATTATCCTAAAAATACTTGCATGTGTGTTCCTCCTGATCAGACTGTTTACAGTGTCTTTACACTGTTTAATATAAATTCCCAAAGCTGTAGATAAACAAGCATTACTGTTTTTAAATTTACTCGACACTTAAGCTTATCCATATTGTGGTCTTTTCAAAAAATAACAAATTTTAACACAAGGATTGTTTAGTTTGTGATAAAACGATTAAAAGGGTGCTAAACGATGAAATGAAGAAAATAAATTTGAAATTGTTGATAAACGGTTTATAGAGAACAAAGAACAAGTTGAAATATGTACTTCGGATAAAAATTCTTTTAATTGGACATGATGGTGCAACAATGAATAGAGCACAACAAACAAAACGGCTTGGAATTTCAATGGAACGTGATTTTCATGGTACCCCGAGAACCACCGAAAACTAACCATGCGAGAGATGGTCCATGGTTAATTCACCTTTCCTCGTTGTTACTAAGGAATGGCATATTAGCTTCAATGAAGTGTTTGGCAAATGTATTCAAGTAATTGGCGAGTTAATGGTGGTACGTTCCCTTCGGAGATCGAATTTCAATGGTAAATAAGGACGGAGAACAAATGGGGATATCAAACAAATTAATGCAAATGACTGCTTCAAACAATTGAAGGCAGCCTCAAAATAGCTAGTTTATCGAAAGAATTCGACTCATTCCACTTCCTTGCGGACGTTTAGATGACTATTCAGTCACCAAAGAGAGGAGAGGTAAGCCCCATGTGACACTCAAAATAATACCGTTAGCAATTAAAAATGTGAATTTCACATTTCGCGACTTACCCAGCAGTACAAACTCATGTCGAAACGTCTCGCGGCGACGGGTTCTCTATTGAAAAATTTCCACCAAACACGCGTCTCTACGCTCGCATCAAAGTGAGGTTATGTCTGGCGAACGCACCAATACCACGCGTCGCGTCGAGCGTTTCGGCCCGCAGGTCTCGCTGAGGACTCGGGGGAGGAGCTCCTTCTCGCGCGCTCTCGGACCCGCACTAGGACGTCTCGGTCCAGAGCATGCCGGATCCAACAGACGGATAGAGTGGCGAGGCGAGGAGCTTTCCTTTGTGTCGGGCGGGACGGTAGGGCACGCGGAGACGGAAGGCGCGTAGGGGGCTCGTAGGGCTTAGCGCTGGCGACGTGAGACTTTCGAGCGACGGCACTCAATTCACAGATGGGAAATGGGAACGACTAGCTGACTAGTTTTTTTTAGGACAAACGTGACAAACGTGACTACGTTACGAGGACGAGCGCGACTACCATCGGACATCTTTGCAATGTCACCAACTGACGGAAAGGAAAGGGAAGTTAGGGAAGGGAAAACGGCAGGATGTTGCGTCCCGTGGCACGCGACACCGGGACGTCCTGGAGAGCCTGGATGGAATTCACCTCCCAAAACAATGGATGGAGAAAGTATCAGGTAATCCGCCCCAAAATTCCGGAAATTTTTAGGAAACTGCCTTTCTAGGAACTTTCGCGTTGTACTAACCGCCTCTCGAATTTCCAACATTTGACAGCCATAAATTAGTGTTCTGAGAGTTGTATCTTGCTTCGTTTGTTTTTTGTGTAATACAGGGTGTCCAGGGTAGAACAAAGCCCAAGTGCCCAAGTGCTTCTTTTTGAAATGTTATAATTGTTATATAACACATTTTTAGACAACAAAGAAACTAATAGCGTGTTCGGACGAGACAATTTCATCTGCCCTGGAGCTGTCAAGTAATCTCGGAACACTGAGAGCTGATCTCTCGCCCAATCAAACGCCAACTTCTGAGAGAGAATTCCCACCCGAACCCCGAACGCAAATTATGCTCTCAGATTGCTCCCAGAGTGCTCTAGAGCGACCATCCGAACACGCTATAATATATGCGTTGTTTAGGTCAATTTAGAGTCTATAAACTTAAGTACATGGCTCCCGTTGATCTGAATTTCCACTTTATTAACAATTGGACCTTCTAGGTCGAACAAAAGTTTCTAGAACTGTAGTACTGGTCCATAAAAAGACCTACTAATTTGTTCTTCCGAATTGAACAAGAAAACAAAGAAAATGATAGATATATAGTTACTGTGTTTGAGCAGTATTAATTTAAGAGTTTGCAAGACATCAATGGCATATATGAGAACGCAAAACTGAACGTTCCAAATTTAACAAAACAAAGCAGCTGATCATATATGCAGCTAATGCATTCTTTCCTTAGGCTAATTTAGAATCGACAGAACTTAGTTGAGGACGTCTATAGATCTACATTTTCATACAACTAAAAACTGGATCTTCTAGGTTGACAAAATAACTTTAATTGAGTAGATTCAGAGTCTCTGGAAATTAGTTACCGATCTAGAAACTAACAGACCTAAAAATATGTTTATTTTATATTTAAAAAAATTGTTTTTAGATTAAATAAGATAACAAAGAAACGTAGGTATTGTGTTTGAGCAGGTTTAAGAGTTTGCCAGATAATGAGGAACCAACGTTTCAAAAGAAGAGAAAATTATAGCCTCCAAGGACTTAACAAAATAACAATGATACTAATTTATACCCCTGTTTAGCCCAATTTAAAGCCTACAGAACTTAGTAGACTGTTTTTAGTGATCTGAATTTGCGTAGTACTAACGATGGGGTCTTCTGGTCTGAACAAGCTAACAAAAGAACTTTTATTTGGGTAAATTTAGAGTCTTAGGAAATTAGTATTGGTCTAGAAACTAAAATACCTAAAAAGTAATTCTTGCAGATTGAACAAGATACCAAGATAGCTTGAAAGATCGGTATTATAGATACAGTGTTTGAGCAGTCTCATAAAGACACTAATGAATACTTTGTTTAAGGTGATTTAGAGTCTAATGAACTTAAGCTTCGTGCTTTGTAAAGTTCCATAGTACTAAAAATTATAACTTATTGTGGTAGACTTAAAGTCTGTGGTACTTGGTACTGGTCAAGGAGCTAAAAAGCCTGAAAATTGGCTCTTCTAGATTAAACTAGATAACAGTAACTTGCCGATACTGTTTTGAGAAGTATAACAGCTCGCAAAACACGAACGAACTACATTTCAAAACACATAACAGAACCTTAGTAGAAAGCTGAATTTTCATGGACTTCAAGGTGAAACAAGATAACACAGGAACTTTAAATAGTAGATTTAAAATCCGTAGATCTCAGCAGTGGTCTACAAACTAAAAGACCTGTAAATTTGTGTTTCCAGATTGAACAAAACGACATAGAAGCTGGTAAATTACTGTTTTAAGAAGTTTTGAGAGATTTCACGTCAGTATAATGAACTACATTTCAAAAGAACATACACCTGGAGCTTCCAGATTTAACAAAGCAACAAAGAAACTTATGGATAGTTTCTTGACGTCTATTTAAAGAATACAGAACTTAAGGGCTTTATTGATCAGAATTTGTATAGAACAAACCATTTGCATCTTCGAGATTGATACTTGTGTAGATTTAGTTTGTAGAACTCAGCACCCATCTAGAATCTACACCTAACAAATGAGTCCTTCTATATTGAATAACTGAACATAAAATACTGTTTTAAGCAGTTTAAAAAGATTGCCAGGTACTGTACTGAGCTGTTTCGAAAGAACACACAACTGGAACTTCCAGATTTAGGAAGTTAACAAAAAACTAGTATTTACTTCATTTAGGCAAACTTAGACTTTACGGAACTTAGTAGGGGACTTCAGAATTGCTGTAAGGCTAAAAGTGAAGTAACTTGAAGATACTTACTTGGCTGGATATAAAGTGTTTATTAATGATTTAGAATCTTATAGCGTTGATTCTGACAGCTATATGTTTAACACATAAATTGTGTATACTGTGTTTGCGTACTACTTAGTGGTGAGAACTTCCTTGCGCACTTATTTTTCTTCAGTTTGAATCTTATTCCAGTCACTCTCCAAGGTAACGAAAGCTATACCAATTCCTTCTCCCACAACTCATTATTAGGAGATTAGGAAACTGGAACCGATTATTGACAAATCGCTAGGAATTAATGCGTAAATCGAACTACCATATCGATATTTAAACTGTATAATTACTTTTGCCAAACACCCTCAGAGCTGGAATGTATTACTATGAGTACAGCATAATGGTATGGGGCTCATCGACCAAAACGGCTATATGCCGGTTTAATAAGGTACATGATAAGATTGTAGATGAGTTGGAAAAATAATGCTTCTATTGAAAAACTTAAGGCAGCAGAGCCCTTCTAATAACGATGAAGGCGAATGGGATCGTCCTATATAAGCTAAAAAAAGGGTGTATTTTGAATAAAACCTCCAGTACAAATGTAATCATCATTTAAATAATCCTAGTGCTATCGACGGGCTGCGTTCACAGCGTCTCACTTCTCCGTCCCTTCCACTCCCGCCTGGGTCATCAGGTCCCCGATGTTCTTCTCGAGATCATCGATCCGGTTCCCCATCTCGTCTATCCTCGTCAGGATCTGATCGGACATGTTCTGGAACTTGTCTTGGATCGTCTGCAGCAAGCTCTGCACCTGAAATAATTACGTTCACAACCTTCAAGTACACTCGGGGGGCCACCGCACTCACGTATTGCGTCAGTTCCTGTACGTTCTTCGGATCGTTCGTCGTCAGGCTGCTGTAGCTGTCGTCGTCGTTGTTCATCTCGACTTTGCTGTCGACCATTTTTGACTCTTTTTCGAAATTCGAAATATACAAAATACACAATTACTTGTCAAAAAATGTCTAATCCACAACACAAAGCTCCCCACTCCACGGATGTCTCGACTAATGAACGCCTGTATCGGTAGTCACGTGGCGAGACGGTCGGATCGGATTGGTTGCGATTTAAAGGGATGTCGAGGGAAGTTTTATCGAAACGTGTCGCCGTTCGTACCTGTTACGGAAATCTGGATGAAAATCAGGTGAAGGATCGATGATGGAGCCGCACGGAACAGGAAACTTTATTAAACACGGGACGAGTTTACTCTCGATTTCCCGTCGGAGAACGAGAACCGGTCCTCTTCCGGTCACGTGACCGTCCTCTCGACCAATAGGCGGCTCGGTAGTTCCTCCGAACAGCTGTCATAACCTTGATTTTTTTTAACACGGTTCGTTTTAATAACAGGAAATCTGACAGTCGTGCGAAGAGAGTGTTAAGTGGAGCGTGCGTGCATGTGTGTGCGTTACGCCGTGTCGTTAATTAGTCCTTCGAGTGCTCTCAATTAAATCGGCGATGATTCAATGTTCTGGTAAGTGCCCGGGTGGCAATTAGTCTGTTTGCGGCAGCGCCGAGGATAGACGACGAGTGAGTAAAACTTTCCTTTTCTCTTTTAACTTTTCCAGAGCTCTAAACCTGTTGCGCTACTAACGCGAATTAGACGCTTCCTGTCCCGGCCGCGAAGATGTAGGAGAGGCCGACCGCGCGGCTCAACATGTACAGACCGCCGCCGGGCAGCGCCAACAATAACAACATTGTCAGGTCGATCAAGAGCAAATTCGAGAACATCGAAAATGAGGCGAACAGACAGTCGCTGTCGCGGCAGATCAGCGACTCCTCGACGACCTCCTCCTCCTGTTCCCGCAGGAACATCAAGAGGACGCCAGCGTTCCGGGTCGAGAAGAGCCTCGATCGGTCCTCGGCCGGGGAGTCCCTGTTCGAGGACAAGGTGAGGCAGTACAGGGACAACTGCGAGTCGGCCGAGTCGAGGAGGAGGCTGGTCAAGTCGAAGAGCTCGCACGACTTCGAGCACATCCGGAAGAAGTTCGATAGCGGGACCGTCGACACGCTGTACACCGAGCCGATACCGAAGGCACTCCGAAACAAGAGCTTTAACGAGACCGACAAGACGAGGTGCGACGACGCGACGACCTACAACAACTCGAGCACGATAAGGATATCGGATAAAACCTCGAGTCCTCCCGGAGCCGCTCTGGGATCGACTGAGCCCGACTTGCCTTATCTGACCGACACTCTGAAGATGGCGCTGAACAAGCCATTACCGAAAGGTCCCGCTCCGAAGAAACCGCCGAGGACCTTCCAGCACTCCGACGTTGATATGAAAAAGAACATCTCTTTCTTACACCTGAACAACAACAACAACCTCACCTCGAAAGTGGAGAAGAAATCTCACAAGAAGGCCGACCCGAAGTACATGCTCGACAAGCTCGAGTCAGCGCTCCGGAACAACAAACTCCGCACCCGAAAACAGGCGAAAGTCGACATTTCGACCACCTCGGGCGAGGACAGCGACGACAGCTTACTGTTCAGGAGCAAGTCGACGCGGTCGCTGCCGAAGCCTCCCGTCGAAAATAACGTTAACTCAGCTTTTAATCTAAACTGCTTGAATAGCTGTAGTAATAACAATTACGAGAGGATCAAAGAGCCGAATTCGTTGTTTTTTGTCGATAGAAACAAGGAGGAGCCCGTTTACGCCGAGCCGTACCACTACAGGAAGGGGTCCGTCAAGAAGCGCGAGGGGTCCACCAGGAGCGAGAAGAGCACCAGGAACAGCCTGTATTACATGGTGAGTAATTATTGTTTCAATAGTTTGTACAAAGTCGATAAGATAATTTTAAAATTACTTGAACTGTTTGTGCCTTAATAATGATTCTATCTAGATCAGGTTGATCTGTATCCAACATCTACAACGTTGTAGATTGTAAGTTTCAAACAGTACTACAAGCACACTAGTCCAAACTACCTAGATAATACTTGCAGTGTCAATGAGACAGCTTAAACAATTGAAAGGTTTCTTTAGGTACTTACTATGCTAGACAGTTCAACAATTTAACATAGGAACTTTACTTATCGAACAAGTTTCTAATGTTTTTTAGAGGTGCATGTTTTCAACATGGCGGAACCATAACAGTTCATTGATTTAAACTGCCTAGATAATATTTGCAGCGTCGATAAGTCCATTTGGACAACTGTAAGATTTCTTTAGGTACTCTACAAGGCAGTTCGAAAATGGGACGTAAGGATTTGTTATCGAGCAACTTTTCTAATGTCTTTATTAGACTCGTACATTTTCAATATGGTGGATCATATTATTTAAACAGTTCAAGCGCACTAGTCTAAACTATTTGGATAATACTTGCAGTGTCGATGATACAGTTTAAACAATTGAAAAATTTCTTTGCGTACCTACTATGCTAGGTCGTCCAAAAATTGAACATAGATACTTTACTTATTGAACATGTTTCTAATGTTCATTAGAGGTGTCTGTGTTCAACGTGGCGGCAAATTTTGAAGCTGCAATCTGTCTAGATAACATTTGCAGCATCTAAAAGTCCATTTGGACAACTGTAAGGTTTCTTTGGGTACTCTGCAAGGCAATTCAAACATGGAATATAAGGATATTCTTTATTGAACAAGTTTCTAATGTCTTACGATCGCAGATTTTCAATATGTTTGTGTTTTTTAAACATGTAAGGTGCACTAGTTTAAATCACCTAGATAGCACGTGCAGTGCCGATAAATCAGTTTGGACCATTGAAAAGCTCCTTTAGGTACTCTGCTGAATAATCCTAGCATAGGCATAAGAATATTACTAATTGAACAAGAGTTTAATGTATTTTAAATACTCGCATTTTTAATATGATTGATTGCATATTGTGAATAGTTTGAAACATACTAGTCCAAATTACTTGGGTAACATTTGCATTGTCGATTTGGACAATTAAAAGGTTTCCTTGGGTACTCTGTTGGGTAGTCCAAGCATAAGGTGCAAGAACATTGCTAATTGAACAAGTTTCTATTGTATTTTAAAAGTGCACATTTAGAATATTGTGGTAAATGTTGAACATTTCACACGCACTGATCCAAACTGCTTAGATGCTCTGCTAGGCAGTTCAAACATGGAATAAACTAACATTATCTATTGAAAAATTTCTAATGTCTTTTACAGGCACACATTTTCAATATGATGACAAATTTTGAAGAGTTTAAGCATATTAGTTCAAACTCACTTAGTGTCGATAAGTCTAGTAGTTCAAACGTAAGGTGGAAAAACCTTACTAATTGAACAAGATTCTAATGTCTTTTAAAGGTGCGCATAGTGGAAGATTTTGAACAGTTCAAACACACAAGTGCAAACTACCTAGATGACACTTGCAGTGTCACTAACTCAATTTGGACAATTGGAAGGTTTTTCTGCTTGCTCTGATGTTCAGTTTAAAATTGTGACATAAGAGCAAATTTCTAATGACTTTTAGAATTACATATTTTCAACATAATAGAGGATTGTAATATTTGAGCAGTTGAAGCGCACTAGTCCAAACTATCTAAGTAAAATATGTATCGGGTGTTTTTTTTAAATTTCACCCCATAGTAGGCTGTGGATAGTGTTTGTGAATGCGCCTTACTAAAAAATGTCAAAATTGACACAACCTCAATTTTTTAATAAAAATTGAAACTGCTCCAATCAGTTACTAACATGTTACTAGTGTCTTGAAAAAGACAGCTTGGCTCTATTAATTAGGCGTAGATGAGTGAGCTGTCTTTTCAAAACATTATTAACCGATTGGAGCAGTTTCAATTATTATTCAAAAAGTGAAGTTATGTCAATTTTGACATTTTTTAGTGAGGCGCATTCACAAACACTATCCACAGCCTACTATGAGGTGAAATTTAAAAAAACACCCGATAGTATTAATAAGGTAATTTGGACAGTGGGAAGGTTACTTTGTTAGGCAGTCCAAACAAAGCAGTGAGAACTTTACATATTGAACAAGTTTCTAATGTTTTTACTACTCTGATGCTCAGTTTAAAATTGCGACATAAGAACGTGTCTTATTGAGCAAGTTTCTAATACGTTTTAGAATTACACAATTTCCACATAGTGGATTGAAATATTTGAACAGTTGGTGCGCACTAGTCCAAACTATCTAAGCAATATATGTAGTGTTAATAAGGTAATTTGGACAGTGGAAAGGTTACTTTGTTAGGCAGTCCAAACAAAGAAAGTGAGAACTTTATATTTTGAACAAGTTTCTAATGTTTTTGCTACTCTGATGTTGTTTAAAATTGCCACATACGAGCAAGTTTCTATTCCTTTTAGAATTACACATTTTCAACGTAGTGGATTGAAATATTTAAACAGTTGAAGCTCACTAGTCCAGACTATCTAGGTAACATATGTAGTATTAATAAGGTAATTTGGACAGTGGGAATGTTACTTTGTTACGCAGTCCAAACAAAGAAGTGAGAACTTTACATATTGAACAAGTTTCTAATGTTTTTACTACTCTGATGTTCAGTTTAAAATTGCGACATAAGAACTTCCTATTAAGCAAGTTTCTAATGCTTTTTAGAATTACATATTTTCAACATAGTCGATTGTAATGTTTGAACATTTGAAGCGCACTAGTCCAAACTATCTAAGTAACATACGTAGTGTTAATAAGGTAATTTGGACAGTGGGAAGGTTACTTTGTTAGGCAGTCCAAACAAAGAAGTGAGAATTTTACATATTGAAAAAGTTTGTAATGGTTTTACTAGTCTGATGTTCAGTTTAAAATTGCGAGATAAGAACGTCTTATTGGGCAAGTTTTTAATGCCTTTTAGAATTACACGTTTTCAACATAATAGTGAGTTGAAATATGTGAACAGTTAGAAGCGCACTAGTCCAAACTATCTAGGTAACATATGTAGTGTTAATAAGGTAATTTAGACAGTGGGAAGGTTACTTTGTTAGGCAGGCCAAACAAAGAACGTGAGAACTTTACATATTGAACAAGTTTCTAACATTTTTACTACTCTGATGTTCAGTTTAAAATTGAGACATAGGAACGTCTTGTTGAGCAAGTTTCTAATGCCTTTTAGAATTACACATTTTCAACATAGTGGATTGAAATATTTGAACAGTTAGAAGCTCACTAGTCCAAACTATCTAAGTAATATATGTAGTGTTAATAAGGTAATTTGGACAGTGGGAAAGTTACGTTGTTAGGCAGTCCAAACAAAGAAAGTGAGAACTTTACATATTGAACAAGTTTTTAATGTTTTTACTACTCTGATGTGCAATTTAAAATTGTCACATAAGAGCAGAATATGCCTTTTAGAATTACACATTTTCAACATAGTGGATTGAAACATTTGAACTGTTAGAACCGTACTAGTCCAAACTATCTAAGTAACATATGTAGTGTTAATAAGGTAATTTGGACAGTGGGAAGGTTGCTTTGTTAGGCAAACCAAACAAAGAACGTGACAACTTTACATATTGAACTAGTTTCTGATGTTTTTACTTCAGTTTAACATAACCACATAAGAGCAAGTTTCTAATGCCTTTTAGAATTACACATTTTCAACATAGTGGATTGAAATATTTGAACATTTGAAGCTCACAATTCCAAACTATCTAGGTAACATATGTAGTGTCAATAAGATAATTTGGACAGTGGGAAGGTTACTTTGTTACGCAGTCCAGTTTTTAATGATGGATAACATTTCCAGTTTGTACTATAAATCTCAAATAAAAAAATCTTAAATACAAATAAAATGAATAATATCTAATAATAATATAACATATATTATAAATCTTATAAACTCAGACTGTACCTATAAGAAACTTTTGAAATTTCATAAAACAATTTCAAATTGAATCGAAGTTTCCAGCACCTAAAACCCATGTTATCGCCATTATTACTACAACAATCTACATAACTGTAATTTTAAATTTCACATCCTGTCTTTCTCCCAGATAGAAAAAATGCCGGTTCGTATTGTTCACGTACTTTTCCTCTCCGATTCACCTTATCTGGCGAGATTGTGGGAATATATGCGGGAAATGAATTAGTTAAAGCATACACGCAGTGGCGTGTCTGTCCGTCTCGTAAAAAGAAGTTACAACTCCTTTCCGATCACACGGGATTCCCCCGCAAGAGATAAATGTTATCACAGGAAACGTTGCAGTCCCTTTGTTATCGCAGATCTGTTTACAGAGTTCGCCTGTGCTGATGGACGAGTGCAACATGGAGGAGGAGAAGAAGTTCGGCATCAAACCGGTGAGTTCCGTTCAGAGGATCGAGGGTCCAAAACATTGGACCAAAGTTCTACGTTCGATCTTCATTGATTCCGGTAGTCGATAGGTATATAAGTGTTCCGGTGGGATAGGGGGTGGTGTGTCGCCCTATGGTGTAGCTCATTCTGAACAAAAATCTGTTACTGTTTTAAAGGAAAGGTAATGCTTTGTAATAGCGCTCTGAGGATGATGGTTCAATGAAGGTTGAAACGTTTGGGAAAATGTGTCTTTGAGGTCATAAATTGGTAATTATGAAGGGATATCCTGCGTATTGTAAGGGTGAATTACAATTTTCGAAATAATTAATTTCTACATGAAAAAATTAATGCTGAATCACCAAGTATAGGTATTCCCAAAAATCTACACGATATTCGCAACCAGTTTTTTATGTAAATCGATTTCTGGGTTTTAATAAACCCAAAGCGCGAATTAAACCGCTTCAGTTGCCTCTTGCGCACCATCAAGTCAGTACATAAATAATTTCCAAAAAATATTTTACATGACAAAAGTGTCGAGTCTCGTTTAAATAGACGCAAATTGCTCTAATAACGCATTGTTAACGAAGAACTCGCGGAGATCGGCATTATTTATTTGTTTCCTAGAACACAACAAGTAGCCTGATTGTTTATAATTATCTCGGTAATTTATTTATAGTCGCGGTCGACGTGATTTTAATCGAGCCGAGTCCCCACATCGAAAATCGTGATTAATAATTTTTTCTTTGCAGAACGATGACGTGAATCCCATGGATTTAAAAATGAACTGCATTTGTAGACAGGTAGAGTAATGAATTGATTATTGTAATTTTTCGCCATATAAGTATAGTTTGCATGTTTCCAGTGAATAAAGCATGTGTTTTTTTTACAAAACAATCTCTCAGTAGTCTTTCATTAACAGTAATATGCTTGATTGATCCTCCCCCGCCCCTTCGTATGTTGATTAACTTAATGAACTCGTTCCTAGTAGTGCAAAGCTGGTATTTTTCTTAGTTCGAGGGATTCCCTTCGGAAGCCGCCACGCAACGACGAAGCGCGTACTTTCAAACGAGGTATTAGTCACGTCAGAAATACCGCTCTTCCTGTTTTGACTTTGTTTACCGTGTAACAGTACTAAACGTCGAGATTTACGCGTCGTTACGGATTTACAACAGCCGTGAGGTTACTTTTAAGGTGGTCTGTTCGGTTTTAAGCGATTTTGTGACAAAATTTTCTTACAAAGAGTGGAAAGTAAGTACCTATTTATCTGACACGCTTTGTTTAGTTTGAAATGTACAAATGTTGGGGAAGCTTATTGATAATTAACTTAGATTTTTAGGGTAATGGAAAATTTTCTTTACGTGGAACGTGCATGCACAATGTTTCAAAATCTTGCATGGTACTTTACTAACTCCTTAAAATTCTCCAAAACATTCAAACTTTTCTCGTTGAACTATTCGAACCTTTCCTTTAATCAAATTCATTCGGTGAAACTTCCGTAAGGTGTTACGTCAAACCCCCTTAGGAGTTTGGATCTAATCTTCAGAAGGAATTTTTGTTTCTAACCTAACAACTCCTTAATCTTGCCTCAAACTCCACAATGAAAAGAACTTACGTACCAGTCGATTCGATGGTGTCCGGTCAGCTCAAAAGTTATGAGCTTTTTCAAACTGTTTAAACTCTTGAAACTCCTTTGGGAGTTTGTAATCTTATATATCGATCTTACAACAGTAAACTATATGGAAGACAAACACACTGAACGACCTAAGAATTTGGCTCGTATGAGACTGTTTGAACTTTGATGGTGAAACTGTTGGGAGTTTCGATCTTCTTGATTACTATAAAATTTCCAATTCAGAACATTCAGACTGTTCTCGTTGAACTATTTGCACCTTTCCTTTAATCAAATTCATTCCATGAAACTTCCGTAAGGTGTTACGTCAAACCCCCTTAGGAGTTTCGATCTAATCTTCAGAAGGAATTTTGGTTTCTAACCTAACAACTCCTTAATCTTGCCTCAAACTCCACAATGAAAAGAACTTACGTACCAGTCGATTCGATGGTGTCCGGTCAGCTCAAAAATTATGAGCTTTTTCAAACTGTTTAAACTCTTGAAACTCCTTTGGGAGTTTGTAATCTTATATATCGATCTTACAACAGTAAACTATATGGAAGACAAACTCACTGAACGACCTAAAAATTTGGCGCGTATGAAACTGTTTGAACTTTGATGGTGAAACTGTTGGGAGTTTCGATCTTCTTGATTACTATAAAATTTCCAATTTAGAACATTCAGACTGTTCTCGTTGAACTATTTGCACCTTTCCTTTAATCAAATTCATTCCATGAAACTTCCATAAGGTGTTACGTCAAACCCCCTTAGGAGTTTTGATCTAATCTTCAGAAGGAATTTTGGTTTCTAACCTAACAACTCCTTAATCTTGCCTCAAACTCCACAATGAAAAGAACTTACCTACCAGTCGATTCGATGGTGTCCGGTCAGCTCAAAAATTATGAGCTTTTTCAAACTGTTTAAACTCTTGAAACTTCTTTGGGAGTTTGTAATCTTATATATCGATCTTACAACAGTAAACTATATGGAAGACAAACTCACTGAACGACCTAAGAATTTGGCTCGTATGAGACTGTTTGAACTTTGATGGTGAAACTGTTGGGAGTTTCGATCTTCTTGATTACTATAAAATTTCCAATTCATACCATTCAGACTGTTCTCGTTGAACTATTCGAACGTTTCCTTTAATCAAATTCATTCGGTGAAACTTCCATAAGGTGTTACGTCAAACCCCCTTAGGAGTTTTGATCTAATCTTCAGAAGGAATTTTTGTTTCTAACCTAACAACTCCTTATCTTGCCTCAAACTCCACAATGAAAAGAACTTATGTACCAGTCGATTCGATGGTGTCCGGTCAGCTCAAAAGTTATGATCTTTTTCAAACTGTTTAAACTCTTGAAACTCCTTTGGGAGTTTCAAGATCTTATATATCGATCTTACAACAGTAAACTATTTGGAAGACAAACACACTGAACGACCTAAGAATTTGGCTCGTATGAGAATGTTTGAACCTTGATGGTGAAACTGTTGGGAGTTTCGATCTTCTTGATTACTATAAAATTTCCAATTCAGAACATTCAGACTGTTCTCGTTCAACTATTTGCACCTTTCCTTTAATCAAATTCATTCCATGAAACTTCCGTAAGGTGTTACGTCAAACCCAGTTAGGAGTTTCGATCTAATCTTCAGAAGGAATTTTTGTTTCTAACCTAACAACTCCTTAATCTTGCCTCAAACTCCACAATGAAAAGAACTTACCTACCAGTCGATTCGATGGTGTCCGGTCAGCTCAAAAATTATGATCTTTTTCAAACTGTTTAAACTCTTGAAACTCCTGTGGGAGTTTGTAATCTTATATATCGATCTTACAACAGTAAACTATATGGAAGACAAACACACTGAACGACCTAAGAACTTGGCTCGTATGAGACTGTTTAAACTTTGTTGGTGAAACTGTTGGGAGTTTCGATCTTCTTGATTACTATAAAATTTCCAATGAACTTACGAAGTGAGTTAATAGTGACTGGTATTTGTAAAATACTTTGTTCTTGTTACTCCCTTCAATCTTTCAGATTCCTTTTGGGAGTTCCTAATTTCTTGGAAACTCCAAAACTGTTCTTAACCTGATTTATGTTTCAATCTTCAAGTTGAAATGCTTTGGAAATGAACTCGCAACTCAACTTTACAACATTTGGTAACTTAGAACTTTTTGGAAATGTTTGAATTACCTTTGATGCACCTCTTTCCCTGAAATTCCCTCTGGAGTTTTGAACTTCCATTAAACTTCACAAATAAGCCTTTTAATATGTTAATACCTGTTTCGAACTTCCAAACTAAATTCAATAGTAAATAAAGTCACTAGATATGAACCATGTTTGATAGTCATAAGTTTCTCTGAGTTTTTTTTCGAACTTCGCTAAACTTCGTTTCCAGAAACTACTTTGGGAGTTCATAATTTCTTAAAAACGAAAAATTCTTAACCTCACTTAGATTTTAACTTCGATTTTAAAAATACTATGGAAATGAACTGATAATTCGAATTAACTTCGTTTGGTAAGTTTTCCTAAAACTTTGTTGAGTAATTTGAATTCAGTTTGGTGCACCTCTTTCCCTTGAACTTATATGGGAGTTCTAAACTTCTTTTACATTTCAATACGAAACTTTTTGACGATATGTATGTTTCGAACTTCCAAACTAAAGTTTATGGGAAATAGACTTTCTAGACAAGTTAACCATATCAGACAGTTATGAACTTATTGGAAAATTTGGAAAATTGAACCTCAGTGAACCTCCTCTTCAGAAACTCCGTTAAAAGTCTCCTTAATTTCTCGAAAACTCCCAAACCATTTTTAAACCTCAAACTTAAAAACATTTTGGAAATTAACTCGCAACTCAACCTTACCGCGTTTGGTAATTTTAAATTTACTGTGGGTTTTAAAATCTTTTAGAATTGTTTGAATTGTCTTTGATGCACCTCTTTCCCTGAAATTCCCTCTGGAGTTTTGAACTTCCGTTAAACTTTACAAAAAAGCCTTTTATTCTGTTGATATCTGGTTCGAACTCCCAAACTAAAATGTATGGAAAATAAACTCACTAGATAAGTTAACCTTGTTTGATAGTTTCTCGGAGGTAAACTTCATTTTCAGAAACTCCTTTGGGAGTTCATAATTTCTTAAAAACAAAAAGTCTTAACCTCACTTATGATTTTAACTTCAATTTTAAAAATACTGTGGAAATGACCTGATAATTCGAATTAACTGCGTTTGGTATTACTTCCTAACGCCTAGTTGAGTAATTTGAATTCCGTTTGGTGCACCTCTTTCCCTTAAACTTACATGGGAGTTCTGAACTTCTTTTACACTTCAATTCGAATCTTTTTGACGAGATATATATTTCGAACTTCCAAACTAAAGATTATGAGAAATAAACTTACTACATATCAGGCAGTTATGAACTTTTTGGAAAACCTTGTTTGTTTGAACTTCAGTAAACCTCCTCTTCAGAAACTCCTTTAAGTCTCCTTAATTTCTCGAAAACTCCCAAACCTTTCTCAGCCCTGTTAAGGTCTTAAAACTCAAATTTAAAACCATTTTGGAAATAAACTCACAACTCTTGAGTTAACCGGTTTTTGTTTAAATTAAATCAAATCGTTTAAATTTCCTTTAATGTACGTCCACCTCCTTCCTCGAAACTCCCTTAGGTATTTCGAACTTCTTTTCAACTCAGTTGTCCTAGTTCTTAACTTTATTAAGGTTTCAAATTTGAAGTTTAAAAACGTTTTTTAAATGAACTCGACTCGAGTTGACAGTGTTTAATAATGTTAAACTTACTGAAACTTTGTTTGACTAGCTTTTGATGCATCTAATTTCCTCGGACTTTCTTTAGAGTTCTGAACTTCTCTAAAACTCGAAAAAGAAACCTTGACCTTTTAATTGGTTCTAACTCCTAAACTAAAGTCTATGGAATATGGAAAATAAACTCATTGAACGAGTTAATCACATATCTGGTAGTTATAAGCTTCTTGTAGGAATTGTGCGTAACTTCTTGATAACCCCAAATTGAAGTTGTGGCACTTATTTGTGTTTCGAACTTAGATAAGGGAAGCATATGACGAATCCCGTTAGGCGTATGATCCTCGTTTCCCACTTTGGACTTGACTCCCTCGGGAACTTCTTGGGTACTCCAGGGCGAACGCCATTTTTAGGTTCCCTCCAGTTTCCGTACTCCCAAACGAAAATCGTAACGAAACCCAAAACGCACGTGTTTTCTTTCGACTTAGCAGATCTCCGCCGAGGACTCCTCCCTCTCCTCCTTCACGTCGGACTCGACCGCCCCCTCCCCCATGGAGGAGGCCGCCCCTAAGATCAAAGACGCCGCCCCGGAGCCTATCCCGAGGGACGCCGTGCCGAAGATAAAGAACATCATAGAGTGCTACGAGAGGAACGACATGAGGGTCGAGCACAGGGTGGAGGACCTCAAGAACACCCTCAGGCGAACGCTGGACAGGAGCTTCAACAAGGATTCCGATTCGGAGAACAACGACAACTCCGACAACCAGAATAAGGTCTCGGACATAATCCTGAAGTTCGAGACTTACAGGCAGCGCGTCCCTAAGTACTGCACGCCGAAGATCAACAAGGACACGTTGTTCTACTGCTGTTTGATCATAGAGAAGGTCAGAGATGTCGCGCAGATCAAATTTAAATATCCCAAGTTCGTAAGTAACTCGATGAATTAATTCGTTAAAGTAACGGTAATTAGTACGGCGAACAAATTGGAAATAGGTAGTTTGAGGTAACGAACGCATTATTGTTCGGTCCCTAGTAATTAACGCTTAATTCTAAACATCCTGTGTGTAGGCACCAGTGCTTTTGAACATTGTCTTCACTTCTAATAAACCTCTCACACGTTTTACTTTCTTCTTATTTGTTGATACAACAGGGAACACATGTTTGTCGCTCGATTGAGAGAAATCAGGTGAAAGGATGTAATTTTTTCCCCGTTACGTTCAGAATAAATAAATAATTACCTATGAACCGGTTTCGGGTTAACGATTCCGCGAGTAAATATTATACAATTTTCGATTTCCAGGTGGAGATACCCCAGAATCTCGAGTCCCTCTGCTTCCCGGAGAGCGATGACAATCCCCTCACCTCTTCTGACACCGCTCAGGTGTACACGCTCCTGATAACGGACGATAAGGGCGAGAGGACGTTTGGGTATTGCCGCAGGGTCCTGCCTGAGGGATGTACCAAGAGTTTACCGCTGGCGTATTGTATACTGAGCAAATACAGGGCGACGAGGTAGGAGGGTTATACGATTGGCTAATTACTAGAAATTATAACTAGCATCTAGTATAAAATATACTGAATGTTCTTTGAATTTAATGAAGAGTGTATGATTATGTAAGGGTCAATATGGTATATCACCCAAGCACATCGAGTTTGTTCAAGCATCTTCACTTTTGTGAAGATCTTCTATCAAAGGTTAGTAGTGACTTCTGCTAAGTTTAATATGTCTTCAGCCTTTCTTACTAGTGACTGAAAGTCTAATGCAGTCCATTTTATGATGTTTCTCAGCCATGACATTTGTCTTCTACCAGGGCCTCGTTTGCCCTCGATCTCTCCTTCCATTGTTAGTTGTAGGAAAATATATCTTTCGTGTCCAAGATAATATGTTTTTCGCTTTTTAAGATGTGGTCCGTCTACAGAGTTTTCAGCGTATAGCGAAATATCCACATCTCAATAGCGTCCATGCTTCCATGCCATATGATAGGATACTATAAACATAGCACTTCATACAGTAGCGAAGAGAAGGCCTTTAAAGTCCTTTGAAGTAAAGAACAGTCTCAAGAATTTGTTTCTGGCCTGTTCTGTTCTGCTTGTTATTTCTTGATCTGGGTCTAGTGTACTGTTCATCAGACGATCAAGATATTTGAATTTCTCAACTTGTTCAATGAGATGCCCGTGAATTGATATTTTGACTGTGAGGTTCTGTTTTTCGAAATAACCATAGTTTTGGTTTTCTTTTTAAGTACTTTGATACCGTATGTTTTTCCTCCATATACAATTTTGTCTAGTAGAGTCTGGTCTTCTTCGTTGTCAGCAATCGGTACAGTATCATCGACATATTGGATGTTATTCATGATTTTTCCATTGACTTTTGTGCCTTCCTTTGTGTCCTGGAAGGCTCTTACAAAGATTTCCTCAGAATATAGGTTAAACAATAGTGGAAACAGAACGCGACGTTGTCTAACGCCTCTCTGGATATCTATGATTTCAGTATCGCCAATTTCTGTTCTTACAAAAACATCTTGATTCCAGTACCAGTTTTGTATCATTCTAATGTCACTAGGATCCAGATTTTTTTCTTTGTAGACATTCCATTAAACTTTGGTGTATGACTGTGTCAAAAGGCTTTTGGTAATGGACAAAACACAAATACACATCTTTTTGCTGATCTCGACACTTCTGCAATAGCATGCTGAGACTGCATAGTGCAAGCCAAGCTGCTCTGGGCCCATGTCTTCCTCGAATTTTTTATATATTCGATTGTGTATAATTTTTAAGAATAATTACAAAATATGTACAACATAAGGCTGATGAGTCGGAATGGAGTGTACTTCTTGGGGTATTTAGTTTCAGATAGGGAAACAAAATCCGATGTTAACCATTCTTGAGGAATTTTTCTAGTCTTACATGTGTTGTTGATGATGTGTGTGAGTAGATCCAGATCGCCATCTTCAAAGAATATTATAATCTTGATGTCGGTATTATCAGGACCTGGAGCGTTTCCATTTTTCATATGAGCACATTTCTACTTTAAATGAACATCTCCTAAACTTCCCTCTCTCGTTCCAGGTTCTACAAGAAGATCCTCCTGGAGCTGGAGTCGCGGCACGGCATCCCGAACAAGTCGCGCGACGACCTCATAAGCCAGTTCTACAACCAGAAATTCCCGAAGCCCGGCGACTCGATCAGGATAAGCGTCGCGTCCCTGGAATCCCGAGACGATAAGACTGAAAACAAGGAGAACTCCGCCGTCGTGCCCGCTGTCGCGGACCTCGTGCTCACGCTGCACCCGGACTCGAGGTACGAGGACTCCGATCTCAAGAAGCTCCACCAGCTCCCTGCCGATGTGATACTGAAGATATTCTCGTCGTTGTTGCTCGAGAGGAAAGTCATCTTGATCAGCTCGAAGATCAGGTAACGGGTCGCCCGTGGGATTCGTTTATGTTTTGGTCTTGATACGGTTTCTTTCAGTAAACTGTCGTCGTGTATAGATTCGTTGCAGAGTATACTTTATCCGTTCACCTGGCATCACACGTTCATACCGATCTTGCCGAAAAGTCTATGGGACATTGTCGAGACACCGACTCCTTTGATATGCGGAGTGTTATCCAGGGATGTCATGGAGGATCGCGTTATTGAAAACGTAAGTTTCGCCATATTTCTCAGTTAGAATGTTATTATCCAAGTAATATCATAGAAGCGCGTTTTCAATTTTCTCATAATTGCCATGCCTTGTTTTTTAGGGGATAGTTGTGAATTTGGACACCCGCGAAGTGGAGATAGAAGAAGGAGACGAAATGAAGATCCTGAGCGGAAGCATGCAGAAGATGTGGAAGAAGAGCATCGCCCTGGCGAACAAGGCGGCGCTCTCCACGGACTACGTCCACTCAGTGTACCTCAGCGACGCCTACCTTCAAGTCTTCATCATGTGCTTCAAGGATTACAAAAAGTTTTTCACAGACGGAGTCTTCCAAGTAAAATAATTCAAAAAATAACAAGCATTTTCTAACATGTTCTTCCTCGTTTTAAAACTAACTCATATTTCCGATATTCCTTAAAAATACTCGAATCTATTCTGAAGTTCTACAAAACTTCCTGGAATTGGATTGTATTAATGCGACCTGGACGTGTTCGGTCATCCAAAATCTTTTGAGGACCAATGTCTTTAAGTCTTACCATCAATTGTGAAGGTTTTTCGAACCGATTAAAAGTATCTTAAAAAAGGTCTCAATTTTCCGATTTAGTCATATTTGAAACCTTTGGAAAAAGGCTTTTGGCCCTTAAAACTACTGAGGTCGTTAGAAATGTGTAACTTTTCAAAACTCTTTAGAACTTGTCATTTAATTTTACCACAAAATGTGAAGGTTGTTGGCAATTAATTAATTATACTCACTAGGTTCTTGGTATCTTTAGAGATATAAAAAAAATCGAGATTTCCCAGGTTAGGTTAGATTCTCCTACAAATCTTTTCCTGGATTTGGATTGTATTAATGCTGCCTGACGGTGTTTGGTTTTCCAAAATCCTTTGAGGACCAATGTCTATTTAAGCCTTACCGTTAATCATAAGATTTTTCGAACCAATTAAAAGTATCTTGAAAAAGAACTCAGGTTTCCAATTTAGCCAAAGGTTTGAAACATTTGGAAAAAGATTTTTGGCCCTTAAAACTACTGAGGTCGATAGAAATGTCTATCTTCTCAAAACTCTTTGGAATTGGTCATTTAACCTTACCACAAAATCTGAGAGTTGTTCAGGTCAATTAAATAATTATACTCGTTAAGTTCTTGGTATTTTTTTTGAGAAATGTCAGCAAATTTTCTAAGTTTCCCAGGTTAGCCAAAGATCGGAAAGCTCCAGAGATATTAGCCTTCCTAAGGCTGTTTGAAATGCTTTCAAGTTTTCTAAAAGTTGTTTCCAGTTTTCCTTCAATTTAACCACAAATTGTGAATGTTTTTTGACCAATTAAAGTCGTTAGAGTCTTAGTATCATTGAGGAGGTTTCTAGGCTTCTCAGGTTGATCAAAAAGTGAGAACTCTCATGGGAACATTTGAAATTTGATCATAGACTTCCCCAAGTGGTTTCATTACTTAAGTCATTTCAATTAAATATAAAGAGATCTTATTATTTCCAATGGTCTACTCAACACTCCTAAATTGCCTTTATTACTTTTCAGAAAGACGAGTTTATAAAGCAAGCAAAGACCAAAGGCGTCCGTAGATTCCTGAACATGTTCACCGAGACGTACATGTTCCTGGCATTCCTGGACACTGTCCGTAATAACCCGGAGAACCTCGTAGAGTTCGACAAGAAGATCGAGATGTACGGATCGGAAGAGTCCCAAGTGATACTAGACAAGCTGTTGGAGTGGAACAGATAAAGGTCCCAGTGTTATGTAATGTTGTAATGTGTAAGTTGTAACTATTTTTTCTACAATAAAGTTGTATTTATGTTTCGTAGTTATGATGTCTCTTCGTTTACGTCAGTAATTTGCTACTAGGTGTGTTGGTTGTATAGGTTTTGTTAGTCGTATCGTCTCTGAGTTAGATTGGCAAGAAGGAATTTGTAAATGTGAGTGTACTTTATTTAATTATTGTCTAACGTTCTTTTACAGTTATTATGTCGTCCTTGGAGTCATGAAACTTCAAGTGTATAGTTATTGTCTCTAAGCGTCTATCATGTCCTATGTCGTCTTAAGGTGCTGATGACATGAAGAAAACTTCAAATAAGAGTGAGTCCTTATTTTAATTACCGTCTACATATCTTTAAATTCGCCGGTGCTGTTCAACAGGAGAATGTCCGGGTTCTCCTTTTCGAATTCGCTCGGTTCACGTTCCCTGTCCTCTTGGCCCCACTCGCCGACAGAACTGAGAACGTTCGGTTGCTTTTTCATCTCGTCCTCCTCGCGCTGCCAAACAGTTAAAACATTCAAAACGTCAAGGTGGGACTTTGATCATCGGGAAACATACGTACATTTACCCCCCGGGACACCTCAAATTCAATTTAAAACATAACTTAGACGTGGGAATAAGAAGGAAACTGTTCGGCATATGACAAGTGTGTGTAGCGAGATTTCGTAAAGCGTATGGTACTAGTCTGTCAAAATAACCCGTGGAGTAATAAAACGATTATTTCGCCGGTAACCAGAGGCGTTCTTAAAGTAATGAACGGAAATTAATAAATGAGTTATAATCATATATGTAATGATAAGTTTGCTTAAAACCGTTATAATTGTTTTAATAAAAGGTAGGCATTATGACCGCGGATGTTATCAACTCAGAAACGCTTCCATTTTTACCTGATTTGTTGTTAATTTGTCATTAATACAGTCAACTCCGTTTATAACGTACCTCAAGGGAACTTAAAAAAAGTACGATAAATGCGAAGTACGTTAAATACATCCAGCTTCTATTTCGCGGATAATTTTAAACTTTTTCCCTACAGAGAACGCTAACCGTTGTTTTTATTGGGATGGTTCGTCATGTTGGGGTGTTTCAGTTAAATTAAGGATAATAAACAAATTAGTCGTGTTCGGATCTATTCATAATTTACGCAGCAGGTACACATAACATATAACAGGTATATTTTTGGGGAAATCCGTGTTTCGCTAATCCTGTTAATTCCTTGATCCCTAACCGTCCTAACGTTTTGTGATTTGTCATGCTAACGCTGACAATTTCTTCGAAATTCGTGGTAATAACGTACTTCCTAAGAGATTTTCGTCCGTTAAATCCGACAATCCGTTAAAAGCAAGTACGGTAAATACGATGCTTATTTCTAATAAAGTAAAGGGCATCAGTTCGGGACTTCCTAAACAGTTCGCTAAATCCGATAGTCCGCTAAATGCGAGTGCGTTGTAAACGAAGTTGACTGTATAATATATTTTAATATCGGAACTCGGTATTTATTTATAATATTTTATGGTAATATTTTTTATATCTCCTATGTATAACGATGTGTTGGATTTTTGACCATCTTGCAAATTTGTCGATTCAGATATTGGTGATCAAATCTTGAATTTTCATTAATTCATTCTATCCTTTTTTTTTTAATTATTATGTATGGAGAGATTTGCATGTACTATTTCAGAAACTGCAGCTGCAAATGCTTGCGTTAACATCTCGGGTGTTTATCAGTTTATCAGTAGTCAGTCATCATTGCCTAGACGTGCAAGTGTGTGTAATTAGACAGTGACAGTTTGAATTTCAAAATAAAGACCTCGAGTTTACCAAGAAACCATTAGTCCTGTGTGTTCATAGTGGTATTTTTAAACTACAGAGATACATTTTGGAGTATGGAGAATGTACCGGGACCATCGAAACGCCCAAAATTAGCGCCGTTCTCAGTTAATGAGAAAGTTTTAATTTTGAATTGTTTCGACACACAATTTTTCCAGTTACCGACTATTGCGTATTTGCTCATTTTCCCCGACCGTACGCCAGAGAGTGATTATTCCGTATGTTTACAATAGCCAGACGAACAATACTCGCACGTGTTTCGGGTGAGTCACTCAAAATATAAAGCGATTCCATAATGCAGCGTGTAAGACATTATAAAACTCCCAAAATCTAGAGGATGCCACCTTGTATCGGTGTTGCATTTATAACGAGATTTTATTACTCCATGGGTTATTTTGACAGACTATAGTTCTACATTTAACTTATTTGGTTTAGTTGTGTTTTCATTTCGTTTTCTTCGCGTTACCAGTAAAACATTCAACACGATTCAAAGATAGGAATTTTATTGGTACCTCAAATTTGTATTAAAAACATAATCTGATGAAATTACAACGTGTAGCAGAAATCCCACAGCGCCTTTTACTGCGCAAAAGTCGATTCGCTTCACCCCCGAACGAAAATTACCCTCCCGACCCATTCGACGACCTCTAAAATGAATAACCTAACCTAAACCACCTCAATTGTTCACCTGCGTATCCATCTTGGCGAACTTATCGAACATGTTCGCGTACACCCTCTTCTCCTTCTTCAGCTGCTCCCTCAGGACCTGCAGGCAGGCGGCGAGCTGGTTCTTGGCGGCGGTGTTGCCGGAGTCGATCTCCAGGCACCGCTTGAAGTCGCCGCTCGCCTCCTCCGGCTCGCCGAGGCTCAGCAGGGCGGAGCCGCGCCTGAAGAGGGCCTTCTCGTTGTTCGGGTCGATCTGGAGAGCCGACGTGGCGGCGCTCTTCGCCTCGAAGAAGTCCTGCAGCTTCAGGTGGCAGAGGGAGATGTTCAAGTACGAGGCGAGCAGGAGGGAGGCCCGCTGTTGTTCCACGCTTTTGTCTGAGGAAGGAAAGTGTTTTATACAGTTCTTTGTTGAAAATGATGATGTAGTGCAGTTGCAAAAAGTTGTTACGGTTTTTCTTGAACTGTGATATTTATGTTTCCGTTGACCAGTTCGACAAGGTTCAGAATGAGTATGAACCGTTCTAGCTGATCCTACACCACTGTAGGATACATACAGCTTATAGGTTGTTGGTTAGCTGTGATTTATAGTGATTTAAAAAATGTATTCACTGTAAAAAAAGGACTTTGATATAACGGTATTGATGTGCAAATGATGAAAACCACAGTTTTCTACTTCTGTAATTATAGTTCTATTTTGAATCATCGCCTGGTTACAATACCAGCTCCATTTTGTTACAGCTGCAAAATGTTAATTGCATGAACATTGAAAAATTTTCTGAAACGACCATTGCATAATATAGCGAACAAGATTTTGAAAAGCATTTTACACTCCCAAAATATGTTGTTCTAAACTTGGGCCAGCCATTATGAGGAAAGTGTATCATTTCCCAAACATGTCACTGGTTTTTTACATTTATCACCAATGAACACTTGATTTTCGAGTGGGACGTAACGCACGAAATTGCTAGTTTGGGGGGTTATTCTCGATATTCTTGACACTTCACTGGCAACTTTGCACTTTACTATAAGAAATGCAAGTTAATTTTTAAGCAACATGTCAGTGGATGGTGTGAAATGACCAATCACTGAAGAACAAAATGATACAAAGAGATACAACACTAAAGTACCTCAGCTACACTCAGCAACACTCGAGCTACCTAATAGCTTATCTTCTTCTTCTGGTGCACTCCATTACTGGAGGTTTGCGATCACTACATCAAAATCTTCTCTATTCTGTGCTGCTCTTAGTAATTGTTGAATGTTCATGCCTGTCCAGGCTCTGATGTTACGGAGCCATGACATTGTTCTTCTGCCTACTGCTCTCCAGCCTTCTATCTTTTCTTCAATTATTAGTCCTGGCAAGTTGTATTTGTCATTTCTCATTATGTGGCCTAGGTACGAGGTCTTTCTTTTCTTAATCGTTGTTATTAGTTCTAGTTCTCTGTTTATGGTGTTCAATACTCTGAGCATTCTGCGATAGAGCCACATTTCAAAGGCTTCTAGGCGTCTCATGGTATTTCATTTTAGTGTCCACACTTCAACTCCATATAGTTGGGTGTTATTTAGGTAAATTGTGACAGTTTGCATCTGTTTTGCTAATTACCATTACTTTAGTTTTTTGAATATTTATCGTCAGTCCCATTGCCTTACTTGCATTATTAACTCTATCTAATATGTTTGGCAAATCTTCTATAGCTTCTGCAATTAGTACGGTATCGTAATGTTGTTAATATATTTACCGTTTATTTTTATACCAATTTCGACATCGTCTAGTGCTTCTTTGAGTATGTATTCAGAGTGTAAGTTGAAGAGCAATGGAGACATGACGCAGCCTTGTCGGACACCTCTTTGAATGTGGACGCCTTTAGTGATATTGCCACAATATTTTAAGGTTGTCTCTTGGTTCCAACAAAGATTTTGAATTATGCGGAGATCTTTTCCGTCTAACTTCATCTTCTGCAATTCATTCAACAGTTTTCCATGTTGCACTGTATCAAAAGCTTTTTGATGATCAATAAAGCATAGATATATTTTTTTTCTGGTGACCGAGGCATTTCTGAATTAGGGTTTGGGTTGTAAAGAGTATTTCACATTTTCTGTAGATACGATTCTGTATGATCTTCAAGAATATTTTTAGCAAGTGACTCATCAAGCTAATGAGCCTAAATTCGTCGCATTTGCGGGAGTTAGCTTTCTTGGGTATAGCTACGAATTCTGATTTAAGCCATTCCTTTGGTATTACGCCACTTTCATAGATGTTATTAAAGAGATGTGTTAGTAGTTTTATATCATTATCGTCTAGTAGTTTTAATACATCTGGGCCGCAAGCTTTCCTATTCTTTGCTTATCGACAATGTTATTTAATAAGGAACTATTGCGTTCAACGCATTTTATTATTTCATATGGTCAATTGGTCAATGGTGAGCCGTGAGACGTTTGTCCACTTTTCGGTTTTTTGGCTATAACTTCAAAACTATGCATTTTTAGTAAATATTTTGTAGAAGATTGTTTTGTAGAGAATTAAATTTCCCATCGAAATGACACTTTTTACAGGCCAAATGTTAAAAGTTTAGTATTTTTTTTTAATCTTTACTATGGGCAGTATGTAAAATCCTTGCTTAAATAAAGTGTTGCTTGAGAAATATGGATGAATACTGTAAATTACTTTACTGTTAAATTTAATATGTCCCTACCTGTATCGTTCTCCAGGAACGAGACTATCCTCTTGTACAATTTCAGCGCCAGGCCATACTTGCCAGCCTTGAAGTACGACGTGCCCCTCTTCTTGAATATCTCGCACTGCTCGACCTTCTCCGCCGAGTCCAGTTGCCAGTTCTCCTTCGCCTTCTCGAAGTTCTTCAACGTCACCTCGTACTCGACGGTCGCGTCCGACGGTACCTGGAACTCAGGAGCACCGGCCTCCCCGAACGCGTACTTCGGTTTGATGATGAGGCGGGACTTCTCTCCCTTCTTGAATTGCTCTATGGCGATCTCGACGCCGGTCGGGATCCTCTCCTCGGAGCCCTCGCCCACGGTGAAGACGACGTCGCGCTCCTCGAAGGGCTTGCCTTCGTACTTGCCGACCAGGTGCACTGGAAATGTGAAATTTTGGAAACATTCAATAGTTGATTATAATTTCCTGGAGTTGCCTGGAAAAGTTCGGATGGGGATATGTGCCAAGGTGAATGCCTGAAGTTACTCTCCTACTTACCAAGGCTTGGTAAGTAAATTCCTTACTACTTTTAATAGAACAATATTTATTGTGCATTGTAAAATAAATCGATCATTCAGAGAAACCTTATGGCTTTCGGTACTTAGTTCCAAAAGGGAAATCGGAGATCTCAACCATAGTTGAGGACTCCTCCTCAGTCTTGACCCTCCCTCCAGAAGGGAGTCGGTTAACTCTACAAGTTCGTGCTTTGGTATGCTACAGTTTCCTGTAATCTGGTCAATACATCTTGTTGGACTGATCTCCAACAAGTATTAGTCAAGATATAATCAATTTGACTTTGCACCCTGGGCAAAGGGTGCAAAGTCAGGGCTTTTCCCAAGTATAAAGTCTATGTATGTGGTGTTTAAACTGGGTATTCATCACAGTGTATTTGTTGGTAATTGCGAATTCAATTAAGTGGTCTCCCCTTTCATTTCTTTTCCTTAGGCCGAATTTTCCAAGTATTTCTTTTAAGTCATTATTTTGTGTGGTGTTGCCAACTTCTGCATAGAAGTCACCATATATTAAGGTTAGCTCTTTATATTAAATTTGATATTTTGAATAACGGCCTGTAGTTTTTCATAGAATTCTTCATCTTCCCTGTCTTCTGAGTTTGTTATTTGAGCATAAACTTAACGACTGACTATTGTAGTCTTGGTGAGACAATAACATAGTTGAGTAGTAAAACGTTAAATCTATGTTGTGGTTATTGAAATAGTCACCTTCCTCAAGGGAACCTAATCTATCACTACCCCAGAACGTTGAGTAAATTTAATTTTACCTTCTACGACTGCCCCCTCGTTTGGAGTCGAATACCCCTCCCCTAAGGTGAGTTGTATTCTCTCGATCCCACCATCTTGCTTAGGGCTCAAATCTTCGTTCTTCCAGTTCAGTACTTCTACCTGAAAACCATTATCACATTAACGTCATATAGGTACATAGTAATGTAGCGTTTCCGGGATCAATCTAAGACACACAAGAAATGGTTGTTAGTGAAGCTCTTGGCTTCTTAAATTAACCCTGGAGTCACTTTTACGTAATGTAATCGAATCTGACTTACATCAAATTTGAGCGTGGCGTCCGGCGGTATGGTCGGCGGGCTCCCCGAAGCCCCGTAGGCGTACTGGGGGGCGCACGTCAGTATGGCCCTTTCGCCCTTCTTCATCGTCGCGACGCCGATGTCCCAACCTTTAATAACGCTCCCTAGGGAATTTAGGGTTTTAATACCCTCCCGACATTGAGAAATCAGATACGTACCTTTCCCGAGGTTGAACTCGAACGGTTGGTTCCTGTCCCTGCTCGAGTCGAACTTGGTGCCGTCCATGAGGGTACCGGTGTAGTGTACGGACACCTTGCAACCCTTCGGCGGTAGCTCGTCGCCCTCAGTGCCTTCGTTGATTATCTCCTTCAGGACGCCGCCGTCCTGTTCGGGGGAGATGTCTATCGATTCCGGCATGTTAGATCGGTTCGGGATTCTCTGTGGAATTTAGAAAAGCTTAAATAGTGTCGAAATGTACAAGTGCACAAGCAATGTTTCCATTGAAAAGGAGTTAGCCAAATCAAAAACTGTGAGTAGTGTTGTAATTATAAGTTTCTTAATTCTAGAATTTTCCAAGCGATAAGGTTTTGAGGTTAGAGTACACAATGATTTGCCGAAGTGATGTTATGTGGCAAAAGTGATTGTTCGGTTCAAATCGAAACGTACTTTCAGCTAATACGTCGGTGTTTCAACTTACCTATAGTCTTTTTATTCAAAAAATTGTGTTATTTCACGTTTGAAAATCTAGAAGTAACACAATCATCAATAATCAATAACACGATCACGAAACACATGAAATCACAGAACACCTATATTATTGATTTATGTTTTATACAGGATGTATTACAACAGACATTTTGTCTACTATACAGGGTATATATGCAACCGATTTATTCACAGAATCCATATTGAAAAAGCCAAAATCGGACCTTTCCTTAATATCGGGTGTTTTTTTTTTAAATTTCACCTCATAGTAGGCTGTGGATACTGTTTGTGAATGCGCCTTACTAAAAAATGTCAGAATTTACATAACCTCACTTTTTTAATAAAAATTGAAACTGCTCCAATCGGATAATAGTGTCTTCAAAAAGACAGCTCACTCATCTACGTCTAATTAATAAAGCCAAGCTCAATGCGTAAATTGAATATTGTTTTCCATCTTAACGAATGAAAGTGATGGGAATTTCTTTGATTTATAACCAGAAAATAGTATTTTATTTGTGCAAGATGGATACTGGCATGAAAATTATTGCCTTCGTAATGATATATTCGATTGTATCTATAGTAAATCCACTGAGAAAAAAACATCCACGAAACGAGAAAAGGTAGTAAAGTTAGACAACACCTAATACACGTCTTTTGCTATTGGTGGAAAAGTCATAAAACTTTTGGCGGGAATTGTTGATGTACAGAGTCGGTTCAGTAAAATTAACAAGTCTGAACAAGTGTTATAACAAACTGTTATAACACTAATTACCCTCTTATTACAACCCCACTCCCTATACCTCATGGTTAAAATGAAAATATAGAACATCACTATGCAAAATTCCTCATATATCTCAAAATTCACAGATTAAGTACTACGAAATCAGCGTTAATTAAGAAAAATGGAAAAGTATTCGCCAACTTTTCGCTTTGTAATGCTTGCCAGTGGAAATAAAAGTTATACTGTAACGTTTTTACTATCGACTAAAACTAAAACACTACGCGATTATCCTAATTAATTTATTTCTAACTACACTTTAACACTTACAATTTATTTCACTCAGATATGTTTATTTATTTTCACGCGCGGTCTCTCGCTCGAATGTTTACGCACCGGTTCAACAACTAACTTCTCTCGGGACCGACATTCCCTTTTTATGGCTAGCCTTTCGCTTGCGAGAACCTTCGAGATATTCGGTGGAACGTTCTGGTCCCTTCGAGATAGGATTCTAGAATTCGAGGAAGTTGTTATCGCGTCGAACAGCCGAGAAGGCTCTGGTCGGTGCGCACCGCATAGGATTCTCCGAACCACGAATACTGCGAACTAGTGTAGCTCCCGGCGTGTTTATGCCGCGGCGAGCCGTTTCGTTACACTGCCCCCGCCTTAAAGATGTTTCGTCCCGAAACGTGTCTCTGACAGGCCCATGTAGAAACCTACAGTTGGTCCCCTGTCTACACCGCGAGGTTTGGTGGAAATAACATGCTACTGTCTTCTTGTGGGGACTCCTCCCAGGATTCCAACAACACACCAAAATGTCTATCCCGGTGAAGCGAAATAAGACCTCCAGCATATTCCTGACGACCCTCCAGTCCAAGGCGTCCAATCCGCAAGACAATTTCGGGATAGCTAACTTAGTTAGATCTTCGCTAAGTAGGGTATCCCTGAGGTCATGTAGTGCGTCCCACAGGTCCAAATAGGTGGGCTTGTGAAAGGACCTCCTCTTGGTAATCAGGTAGAAGAGCGGCCGTTGTGATCAATCTTCCTTAATCCTCAGCGCTCGCCCTACCGCCGGTCCCTGCTGATGGAGTTCGTCCAGTTTGCCGAACCTCGTCCGAAACTCCGCGGCAATTCCCCGGGACATCCGTCGGGATGGCCCCGCCGGCGGATCCGGACGGGTGACACCGAATCGGGCCTTTCCGGTCCCACCATACGCAGCCATAAACTCTTCAAAGGAGGGCTCATCCTCTTGGGGCCGTAGTTGGCGCACCTGTTGATCTTGGTCGTGGTCTCCCTCGAAAGGCGCTAATCGGTTGTAATGCACGACCCTGGGCTTCCCATTCGGAACTTTGCTGTTTCGGTAGATGACGTCATTTATTTTCGTCTTCACTGTATATGGCCCTTCCCAAGCTTTCTGAAGCTTCGGTGATAACCCTCGTCTCCTTTGTGGGTTGTACAGCCACACCAGGTCTCCTTCTTCATATATGCCGCTGTCTGCCCGAACGTCATAGTGATCCTTCATGCGGTCACTGGCGATTTGGAGATTCGTCCGTACCATCTCATGAACCTGGTCCATCTTTCTGCGCAGCTCGGTGACGTAGTCTTCCCCAGCCAGATCTTCTCCCGGTTTGCAACCGAAGCTCAGATCGCAGGGAAGCCTCATCTCTCGCCCGAACAGTACCCTTGCTGGTGTTTGGCCGGTGGACTCATTGATGGCAGAACGGTAGGCCATCAGGAAAAAGGGGAGATGTTGATCCCAGTCTTGTTGGTGTTGAGACACTACCTTCGAGAGGTACTTGCCCATGGTGCGGTTCATCCTCTCCACCATTCCGTCGGACTGAGGGTGCAGCGCCGTCGTTCTAGTTTTGCGAATTCCCAACTTTTCGCAAACTCCGAAGCGGCTCACTAGCTCCTTCACCAGGACATCTGCGACAGTTGTGGCTGCTTGGTTGGGAATCGCGTAGGCCTCTACCCATTTCGTGAAGTAGTCCATCGCCACCAGGATGTACTTGTTGCCGCAATCGGTTTCAGGGAATGGTCCAGTAATGTCTCGGGGCTTTCGGCTTGCGGTGCGGTCCATTGCTGGCTGAGCAAACTGTACACTTCCTGCACCATTCACGAACAGCCTCAGAGCAGCCCACCCAATAGAAACGCTCGCGCACTTTCTGCAGGGTCTTCTTTACTCCCAGGTGGCCTCCAGATGTGTCTTTCTGCGCCATTATCTGATTCAAGCACCCTCTTGAGCAGTCCATCCTGTATCACCAGGGAGTCCCACTGTGCCCAGTACGATTTCAGGGTCCTAGAGGATGGGGCCACTTCCTGCCATTCCGGCCGACGACCTTCTTGTTTCCACTCCAGGATCCGTTGAAGTTCAGGGTCGCCTTCCTGCGCCCGCCGCAGCCCGTCTGGTGACCAGTCCTCGTCGGTGACTGTCGTGCGGCAGGTAGAAGCCTCTTTCACCTCTGCACGACTGCAATGCGGACATCCCTCTGGACACGGTCTTCTTGAATGAGCGTCAGCATTACGGTGGCTGGTTCCTGCTCTATGTTCGATGTCGAAGTCGTATTCCTGAAGACGCTCAATCCACCGAGCTACCTGGCCTTCCGGGTTCTTGAATCGCAGGAGCCATCTGATCGCCGCGTGATCCGTTCTTAACAAGAACTTCCTCCCGTATAGGTACTTGTAGAAATGTTCTACTGACTTCACGGCGGCTAACAGCTCTCTCCTGGTGACACAGTAGTTCCTTTCGGGCTTCGACAGGACTTTACTGAAGTAGCCAACGACCCGCTCCTGCCCATCTTGCAGTTGTGACAAAACCCCTCCGATTCCGTCGTTGCTTGCATCTGTATCCAAGATGAAGCGTCCCTCTTGAGTCGGGAACCCGAGAACAGGGGCTGTTGTCAAGCGTCTTTTCAGGTCGTAGAAGGCGGTTTGGCATTCTTCATCCCAAAGGAAGGCTCGTTTCTCCTCAGTTAGACGTGTCAGTGGCTTTGCGATGTCAGAAAACATTCGGACGTAACGACGGTAGTAAGTGCAAAGCCCCAGGAAACTTCGTAACTGATGCTTGTCCTTCGGTGTTGGCCATTCTTGGACTGCTCGCACTTTTTCAGGATCCACCTAGACGCCGTTACTGCTGACCACGTGACCCAGATAGTGTACTCTCGTTCTTAAAAGATGGCATTTCTTTGGGTTGAGCGTCAGGTTAGCCATTTGGAGTCTCTTGAAAACTTCCTCCAGGTTTGACAGGTGTTCGTCAAATGTCCTCCCTACGACGATTATGTCATCCAGGTACACGAGGCACGTTTTCCAGGAGAGCCCTCTGAGTATGTTCTCCATGAGCCTCTCGAAAGTAGCAGGCGCATTACACAACCCGAATGGCATTACGGTGAATTGCCACAGTCCAGATCCTACTGTGAAAGCAGTTTTCTCCTTGTCTGCAGGGTCCATTTCCACCTGCCAGTAGCCACTCTTCAGGTCCAGGGTGGAAAACAGCTTCGATCCAGCCAGAGTATCCAGGGTGTCGTCTATCCGGGGAAAAGGGTAGCTGTCTTTCTTCGTGACGTTGTTTAGTAGACGATAATCTACGCAGAACCTGGTGTCTCCATCCTTCTTCTTTACCAGGACTACAGGAGATGCCCAAGGACTGCTAGATGGCTCGATGACTCCGTCTTTCTCCATGTCGTGGATGATCTTCTCCGCTACCTCCCGCTTGGCCTGCGGCAACCTCCTTGCTGACTGGCGGATTGGTCTCGCGTCCCCCGTATTGATCTTGTGTCTAACAATATTCGTTCTCCCAGAAGGTCCCTTGTCAGATACGAAAATCGATCGATATCGACGGAGTAGCTCAATAAGCCTCCTCTTCTCGGATCCAGCAAGAGAATCGCAGGCGCCCACTAGAGCTTCCTCCACTTTCGCGACTCTGCAGCCAGCGCTCGCCGTCACGTGGTGGATTAGTGACGTCACTGGTGAGCAGGTTCCCACTTTGGTTCCCTTGCGGATGGTAACTGGGTAGTCATTGATGTTGATGAGCCGGACTGGAATTTCATCACCCAGCGTCACCAAAGTCTTCCCCACTAGAACGCCTCGGCCCACCTCCACGTCGTGGTTCCAAGGTTCCACTACGGCAGGATTCCCTTTTCCGGTGACGTCTTGAAGTCGGGTCACCACTATCGATTCGCTCCTACTCGGCAGGGTCGTGTCTTCCGTCAGCCTTATCTGATGAACTGTATCACCCTTGGTGTGCAGAAATATTTCCTCTGGGCCGACCTGCATCACTTGTCGTTTCAAATTGAGTGCGAAGCCATGGGTCTTCATGATGTCCATTCCCAAGATAGCGTCCTCTTCGATGTCAGCTATCAGGACTCGGTGTGGCGAAAATCGCGGAGTGCCGATCTTGATCTCGACGTCGACTTCTCCGTGGACGGCGGCAGCTTCGCCCGTAGCCGTTCGCAACCTTCACCTGGACTCCATCACTCTCTTCCCTCGCGTATTCAGCAGGCCTGGTTTCAGGATCGTCTTGGATGCCCCGGTGTCTATCAGTAGAGTGTGCTTCCTGCCGTTAATTTCCCCATCCACGTACAGGCTGCCACCTTCACCTCTCAGGGTAGCTATCTTGATGAGGGGGTCTTGGAACGGGTATCGGGTCGGAGCTGCCCCCTTGGAGCCGACCCGCTTTAGTTTTCCGACGTCTGGGCCGTTGTTGGCTTCTCCACCCTAGGGCGCTTGCAGTCCCTTCGGATATGGCCAACCTCTCCACACCCCCAGCATTTCGCCGGTTCCCTTCTGTCTCCCTTCAGCAGTCCCTTGAGGGCGTTGAGGACAACCTGCTCCAGGGCGTCCTCCTTCCGCTCGGCTTCCACGCATGCGTCGTCCCCGACCACCGCCCGAACGCGGCCACAGGTCTTTGACGCCTCCGTCGCAGCCTCGTATTCCAGGGCCATCGAGAGAGCATCCAATGTGCTCTTGGGACGTGACAGCCGTACCGCCCGCTGCATCTCCACATCCCTCAAGCCGTCGATGAAGGCCGAGACCGCGAGACTCTCCGTCATGGACTCCGCCGCTTCCGGGTAGGCGAATGTGACTAGTTTCGCGATGTCGGCTTCGAACTCCTGAAGGCTCTCTCCCTGCTTTTGTCGTCGGTTCTTCATTCGGGATTGGTAGACCTGCCCCAGGTGTGCGTGCCCGTATCGCCTCTCCAGCCTCTGGACGAGTAGCTCGAAGTTGTCTAGCTCCCCCTCTGGAACAGTCTGTAGCAGGTCGAGGGCGTTTCCCCGGAGAGCGACCGTCAGGGCCACTGCCTTGTCCCTCGGCGCCCAGTTGTTGGCTTTCGCCGCTGCCTCGAACTGCCGGAGGTAGTTCTGCCAGGGAATTTCCCCGTCGAAGGTGGGCGGCTTCACTCGATGACTCGCAGTAGGGACTGCCTCGATCCTGGTTACCTCCTCCGAGTCGTTAAACGGGTTACCTGAACTGGAGATGTTTTGCAGACTGGGCTGTAAATGCATGGACTGTAGTTGGTTCCCCAATTCTCGCAGTTGGTTTTCCAGTTCCAGTCGTTGGTTTTTCTCGGTCTGAAGTGCACTGTCAAGATTTCCAATCCTGTTATCCAGCTCACCGTGAAGTTCCTCCAACTCGCCATGGAGCTTTCCTATTTTGTTGTCCAACTCGTCGTGGAGTTTTCCTAGTTTGTTGTCCAACTCGCCGTGGAGTTCTTTCATTTCTCCGTGGAGTTCCTTCATGTTGTTGTCCAACTCGCCATGAAGTTTTCCCATTTTATTGTCTAACTCACCGTGGAGTTTTTCCATTTTGTTAAGGATGAGCTCACCTTCTTCCTCGAAACTGAAAGTTTCAGGATCCTCTCCATTGCCGATTAAATATTCCTCCAGACGTTTCTGCAGCACTGTTTTCGATCCTGACGTTTCGAGTTTTCGTTCCTCCAACTCGCGTTTGAGGTCCACAACTTTTAATTCGCGTAATTTCTTCATTGTTCTTAACTTATTTCACTAATTAATCCGCACTCTGACACCACTGTAACGTTTTTACTATCGACTAAAACTAAAACACTACGCGATTATCCTAATTAATTTATTTCTAACTACACTTTAACACTTACAATTTATTTCACTCAGATATGTTTATTTATTTTCACGCGCGGTCTCTCGCTCGAATGTTTACGCACCGGTTCAACAACTAACTTCTCTCGGGACCGACATTCCCTTTTTATGGCTAGCCTTTCGCTTGCGAGAACGTTCGAGATATTCGGTGGAACGTTCTGGTCCCTTCGAGATAGGATTCTAGAATTCGAGGAAGTTGTTATCGCGTCGAACAGCCGAGAAGGCTCTGGTCGGTGCGCACCGCATAGGATTCTCCGAACCACGAATACTGCGAACTAGTGTAGCTCCCGGCGTGTTTATGCCGCGGCGAGCCGTTTCGTTACAATACATTTGCTGAAAAAATCCAGTAACATTTTGTGTTTCATGGTCGAGTCTTAAGTGTGATAGCAAAAATACTGGCAACACTGTCTAATAGCCGTGTCGCCTGTCCGTAAATGCAACTGTCATCCCCACGCCATAGATTATTCCACAGAGACAGAAATTTCAATGAGATAACCTCAGAAAAATTTTAGATTTGTTCCAACAGTAACACCAGATTTAGACCGGTCAGACAATAAATTGCTGTTTGATGTATTAATTTGATGTAATGATGATACATTTTCCATAGTCAAAATGGAATAACTACTCGAAGCAATTCGCGCCACAGTTAAAAGTTAATTATTTTAAGGGATTAAGGGATTTAAGTATATGGGCACTTGAGACAACCCCCACCATTTTTTTAAACCCCGCCTCCTCTTCCCCCTTCTCGTAACTAGCGGTTGGACTGGTTAGTTACGCTAGTTACGAGGAGGGGTAGTGGAGGGGGAAGAGGACGCGGGACTTAAATAAGTGGTGTGGTTTATGTCAAGTGCCGCTATACCTACTCGCGATGTTACAAGCAAGTTGTACATGCGCAGCAGTTATACAGAGAAGGGGCCGATTCTTGATTGGCGAAAACTTTTCGGAATTATATCGCGATCCGAGCAATGGAAGCTGGCCGTTACTTGTCCGCTATTGCGCATGCACTACTTGCATGTAAATCTAGCAACACCGACCTACTGAATTGGAATGGATGAAGTAGAAGATAGAAAGTAATCTGGAAGCGTTTCAGTACATTACTTTATAAGAATCGTAAGATGATTTAACTACGGTCTTTGAAATAGTTCCTGAAACGGGAGAAATTTTTGAATCGAAATCGACTCATTAGGGAACGCAATAAAACCGACGTTAATAAAATCCCAAACTACTTAAGCTACCGGAGCGTCAACAGCCGCCTCCTCCAGGTTAGGTTTTTCCGCTCCCGACGCCCGGCGTCGCGACGTCCATGTCCGGAGGCGATCGATTCTGCGGGTCCAGGCGTCTCTTTTCCAGGATTCCGCACGGCGGAATCCGGAATACGGCCAGTCTTCGGTCGAACGTCGTCTCGGAGGCGTCGCGACGCGCCGCTCGTCTCCGATACGTGTTTGTGTGGGTGCCCGGTGAGAGGGAGAGAAAACGGAACGTGTCCGAAGTACGTAAAGAGATTCCCGGAGGGAGAGTGGGAACAAATCTCAGGTGGGTCAGGAATGCGACGTTAAAGGGGAATTCGGGGAATTTTTCCTTCCGGCGGGGGAGCGAGAGGGGAATTTGTTGGGGAAGTTTTCGGATATCTCGCGGAAAAAGGTACACAAGCGGAAACTTGGAGATAGTGGGAATTGGGCGCGAAGGGACCGAATATATGCCGGTGTGGCGATCAACAGATATGTTTGAAGTTTGCTGCCGTTACTCTCCACGTTAATGCGTAAAATTTAAAATTCGAAATTTAGATTTGACATTCACATCTCGGCAAACGTAGTATTATGAAACACAGTTTAGACTTATTCTCACTTTGTGACAAATGGAAATACAATCTGTTAATTGAAATTTTTGGTATAAGAAAATATCAATTCCCCAACCGGGAAAACTCCCCCTCCCCACCCTCCCTACTTCCCGGTGAAAATCTAATATAGCCATAGGTTTTCCCATTACACTTTTCGCAAAATTGTAGTGTAACGCGCTTAGTGCGGTTACTTGGGAGATTTGGAAAAGGGTTTTAAGAGCCGGTTTTACGGTTTTGCTCGGGCGCCAGATTTTTAAGGGTTTTCTCCCTCGGGAATATGCCTGGGTAATTTACGAACTCAGGAGATTACCAGGGTTGTCTGTAGAAATGAAACACGCTCAAAAATATAAAATCCTAAATTAAAACAATTCGTACGACTAACACCTGCTTAGGTCGTCGAACGGAGGCCGGAGAACTACAAAAACTTATTTACAATTATTTATGTATCTCGAAAGGGAAACACACAAATACGAAAATATTATTATTATCACAGTTGGAGAGAAATAAAATGTATTCTAAATAACAGTGATAAGAGAAGAAATTATTTTAACAAATCGAAAATGCGAAAACGGAAAGTAGAAATACAATGAAAGAGAAATAGCTAAATAGGGAGACGATAGGAAAACGTGCTGTGGCTAATATTCGGTAGTGCGGCTTCTACGTATCGAGAGTGCGAGAGCGCGAGAGAGAGAATACGGTAGACGGGAATTAACTTTTCCTCAACGCGACGACGGAAAAATTAATTCCGGGCGGTTGGAAAAACGGACGTTTTCACAACCGCCGGTTTAACATGCAGTAAACGTTCATCCACAGATAGCTTATATCTAGCGGTCGGTACGCTCACAACGAAAAACGTATAGCCTACTAGCTAGCGGTCGTGGACGCTTTCACAATAGACGAATAACTGCGAATAGCTCGAACGGCTTAAGACTATCGGTCGGGGACAATGCACAATTTACGTACACTCACAAATAACAAATAATTCGGCGGCTTATAACTAACGGCGGTGACGTTTACAATAGACAGATAGACGGATTGACTTGCTATAAACAAGTCTTGGTTCTCACCTTGGATTAACTCGGGCAAAGAACAATGGAGGGGCGAGTGGCTTATATAAATTTAGTCTTGATAGTTAAACGATGGTAGATTGCACATTGCCTGATCGGCCGCCATCTATTTGAGATAGGTTCGAGTTTACGATTAATTGTACGGTGGATGGTCTACCCTCGAATCTCTAAAATCGGCTTGGTTACAGTCGTAAAGGTAACAGTAGCTGTATGAAACGAAATTGTTACCACACGTAAATGAAAACATTAAAATGTTAATACTCGTATTTTCCCAAATAAACTCAATATAAGGGAAAAATTTTCTTTCGCCATATCTCTGCAAAGGTAGTATTATGAAACAGAGTTTAGACTTACTCTCACTTTGCGACAAATGGTAACACAATTTGTTTAATTGAAATTTTTGGTGAGAGAAAATATTAATTCCCCAACCGGGAAAACTCCCCCTATCCCACTATCCCAACTTTCCGGTGAAAATCTAATATAGCCTTAGGTTTTCTCTTTACAACTTTCGCAAAATTGTCGTAAAGGTAACGAACAGTAGCTGTATGAAACAAAATTGGTACCACATATGAATGAAAACTATAAGATGGTAATATTTTCCTAAATAACCCCAATATACCCTCCCTTTTCGGAAAGTTTTCTTTCGCCATATCTCGGCAAACTACCTACCTCCTCAACGTAGTATTATGAAACATAGTTTAGACTTATTCTCACTTTGCGACAAATGGTAACACAATTTGTTAATTAATAATTTTTGGTATGAGAAAATATCAATTTCCCAACCGGGAAAACTACCCCTCCCCACTCTCCCAATTTCCCGGTGAAAATCTAATATAGCCTCAAGTTTCCCCTTTACACTTTTCGCAAAATTGTGTCGTAAAGGAAACTAACAGTAGCTGTATGAAACAAAATTGGTACCACACGTGAATGAAACTTTTAAGATGTTAATATTTTCCTAAATAACCCCAATATCCCTTCCATTTTCGAAAAGTGTTGTTTCGCCATATCTCGGCAAACTAACCTTACCTTATATATTTAATAACTAACTGAGTTTAACTTTATCGTCGCTTTGCGACAAATGGTAACCCAATTTGTTAATTGAAATTTTTGGTACGAGAAAATATTAATTCCCCAACCGGGAAACCTCCCCCTCCCCAATCTCCCAACTTCCCGGTGAAAATCTAATATAGCCTTCCCCCGTAATCCCATTATCCCCATCGATCCCCCTCTCGGTAACATAATAAACAAAATACCTAATTGACAAAGACAAATAAACCGAATAAATCCCTTTATATATACCCGATGAACGATGGGGAAATAAATTGGAGAGTAAGTCGGTCGTTTATCATGGACCTTGTCGATTTTCCGCGAGTTTCCCCCCGGTCCAGACGTGGGGGAGGGGGGACGGATTAGGGGGACGACGGGGAAATTCTTAGGGTTTTCGCGGACGGGAAGGTTTTCCACCGTCACCGATCGACGGATCGATCCGAGAAATAATTCAAGCGATAGATTTGATGGTCGATGGGTTGCATTATTCAGGGATCCGCTTCGTCGGTGCTGTCACGCCACGTTCAAAATTTAACGGCGCCGTCAATCCCGTTAATTATCTCTACTTAGCGAGTTAGTGCCCGGGAAGGCACGAAGGGTTTATCCCCCCGAGACGGCGACCCCCGAGGGCTCGGAAAATGTACGTCGTACGTAAATAGAGTGCTTGTTTCGAGAAAATTTGAAACGTATTTAATTCCGCACGTTCCCGTCCCTTCGAGCGTTCCTTAAAGTTTCGCCGGTAAAACCGGTCCCTCATTAGATTTAACGTAAAATAAATTCCCATTTGGGATTTCATTAGGTCGCAGGAAAATCCGATTACCCCCAGCCGCCGACTATTACATTTTACAATAACAGCTCGGAAATAATTTTCTACGTAAAATCAATGAGTTGCTGTCGTCAATTTAGCGAACGGTAATGGTATGAATCGGTGATTGATGCAATGATTTCTGGTCATAAATTAATAAATTCGCGCACTGGACCAATAAACGAGCCACAGTGAACGCCGAACATTGCAATTAAATATCTGATTCATTAATCTCTATATATATAAAAATGGATTGCTGTTCGTTTGTCTAGCTTGAACTCGAGAACGGCTGGACGGATTTTGGTAATTTTGATCTTGAAATATTTGTGGAAGTTCAGGGAAGGTTTTTCGGTGAGAAACATAAATAATAAGTAAGGGAAATACTGAAAAAGTTACGTTTTGTAATTTGACATTTATAATCAAACAAATGAAAGTATAGTGTCAGTTGGTTGTCAAATAAATAAATGTCAAGACGATTATTACAATCTATCATCAGTTTGTCAGTGCGCGAGAACTTTATTGATTTTAAAATGCCAAGGAGAAGATGGACTAGGTGGTCGAAGTCAATCAAATGTGCAACGAGACGAGCTCTCACGTCCAAATCGCACTGACGACTGACGACCGGTGAGAGACAGATAACATTCGTATTGGTATGACAGAATTACGTTCAACAGTAAATAATGGAATCGAACGAGTTCGGGCACATCTTACACAACAGCATTTAGATCGACAGGGCACAGAGTCTACAAAGTCTACACGACGCCAACACAAAAGCGGAAAGTCAAGAAATCAAGAAGAGTCCTGAGTAAGTCAAAGCAAATTCACCAGGACACCAAGTCTACAAATTCTACAAATTTGAAACGACGGACATATCCAGTCACTGCAGCCGGAGGAAAAGCCGCCAGTGATTACAACTCCAAAACTTCAAGAACTTCGACGCCAACACAACGGCGGGAAGTCAAGAAGACAAGCAAAGTCCTGAGTAAGTCACAACCACCTTTTCCAGAGAATTAATTTAAAAAATTCACAATTTCAACTACGACAAGATATAACAAGCAGATGAGTTGATTCAAGAACAAGAAAAAAGAGCCAAAGAAATCATATAACTACAAAATAATTGCAAGAAAAACGGAAGTGCAAGAAAAACCAAGGAATACTTACAAAAAAGGATTGATCACCTAGAAGCACTATGGGGGAAAGCCCAAGAGAACAAAGAGGCATTCCATGAACTTGGGTTTGACGATCAGCACAATTATATAAGATCACACTATTTCAAAAGGATCGAGGAAAACTACAAGACAATTCGACTGTACCTGACGTCAAACGAATAAAACACCCAAGAAACAAGTCTATGAGGTACAAATACAAGACCCAAAACCGGAAGTGAAGAAACCCAAACAACAGACCGAACAGAATTACCAACGAATCGAACTAAAGGTAAAAATAACAAACAAACAAAAAACTACTTAGTCAAGCTGAAAAAGACATGGCATAATCAACACCAAGATGGTCATGCACGTACTACGAGCAACAAATGCCCAAAACATGGAGCGCACTTCAAGACACAATGAAATAGAGCGATTTCGCAGACGCAGTGTTCCTGTAAACTTGGAACGAGTAGCATTCCACTACGACCCGGAAATAGATTATTGTGCCGAAGAATCCGTAACGATTGGAGAAATGACAATCGTGTGTCAATATTGTAAAGCGTTAAAATGCAGCGGTGAAGCTACTGGATTATGTTGTGCTGGTGGTAAAGTAAAATTGCCGTAATTGTTCCCACCCCCATATCCATTACCTTCTTTAGTTTCTGGGGTGGGAAATGACTCTAAATATTTCTTGGCCAACATCCAAACATATAATAATTGCTTTTAAATGACGTCGTTTGGTGCAACGCATATTGTACAGGAAAATTTTATAACTAATTTCAGAGTACTTTTTCATAAATTATTTATTAAAAATTTAAAAAGATAATATACAATTGCTAATACAAGGACAGTTTGCGGAATAAACTTGGAGTTTCCCGGTTTCGCGCATGGACAATTATACGTCGCGTGTTCGCGAGTCGTAAAACCATCATCTTTATAAATTTACGCACCCCAAAAAAAGACGGAAAATATAGTAGATCAGAAAGCCTTAAATTGATTATGTGTATAACTGTGTTGCATTTAATTTAATGTAGATAAAATTTTTGTATTGTTTTGACATTATTTTTCAAAAATATATGTAGATGATAGGAATTTCACCGGGTCATCTATAATTTTTATTTATCTTTTTTCTTTAAACTTTACTTGGCATTGCGACGCATGCCGGGTACGGCTTGTATATTGTAAAAATTCATTGAGTTAGTTTTTGAGGATTATTAAACGACGTTCCTCATAATTATAATTATAAATTTTCATCATAGATCCATAAACGGCAAACATAAAAATTTAATGCATGATCTTCCTTGTTTCAAAGAAGATCAAACACTGATGTTGCGAAGCCAACCAAAACCTTTTAAAAAATGGCGACTTGTCCCATATGGCTGGACCAAATCTTCATGACAACATTATTAAAGTGCCTTTAGTGAGGTTTTAAAAAATGTTTCAAACAAAAGTTGTAGCTATCGGTCAGGTCAGTTCAAATCTAAAATTTGGTAATAATCGGTAACACCGGTTTGGAGAGAGTTAAGAAAAACTGAAGATTCACCCTTCGCAGAAGATCAGTTAAGATAGTGATAACGGCAATCAATAGTAATTGAATAGCAAAGCAAATATACAAAGTTTAGAGAAAACGTTGTGCTGGTTTTTGAGATAATCAAAAAAAAATGTTTTTAAATGACGACTTTGTTCATTAATTTGTAATTTTTTTTTTCAAAATCGTTCCTACTTTGCCGTCTTAATTCTTTGTTTAAATCTATGTAAGTTTTCAACCATGATAACTGTTTAAATTTCAAAATGTTATGAATTTTAGATATTTTAAGACCTAAATCTACAGCTTGCTTCAACTTTATATAGTGAAGCACATCATTCTTTTTATTAAATAGTGTGGTCAAAAGTTTGGGTTGATTTGATGATGCTGTGGGCGGTCTCATCCGTTCAGGACACAAAGGTAAATATTTGTAAAGATCGTGAAGTTCTTTAGGATAATCCAAGTCGACTTCGAGAATGTAACCAAAGTGTGAATCATCAGGTGTTTTGATGGTCTTCCGAAAAGAAATCTGAACAATCAATCCATCGAAAATCACCTACAGGTAAATATTTACTCATCGCAGTACCATAGAGATTATTCACATCATAACACATGAGGTAGGATGAAGGCCCTTTGCCCTTAACTAATTCCGATGAAAATTGTGTAATCGCGAGTTGTCAGAGGCCCCAGTCTAAATACAAAATTTCAACTTTCCACTATTTATAGTTTCTGAGATAACGCCATACATACATACATACACACATACATACATACATACATACGTACATACACAGAGACATGTTTCCAAAAACATGTATTTGGAATAACAGCGAATATTAATGTTACGAATCACGTTATTAGACTTTGCATACGCCACTTTGGAATTCGCCCATTATGCCTTCAGTCGATCTTATAAAATAGTAAAGGCAGTACCGCGTTCTAACTTCATTATGCCAAATAATGTTGTGATAGATGGACATTGATGCAACTGTGAATTTCAGTAAGTCTTGAGTTCTGTACTCTTGTAGATATCAGTGCAAATGTTTATTGTCTTCTGCTTTGTAATACACTACTGTAATAATGTTTTATAAATTTGTGCAATTACTGCAAGTTTCGATGTTCCAAATTCCTGTCTGTTTTCGACATTAAGTAAGACATGGACAAATTATCGACAGGAATATGCGAGTTAGGTAAAGTACAAATCCAACGCTTGTATCTCATGAACCAAGAGTTTCCTGACTAACATTCATTATACTTTATTTCTTACTTATTTCGGACACCTTTTTAGTAACCCAGCTATTTCAAAAATATTTTTGGTGTTAAATTTAGGCCTTCACGATATCGAGACGATACCGAGACCTGCCGGTGGTATCGTCTAGGTCTCGTTGAAACAAAATTTTTTCACTCACGTCTCGGTGTCGCCGAGACGAGACAAATGATTACTATCGTGTCGGTCTCGGTCTCGTCTCGGTCTCGGTCTCGAATTACTCTCATCATAAGATAATGTCCATTTGTGTTTTTGTTAAGAAGATTGGATCTCACCGGCGTAATATTTTAATTAACAATTTATAAGTGGTGAAATCTGATAACCGATGTAATACCACTATGGTAGTTGTTATACACAGCTTAAAGCGTATTCATCGTTATCATGCCTTCATTAGACACTTCTTAATGGGATTCCTTATTCTTTTCATAGAATCCACACAAAATGTTTCCGGTAACGGGTAAAATCTAACTAAGAGATTAAAGCAGGTAATTTTGACCTGCATACCTGAGGCATTATTAATGAAACGTATACCACCCTCATATTAAAATATGTATAAATTTGGATAACATATGAAAAAATAATAAATTAAAACGAGATCGAGAGTTTTCAAAATTTAGTATCGTCTCGGCGAGACTCTCGGTCAACTGTTTCTCGATATCGGTCTCGGAAATTTTTACCACTCTCGTCTCGGTATCGGTCTCGGTCTCGTGCGATACCGAGACCGAGAGTTTGTCTCGATATCGTGAAGGCCTAGTTAAATTTGCTAATTCAAATGCTATTGCTGCTCTTACTGAAGAGATATACGAATGTTTAGATATATGTAGGCCCTCTGTGGGGGCTTTTTGACGTTTCAATAGCTTTTGATACTGGAACCATCAAATACTTTTCAAAAAACTAGAAGCTTTAGATATCAGAGGCTTAATACTCGAAATTCTAAAAGATTACTTAACAAATAGATCGCAAATTAAACTACATTAGGAGTGATATAAGTCGTGTCGATATTGGAGTACCACAAGGTACCATATTAGGGCCTCTTTTATTTTTAATTTGTATTAATGCCATATTTGAGATCCAAAACGAAGACTCAACTGTCGTTTCTTATGCAGATGACATTGTTGGATTCTGCACTGACATATCATGAGATAAAGCAAAAGAGAAAATACTGTAACATTTATTTCTACTTTATTTACACTGTCCTAATTTTACACTACACACTACTTAATTTATCTAAACTATTTCCAAACTAATTAATTTATATCTTACTCTTAATTATTAATTTATTTATACGCTCTCGCTTGTCCATTTTTCGGCTTGTTTATTCACTCGCGGCTTCACGTCTAATCTCCTCTCCGACCGCAAGTCCGCTTATATACACCTCAATTGTATTCGCGATGGTTCCTGAAATAACTCTAACCTTCTTTTTTATGTAGAAACGTCCAGAAGGTAATAAATCATTCTTCCTTAATAAGATGTTGCCGGGACTCAATTAAACGTACCGGCGTTCCTTTGAGGAAAGCCGCCGTCCGATTAAAGTAAACACATTTCACGCTGCAGTTTACATTTCGCGTTACAATACAAAACCTTACGTCTGAATTAAAAATGTGGTTTGATGCAAATATACCAATTTAAATACGTACTTATTTATTAATATCTCGTACTATTTTGTTTCAGTGAGCGGACGAGGGGGATGAAGTTGGCAATGTCGCCGCTCTGAGGGGAGGGGGCCTCGTCATGGCGGGCCCGCTACCCTTGAGCGTAAGAGTGGGGTTGTTCCTGTGCCTCCTGCCGCCGGGTTTCCTGTTGCTACCCCCGCTGCTCGTCATCTCCGAGCTGTGCTACTACCCGCTCGACGTGGAGGGGGTCGAGCGGGCGCTCAGGGAGGCGAACATCAGCGTGGAGCTCGTGCCCAAAGAAGGTAGAGGTTATTACAATTGTAGTAAAGCGCTAATGTCACTAATATAGTGTATTCAAAATCGTGGCAAGAATCCTACTGAGGCAACTATCCGGCTTTTGCCCTTAATATTTTGGGTGAACATTTGGTGGGACTTCCTTTTTTCTGACCAGTAGATCAAAATCTCATATGGTCCAATAAAATATGTTTCTCTATCCAATGGAAACTAAATAGCTAACTTCAAACTTTCCTAATTTAGCTGCAAAAACAACCTTTTAGGAAGTGTTTCAAGATAGGACCCAAATGGGTTCCCAGACAACCCGAAATTATTGTTATAATTCCCCCCTTCCCTCGGGGACGCGGCAGCCCTTCCGACTTAATAATCGAACCGAAAACGTCATCCCCCTTCCACCTCCCTGCATACCGACCCTCCCTTTAATACACCTCGCCGAACCTTTTTTCTTCTCCCTTTCACCCTCTTCGCCCCACGGGACTTTAAGGTGTAAGATATTGCTTCTTCTTTCATCCCGGACAGTTACTTCCACCCGCTTTGATCGATGCCTGAATGGATGCTTTGATGAGGGATGCTGCCGTAATATTCCCCGAGGGGACGGACGGTCAGCCGGGAAGGGATGGAAATTAGACGATCGATGCGATAAAATGCACCGCGGGGATGTTCGAATAAATTCGCTGCGAATTAGAATTTTCGAGGCGAGGCAGATCGATCGATTTTTTTTTTTCGGGTTCCGGGGGGGATGAAGGGATAATTAGGGGTCGCTTTAATTATCGTCCGCTTTTTAAGGCGTAATTTTCCCGCGGTTAACCCGGGATCGTCCCTTGATTAATGGACGTGTCTCGTGCTTGTTTTCGGGACGTTCGCCCGGAACGTCTTATTAATGGAATTATCCCGGAACTTAAGCGGAAAAGGTTACAGTAACGCGTAACGTCCCGGGGGATGATTTTATTACGCGCTCACGGACTTTTATTATTAATTCCGGGATACCAATAACATCGTTAGGGCGAGGGTCGCCCTTGTTTCTCTCTCAAAAGAGCAGGAAGGTTTTTTTGTAAAATTAACACTCCAAACAGCTTTATCGACTCGAGGGAGTTGAAGTTTAAAACAGAGACGAGAGGGTGAGTTGGATTTGAAATTGCAACCGCAATGAGTAAATTCAATTATCATTTATATTTATTTAATCACTGCTGTCACGTTTAAAACTCCCAAAATAACAACTCCCTCGTAATAACTCAAAACACTTCGCCCTTGCGAATCACAAACTCTAACTCTCCTTAAGGTCCCGGATATTTGCAAGAAATGAACACTCGAACAATACTCAACCGCACAGGAAACCGGTTCCACAATTTCTTGTTCCCAGGAGCACTTGGGTCTCCCTCTCTCTCAGTCCCAAGTTACAACAATGAGTAAAATGTTATCAAACGTCAGCGGTTTTTGTGCTTATTAACTTTTCTACTTTTTCTACTTTTTTTACTATTAAGTTTTCTACTTACCGATCCGGTGTACGTCACACATTAATTAAACGTCACGCCCCACTTACTGTTTCATATACAGGGTCCTCTTTCTTAATGTTACAAAAATCTAATCAACTAACAATAAAATAATAAAAATCACTTAAAATCACATAAAATTCAGAAAAACACCCGCAGGGTGTTACAAAACGGATTAAATTGGATGGACGTTTTGTTCGTCATTCGTTTATAATCAACACTTGATTGTATTGTATAATTCCAAACGAGCATTTCGACCGTAAATTGGATCGATGAAACGATTGAGATTAATAAATAATTACTGTAATTACTCACAACGGGTGTTTAATTTTAGACAAAGGAAGATTATAGATCTCCATATGACGTCATACAAAAGGCTTTCATTAGAGGGAACGTTTGTACGTGTGATGAAGTTTCAAATAATTGGATCATCTATAGCTTCTTCTTCTTCTCTTCTGATTTCCATTTGGAACATGTAATGTTGTAATACATTTCAATCAGCTTGTAACGTAATAGACAAGAGTATTCTTACTGATGTTCTTGGAACAGGTGAAATAAAATTTATTCACTTGCTGCAAGTTTAACTCTATTCGTCTTGTCTTTTTTTTTTTGCTTTGAATATATATTTGGTTTGTATTTCCTTTATTGGTATGTATTCTTTTCTAATCACTTCTTTCCATCTCTTGTTACGTATTGCTGTCTTGTATTTATCAAGACATTCTTTGTAAAAGGAAATTTGCAAAAAGAAGGTTGTTTATATTTGTTGTGTGGTGGAGTTGAATTCCTTTGGGAACCTTTGATGTCCACATTTTAATCAGATCATCAATACACAAAGTGAAGAGCAAAGGCGACAAACAGCAACCTTGTCTCACGCCTACCTACCGATTGAAACGTAAATTTTCCGACCTTCGCGACTTATTATCGCTCATTTTCCGACCCTCCCTTGCTAGTAGGACCCCTGTGAATTAATTTCGCGACTCACCGCGAATTTTCCGACCACTACAATATAAGTTCAAGCATTTTCCGACTGCACTAAATTGGTAGGAGAGTTATCGAAGACGTCTGATAAAACTACGAATTTTCCAACCTTCATGGGTCACGATCTTAAGTTTTCCGACTTCTCCTTACTGCTAGGAGTCTTACCGACCGAGTGTAGCGGTTAACAATAAATGTAGGAATTCTTCCGCTTGTCAATTAATAATTTTAATTAACTTTCCGACCACTACAATTCAAGTTCAAGCATTTTCCGACTGCATCGTAATGGTAGGAGAGTTAACGATGCAGAGCACCCAGACGTCTGATAAAACTAACGAATTTTCCGACCTTCACGCATTACGATCTTAAGTTTTCCGACTTCTCCTTACTAGTAGGAGTCTTACGACCGAGTGTAGCGGTTGACAATAAATCTACGAATTCCTCCACTTTTAAATTAATAACTTTAAGTAATTTTCCGACCACTACAATTTATCTTCGAGCTTTTTTCCACTGCACCAAAACGGGAGGAGAGTTATCGATGAATACCCAAGGCATCTGATAAAACTACGAATTTTCCGACCTTCCCGGATTACCATCTTAAGTTTTCCGACTTCTCCTTACTACTAGGAGTCTTACCGACCGAGTGTAGCAGTTACCAATAAATCTACGAATGCTTCCACTTGTAAATTAATAATCTTAAGGAATCTTCTGACCACTACAATCTAAGTTCGAGCATTTTCCGACTGCACCGTAATGGTAGGAGAGTTATCGATGAGTGCCGAAGACGTCTCATAAAACTACGATTTTTCCGACCTTCCCGGATTACCATCTTAAGTTTTCCGACTTCTCCTTACTACTAAAAGTCTTTCCGACCGAGTGTAGCAGTTACCAATAAATATATGAATTCTTCCATTTGTAAATTAATAATCTTAAAGATTCTTCTGACCACTACAATCTAAGTTCGAGCATTTTCCGACTGCACCATAATGGTAAGACAGTTATCGATGAGTTATCGATAAAACTACGAATTTTCCGACCTTCCCGGATTACCATCTTAAGTTTTCCGACTTCTCCTTACTACTAGGAGTCTTACCGACCGAGTGTAGCAGTTACCAATAAATGTACGAATGCTTCCACTTGTAAATTAATAATCTTAAGGAATCTTCTGACCACTACAATCTAAGTTCGAGCATTTTCCGACTGCACCGTAATGGTAGGAGAGTTATCGATGAGCACCCAGACGTCTGATAAAACTAACGAATTTTCCGATCTTCACGCATTACGATCTTAAGTTTTCCGACTTCTCCTTACTAGTAGGAGTCTTACGACCGAGTGTAGCGGTTGACAATAAATCTACAAATTCCTCCACTTTTAAATTAATAATTTTAAGTAATTTTCCGACCACTACAATTATATTCGAGCATTTTTCCACTGCACCATAACAGGAGGAGAGTTATCGATGAGTACCGAAGGGATATGATAAAACTACGAATTTTCCGACCTTCCCGGATTACCATCTTAAGTTTTCCGACTTCTCCTTACTACTAGGAGTCTTACCGACCGAGTGTAGCAGTTACCAATAAATCTACGAATGCTTCCACTTGTAAATTAATAATCTTAAGGAATCTTCTGACCACTACAATCTAAGTTCGAGCACTTTCCGACAGCACCGTAATGATAGGAGAGTTATCGATGAGTGCCTAAGACGTCTCATAAAACTACGATTTTTCCGACCTTCCCGGATTACCATCTTAAGTTTTCCGACTTCTCCTTACTACTAGGAGTCTTACCGACCGAGTGTAGCGGTTAACAATAAATCTACGAATTGATCCACCTGTAAATTAATAATTCTAAGTAATTTTCCGACCACTACAATTTAAGTTCTAGCATTTTCCGACTGTTCCATAATGGTAGGAGAGTTATCAATGAGTACCGAAGATGTCTGATAAAACTACGAATTTTCCGACCTTCCGGGATTACCATCTTAAGTTTTCCGACTTCTCCTTACTACTAGGAGTCTTACCGACCGAGTGTAGCAGTTACCAATAAATGTACGAATTCTTCCACTTGTAAATTAATAATGGTAAGGAATCTTCTGACCACTACAATTTAATTTCGAGCATTTTCCGACTGCACCGTAATGGTAGGAGAGTTATCGATGAGTGCCGAAGACGTCTCATAAAACTACGATTTTTCCGACCTTCCCGGATTACCATCTTAAGTTTTCCGACTTCTCCTTACTACTAGGAGTCTTACCGACCGAGTGTAGCGGTTAACAATAAATCTACGAATTGATCCACCTGTAAATTAATAATTCTAAGTAATTTTCCGACCACTACAATTTAAGTTCGAGCATTTTCCGACTGCACCGTAATGGTAGGAGAGTTATCGATGAGTGCCGAAGACGTCTCATAAAACTACGAGTTTTCCGACCTTCCCGGATTACCATCTTAAGTTTTCCGACTTCTCCTTACTACTAGGAGTCTTACCGACCGAGTGTAGCAGTTACCAATAAATGTACGAATGCTTCCACTTGTAAATTAATAATCTTAAGGAATCTTCTGACCACTACAATCTAAGTTCGAGCATTTTCCGACTGTACCGTAATGGTAGGAGAGCTAACGATGCAGAGCACCCAGACGTCTGATAAAACTAACGAATTTTCCGACCTTCACGCATTACGATCTTAAGTTTTCCGACTTCTCCTTACTAATAGGAGTCTTACGACCGAGTGTAGCGGTTGACAATAAATCTACAAATTCCTCCACTTTTAAATTAATAATTTTAAGTAATTTTCCGACTACTACAATTTATCTTCGAGCATTTTTCCACTGCACCGTAACAGGAGGAGAGTTATCGATGAGTACCGAAGGCATCTGATAAAACTACGAATTTTCCGACCTTCCCGGATTACCATCTTAAGTTTTCCGACTTCTCCTTACTACTAGGAGTCTTACCGACCGCGTGTAGCAGTTACCAATAAATCTACGAATGCTTCCACTTATAAATTAATAATCTTAAGGAATCTTCTGACTACTACAATCTAAGTTCGAGCATTTTCCGACTGCACCGTAATGGTAGGAGAGTTATCGATGAGTTATCGATAAAACTACGAATTTTCCGACCTTCCCGGATTACCATCTTAAGTTTTCAGACTTCTCCTTACTACTAGAAGTCTTACCGACCGAGTGTAGCAGTTACCAATAAATCTACGAATGCTTCCACTTGTAAATTAATAATCTTAAGGATTCTTCTGACCACTACAATCTAAGTTCGAGCATTTTCCGACTGCCCCGTAATGGTAGGAGAGTTATCGATGAGTGCCGAAGACGTCTCATAAAACTACGAATTTTCCGACCTTCCCGGATTACCATCTTAAGTTTTCCGACTTCTCCTTACTACTAGGAGTCTTACCGACCGAGTGTAGCGGTTAACAATAAATCTACGAATTGATCCACCTGTAAATTAATAATTTTAAGTAATTTTCCGACCACTACAATTTAAGTTCTAGCATTTTCCGACTGTTCCATAATGGTAGGAGAGTTATCAATGAGTACCGAAGATGTCTGATAAAACTACGAATTTTCCGACCTTCCGGGATTACCATCTTAAGTTTTCCGATTTCCCCTTACTATCAGGAGTCTTATCGACCAAGTGTAGCAGTTACCAGCAAATCTACGAATTCCTCCACTTGTAAATTATTATTACAAATTTGTAAATTTTCTGATTATGCTTGGGTGTGAGTGTGTTTTCACTTTGCAAAACCCGACAATTAAATTGCAAATGTAGTTCCTTCCCCTTCAAAAAATTATCGAAAATTTCAGTATTTTTTTTAGAGAAAATCCGAAAATAAATTAAATGAGCAAGCCAGATTTTTTCTTCGCTATCTCGATATTTCTTAAAGTTACAAAACATACTTGAAGCTCGTCGAAATACGAGATCTATATGCCCAACTATTTTTGAAAAGATGCTGATCTGATCACACATTCTAGCATATCAAATGTCAAACCGAGTCAAAAAGTCCTGTGGGACAAGTAATGAATATACTAATGTATATGTATATAATGAGAATACTCATGAAACGTCCGATACATTCACGGGAAAACTACCCACGACTCCCAAAGTTCACGTTAAACCTGCCAAACTGTTCCAACGGTCGAACGATCCTATCCCTATCGTTCCCGGAGCGTCCCATCTCCCTAATCCCCTCCCGGTCGTCGTCCTCCTCGTATAAATTAAGCGATCCGCACCCCGGCGCCGCTCTCGAAATTTAAATCGAACAATAACTCCGGACGGAGTTACGGAATACAATAACTCCCGAACGGAGTTACGGAATAATTCCACCCCCTTCCCTCGGCTCTCCCGTCGGACGGGAATTAATTAACGGGGGGGCGAGTTCAGGGGGAATCACGCTGCACAATCATCAAAGTGTAAACGTTACGCGCGTCGTCTCGGATGAGTTTACCTCGAGTCTAATATCCGCTTCCGGAGCTGTACCCGGAGGGGAGGGAAAGAAGTTCGCGTATGTGCCGCTGAATAGATTAGGCGGAGTTGCCGGGAAGTTCGGTGGAGTTTACAGTTTCCGGGGGTGTTCTCACGTCGAAGTACCTGATGATCGCATTGTGCCGTCGGAGTACAATAGCGAGAATAAAGAAGGAGCGGAAGGTTATAAGTGTACAGTAAAAATTAAGCGACTCTGAATGACCTCGGTCCTTCTTCATTCGGTATCATGGGATACAAATTGAGAACCGGCTCTAGAAATACACAATACGCTCTCTGTACGACAGTAACGGCAGAAATGATCAAAAGTTAGTTATGTCGGAATATAATTTGAAAAATTTATAAACAATTACTGAAACTGTAAGTTCGACAAAACTTCCTATTTAACAGAACATCGGTAACAATCTGGCGAAGTCCCAATGAATTTAGAAAACAGATTTTTAAAATGTCATCATCACACTCACTACTAGTCAGACTATTCTAAAAATGTTCTCAAACCCTCAAACCCAAACTGTGCTCACCTGTTCACATCTACAGGGCATTCAGAAACTTCAGTACGATATCCTAGAACTGTCCCTCGGTGAGTAGAATGGCGAAATGAAATAGTAGTTTCTAGTGGCTACACGAGGAACTTTAAATGTAGCGTCCGAAGATTCCGAGTTGAATCTGAGGAATGAAATGTCACTACAGGGCAATAGGGCTGTTGTCCAAACACCTCGAAGCAGTGAGAATATCAAGACAATGATGACAATAATGATAATGTTGATGATAACGATGGTATTTAAAGAAGGAGCGGAAGGTTATGAATGTACAGTAAAAGTTAAGCGACTCTGAATGACCTCGGTCTTTTTTCATTCGGTATAATGGGATACAAATTGACGACCTGCTCTAGAAATACGCAATACGCTCTCTGTACGACAGTAACGGCAAAAATGATCAAAAGTTAGTTATGTCGGAATATAATTTGATAATTTATAAACAAGTACTGAAACTGTAAGTTCGACAAAGCTTCTCATTTAACAAAAGATCGGTAACAATCTGGCGAAGTTCCAATGAATTTGGAAAATAGATTTTGAAAATGTCATCATCACACTCACTACTACTCAGAGTATCCCAAAAATGTTCTCAAACCCTCAAACCCAAACTGTGCTCACCTGTTCACATCTACAGGACAGTCAGAAACCTCACTACGATATCCTAGAACTGTCCCTCGGTGAGTAGAATGGCGAAATGAAATAATAGTTTCTAGTGGCTACACGAGGAACTTTAAATGTAGCTTCCAAAGATTTCGAGTTGAATCTGAGGGATGAAATGTCACTACAGGGCAATAGGACTGTTGTTCAAACACCTCGAAGCAGTGAGAGTATCAAGGCAATGATGACGATAATGATAATGTTAATGATAACGTTGGTATTTAAAGAAGGAGCGGAAGGTTGGTAGTGTACAGTAAAAATTAAGCGACTCCGAATGACCTCGGTCCTTCTTCATTCGGTATAATGGGACACAAATTGAGGACCTGCTCTAGAAATACACAATACGCTCTCTGTACGACAGTAACGGCAGAAATGATCAAAGGTTAGTTATGTCGGAATATAATTTGAAAAATTTATAACCAATTACTGAAACTGTAAGTTCGACAAAACTTCCTATTTAACAGAACATCGGTAACAATCTGGCGAAGTTCCAATGAATTTGGAAAACAGATTTTGAAAATGTCATCATCACACTCACTACCAGTCAGATTATTCTAAAAATGTTCTCAAACCCTCAAACCCAAACTGTGCTCTCCTGTTCACATCTACAGGGCATTCAGAAACTTCAGTACGATATCCTAGAATTGTCCCTCGGTGAGTAGAATGGCGAAATGAACTAATAGTTTCTAGTGGCTACACGAGGAACTTTAAATGTAGCTTCCAAAGATTTCGAGTTGAATCTGAGGGATGAAATGTCACTACAGGGCAATAGGGCTGTTGTCCAAACACCTCGAAGCAGTGAGAGTATCAAGGCAATGATGACGATAATGATAATGTTAATGATAACGTTGGTATTTAAAGAAGGAGCGGAAGGTTGGTAGTGTACAGTAAAAATTAAGCGACTCCGAATGACCTCGGTCCTTCTTCATTCGGTATAATGGGACACAAATTGAGGACCTGCTCTAGAAATACACAATACGCTCTCTGTACGACAGTAACGGCAGAAATGATCAAAAGTTAGTTATGTCGGAATATAATTTGAAAAATGTATAAACAATTACTGAAACTGTAAGTTCGACAAAACTTCTCCTTTAACAGAACATCGGTAACAATCTAGCGAAGTTCCAATGAATTTAGAAAACAGATTTTTAAAATGTCATCATCACACTCACTACTAGTCAGACTATTCTAAAAATGTTCTCAAACCCTCAAACCCAAACTGTGCTCTCCTGTTCACATCTACAGGACATTCAGAAACTTCAGTACGATATCCTAGAACTGTCCCTCGGTGAGTAGAATGGCGAAATGAAATAATAGTTTCTAGTGGCTACACGAGGAACTTTAAATGTAGCGTCCGAAGATTCCGAGTTGAATCGGAGGGATGAAATGTCACTACAGGGCAATAGGGCTGTTGTTCAAACACCTCAAAGAAGTGAGAGTATCAAGGCAATGATGACGATAATGATAATGTTGATGATAACGATGGTATTTAAAGAAGGAGCGGAAGGTTATGAATGTACAGTAAAAATTAAGCGACTCTGAATGACCTCGGTCCTTCTTCATTCGGTATCATGGGATACAAATCGAGGACCTGCTCTAGAAATACACAATACGCTCTCTGTTCGACAGTAACGGCAAAAATGATCAAAAGTTAGTTATGTCGGAATATAATTTGAAAAATTTATAACCAATTACTGAAACTGTAAGTTCGACAAAACTTTCTATTTAACAGAACATCGGTAACAATCTGGCGAAGTTCCAATGAATTTGGAAAACAGATTTTGAAAATGTCATCATCACACTCACTACCAGTCAGATTATTCTAAAAATGTTCTCAAACCCTCAAACCCAAACTGTGCTCTCCTGTTCACATCTACAGGGCATTCAGAAACTTCAGTACGATATCCTAGAATTGTCCCTCGGTGAGTAGAATGGCGAAATGAACTAATAGTTTCTAGTGGCTACACGAGGAACTTTAAATGTAGCTTCCAAAGATTTCGAGTTGAATCTGAGGGATGAAATGTCACTACAGGGCAATAGGACTGTTGTTCAAACACCTCGAAGCAGTGAGAGTATCAAGGCAATGATGACGATAATGATAATGTTGATGATAACGATGGTATTTAAAGAAGGAGCGGAAGGTTGGGAGTGTACAGTAAAAATTAAGCGACTCTGAATGACCTCGGTCCTTCTTCATTCGGTATCATGGGATACAAATTGACGACCTGCTCTAGAAATACGCAATAAGCTCTCTGTACGACAGTAACGGCAGAAATGACCAAAAGTTGGTTATGTCGGAATATAATTTGAAAAATTTATAAACAATTACTGAAACTGTAAGGTCGACAAAACTTCTCCTTTAACAGAACATCGGTAACAATCTAGCGAAGTTCCAATGAATTTGGAAAACAGATTTTAAAAATGTCATCATCACACTCACTACTACTCAGACTATTTAAAAAATTCATCAAAATTTACTCATACTTCAAGTTTTATGAAACTCGAAAATCACTTTGACGCTCTCTGATACCCTTCTGATTGTCTCTTTATTCTTGTGAAGAGAGTCAGTCTACCTTGATCCACGAATTTTGATCCTTCAGTATGTGCTGTGAAACTCTATCCAACAACAACAAGAATAAACCAAAACTACACAGATCAGAAATCATTAATAATCATAGATGCCTGTTTCAAATTGTTCAAATTAACGAAACAACCCCTAAGGCCCAAATTCACCCCTTCTTTTTGGATCCATAAACCATCCCCAAAAGGGGGCATGATCATGTTTTCTGAATATAGGCATAAAGCGTTTCATTTGTGTTGAAAAATTCTTACTCAAAAGTTCGTCAATGGTTATAAAAAACCTTCATCCCCTTTCGACCCTCCAATGGGGGGTTGGAATGTGGCTAATCCTCCGCTAACTTTTCTCATTACCATCCTTCCGAAATTCCAGTTAAGGGTTGCTTCATTCCAGGAATAAATGGAATGTAATTGTTTTTTTTTTGAGGGTATAATCCACAGAATTATTATAATTTCCGCAATTATTCCTCCTATCGTCATGAAATTCAGTTTGTTTCAGTCAGCGATATCAAATCTGTAACGTGATGAAATTTAAATTTTGGGATGTGAGGTTTTGAAAAAGTATCTTTTTGAAAAATTTTGAATTGTTGCTCCTAACTCCACCATTACTCGTCCTATCGCCAAGAGATTAAGTTTGTTATAATCATCATAACAAAATGTGATTTATTATAATAACTAATAACGTTAGTATTACAATATTTGTTGTAAGTTATCATAATATTTTATTATTAATAATAGAAGGTGTGGTGTGTCGATCTCTCAGTCAGCAGTCTCACTAATTACAGAAGCTTAAATTGCTTGGTTAAGTACCTTAAATGCCATATACATATAAAGGTCTATACTGAGCCTAGCCCATAAGCACAATAAGTGGATTTTGGTCCCAACATTATGAGATAGAAATAGCGATATGCCCATAAGTCTATCTCTCTCTAGTTGCACTTGAGTGTCATGCGCATGCGCTTCACTTTTGTGTTCGATTGGTCGGATTTGTTCGTGATCATGCCGATCGTGGTTCCGTGCGTTTCCGCCGTGTCCCCGTCTCCCGTGTTTTTACTTTAACCTGCTTTTTAACTTTTAACCTCGTTTGCTTTTGGGTTGGAGCAATGGAGCAGCGGTGGCCGAGTTGTTTAAGGCGAAGACTTTGAATCAGGCGGTCACCGTCGGTGTGGGTTCGTAGTCCCACGTAATCCATGGGTGTTGTGTATGTTGCGGGAGAAGTGTGTAAAATGTATCCAAAATCCCTATTCACGCCAGTAACCAGGCCGGATGGGATCAACTGGGGTGAGAGCCTTAAGGGGGTACAACCGTGCTAGAGGACCGTCGTTCGGAGTCCACGTTAAACTGTAGGTCCCGCCCAAATTGGCCACAGCAGCGAAAAAAAGACGTTAACTTAATAAGACAAGACAAGACAACCTCGTTTGTTCGTTTCGCCTTGCCAATCTCGCCATTTATCTTGCTTGTTTGAATGTGTTTGATGTTTAGATGTCAGTTTACGTTTGTAAAAGGTTTCCTTACAAATTAAAGGCTAACCGGATTCAATACGACGTGTAACAGCGGTACTGGGTTTCAAACTAGTTTTAATTGCGCGCCTAAATGGTTGTTGCAGTTCATTCGTCGGCGCTTACGCTTGCGCACAAGTAGCCAGATCCAAACAAGGACAGACTTATGCGAGATTTATATATCTATTTCATAATGTTGGGACATGAAATTCCCACTTATGCTCAGTATATACCTTTATATGTATATGTTAAATGCACAGGCAGATTATTAAAGCAAGCGAAATATAAGTACTACCTATCTTTTTCACCTTTTTTAAAATATTTCACTTTATTCTTATCATTACGAAGTCAATTACTACTATTGCATAATAACTTCTAGTGCAAAGCTTCCCAGTTGAAGCTGAGAAATGAAACGTCACTACAGGGCAGTAGGGTCGTTCTCCAAACACCTCGAAGCTGAGAGAGTATCATGGCGATGATGACGATAACGATAATGTTGATGTACACCAAAAATTATCAAAACTAGTGAAATATAACTAGTTATCCTTTTAAATGTTTCTTATAAAGGATTTATAAATTTTTAATGGTCATGTAAAAAACTCTATTGTAAATCTAAATTAATAGAAAAAAATGTCAATATAAGTAGCTTCCTAACTTTATTAACAAAAACGAAATTAGATTGTTAGTTAGTTAGTGTTATTATTAGTTGTAAAATAAATAATGTACAGATTTAATAACCGAAGTTTCCAAAATAAACTTTTGGATTGCAATCAAAACTTAATACTTATCATTAATCAACTGTTCAACTGTTATTAAGAGTCAGTTTCATTTTTCTCGGGTATATTTGGCAGTGTTGTAATTTTTCAAGCACACTCACTTCCTCCGTATATTTACGTCAAACAATCACTCCGATTTCTCCCATTATCATTTGTTTCCATGGCGGGGTTTCCCTTTTTGTGCCTCCACAGTCGGATACGAAAATATTCGCCATATTTATTACCCCGCCCGAAAAAATAATAATCCGAGACCCGTACTATTATTACCCTTAACGTAATTCGGATATTTCCCCTCACCCCACCCCTTTAACCTTCTTTGTGTTTTATTTGTTTTTCTCCGCCATGGAAGAACTATACGCTTTTCCACTTTAGCATGTTTCCACTTCAAGGTTGTTACGGCGATTTGCTTACGTTGGGAAACTTGTAAACAAACGATATAGAGATTTTTAACGGGGAATAACACGTAAGCAATCCCCTTAAGGATATATATATCCCCGGCCCATAGAGCAAATATATATTTACGCTCCTCTTTTTCCCTATCGGGATATCAGGTAAATATTTGAGGAGAGAAGCGACGTGGATTACGTCAGCGAGCGATTCCTCGGGATTGCCATTAATGTGACGGTTTAAAATTTTCAACCCCCCCCCGTCCCATCGATCATCCCCGTGCTCCTCATCGAATTATAATGTAACGGGAATGACGACGGGAGAAAAAGGCAATAATATGTCAATCCTGAGGGAAGAGACTCGGCGTCTGATCGATAACGTCGAAGGGTGGTTATTTTCGAAGCTGTCTCTCCCACTTTTTTATTTTTAATTAATTAGACGAGTGGTGGCGATTAATTTGGTAACCGTGTTTTCCGGCGCGGAAAGCCGTCGTCCGGAAAAAAGGGGAGGGGGGGAAGTTTAAAGAGAGGGGCTCTTTTGATTGGTCATAAAATCGTAATTGTGTAATTAAACTCCGGGGCATTCGGTGGATGTGATTAGATTTTTTTTATTGGAAGGGGGAAGGGGAAGGGGTTGAACATTGTTGTAAAGCTCGCTGATATTTAAAATTATCGGAATGGAATCGAAGCAGTAAAATATAATTCTAAAAGCAAGTAAACAGGATTGAAGTGATCAACAAAGTTTAGAAGCTAAAAAAATTTCTCAAATGGTACTTTTGAAAAACATTCCTTGTGATAAAGTTCGTTGAAAACTGTACGAATATATTTCATACAACGTAATATGTGGACTGTAGGGCGTAACATGTCTGGAAGTACAGAGGATGTATGGTTTAGATCTCCCAATTAGCAGCCTCACTAGTTAAAAATGGTGGAAGTACTTTGTGAAAGGGCTCGTCTTACGTTATTATTGCAAAAATTTTACAAACTTATGTAACTCATCATTGTGATTTTGCACCAAAGTGAGATTGAAATTAGTGTAATTACAGTTTATTAAATGAACAACTACTTTAACAAACATGTCGTACCGTAACGTGTCTCGAAGTAGAGAAGATGTATGGTTTAGCTCTCCCAATTAACAGCCTCACTAGTGAAAAATGGTGAAAGTACTCCGTGAAAGGGCTCGTTGTATGTTATTATTACAAAAATTTTACAAACTTATATAACTCATCATTGTAATTTTGCACCAAAGTGAGATTGAAATTAGTGTAATTAGAGTGTATTACTTAAGCAAATACTTTAACATAACATGTGATATCGTAACATGTCTCAAAGTAGAGAAGATGTATGGTTTAGCTCTCCCAATTAGCAGCCTCACTATTTACAAATGGTGAAAGTTGTTGGTGAAAGGGCTCGTCTTACGTTATTATTGCAAAAATTTTACAAACTTATGTAACTCTTCATTGTAATTTTGCACCAAAGCGAGACTGAAATTAGTGTAATGAGAGTGTATTAATTAAACAGCTACATTAACATGACAAGTCGTCTCGTAACATGTCTCAAAGTATAGAAGATGTATGTTTTAGATCTTCCAATTAGCAGTCTCACTAGTTAAAAATGGTGAAAATACTTCGTTAGAGTGTATTAATTAAACAGCTACTTTAACAGAACATGTCTCAAAGTAGAGAAGATGTATGGTTTAGATCTCCCAATTAGTAGCCTCACTAGTTAAAAATGGTGAAAGTACTTGGTGAAAGGACTCGTCTTACGTTATTATTGCAAAAATTTTACAAACTTATGTAACTCATCATTGTAATTTTGCACCAAAGTGAGATTGAAATTAGTGTAATTAGAGTGTATTAATTAAGCAACTACTTTAACATAACATGTCGTATTGTAACATGTCTCAAAGTAGAGAAGTTGTATGGTTTAGATCTCCCAATTAGCAACTCCACTAGTTAAAAATGGTGAAAGTACTGGTGAAAGGGCTCGTCTTACGTTAATATTGCAAAAATTTTACAAACTTATGTAACTCATGATTGTAATTTTGCACCAAAGCGAGACTGAAATTAGTGTAATGAGAGTATGTTAATTAAACAACTACTTTAACATAACATGTCGTATCGTAACATGTCTCAAAGTAGAGAAGATGTATGGTTTAGATCTCTCAATTAGCAGCTACACTAGTTAAAAATGGTGAAAATACTGGTGAAAGGGCTCGTCTTACGTTAATATTGCAAAAATTTTACAAACTTATGTAACTCATCATTATAATTTTGCACCAAAGCGCAGTTAAAATTTGTGTAATTAGACTGTTATAATTAAACAACTACTTTAACATAATATGTCGTATCGTAACATGTCTCAAAGTAGAGAAGATGTCTGGTTTAGATCTCCCTATTAGCAACTCCACTAGTTAAAAATGGTGAAAGTACTGGTGAAAGGGCTCGTCTTACGTTAATATTGCAAAAATTTTACAAACTTATGTAACTCATCATTGTAATTTTGCACCAAAGCGCAATTAAAATTAGTGTAATTAGAGTGTGTTAATTAAGCAACTACTTTAACATAACATGTCGTATTGTAACATGTCTCAAAGTAGAGAAGATGTATGTTTTAGATCTCCCAATTAGCAGTCTCACTAGTTAAAAATGGTGAAAATACTTCGTGAGAGTGTATTAATTAAACAGCTACTTTAACATAACATGTCTCAAAGTAGAGAAGATGTATGGTTTAGATCTCTCAATTAGCAGCTACACTAGTTAAAAATGGTGAAAATACTTGGTGAAATTGCTCGTCTTACGTTATTATTGCAAAAATTTTACAAACTTATGTAACTCATCATTATAATTTTGCACCAAAGCGCAGTTAAAATTTGTGTAATTAGACTGTATTAATTAAACAACTACTTTAACATAATATGTCGTATCGTAACATGTCTCAAAGTAGAGAAGATGTCTGGTTTAGATCTCCCAATTAGCAACTCCACTAGTTAAAAATGGTGAAAGTGCTGGTGAAAGGGCTCGTCTTACGTTAATATTGCAAAAATTTTACAAACTTATGTAACTCATCATTGTAATTTTGCACCAAAGCGCAATTAAAATTAGTGTAATTAGACTGTATTAATTAAACAACTACTTTAACATAATATGTCGTATCGTAACATGTCTCAAAGTAGAGAAGATGTCTGGTTTAGATCTCCCAATTAGCAACTCCACTAGTTAAAAATGGTGAAAGTGCTGGTGAAAGGGCTCGTCTTACGTTAATATTGCAAAAATTTTACAAACTTATGTAACTCATCATTGTAATTTTGCACCAAAGCGCAATTAAAATTAGTGTAATTAGAGTGTGTTAATTAAGCAACTACTTTAACATAACATGTCGTATTGTAACATGTCTCAAAGTAGAGAAGATGTATGTTTTAGATCTCCCAATTAGCAGTCTCACTAGTTAAAAATGGTGAAAATACTTCGTGAGAGTGTATTAATTAAACAGCTACTTTAACATAACATGTCTCAAAGTAGAGAAGATGTATGGTTTAGATCTCTCAATTAGCAGCTACACTAGTTAAAAATGGTGAAAATACTTGGTGAAATTGCTCGTCTTACGTTATTATTGCAAAAATTTTACAAACTTATGTAACTCATCATTATAATTTTGCACCAAAACGCAATTAAAATTTGTGTAATTAGACTGTATTATTTAAACAACTACTTTAACATAATATGTCGTATCGTAACATGTCTCAAAGTAGAGAAGATGTCTGGTTTAGATTTCCCAATTAGCAACTTCACTAGTTAAAAATGGTGAAAGTACTGGTGAAAGGGCTCGTCTTACGTTAATATTGCAAAAATTTTACAAACTTATTTAACTCATCATTGTAATTTTGCACCAAAGCGCAATTAAAATTAGTGTAATTAGAGTGTGTTAATTAAGCAACTACCATAACATAACATGTCGTATCGTAACATGTCTCAAAGTAGAAAAGATGTATGGTTTAGATCTCCCAATTAGCAGCCTCACTACTAAAAAAAATGATGTAAGTGCTTGGTGAAAGAGTTCGTTGTATGTTATTATTGCAAAAATTTTACATACTTATGTAACTCATCATTGTAATTTTGCACCAAAGCGCAATTAAAATTAGTGTAATTAGAGTGTGTTAATTAAGCAACTACCATAACATAACATGTCGTATCGTAACATGTCTCAAAGTAGAAAAGATGTATGGTTTAGATCTCCCAATTAGCAGCCTCACTACTAAAAAAAATGATGTAAGTGCTTGGTGAAAGAGTTCGTTGTATGTTATTATTGCAAAAATTTTACATACTTATGTAACTCATCATTGTAATTTTGCACCAAAGCGCAATTAAAATTAGTGTAATTAGAGTGTGTTAATTAAGCAACTACCATAACATAACATGTCGTATCGTAACATGTCTCAAAGTAGAAAAGATGTATGGTTTAGATCTCCCAATTAGCAGCCTCACTACTAAAAAAAATGATGTAAGTGCTTGGTGAAAGAGTTCGTTGTATGTTATTATTGCAAAAATTTTACATACTTATGTAACTCATCATTGTAATTTTGCACCAAAGCGCAATTGAAATTAGTGTATTTAGAGTGTATTAATTAAGCAACTACTTTAACATAACATGTCATATCGTAACATGTCTCAAAGTAGAGAAGATGTATGGTTTAGATCTCCCAATTAGCAGCCTCACTAGTTAAAAATGGTGAAAGTACTTTGTGAAAGGACTCGTCTTACGCTATTATTGCAAAAATTTTACAAACTTATATAACTCATCATTGTAATTTTCAACCAAAGTGAGATTGAAATTAGTGTAATTAGAGTGTATTAATTAAACAACTTCTTTTACATAACATGTCGTATCGTAACATGTCTCAAAGTAGAGAAGATGTATGGTTTAGATTTCCCAATTAGCAATCTCACTAGTTGAAAATGGTGAATGTGCTTGGTGAAAGAGTTCCTTGTAAGTTATTATTGCAAAAATTATAGAAACTTATATAACTCATCATTGTGATTTTTCACCAAAGTGAGATTAAAATTAGTGTAATTAGAGTGTATTAATTAAACAACTACTTTATCATAACGCGTCGTATGGTAACATGTCTCGAAGTAGAGAAGATGTATGGTTTAGATCTCCCAATTAGCAGCCTCACTAGTTAAAAATGGTGAAAGTACTTTGTGGAAGGATCTTACGTTATTATTGCAAAAATTTTACAAACTTATATAACTCATCATGGTAATTTTGCACCAAAGCGCAATTGAAATTAGTGTAATTAGAGTGTATTAAATAATTAAACAACTACTTTAACATAACATGTCGTATCGTAACATGTCTCAAAGTAGAGAGGATGTATGGTTTAGATCTCCCAATTAGCAGCCTCACTAGTTAAAAATGGTGAATGTGATTGGTGAAAAAGTTTGTTATAAGATATTATTGCCAAGTTATAGAAACTCATCATTTTGATTTTGCACCAAAGTGAGATTTAAATCAGTGTAATTAGAGTTTATTAACTGAACACGTACTTAACTTTCCCTAATGTCGTGACTAGTTAAATTACTTTGAGGGTTTCTTATCTTAATTGTTCTTTTAGATAATCAGGATTCTAAAAATTGTCCCAATAATTACAATAATTAAGGGTGTTTCTTAACACCCTTATTCCCTAACCAAATAAGTAATTAAAGGCCATAACAGGGGGCGGCGGTGGTCGTGTGGTTTAGGCGCTGGCTTTGAGTCAGGCGATCACTGTCGTCGTGGGTTCGAATCCCACGTAATCCATGGATGTTGTGATTGTTGCGGGAAGTGTGTAAAATGTATCCAAAATCCCGTTCCTATTCACGCCGGTAACCAGGCCGGATAGGATCGGATATCCTGTAGGAGGGCGGGACTAGGATACACACACCCTGAGTCGGTAGAGCACGGAGTGGATCAACTGGGGTGAGAGTCTTAAGGGGTACAACCGTGCTCGAGGACCGTGGTTCGGAGCCCACGTTAAACTGTAGGTCCCGTCCAAATTGGCCACAGCAGCGAAAAAGAGACGTTAACTTAATAAGACAAGACAAGACAAGACAAGGCCATAACAGGTTTCTTAAATAATGTTAGTGTTAGCTTTAATTGTAATGAGATCCTCTTTTAAAAAAAATGGTTTTCAAAACTGTGCAAATGTCAGAAATTATTTTACATTTGCCTGCACAAGGAAAATTCCAAATTTGTATTTTGGCCGATGAAAAGGAGATTAGTGATTTTATCAGAATTTCAAGCGTCCCTAATTTTGGAAATTTGGTCGGAAAATGTTAAAGGGCAGTTTCGCCAAGTATATGAGGTATTGAGTATCATAATTTGTCACAAAAAAGGGAAGTTAATGTATTTAAATGTATCAAAACTTGGAAATTTCATTGGAAAATGTCAAAACTCAATTTTTGGAAGTACCTATATATAGACTTTCCATAATTTGGCCCATGAAAATTTCAAACACGTATCCAATTTTGGAAATTTGGTTGAAACATGTTTTGTCAAAGTTGTCTAAAAATAAGTTATAGATATTCACAAATTGGTCCAAGAAAGCAAACTAATTAATACCTATTAATTAATCACGAATTAATAAATTGCTTTATTGGCGTCACTTAGACGGCAGTAATTTTTTGTGTGGTTCTTACTATTGTCGCGACCTGAGTTAAGCACAGGGTCGAACACTGAGGGGTAGCTAGGGGTAGAGCAACACGAAAAAAGTAAGCCTAAGTAAAAAGGGTATATTGAACAAAATTTAGTACATTACAGGCGCGACCAGCGGCCAACACGACACCAGTTGAAAATAATACAAAAAAAATAAGACGAATACGAGGGGCGGTGACAATTAATCGTATACAAAACATGGGACAACATAATAAAACTTAAGAAACACAAAAAACTAATGATGAAAGGGGACTAATAATAATAAAAGGGGAGCTGGATAAAAACAGTACGTGAAAATATAAGGACTTACCCTAAGAAGTTCATCTTGGACGTGGCTCAGGGAACGTGTCCGACCAAGGGCGCGACTCTCAAAACTAATGAACCCGGTTTTGCCGGTCCCCAGCCAATTTATAACTTTTCCTGATGACCAATCAGCTTTTGTCGTTAGTAACATAACGTGGAAACTTCGTCGATTCCCGGACTCTTTGGCGGATGCTCGATCTCGAATTCGAGACGTTGCATCTGCACGCGATAGCTCGCGGGAATCGCGGGTCGAATTAGCGAAGAGTATTATCCGGGAATTGCTGAATCTATAAGTTACTGCAAAGTAGCTAAATTAGTCGCTTTGCAGAATAAAGAAAAGAAAAAAGGAAACACGCGGGTTGACATGATGTAAGAATGAAAAGTTAAATTATCAGCGGATTTTGGATTAATTAATTGATAAGCTGATTGATCATTTCTTCGACAATTACTAAAATAAGACATTAGACAACGAACGTAAATTTAGACTTTGGCCATTTTTCGAAAATTTCCATCATCCCCTATTTTCATAATTTCATTAGTCACAATTATTCGAAACATTTCTTACTGCGCTGCCAAGTGCTTCAATTAGATACCTCAAATTGTCAAATTGTATTAACATCAATGAAATACCTCGTGATGTTCCAACACGTACATAAACCCCCCCTAACAAAATAGAGACGATTTCAACATCCCTCCAGTTAAGCACGAATTTCCTCTCCTCGTCACATCCAGATTTTTTTTCAATTACCCTGTAATTCAATTACCTACTCCGAACATTTCCAACATATTTAATTTCCCACTATCGGAAAATTTCCCCTGTCTACCCGCCGTTACGGTAAATCGGGCATAACGAGCTCCCTTGGAGTTTCCCTTTAAAATCCCCCTCGGTTTTCCTTATTTTAATTTAAATATATCGCGAAGGGAAAAAAAAGGAAAAGCCTCGTCTCGATTCGCCGTCTGTTTTCCTTAAATCGAGGTACCCGACCGGAGCAAACGGGAAAAAATACGTTCTTATTAAAACGGGAGGGAAATTATTTTCTTTTATTTTTATGAATCCGGGGAGTTCATCAAGGGCACGAAAGGCGAAGGATGAACGTCTCGTTAATATTTAAGGGTGGGTTTCTGTGTCGTCCCCTTCGGAGTTAAAACGACACGGAACAGGCAATTTCATTATGAAAACGTCGGGAATTACATAAATAAATATTAATGTACCGAACTGTATTAATTCATTATTCGGCTTATTTTACCAGTAAGTAATTATTGCTTAATTGTAATTGTCTACCATTCCCTACTTCATTCATGTAATACCAGCTTACATTACTCTAACCGTTCCAGATATCTGTCAAAGTGACAGGACCCTCCTGGACGTCCTCTCTTCCACATCCAGACTGGTGATGGGTTCGCTCAAACCAGAACTGTGCTCTCCTGTGCACCTCTACAGGGCCTTCAGGAACTTCAGTACGATATCCTGGAACTGTCCCTCGGTGAGTAGAATGGCGAAATGAAATAGTTTCCAGTGGCTACACGAAGAAATCTAAATGTAGAGTCCGAAGGTTCCGAGTTGAATCTGAGGTATGAAACGTCACTACAGGGCAGTAAAGTTGTTTTCCAAACACCTCAAAGCAGTGAGAGTATCATGGCGATGATGAGGATAATGATAATGTTGATGATAACGATAATATTTAGAAAATCGTTTTTACTTCAAACGCTTGTAACAACGAACTGTACCATCACATTTACTGGACATTATCCTTATCATTACTAAGTCAATTACTACTATGGCAAAATAAGTTCTAGTTACAACACGAGGTAATTTAAATGTAGCGTTCGAAAATTCCTACTTGAATCTGAAGGATGAAACGTCACTATAGGGCAGTAGGGCCGTTCTCCACACATCTCTAAGCAGCGACAGCATAAGGCGATGATGAAGATAATGATAATGTCGATGATAACTATGATATTTAGGGCAGCGAACCAAATTCGTTTTTACTTCAAACGCTTCTCACAAAGGACTGCACCATCTCCTTTACTGGACTTAATTCTTATCGTTACTAAGTCAATTACTACTATAGCAAAATAATCTCTAGTGACAACACGATGTAATATAAATGTAGCGTCCAAAGCTTCCGAGTTGTATCTGAGGGATGAAGCGTCACTACAGGGCAGTAGGGCTGTTCTACAAACATATCAAAGCTGTGACAGTATCATGGCGATGATGGCGATAATGATAATGTTGATAATAGCTATGATATTTAGGACAGCGAAGCAAATTCATTTGTACTTCCAACGCTTCTCACAGAGGACTGCACCATCTCCTTTATTGGACTTAAAACGTGTCCGAGAGTCGTATCGTCCTTCGGTTAAAGGTCGCCTCGGTGCTGAATAAGCTTAGACGGCGACCTATTTTCGCTAATTAGGGCCGCATCGCGACACTACTATAGCAAAATAATCTCTACTGATAACACGAGGTACTACAAATGTAGCGTCCATCCGAGTTGTATCTGAGGGATGAAGCGTCACTACAGGGCAGTGGGGCCGTTCTCCAAACACATCGAAACAGGAAGAGTATCATGGCGATTATGTCGATAATGATAATGTTGACGATAACTATGATATTTAGGCAGTGAAGTAAATTCATTTTTGTTTCCAACGCTTCTCACAAAAAACTCCAGGTTCTCCTTTACTGGACTTAATTCTTATCATTACTCAGTCAATTACTACTACAGCAAAATAATCTCTACTGGCAACACGAGGTAATATAAATGTAGCGTCCAAAGCTTCCGAGTTGAATCTGAGGCATGAAACGTCACTATAGGGCAGTAGCGCCGTTCTCCAAACACATCGAAGCAGTGAGAGTATCATGGCGATGATGGCGATAATGATAATGTTGATGATAACGGTGATATTTAGGGCAGCTAAGTATATCCATTTTTATTTCCAACGCTTCTCCCAAAGAACTGCACCTTCTCCTTTAATTGACTTAATTATTATCATTACTATGGCATTTGCTACTGGAGCAAAATGATCCCTACTGGCAACACGAGGTAATATAAATGTAGCGTCCAATGCTTCCAAGTTGATTCTGAGGCTGAAACGTCACTACAGGGCAGTAGGGCCGTTCTCCAAACACATCGAAGCAGTGAGAGTATCATGGCGATGATGAAGATAATGATAATGTGGATGATAACGATGATATTTAGAGTAGCGAACCAAATTATTTTTCCTTCAAACGCTTCTCACAAAGCACTGCACCATCTCCTGTACTGGACTTAATTAATTTTTATCATTACTAAGTCAATTACTACTATAGCAAAATAATCTAGTAGCAAGACGAGGTAATGTAAATGTAGCGTCCAAAGCTTTCGAGTTGAATCTGAGGGATGAAACGTCACTACAGGGCAGTAGGGCCGTTCTCAAAACACATAGAAGCAGTGAGAGTATCATGGCGATGATGAAGATAATGATAATGTGGATGATAACGATGATATTTAGGGTAGAGAACCAAATTCGTTTTTACTTCAAACGCTTGTAACAAAGAACTGCACCATCTCCTTTACTGGAGTTTATTCTTATCATTACTAAGTCAATTAGTACTATAGCGAAATAATCTCTAGTGATAACACGAGGTACTACATATGTAGCGTCCAAAGCTTACGAGTTGTATCTGAGGGATGAAGCGTCACTACAGGGCAATAGAGCCGTTCTCCAAACACATCGAAGCAGAGAGAGTGTCATGGCGATGATGTCGATAATGATAATGTTGATGATAACTATGACATTTAGGCAGTGACGTAAATTCGTTTTTACTCCCAACTCCTCTCACAAAGAACTGCATAATCACTTTTACTGGACTTTATCCTTATTATTACTATAAAATTGTTGCTGACGTTTTGGAGATATCTCGCTTCATAAAGGTCAGGCGAAATTACCCCCCGTCTCTGTAATCGATACTTTAATTAAATTAAAACGCGCGTAAAGTGCGGGAAAGGCGCCCTCACAGAGAGCTTTACAGTCGCGTCAGGAAGTTTCACGTTTCAGCCCCGCAGGAGGGCCTAAATTGTACGTTTCACCTTTTGCGGCACTTGTAAACAACTTGAACTTCGAGTGTCGTACGCGGGAAAAGGGTAGGTACGTCTCGAAATACGTGAGGAGTACGTAATGAGTTGAACAAATCTGACAGGTCGTTTACGCGTCTCGTAGTAGAGAAAACTTTGGGTTTTGCTCTCGTAACTAGCAGCCTCAGTAGTTGTAAAGTGTAAGAGGGTTTAATTGCATGACTGGTTAGATTCATTTAAGGGTCCCTTTATTGTCCCTTCCGGATACTTAAATTTGTTCCAATTTCCATAGCAATTTTCAAGGTAGGATTTTTTTCTCACTTTCCACTCAATTCCGATTTGTATTGAATGAAATTTCGAGTCTGCTGTTACTTTCCAGGTTTCGGCCGATATCGACGTCCATCGTCAGGGACCGTCAGCGGCTGAGATCGGCGCCGGATTCGCCAGGCTCGTCGCCGAGATGCGGTGGAAATCGCTGGCGATCATATCGAACAGTAAGACTTTTCCTCGAATTTCCACTGATATTTTCTTAAGTTAAGATTTTCCAGGCAAAGGTTGGTGGCCGTCCTTGACGCAGTCCCTGGACCTCCACCTGAGGGACTACGGGATGGTGCCGAGGCACTTCTTCATCGTCGAAGAGAAGTTCTCTAGGAAACAGCTGAAGAGGAGGTTGACGGTGCTGGGGGCGGTGCCGTGCCGGGGTGAGTGCCGCTATGTTCAATTTTGGGGCGAACATTGTTTATCTTCATATGGTAGTTGTTCAAATGGAGTAAGCATGAGGAACCTTTCAAGCACTTGGTAACGTTAATGGAAAGATTTAAGAATTGAACAAAATCCACTCTTAACTGAAATCGTTAGTTGATTTGGTTCCCTCCAATCTCGTGCAGCTAGCCGTTGCAGTATGTAGTTGCGATATTTCTTAAGAGAAATAAGGAACCGGAAAATCTAACGTTACAATGAGCAAAGTGGCACTATTGGTACCTGCTGTATATTTCCCATGGTACTGATGACATGATGTATCAAAATAAATCTCGTGAGACTCGTGCAGCTAGTCATTGAAGTAAGTAATTCCGATATTTCTTAAGAGGAGATTAACTAATCAGGAAATATTCTTACAAAATCCGCTTTAGAACTATACGTTCCAAAGGGCAAAGTGGATGGGCGACAAATATTCAGTATTGGTAACTGCTGTATATTTCATATGGTCCTGACGCCCTATATCACAATGAATCTCTTTAGTATTGTGCAGCTAGCCGTTGCATTTAGTTTTTGTGATATTTAAAAAAATGAAATGTGAGTTGAGTGTACTTTACTTGCCAGATAAAGCTAATTAATCATTTTTGCGGTGTTGCAATACGTTACGCAACTTCCCGGTCGCTCCTACTTTACCCTCAACTTACACGTGTAACATCTGCGTAACGCAGGTCGGTTGATCATTCCACACAGAGTTCGTAATCCTATAAAATGTATCAAGTTATTGTTGTCGGGGATTAGCGTCGCGGCGCAATTAGCCCGATCAAAATTTCGTCAACGACTTTCGTAATTAGATTCCTCGACCGACAACAACATTAATGAACCGAATTAAAAACTGCCTCCACATCGACGGTTAATCTCGTCATCCCCCGACACGACGTGTAACTGAATTTTATAACGAATATGTTCCCGACGTAATTATCCGGCTTCTGGCGAAATTAATTTTCAATTAAATTTAATCGATTCAATTAAAAGTTTACGTCGTTCGTAAACTCCTCTGCGTCGGTGGAAAAAGTAATTAATAATTAAATTGCAATTTTTTGCCGCTATTGTGGTAATGAGGAAAGTTTTGTCGATGAGTGAAAAGTCGGTGGAATTTGCTATTTGGGTGAAATTTGGCACAAAAATACCGTTTGAACGTGAATTAACAATTTTTTGAGTACCTCGTATTTAATTGTGACATTAAAATTTTATAACTACAACGTGATCAAGAATGACTGTTTGAGTTGGCAATGCTGAATTTCATTTTTAAATGGTACAACTGGTAATTTGAATTTGCTATTTAAAATTAAAATTTCTGGTATTCTTTTCAAATTTATTTATTTAAAATGGTTTTCACGTTACAACACGATATTTTCGTTGGAATGGCGTACTTTCGAAGCGGGATTTATAACCCAATTACTGGTTGGCAGTACTCTCTCGAAGCGACATACCAGCAATTTCAGGAAATGTTTCCGGAGACTTTGGTCACTTTTGCTGTCTTTCAGCACCATTATATGCGAGTAGTTGAACGATATTTAAACACAGGGAACGTAAACAAACAAAAATCAACTGGTAGACCTTCTACTCTAAACGGGGAAGTTGTCGAGGATATCAGAACTCGAATGCAAAGAAGTCCTTAAGAAAGCTCTACCTTCAAACTGGTTTGGTCCTTATGCCTCCTATTCAACCAATTTTCATTCTTACCCATAAGACTTCCACTTTTCCATGTTGTTCTAATACACGGTTTTACAGGTTTATCATATGGAAGTTGCTCCACTGTGCTTAAAAAGAAATTAAAGTACCACCCTTACAAAATTTCCATCGTCCAGTCATTAACGCCTCCTGATCACCCGCAGAGAGTTTTATTTTGCAATTGGTTCAATGATATATTAAATAATAATGATATCCTTGACAATACCTTCTTTTCCGACGAAGCCTGGTTTCATCTCAACGGCCATGTGAATAAACAAAATTACAGAATTTGGTCAGGTGAAAATCCTTATACTATCAGAGAGACACATTTGCACCAGGTTAAAGTTGGTGTTTGGTTGGCAGTCTCAAGGACGCGGGTGTATGAGCCCATATTTTTTTAATTTTATCGTCAATTCCGAGAGATATATCCAACACGTTTTGAGGCCTTTTATAAACCAATTAACAGACGAAGAGCGTCAAATTGGATATTTCCAACAAGACTCTGCAAGGGCACATACGGCTCGTGCTACTATGGGATATTTAAGAGAGAATTTCGGCGACAGAGTAATTAGTCAGGGCATTTGGCCAAGCAGGTCACCAGATCTCACTCCAATAAATTTTGCGTTATTTGGGCTCTTGAAGGACAATGTCTTTAGGAACATATTGCATACTGAAGAGGAGCTGCAGGAGGCAATAGTTCAGGAAGTGGCAAACATTACCCCCAATATGCTGGTGAATATCTTCGAGAGCCTAAAAAGGAGAGTTAATTTATGTCTGGACCAAAATGGGGGCATTTTGAGCATTTCATTTTTTAAGCGTTAATTTTTATTCACATAACCTACAATCTTATCACTTGTTGTTATGTCAAATTTTTGTCAAATAAACATAACTGGTTGTAGCGTTGCAAACCCTTAGGCAAAAAAATCCTCCAGGTAGAATTGCCAACTCAGTCATTCTTAATCACCCTGTATTTTGCTTCTATTAAATCAAGGAATGTCGTTATTTCCACTGAAGCAGTACCAAATCTGCTCACTTTCGAGTAAATTTCACTCAAATAAACTCAATTTGATATAAACTTTACTGAATTTACTTACTCGAAAGTAAGCAAAAATCCCAATACTATATCTACTCATTAATGGGTAAATTGTACTCAAATGTCAATGAAACATTGACTCAATGTTTGTATGAGTATCAATATGAAATAAAAAGTTACGAAAACTACTCACTCCTGAGTGAATTATGCTCACCATACTCGCGTTATTTGAATGAAATATTGACTCGATTTTATGTAAAACCTTACTGAATCTACTTAATTTTGAATACATTGTACTCAAACGAAATTATTGTTCAAATATGTATACAGGGTGTTAGGGGTTTGACTGCCTTTTTTTTTAATAGGTGATAGTATTCATCAAAACAAACAAAAAAACCTTATATAACAGGTGTCCTAAAACCAACCGTTTTCGAGAAAAAAATTAGCAAACTTCTAATATTAAGGTGTGAAAATTCAGTTTTATTAAAGAATGTCACATAATTTTGTATATGAAATGACTATAAGATGCATTCTTTTAATGTACTTATGTTTAATTTATAACAAAACAATCTTTTCTTTAAAGAAGAAATTTTTTTCCCATCAATAGAACTCGATAAAATGACTACGATGTGGTGTGGCAACACCGCGAAGGTATCGCTCGCGTCGCGAAATGAGAGCCTGACAGTGACCCTAGTGACAGTGACAGTGTGCATCTTTGAATTCGAAAGATACGTGTGATCGTTACGGTTTCTCTTCGGTGCGTGTAAATTTTTCGGTTCTTAAAATGTTCAGTATACGTGAATATCACGATATGCTATTAATTTACGGGGAGGCGCGTTATAGTTCTACAAATGCACGTCGTATCTATCACGAACGATTTCCTCAACGACGACTGCCTAACCGTAGAACATTTGTTGAAGTGAGAGAACAACGGTGGACATTCTGAACACATGCTGTAATAACCAGGTAAATATTGAAAATTACAACATATCAATAACAGCATGATCCTTTTCTAATGCTGTTAGTGGCCCTGAATTACTGATCGCTATTGATTTACCATTTATACATGCAAGTGTAATAATTACATAATTGAATCAATTGGAATCACTTACAATTATTTCGTTTACTATTACGTACAGCGTAAAGACGGCATTTAGGAAGAGTTCGCAAAAACGTTAACCTCGCACGATCAGCTGTGTACACGTCATATTTACCGAGAGCCAACACCAAAAACGTCATGTTTACATTTCCTTTCTTGTCGGTGTTGCCAAGTTGTAGTGAAATACCTTGACAAAATAACTCGACTTTTCTCGAAAACGGTTGGTTTTAGGACCTCCGTTATATAAGGTTTTTTTTGTTTGTTTTGATGAATACTATCACCTATTAAAAAAAAAGGCAGTCAAACCCCTAACACCCTGTATACTATAACAATTTTCGAAATTTGTAGTCTAAATTTTAACCTTTTCTTGTCGATTCTCTGCATTTGTTGTTGACAAGGACATTTAAAAAAAAAGACTAACTCTCATTGCAATAAAAATAAACTTTATTGGTCTTGGGCCTAAGTGTGAAGAGTTTTAAATTATAAATGAAATTTTAATATTCAAATAGGCACTTTAGGTTGATATTTAGAAAATGAAGTACTTATAATAAGTATTTAAGGATAAGTATAATAAATATTCTCAAATGGTTATTAAGAAATAAATATAACCATTGAAATTAGAAATAGTTCATCAATTAGTTTGTAATAAATGAAGGTCGAAATCGATTCAAGATATTCTGTCATTATTATGAATATTTATGATAAGGCAACCTTTCACGTAAAAATATGACTATCTTAAAACAGATAAAATATCACCTGACAAAGGTGTACGACATGGAGATAGATCTCCTCCAAGCTATTTACCCTAGCACTAGAAAATGTTTTCATATATATATATATATATATACATATATATATATATATATATATATATATATATATATATATATATATAATATTCTGATATCTAATGCTTCTCATATGTCTAATGCGAGCCTAATGATGATTTTTAGTAGGTATGAGTAGAGTATGACCGGTCGCTCATATTTTGTAAATTGGTTGGCGAAGACTTTGTGTTTTCTTCTAGTCTACATTACTTGACCTTGTCCGTGCGTTCGTATATCTCGTCCCACCCCATTTCAGCGGAGATTGTTGACACTGCAATAATATCGTCCTTTGTCCGCAGCGATAGTGCTGAGCATGCCGGGCGACGCCCTCGGCATGGCCGTGCTCGACGTCCTCGGAGAGCTCGAGCTGCACGTCCACGACTCGATCGTCGTCTTCGTCGACGTGTCGGCGTTGCCGAGTTGGTCGCGGATCCTCGCCGGCGACGCCGCCCCGAGCCTCGGCGTCGACTCGCTGCTCTTCACCGCCTCGCCGCCGGATGCGTCGTCGCTCGAGAGCGCCGTCGTCGCGCTCGCCGTCGACTCGCTCGCCGGCGAGGCGTCGTCGTCGTCGTCGTCGTCGCGCGAGCTCGCCTTCTCGCTCGTCGCCGTCGGCAACGCCTCGGAGCGCCTCGTCTCCGTCACGTACGGCAACGGGTCCGCCGAGGCGGCCGTCGACAGGGCGAACCTCGAGGAGTGGCTCGCGAGGCACTCGTCGTGCGAGCAGTGCGACGAGCGGCTCGCGGGCGCGGGCGGCGTCGGCAGGGCACTCGGCGTGCTCGCCGTGTTCGCGTGCTCGTGCCTGTTCGTCGCGCTCGTGCTCGGCGCGGCGGCGCTCGTGAGGGGGCGGCGCATCGTCGGCAGGGGCGCCTCGAGGGGGCCGTACAAGGTGGTGCTCACCGCGACCGACTTCGTGTTCCCGCAGATCGCGGACAGTCGCAGGGTGAGTATAACAGTAGGTATTCCAGGGTTTTTTAAACGGTCGGTGTTGTCGTCTTTCTCGTTTCGGTCTTCCTTCCTCACAACGAAATACACGAAATCCTCACCGACACGTATCCATTCATACGCAGCGAAGGGGGCAGATAACAGAGTAGGAAACCTATATCCTTTAACTGAGTTGAAATGAAGTCCTGAGTTGAAGTTCTCGAAGTTCTGGAGAGAGGGCGTGACGTACTTCTCCGGGTTGGATCTGAGGGCGTGACGTGCAGATCCGGGGTTGAAGATCTCGAAGTTAGACGTTCTCTTAGCTTGGCGATCTCGTAGAACTCTCAGGGCGTAGCGTGAGAGTAGTTGTGTAGGGTGAGGTTAGGTCTCCCGACTTCAGTCTCACAGTCGGTTTTAAGCTGAAGAGTGACTTTAAATCAAGACCAACAACACACGTCGTTTTGAGCATACATCGTATACAGATTTATTGTCCCAAATTTCAGAGTTTTTATACATCTTATTTTACATTGGCTAAATGAGATAGTATTATTTGTTTTGTTACCTTGCACTAGACTGACCTTCTCGAGAAGCGCTTGTTATTACGTTACCTAGACGTCGTGTTATGCTTAGTCAACTGAGTATTGGGATTTGAACTTGACCGGCTCACGTAAGAATATGCATCCTTACAGGAGGTACTGTGTGATAAACCAGCTATACAGCGGACTATTCTCTTCTGACATATAAATACCGTCTTGGCAGCTGGCGAGGCTCTCCAGAAACAAACTTCGTACTTCAGCCTTGACAATACTTGCGCATGGTAGACTGACAGCAGTAGAGTTCAATGGAGATAGCTTCTTTCAAATTTCTTAATAAAAAACAAGTAGGGTTTAATTTACTATTGAGTGGTTCACAGTGAGCCTTCCAGTTAAGATTTTCATTTATAATTAAATCAAGAAATTTATTGCGACTAGCTTTATTTAGCAATTGCTCATCAATTGTTACATCAAGATTTTTAATACGATTGTTATTATAGTTTTGGTAGCATTGACATGGAGGGAGTTTTTATTGAACCAATTATATAGTTGTAAAAGGTCATTTTGCAACAGACTTTGAACAGTAATTTTGTTATTACCAGCAACTGTAACGGTGGTATCATCAGTGTAAAGACACACATCACAAGTGACATTTTCGTGGATGTCATTTATGTGTAGAATAAATAAAAATGGCCCTAAAATGGAACCCTGTGGAACACCTTGAAAGGCAATAGGCAGAGAACGCGAGAAGCGTTCACGGGAATAGTATTTCACGTTACTCTGTAGAATGTTCACGTGAATTCCACTTGTCTTAACCTCATTTGTTTATCCTTACCCTAACAAGCGATGGCGAATTCACAAAAATTTCACGTAGTATTGTAATGATTTCAATTTTTTTTCTCGAAAATTGCCCAATGTCCGCACCGGAAACTATCTCCTGTGTCTTTTTAAGCCTTTCCCCAGTGTTTCCTCAAATTTTCAAAAAAAATTCATGGTCCCCTAATCTGAAATCTGCCCGGAACTCCTTTTTTGAAGTTACGTGGAACATGATATTTCGAAAAACGTTTGTTGCCCCTTGTTAAAAAATCCATCTCAGATTTTGACCGTTATTTCAAGATGTCTAGAATGTGTGTTGTTCAAAGGAACCTCTGATTGATCGTCAGTAAGTTAACCAAGGGACAGCCTTTGCTACAGTTGACCACTCTATACTGTAAACCAAGTTGGAACTGATTGTAATTAGAGGAACAGCTCTACCTTTGATTGAAAATTATCTATCCAGAGGTTCCATCCCAAAGAAGGGGTGGCTCGTACCCTAGGGTAAAAGCCAGGATAGGATAGGAATCGTAACAGGATAGATTTCTAATAGGGTTATAAATATGTACTACCTAAATCCCTATTTTTAAGTACGTCGATGTTGATTCCGAAAGTTGCACGCGAAAATGGCCCATGACCGAACTATTACGAACTGGTTACTATCTGAGTAATTCCTTAAACTTCAAGTCATTGAAATTTCCAGCGTTCCAACCATCACATCCTCTACGCTAATTACCCCATAACTTCCATTTATTTTACATGGATTACATTACTTCACATCACCAAACTGATTACAGTACGACGCCTAACGAATTCTAACGATATTCTGATACATCCGCGACGACTCTTCCTCCTCCCCTTCCCTCTGCTCGCTCTTTCACCGTCAGAATTACGTTTGACTGGCGGCTTCCGTCCCTCAGGAAACAATAGACTACGTCTCCCCCTTGACGCCTGAGAAATTGCTTCGTTAAAATTCACTTTGCCTTTGCGAAACTTTCCCTTCCGTCTCGCACTTCGCCCGGTAGATTTTCCCGCCTCGAAAAATCCGCCATCGATCAAAAGGCCGGGAGGTGATTCCTTCGGAATTCGCAAGCGAACGTCGATAGGCTTATTGTTATTCAGTCACCTTTCAAGTAATGTAACAGTGGGAAATGTCCCGGAGAGGTATTCTTTATCGATCTGAGGGGCTCGGGAGGATTCGGCAGGGAATTTGTTAGAATATTTGTCTTGCAGGTTTGTTAGCTACTTCTGAATAGTTTTAAAGTTACTTAAAAATCCAGTTGTATTGATTCGGGGAGTTGTGAACAGAAAGGGATTCGATAAGGGTTTGCTGACATTTGACGGAGACACATTATTTCCACTTCGTTACTTTTCTTACTAATCCACTGTCATCCTCCTTAGGAATCACAAATAATTGGAGGTTTCCTGTTTGACACAAATTATACAATGAAACTGGTGCTACCATCATATGAAAGAAAGTCCATTTAAATACATTGTTACAAAGATTTCTGAATCAAATGTCGCGTTTTTTTCCATGTAAAATCAAAATTAATGAACAATCTTGATGTTTTAAACAAAAGAATTTTATAATTTAGTAACTTGCATGACACGGTATCTGAGTGGATCCAATTGGGTAGTTAGTAACGGAGAAACACTGAAAATCCCGGAAAACTCAGCGTTTCTTTTTAAAGTCACGCCTTTTGGGATTTCTTCTAGTGAATTTAACCAAAAAAATTTTTGTAGATATTGCTCTACATTTATTGAAGAATACAAAAAACAGACATGTTGCACTCTGGGAGTGCCGATAGTCGAAAGCTAGCTTTGTTTCGTGAAACTTTATGGAATACTTCAGTTTCTTATTTTTCATAGCTGATAGTTAAGAAATTTCGTTTGCGTAGATTACCACCTACTTGAAAATTTTTCCATGTTATAATCTCCCATAACTTAAAAACAGTTGCCATTGTTACCAAATTCTGACGTCACACTTTCTTCGCGTATTTCGTCACGACAAAATGCTGTATTGCTTGGCTTATTCAACTATCAAGCGGCTCCGTGGACGATGCCTCACTTCAGCGCTTCCACTATTTTCCACAAGTCCCATAGTTTCTCATTTTTCACAGCTGATAGTTAGGAAATTTGGTTTACGTAGATTACCACATACTTGAAAATTTTTCCATTTTATGATCTCCCATAATTTAAAAACAGTTGCCATATTTTTACCAAATTCTGACGTCACACTTTCCTGGCGTATTTCGTCACTACAAAATGCTGTATTGCTTGGCTTATTCAACAACCAAGCGGCGCCGTGGACGTTGCACACCTACTCACTTTAGCGCTTTCACTATTTTCCGCAAGTCCCATAGCTTCTTATTTTTCACAGCTGATAGTTAAGAAATTTCGCTTGCGTAGATTACCACCTACTTGAAAATTTTTCCGTGGTATAATCTCCCATAATTTAAAAACAGCTGCCATTGTTACCAAATTCTGACGGCACACTTTCTTCGCGTATTTCGTCACGACAAAATGCTGTATTGCTTGTCTTATTCAACAACCAAGCGGCGCCGTGGACGATGCATACCTACTCACTTCAGCGCTTTCACTATTTTCCACAAGTCCCATAGCTTCTTATTTTCCACAGCTGATAGTTAAGAAAATTCGTTTACGTAGATTACCACCTACTTGAAAATTTTTCCATTTTGTCATCTCCCAAAATTTAAAAACAGTTGCCATGGTTACCAAATTCTGAAGTCACACTTTCCTCGCGTATTTTATTACGACGAAATGCTCTGTTGCTTGGTTTATTTAACAACCAGGCGGCGCCGTGGACGTTGCACACCTACTCACTTTAGCGCTTTCACTATTTTCCGCAAGTCCCATAGCTTCTTATTTTTCACAGCTGATAGTTAAGAAATTTCGCTTGCGTAGATTACCACCTACTTGAAAATTTTTCCATGTTATAATCTCCCATAATTTAAAAACAGTTGCCATGGTTACCAAATTCTGACGTCACACTTTCCTGGCGTATTTTGTGACGACAAAATGCTCTATTACTTGGCTTATTCAACTACCAAGCGGCTCCGTGGACGATGCCTCACTTCAGCGCTTTCACTATTTTCCACAAGTCCCATAACTTCTTATTTTTCACAGCTGATAGTTAAGAAAATTCGTTTACGTAGATTACCACCTATTTGAAAATGTTTCCATTTTGTAATCTCCCAAAATTTAAAAACAGTTGCCATGGTTACCAAATTCTGAAGTCACACTTTCCTCGCGTATTTTATTACGACGAAATGCTCTACTACTTGGCTTATTCAACTACCAAGCGGCTCCGTGGACGATGCCATACTTCAGCGCTTCCACTATTTTCCACAAGTCCCATAGTTTCTTATTTTTCACAGCTGAGAGTTAGGAAATTTCGTTTACGTAGATTACCACCTACTTGAAAATGTGTCCATTTTATGATCTCCCATAATTTTAAAACAGTTGTCATGGTTACCAAATTCTGACGTCACACTTTCCTCGCGTATTTCGTCACGACAAAATGCTTTATTGCTTGGCTTATTCAACAACCAAGCGGCGCCGTGGACGTTGCATACCTACTCACTTTAGCGCTTTTACTATTTTCCGCAAGTCCCATAGCTTCTTATTTTTCACAGCTGATAGTTAAGAAATTTCACTTGGGTAGATTACCACCTACTTGAAAATTTTTCCATGTTATAATCTCCCATAATTTAAAAACAGTTGCCATGGTTACCAAATTCTGACGTCACACTTTCTTCGCGTATTTTGTCACGACAAAATGCTCTATTACTTGGCTTATTCAACTACCAAGCGGCTCCGTGGACGATGCCTCACTTCAGCGCTTTCACTATTTTCCACAAGTCCCATAACTTCTTATTTTTCACAGCTGATAGTTAAGAAATTTCACTTGGGTAGATTACCACCTACTTGAAAATTTTTCCATGTTATAATCTCCCATAATTTAAAAACAGTTGCCATTGTTACCAAATTCTGAAGTCACACTTTCCTCGCGTATTTTATTACGACGAAATGCTCTATTACTTGGCTTATTCAACTACCAAGCGGCTCCGTGGACGATGCCTCACTTCAGCGCTTCCACTATTTTCCACAAGTCCCATAGTTTCTTATTTTTCACAGCTGAGAGTTAGAAAATTTCGTTTACGTAGATTACCACCTACTTGAAAAATTTTCCATTTTATAATCTCCCATAATTTAAAAACAGTTGCCATTGTTACCAAATTCTGACGTCACACTTTCTTCGCGTATTTCGTCACGACAAAATGCTGTATTGCTTGGCTTATTCAACTACCAAGCGGCGCCGTGGACGATGCATACCTACTCACTTCAGCGCTTTTACTATTTTCCGCAAGTCGCATAGCTTCTTAATTTTCACAGCTGATAGTTAAGAAATTTCACTTGGGTAGATTACCACCTACTTGAAAATTTTTCCATGTTATAATCTCCCATAATTTAAAAACAGTTGCCATTGTTACCAAATTCTGAAGTCACACTTTCCTCGCGTATTTTATTACGACGAAATGCTCTATTACTTGGCTTATTCAACTACCAAGCGGCTCCGTGGACGATGCCTCACTTCAGCGCTTCCACTATTTTCCACAAGTCCCATAGTTTCTTATTTTTCACAGCTGAGAGTTAGGAAATTTCGTTTACGTAGATTACCACCTACTTAAAAATTTTCCATTTTATAATCTCCCATAATTTAAAAACAGTTGCCATTGTTACCAAATTCTGACGTCACACTTTCCTCGCGTATTTCGTCACGACAAAATGCTCTATTGCTTGGCTTATTCAACAACCAAACGGCGCCGTGGACGTTGCATACCTACTCACTTTAGCGCTTTTACTATTTTCCGCAAGTCCCATAGCTTCTTATTTTTCACAGGTGATAGTTAAGAAAATTCGTTTGCGTAGATTACTACCTACTTGAAAATGTTTCCATTTTATGATCTCCCATAATTTAAAAACAGTTGCCATGGTTACCAAATTCTGACGTCACACTTTCCTCGCGTATTTCGTCACTACAAAATGCTTTATTGCTTGGCTTATTCAACAACCAAGTGGCGCCGTGGACGATGCATACCTACTCACTTCAGCGCTTTCACTATTTTCCACAATTCCCATAGCTTCTTATTTTTCACAGGTGATAGTTAAGAAAATTCGTTTGCGTAGATTACCACCTACTTGAAAATGTTTCCATTTTATGATCTCCCATAATTTTAAAACAGTTGTCATGGTTACCAAATTCTGACGTCACACTTTCCTCGCGTATTTCGTCACGACAAAATGCTTTATTGCTTGGCTTATTCAACAACCAAGCGGCGCCGTGGACGATGCATACCTACTCACTTCAGCGCTTTTACTATTTTCCGCAAGTCCCATAGCTTCTTATTTTTCACAGCTGATAGTTAAGAAAATTCGTTTACGTAGATTACCATCTACTTGAAAATGTTTCCATGGTATAATCTCCCATAATTTAAAAACAGTTGTCATTGTTACCAAATTCTGACGTTACACTTTCCTCGTGTATTTCGTCAGGACAAAATGCTGTATTGCTTGGCTTATTCAACAACCAAGCGGCGCCGTGGACGATGCCTCACTTCAGCGCTTCCACTATTTTCCACAAGTCCCATAGCTTCTTATTTTTCACAGCTGATAATTAAGAAATTTCGTTTACGAAGATTACCACCTACTTGAAAATTTTCCATTCTATGATCTCCCATAATTTAAAAACAGTTGTCATGGTTACCAAATTCTGACGTCACACTTTCCTCGCGTATTTCGTCACGACAAAATGCTTTATTGCTTGGCTTATTCAACAACCAAGCGGCGCCGTGGACGTTGCATACCTACTCACTTTAGCGCTTTTACTATTTTCCGCAAGTCCCATAGCTTATTATTTTTCACAGCTGATAGTTAGGAAATTTCGTTTACGTAGATTACCACCTACTTGGAAATTTTTCCATTTTATGATCTCCCATAATTTAAAAACAGTTGCCATGGTTACCAAATTCTGACGTTACACTTTCCTCGCGTATTTCGTCACGACAAAATGCTCTATTGCTTGGCTTATTCAACAACCAAGCGGCGCCGTGGACGATGCATACCTACTCACTTCAGCGCTTTGACTATTTTCCACAAGTCCCATAGCTTCTCTACGATCGTTTATACTAGTGCTCCTCCTAGACATTCGCTTATAAGTCTCGTGTTTATATCGGTTCTAGTTTGTTGTCCTGTTAACCTCTTCTCTTCTTCTTCTTCTCTTCTTGTTAATGCGCTCGACTGCTGCAGTCATTAATCCAGTGTCGAAAGTCCCTCCTAAAGGATATCTGAACCTGGGAACCTTCTTCTTGATGCACGTTGTATTCTAAGTTCTCACATTTAACGAAAATATAGGTAACACTTCACATATAACGTTCACTACATTTACTTTTCCATTTAAAATTGGATTAAATTTTAAGGATTGATTTAATAGTATTCAATTATTGTATTACCTACAAAATTTGAGGTTGTGACTCCCGACATGCACACTACGCTTGACACGCCTGGAATGACTATGTTAACCTCCCTTTTGTTGTCGTTGTTGTCAGTAGTTTATGTCTCCTTTTTGCTGCAAGGCTAATCTGGACGGGACCTACAGTTTAACGTGGGCTACGGTTAAACCTTCTTTTTTTTGCTGTAAGGGCTAATTTCACGGGACACATCGGTTTTATGACACGGAACGTCGATTTAAGAAACATTATTAGACACAGGAACCGATACAGCTGCATACCTCCTGGCCCGTCTGCTAACCTGGTACGCGAAATCCGATTTTCAGAAAAGAAATATCAGTGTAATTCAAAAGGACCTCGAACCTCGAAAACAAGATTTTGAAATATATTAGTAGCGGCGGCCGTGACGTCATCGCCACGTGTAACTCACGGCATCATCTAATCTCATCTCATCTCACGATCGGAAATTTTGCGTTTTCTCCCACGTGTTTTAGCAGTCGAAGAACGTCGCATAAAGAAAGCTAGCTCTCTAAAAGGTTTCATCCCCTAGAAGGGGTGACTTACACCCCTAGTGTAAAACCCCGCTTTGGCACAGGGTAGATTTTGAAGTAGAGTGTTAGTAGAACTTAAACCAATTTTTCATGAAAATCCGTGTTGATTCCCAAAATTTCACAGTAATACGGTATTTCCCCGTTGATGACTGGGGTGTAAGTCCCGCGCTTCTATTAATAATCTCGTGCGTACGCTTCCCCTCAGCTACGCTCGGTTTTTCCGGCTTTTATCCGCTACTAATTGTGCGATCGGGTCGATTCAATTGTTCACATTTCGATGCTCCACAGTTCATCTAGAAGAGGATAAAATTTGCTTTACTAGTTTAGAGTTTACAAGCAAGAAACAAAAAATGTTTATGAAGAGGAAAGATCCCTTTGGTGTCACTGCGAATGGTTTAGTTGTCGCGTCGGAAATGGAAGTTTGGTGTCCGCCTCCCCTCTAAAAAAGCCATCACGTTGCTCGTTCCCACAACACTTTTAATAAGTCGTGGGTGTAATGACAAACTTTGAAGCCCATAAGCGCCTCACCGCAACTTCAAGCAAATAAACCTATCTCTTACGCAGCCCGGCTAAAAGCCGGCGTTGGAAACCTCTCCGACGTTCATTAAACTCTACTTAACTCCGCCGAATGGCGTAACGGGCCGATCGGTCCGTTGCGCCCCGCACACAAAAATCCCGGTCTTATCGATTGCGTTCTCCGAGAACTCCGCGGCGGCTGATTAATCGAAAGTCGCCCAGGTAATGGATAAATCGGTGAACTCTTGACGGGATTTATGGCGGGCACGAGAAAACAAAAAAGAGCAGGAGTAAAACCGACGGGATAATCCCACGTCTTTCGAGATATCCCATTCCGGACGTTTATCCCGGAACGAAAATTTATACATCGAAATCTATTTTCGGGCTGATTAACGTGCCGCGGCCGTTAATTTATTATCGCAATTAGTCGATTAAGGGCGGGATCGGAACACTTCTGATGATTAAAAGATGCTTTCCCGTGATGTTGATCGTGGGAAAAGGAAGGGGTTTGCGAGGGAGAAATCGTGACTCGATCCCGGCGTAGCGTAATAATCTCTGAAGAGATTATTTTCATAAACCTAATCGTCACAATGAACCTGTAATGACCCCTCTATGTAGAAATTTGTTATTGTTGACGCTAACGTCAACATTATTTAAAGGAATCTGTTTGGGTTCTGATTACTTACGTGAGCTTCAATGAGATAAAGTGGACGAAGGATGACGTGGTCTAGGTTTTAGTGGACTGTATGTGGACTCTGGTAGCTCGTGGTCGGCTGCGGAGGTGAATCTTATCTACAGATTGTAAGGCTGTAGACGGTTTTGTAGATTGGAGACAGGGCGTAACGTGATCTCCGGTGTGGACCTGAGGACGTATCGTGCAGGTCCAGGTTGGTTTATTTGTATATAAGAGACAGGACGTAACGTGCAGATCCCAATTGAAATTCTTGTAGCTTGATGTTCTGGTAGATTGAAGTTCTCGTTGTTGGAGTTCTTGTAGACTGAAATTCTTGTAGCTTGGAGACAGGGCGTAACGTGGCCTCCGGTGAAACTCTCAGGGCGTATCGTGAGAGCGTGCATTGTTGACATAGAATGTTGGAATTTTGTCAGAATGGGGCTCAATTTATTAACTATTGCTGGTAAAAATTTGAAAGTGTTCCGTTAGATGGTTTGCCTGTAATTATAGTTTAAGTAGGTTGATGCTCAGTTAGGTGAAAAGATAATTGATCTTTTGGCATAATCATGTTTATTCGATAAAATTCAAAAGTACGTCGTGCGATATTTTTGGCAAGAGATTGTTAAGTAGAGAGAGCGAAAAGAATTTCTGATTGGTCATGAAAGAAGAGTGGGATTTGGATTAGAGAAAGTTTAGGAGACCTAATTAGCGAATAAGTTTAGATAAGTTTATTGAAGTGTTGTGCGGTTCAGTTGCAGTGGCGGACGTCTACGGTACTTTGTTTAGGGACAATATTGACATACTATTAACATTACGAAGGATTCACACTTCATTTTGTTAGCGTACTAATAGGAATTCTGGTTCAGTGATATGATCTTGTCGCTTGTATACAAAATGTTCCGTTGATTGGCATCACAAGTTACTCTAATCGGTTAGTTGTTTAAAGTTACTGCACAGCCTACTCCAGTTACATTTTGTTATTTATGTGTCTATCGTAGCTACTCTGTTTCCTGACCTTGTCCGTGCGTTCGTGCGTCTCACGTTACAAGACGATATATCGTTACAAAGACGTACACACTAACTGGAAACTGCTTAGTAATCATTGAGTTATTCCATTGAGTGGTGAAAAATGTCACTTACAAATGGCATTACTGGGAAGATACATATTCGTTGAATTGAAATGAAATCGATGGGAAGTGTCCGACGTGATGAATTAGGTGTTCCCGTCGATTAACGTTTTCGGCAGGTGGCGCCACCGCCGCACGCCTCCCCCAATTACGCTCCCCCGCCTCGCATGAACATCGCCTCTATTTTCGACTGTTTCTCTTCGGTTTACGGTTAATCGGCCCCGTTTTCCTGTTGCTCGTCAAATCGGGCGAGGGCAAACAGTGCCGGTTGTTTAAACTCGTGCAAATCCCCATCGATTTTCCGTTACGATCACCCTAACTGCCTACATCGCGCCCGGCCGGTAATTCAACGTCAACGTTACTTAAAAGGTGTTTTGATATAAGTGTGTTTATGTGTTTGCATGCGGACGCATTAGCGCTTCCGGATAATTAGATCGGGGGATCCGGGGGGGGGGGGACGTTTACCGCCGATTATTATTAAATTCCCAGACCGAACCACCCCTCCTCCGTCAATCGGCGACGCCGTCCCCCTCCCGGGCTCGAATTGGATTCTCTCGTAGAAATCATCCCCTCTTTCGAAGTGCAAAAACGTAATGAAATCCAAATCATCCCCCATTCATAATTCACCCCCCCACCCACCTCCCCTCGACGGGGAGAAAAAACTTCGCCGGAACTATCGCAGGAAGTTTCGTTCCGTGGGATGGATGCGGGATATCGTGAAAATAATTTTAGGGGATGCCGCGACGGATCCCACCCCCGCGACGCTCCCGTAGATTAATCGCGTGGATTTACCGCCCCCCTCCCCCTTCAGAACTATAAATAGGAGACACGAGACAATTGAGTCGGATCGATCTGGAGACGCTCACACGGATTTATGAGCAGGAGGGAGAGGGATAATTAGGTTTGGGGAAGGAGGGGGGACGCTTGGAGACGTCGAATTTCAGTCGTTTTGGAACGAACTTGCATGGATTTGGAGTTTCGACCCCAAACCACCATTGGCGCTTGGGGCTGGAACTATTAATTACCGAAAATTAGAGCTCACAACCCAACACATACAACACATTTAGACTTTACACTCTGCTCCTTATTCTCAATGTTGTCTAAGCCTTAGGCTATTTTCGCATGTAATCGTCTCTCTTCCTTTCGTTTCTCTCCCCTACTTTTGTTATTAGGTACAGTGTCACTTGGGCCACCCCTCTCCACTTTTTAAACCCCGCCCAGTTTCTTCGAACTAACCTCACCAGCTACGTAACAGTTGTAAACAGGTTCAGAACTGATTTAAACAATTGCGAAACAGTTTTAACTAGCCGGGCGGACGTGGAGCTGTTTAAGTTATTCTGAAGCTATTCAAAGATCTTCTCAAGCTTCGCAATAGCTTCGCAATCGACTTGAGCTGCCACAGAAGCTAGTCAGACGGACTTCGAGTTGTTCGAAGCTATTCTAGAGCTGCTTGATTATTTATGTCGCTATCAATAGATATATAACGATTTTACATACATTATCAAAATAGATTGGCACATATTTGCACAACTGCGGAACAGTTATATTCAGAGCAGTGGGCGTTAGGCTGTTTGAAGCTGTTGAGATCTTTTCTGAAGCTACATAATAATTTTTAGCTGATTCAGGACAACATCAGGAACAGTTTTAACTAGCCGGGCGCACGTGGAGCTGTTCAAAGACCTTCTGAAGCTGTCAACAGCTACATAGCAGTTTTCAATAGCTTCACTATTGATCTGAACAACTCCAGAGGCTGGTCAGGCTGGCGTGGAGTTGCTAAATTATTTATGAAGCTATCAATAGCTATATAACAATTTTACATACATCATCCAAATAGACTGGCAAAAAATTGCACAGCTGCAGATCAGTTTTAATTAGTAGAGTGAGCGTTAGGCTGTTTGAAGCGGCTCAAATCTTTTCTAAAACTGCATAATAATTTTTAGCTGATTCAGGACAATATCAGAAACAGTTTTAACTAGCCGGGCGCACGTGAAGCTGTTCATAGACCTTCTGAAGCTTTCAACAGCTACATGGCAGTTTTCAATAGTTTCACTATGGACCTGAGGAGCTCCAGAAGCTGGTCAGACGGGCGTGGAGCTGCTAGATTATTTATGAAGCTATCAATAACTATATAACAATTTTACATACATCATCAAAATAGATTGGCACAAAAATGCACAGCTGCAGAACACTTATAATTAGTAGAGTGAGCGTTAGGTTGTTGAAGCTGTTCAAATCTTTTCTGGAGCTACATAATATTAGCTGAATCAGAACAACATGAGAAAGAGTCTTAAATAGCCGGAGGCACGTGAACCGTGCCGTTTCACGTGAACGTGAACGTTTCTGAAGCTTTCAGCAGATACATAGCAGCTTTCAGCAGATACATAGCAGCTTTCAATAGCTTCACTATTAACTTCTGGAGTTGCTCGGTAATATATGAAGCTAATAACATCTACATATCAATTTTCTACGGCCTCAGAACGTCGTCAGAATTGAATTGGAACAAATACGAATAAATACAGGAGGGTTTTAACTTACCGTGCTGGCGTGGAACTATTCAACAATACTTTTCTGGAGTTGTTCGGTTTTAATAAAGCTTTCGTTAGTTTTCAATAGCTACATAACGATTTTCAGTAGTTTCACAACTGCATTAGCTAGATTGAGACAGATTTGGACAGCTGCAGAATAGTTTTCATTAGACGAGCTGGCGTGAAGCCGTTGAGAGCTTTTCAAATCTCTATTACAGCTTTGAACAGCTACATAACACTTTTCGATAGCTTCACAACAACATCAAAACAGATTTGAACAACTCCGGATTAGTTTTAACCAGCCGAACGGGTGTTAAGTTGTTTGAAGCTATTCTGAAGCTTTCAACAACTACATAACAGTTTTTAATTGCTTCACAAGTGATCTGAACATCCCCAAAAATCAGTTTGGTAGGCGTGGAGTCCTTTAGAGCTCTTCTGGAAATATTAAACTTTCTGTGAAGCTTTTAATAGTTTTCAGTAGCTGTATAACAATCTTTAGCAGCTTCAGAACAGTACCAAAATAGATTGGGATAAATTTGAAGAGCTGCAAGACACTTCTAATTATACTAGTGGGCGCCTAGCTGTTTGAAACTGTCCAAATCCCTTCTGAAGCGTTCAGCAGATGTATAATAATTTTCAGCAGCTTCAGAACAACATTAGAACGGCTCCGGAACGGTCGTAAAACTGTTTAAAAGCGACAATGAAACTGTTTAGAAGCTTCTGAAGTACTTAACAGCAACATATCAGTTTTCAGTAGCTTCACTATTGACCTGAACAATTCCAAAAGCTAGTTTGGCAGGCATGGTGTTTTAAAGCTCTTCTGAAAGTATCACAAACTTTTTATGAAGCTCTTAATAGCTTTTAATAGCTACTTAAAAAAATTCAATAACTTCAGAATAGATTGGGACATATTTGAAGCTGTTCGACTCTCTTCTAATGGTTTTAATAACTACATAACATAAAATCAAACTTTCAACAGCTGCATAGCGATTCAACTGTTTCACAGCACATTTGAACAGCTTCAAATACTAGTCGGACCGAGGTGGAGCTGCTCAGTTTTGTGTGAAGCTTTCAACAGCTTCATAGCAATTTTTATCAGCTTCAGAACAGCTCCAGAACTAGCGGGGCGAGGCTGTTTGACGCTCTCCTGAAGCTTTCAACAGCTTCACAAGAGCTCCGGGTCAGCTTCGGCCACCTGGAATAGCTTAAAGCCGTTTACACTTCCCGCGAAGCTGTCGAAAACTGTCACGCAGCTGTTCGAATCTACTCCGGGGAAAGTGGAGCGGGACGGCCCGGACAGCTGTTCCCTCTCTTCTTGTTCGTTGTATCGACTTCCAGGTGGACGAGGGCATCGAGGCGATGCTCTGCTGCTGGCTGCAGCAGCTGCAGGAGTTCGGCGGGCCCGAGGTCGAGAAGCCCGACCTCCTGCAGAACTCAGGCGCGGCCTCGACGATGAGGACGCCGGCGAGGACGAGCTCCAGCCCCAACCTGGCGAAGCAGCTGATCGTCGATCCGAGGGTCAGGTACAACGTGAGTATCGCTGCAGGGAATCCAGTAGTTAGGTTGGGTTAAGTCTAATGACTTAACCTAACCTAATTATTAGTCCAGGGAATTTAGATTTTTACGTGACTCTGATCCAACCAAGCAGTAGACAAGTTTTTTATGGGAAATGGGAAAAATTTTCGCAAAAAGGAAAATACCGAGAAAATGATCGAAAATTGCAAAAAAGACATTTGCCTGAATTAGAAGTTGCCTTAAATTTTGGGTTTCTGAATTTTGACTCTTGCACTTTACATACATTTTGCGACAATACAATTTTAGCCATGACAAAATACTTGAAAATTGGAAAAAAAAAATTGCAAAAAGGAAAATACCGAGAAAATGCAAAAAAGTCATTTTCCTGAATTTGAGTTTTCCTTAAATTTTGGCAAATGACATCCATTTTGCGAACCTATAATTTTAGTCCTAACAAGAACCAGTTTTATTACTTTATAACTTGGGTTTTACTCCTTTTTATTTTAACATTATATACCTTATTATGGAGTATGGAAAACTCTGTCAATACCATGGAGTATAAACCCGGAGTTATTTCAAAAGTGCCACAAAATTCTTGGAGAACGCATTTTTCCCCGAAAAGGAAAATACCGAAGAAATTATCGAAAATTGCAAAAACGACATTTTCCTGAATTTGAGTTTTCCTTAAATTTTGTGTTATTGAATTTCGACTCGTTCACTTCACATCCATTTTGCGTACAATCTTCGCCCTGCCAAAAACCAGTTTCATCCACTAGTGGAATATTTGATCTCCACGAGTCCTCGAAGAACTCGAAATGCGAACCGACCAATCAACGACAACCCCAGCAGTTCCCAGTCAAATTTCCATTACACTCCTTCCCATTTTCGATTAGGTTCGTCGATCTTTCCCGGACCCTTCGACGGGTAGAGCGATCCGGTCCCAGGCGGGACACGGTCTCGTCCGCCCGAATTTCCATTAAGTTTTCGCGATTTTCCATTATTTTACACTCTCCACGGGGGCCTTAATGGAAAGCGCCGCTCCACTAATATCTATTAAAATTTAATCAGTCCGCGGGACGAATTACGTACCTTCGACGATAAAACATTAATAAGCGGAACGCGGGACTCTCCTACCTCAACGGTCCCGTCCCATGATGGCGGTTAATAGACGATAATTTAATAATAATATGCAGTAATTGGGATTTATCGTTTTAGGGTTGATGAGGTTTCCTTGAGACCTCAACAAAATGAAACGAAACAGATGGTTATGACGTTATTTAAATCTTCCTTCTGTGAAATAACAAACTTTTACTTACTGTAATTCCCTTAACTTCCCTCACCAAAAATCAGTTGCGTTGTTTTCCTACCCCTAACTTTCTACTTCATATTTGGATATAATGCACTCATATCTAGCGACAATCTGTCTAATTACATGAAGAGCAGAGCTTATATATCTGTGCACCCCTGCAACAAACAACCCTTATACACAAATTCATCACCTGTTAGGGCGACCTCGTCCAGATGAAGCCCCTGCCCACGCCCCAAGGGGGTGGCGTCGAGCTGAGGGCGAAATCCGTCGAGGTCCTCGTCCTCCTGCACGGCCTCAGGCACGAGAACATCAACCCCTTGATAGGGTGCCTCGCGGAGCCCCCGAGGGCCGCCCTCGTCTCGGAGTACTGCGCGAGGGGATCCCTCCAGGACGTACTGCAGCAGGACGACATCAAGCTCGACTGGTCCTTCAGGCTGAGTCTACTTACGGACCTCGTAAGGGTGAGCAACTCAGGGGTGGTTTTGCTGAGCAGATTATTGGGGGGTTAGGAAGATCATGAGGACCTGTTCTTTACTACTTAGGGGTTGAAAACCTTGGATTAATTCTGCAGGGGGAAATCACGCTGGATTCCTTCATTTCATTTTTTCTCGGGATTAAAACTTGAAATGGGTAAGTGCCTTAGGAGAAATCTACTGAGTAGACTATTTAGGGAATAGTCCTTAATAAAATATCACAAGAATTCCTTCCTTACGCTTTAGGGATTGAGAGTTAAGGTACAGTTCTGTACAGAATAATAAGAGAACTTTCATTAGTCTCATTTTTACTTAGTGAATGAAATTTGCTCAGTTTTTCAGGCTGAGCCTATTAACGGACTTTGTAAGGGTGAGTACCTCAGGGTTTGTTTTACTGAGGAGTCCATTTAGTGATTAGTCTGTAGGGAAGGATGCTAAGGATCCGTTCTTTAGTACTTAGGGGTTGCAACGTAGGGGTTAGTTCTGTAGGGGAAATCACAGACGTTTCCATCATTTCATTTTTTTCTTAGGAATGAGACTTGAAATCGGTAAGTGCCTTAGGGGAAATCTACTGAGCAGACTATTTAGGGATTAGTCTTTAATTAAATATCACAAGGATTCCTTCCTTACTCCGAGTTACTCCTTAAGGGTTGAGCGTTAGGGGATAGTTCTGTACAGAATAATAAGAGAGCTTTGCTTCGTTTCATTTTTACTTAACCTATTGACGGGCTTTCTAAGGATGAGTACCTTAGGGGTGGTTTTAGTAAGCAGACCAATTAGTGGTTAACCTTGATGGAAGGATCATAAGCATCTGTTGTTTACTACTTAGGGGTTGAAACGTAGGGGTTAGTTGTGTAAGGGGAAATCACAAACGTTTCGTTCGTTTCATTTTTTTCTTAGGAATGAGACTTGAAATCGGTAAGTACCTTAGGGGAAATCTACTGAGCAGACTATTTAGGGATTAGTCTGTAATTAAATATCACAAGGATTCCTTCCTTACTCCGAGTTACTCCTTAAGGGTTGAGCGTTAGGGGATAGTTCTGTACAGAATAATAAGAGAGCTTTGCTTCGTTTCATTTTTACTTAACCTATTGACGGGCTTTCTAAGGATGAGTACCTTAGGGGTGGTTTTAGTAAGCAGACCAATTAGTGGTTAACCTTGATGGAAGGATCATAAGTATCTGTTCTTTACTACTTAGGGGTTGAAACGTAGGGGTTAGTTCTGTAAGGGGATATCACAAACGTTTCGCTCGTTTCATTTTTTTCTAAGGAATGAAACTTGAAATCGGTAAGTGCCTTAGGGGAAATCTACTGAGCAGACTATTTAGGGATTTGTCTTTAATTAAATATCACAAGGATTCCTTCCTTACTCCGAGCTACTCCTTAGCGGTTGAGCGTTAGGGGATAGTTCTGTACAGAATAATAAGAGAGCTTTGCTTCGTTTCATTTTTACTAAACCTATTGATGGGCTTTCTAAGGATGAGTACCTTAGGGGTGGTTTTAGTAAGCAGACCAATTAGTGGTTAACCTTGATGGAAGGATCATAAGTATCTGTTCTTTACTACTTAGGGGTTGATACGTAGGGGTTAGTTCTGTAGGGGAAATCACAGATGTTTCCATCGTTTTATTTTTTTCCTAGGAATGAAACTTGAAATCGGTAAGTGCCTTAGGGGAAATCTACTGAGCAGAATATTTAGGGATTTGTCTTTAATTAAATATCACAAGGATTCCTTCCTTACTCCGAGTTACTCCTTAGGGGTTGAGCATTAGGGGATAGTTCTGTACAGAATAATAAGAGAGCTTTGCTTCGTTTCATTTTTACTTATCCTATTGACGGGCTTTCTAAGGATGAGTACCTTAGGGGTGGTTTTAGTAAGCAGACCAATTATTAGTGGTTAACCTTGATGGAAGGATCATAAGTATCTGTTCTTTATTACTTAGGGGTTGAAACGTAGGGGTTAGGTCTGTAAGGGGAAATCACAAACGTTTCGTTCGTTTCATTTTTTTCTTAGGAATGAGACTTGAAATCGGTAAGTGCCTTAGGGGAAATCTACTGAGCAGACTATTTAGGGATTAGTCTTTAATTAAATATCACAAGGATTTCTTCCTTACTCCGAGTTACTCCTTAGGGGTTGAGCGTTAGGGGATAGTTCTGTACAGAATAATAAGAGAGCTTTGCTTCGTTTCATTTTTACTTATCCTATTGACGGGCTTTCTAAGGATGAGTACCTTAGGGGTGGTTTTAGTAAGCAGACCAATTATTAGTGGTTAACCTTGATGGAAGGATCATAAGTATTTGTTCTTTACTACTTAGGGGTTGAAACGTAGTTGTTAGTTCTGTAGGGGAATTCACAGACGTTTCCATCGTTTTATTTTTTTCTTAGGAATGAAACTTGAAATCGGTAAGTGCCTTAGGGGAAATCTACTGAGCAGACTATTTAGAGATTTGTCTTTAATTAAATATCAGAAGGATTCCTTCCTTACTCCGAGTTGCTTCTTAGGGGTTGAGCGTTAGGGGATAGTTCTGTACAGAATAATAAGAGAGCTTTGCTTCGTTTCATTTTTACTTAACCTATTGACGGGTTTTCTAAGGATGAGTACCTTAGGGGTGGTTTTAGTAAGCAAACCAATTAGTGGTTAACTTTGATGGAAGGATCATAAGCATCTGTTGTTTACTACTTAGGGGTTGAAACGTAGGGGTTAGTTCTGTAAGGGGAAATCACAAACGTTTCGTTCGTTTCATTTTTTTCTTAGGAATGAGACTTGAAATCGGTAAGTGCCTTAGGGGAAATCTACTGAGCAGACTATTTAGGGATTAGTCTTTAATTAAATATCATAAGGATTCCTTCCTTACTCCGAGTTACTCCTTAGGGGTTGAGCGTTAGGGGATAGTTCTGTACAGAATAATAAGACAGCTTTGCTTCGTTTCATTTTTACTCATCCTATTGACGGGCTTTCTAAGGATGAGTACCTTAGGGGTGGTTTTAGTAAGCAGACCAATTAGTGGTTAACCTTGATGGAAGGATCATAAGTATTTGTTCTTTACTACTTAGGGGTTGAAACGTAGGTGTTAGTTCTGTTAGGGGAAATCACAAACGTTTCTTTCGTTTCATTTTTTCTTAGGAATGAATCTTGAATTGGTTAAATGCCTTAGGGGAAATCTACTGAGCAGACTATTTAGGGATTAGTCTTTAATTAAATATCACAAGGATTCCTTTCTTACTCTTTAGGGGTTGAGCGTTATGGGATAGTTCTGTACAGAATAATAAGGGAATTTTCATTCCTTTCATTTTTACTTAATGAATGAAACTTGCTCAGTATTTCTTGCTGAGCCTTCTGACGGGGTTTCTAAGAGTGAGTACCTCAGGGGTGGTTTTACTGAACACACCATTTGGTCTTGAGCAGGCCTTGAGGATTAAGGATCATAAGAATATGGCCTTTACTACTTAGGGGTTGAAAGCTAAGCGTTAGTACTGTAAAGGGAAATCTCAGGAGTTTCCTTCGTTTCATGTTTTCTCAGTCAATGAAACTTGCAATGGGTTAGTACCTCAGGGGTAGTTTTACTGATCGGAATATTAAATTATTCTTGAAGATCACAACGAGTTGCACCTCCTTCCTCAGAGGATGAAAGCTACTGGATAGTTCGTTATAGACGACTCTAAGAACTTCCCGTTGATAGGACGCAAAGGGTTGTTTCCTTTCTGAGGGGATGGAAATGGGGAAGATAGTTCCTTGAGTAGAGCTGATTTTACCAACTTCAGCGATTAACGTAGCACATCCGAACTTTGTCCTTCTCTTAGGGGATGAAGTACCTCCACTCGACCCCCATCAGGGTCCACGGATACCTCACGTCGAGGAACTGCGTGATAGACGCGAGGTGGGTGCTCAAGGTGACAGATTACGGCCTTCCCTCTTTCTACGATGCGCAGGGGATCCAACCAGCAATGAAAACCGCTCGAGGTGAGTAAAATAATCATAAAGTATGAATTTAAATAATTTTTTTAATTCTAAATGTTTTAATCATATACAAATATTTTTCTTGTAATTATTATAACAAGAAAGTTTTTTGAAATGGAGGAGGTGGGTGAAGAAATATAATCTCATTATTGCAATACGTAACATTTACGTTTTTATTACTTTATATTCCATGATAGATTTATTAACACTACTATCAGCGTTATCGATTTCTATACTATTCATGCAGTATATTGTGTATACTTATAACACGCGTTTGTATATACGATTACTCGCAGCGTAACGGATTTCATGCTGACGGCAAGTTGAAGATTTCACCCCATCTATAATTATTTTTTCCAAGCGCCCGTATAAAAGTTTTCTCTTTAAAAATTTAGGATAACCTAACAACGCATTAGTCATCAAAGTTCATTGTGAAGTTCTGAAAAGTACCACAGCGACTCTCCTAGCTAATCTTCCACCCTCCCCCATTAACGGTTACGTAATGCGCGTCACTCGAAACCCGTAATTATATAATTAATTATTTAATACACGCAGTAAATCACTCGAGTAGAGTTACGGTAAGGGGGGAGCGAGTGTCTCCCGGGGGAAGTTGCGGAGATAGTTTCCCCTCTGCGACAATCTCCCCCCCGACAGGAGGAAACTTCCTTTCATCCCCCAACACCCGCCGAAATTGGGGATGAAATGTTTTTCTTTCCTCTCGGCAGGGATCGGGTAGTAGTGTTCCGACAATCTCTTCTGCATCACGTCACACACATTTCGACCTATCGAAGGGGAACGAGAGACATTTCGTTGCCGTATTGCAGTGCGAGACGAGGATTTAAAATTTAAATATTCTTTTCTTCTGGTGACGCGTCGCGACGTCTAATATTTCCTCCCTTAAAACAATAGTAACGCGTCGTTACCAAGTCGTGTTTTAATAAGGGGATTTTCCGGGATTTCGCCATCAAAATTCATCGTTGGCATTTTACGAGATTTCTGTTGACATTCTAATTTAAATAATAATGAAGGGGGGAGAAAACGATGTAGGGTTGAGTTTAACGAAGGATTATGATATGTAACGTCGGAATAATTGATAACTGCCCTCATTTCGCTAAGGGATGATTATCCCCTTCCCCGTACGGGGGTTGATTTTGGTTGAAATCCCAAGGCTAATTTGTCGATTAACGTGGGAGGGTTCCGCCGAAAAATAACACACCTGGGTAGTTACTCCATACTTTCATATAGAAATTAATGATAGGTTTTAATAAATCTAAAACTCATCAATAGGCTTTGATGTTATAATTCGTAATGGTCTAATCTAATCATATAAGGGCGAAATGACCCTGAATACTGACGATATTAAAACGTTTGTGTAAATCTTATAGTAATTATAAATAATAGTCCACGGAAACACCAATATTAGGTAGGTATATATAAAAGTGGGAAAGTAACAACTCCTTGATTGAACAGATCAAACTTACAAAGTTAATCTGAAGTAACATTAAAAATAAAAACTTTAAATAAAATATAGAAATAAAAAAATGAAATTCAATTTTTTCTAAAAAATGTTATTAAAAAATATAAAACAAATTTTGAAAATGTTATAACTCAGAAACTACATGCCTTGCAATCAAAATCGTTGGAAGTTTGACATCAGAAAACCGCCCTCTTTCGTTTGCCACCAAAAATACAAACTCCAATTTCGGGCCGTTTTTGGAAAAAAATTATAGGGGATGTAACCTCCCTTTCGGTGCCAAAAAATTAAATTTTCCAATTTCGGTACGAAACTAACAGGGATTGCCACAGAAAAGATTATAATACTTGTGGTCGAGATTTGGCTCATTAAACCCAAGAGTTTTTGAAATATCGTGACTTTTAAAAAATCTTAATATTATCTCAACGGATTTTCAAAAAGTTATAACTAGGAAATTAAGTGCACTAAGATCGAAATTCTTGCACTTTTGACATCATGAAATTGTCACTTGTCGTTTTATATCGAAAATTTTAAAATCCAATTTTTGGTGGTTTTTGGAAACAACCCCAAAAATTTAATACTAGAATTTCGGTATGAAACTCGACGAATAGATCACAGCATTGATTATAAGACGTATGGCCGAGTTTCAGCTCAGTTGGCTTAACAGTTTTTCAGAAATTTTGCAAGGGGTTAACCTCCCCTTGTTTCAAGGCAAAAAGTTAAATTTTCGAATTGCGGTATGAAACTAGCAGGATAAGTCAAAGAAACGATTTTAAGACGTTTAAATAAGGCCTCAGTAAGCCGAACCATTTTTGAAATCTTGTCTTTTTTTTGAAAAATATGTGACAGATTTTTAAAATCTCATAATTCGTAAAGTAAGTTCCCTACGATCGAAATTCCTACACATTTTGGCATTACGGAATCCTCCTCTTACTTCTGTAAAAACTCTCAAGGAGTTAATTAACCTTCCTCCGCCTCGGGAGTCTTGTTAAAAGTAATTAAAACATGATGAAAATTTTGTGATGTTGCTTCACTTTTCTAGAATTACTCTGGACCGCTCCCGAGCTGTTAAGGCACGCGAGCCTTAGGAAAAAGGGGACGCAACCCGGCGACGTGTATTCCTTCGGGATAATCCTTCAGGAGGTCGTCGTCAGGGGGGAACCGTTCTGTATGCTCGCCCTCACACCCGAAGGTAATCGCACCACTCAAACTTTTTATAAACACACTTAGGTACTTATTTTAACATTTGTCGAAATTTCGAGAAAAAAACAAATGAGGCACTCAGGGAATGACCGAAAGGGGAAGCATAGCTTTCTTAATGCACTGCGCTACATGTGGATCGAGTAAATATGTAAATTAAAATTTATATTATTGTTATATATTGTTATATATTATTTATATATTGTTGTTTATATTATGTATATTATTGATTGAGAAATAGAAACTTTAACAGATTCCTCTTGACTAGATTCACCATTAGCACTTCCTGAATTTACCATGTTTTTATGATCTAAATTCACATCTAAGAGACCACGTGTCTATAATGCAGCAATACAGCAAACCGTATACACTGTTTTCAAAACAAATCCCGACGCACGTCATTTTGATGACGTCAGAATCATCCAATACTACCAACTTAATATAGTCCCAGCACATCTCAATTTATGTGTTCCGTGTATATTTTAGGTTGACAATATATATGGTTATGTATATTGTCAACCTAAAATAGACACGGAACACATAAATTGCGATGTGCTGGGACTACATTAAGTTGGTAGTATTGGAAGTATTCTGACATCATCAAAATGACGTGCATCAGGATTATTTTTGAAAAGAGTGTAGGTATCTATCAGTATATATTTATTAATAATAACGCACGTACCTGCATGTACCATGCGGTGTAATGTATACCTTTAAGTGAATTAAAACCTTCTTTAAAAATTTCCTAAAAATATTGATTTGTTCAGGAAGAATGGAGAAATCCAGGAAAATCTCAGAAATAATTAGTTTTAGTCCTAAAAAGTCATGACAGCTATTGAGGATACCTTTCACAAAAATTGGAAAGGTCGAGGATGAGATTTTGATGATGATATTTGGAAATTAGGAAGAGCCTTGGGATATAAGAGTATCATTTTTGGATACTAAATGTATTCGGGTATTTTTTAAGGAAAGTTTCAGGAAGAGCTGTAAAGGTATCATGAGAAAGTGTTATGGTTCCATAAAACACCAAAGATGATTTTCCAAAATTTTCCAGGAAATTTTGAAATATCTAGTGACAGCCCCGGAATCACTAGAAAGTTTCACGGTGTCTTTAACTGGTGTCTCCACTAAAAAGAGGAACGTGTGTGTGTGAGAGACAGAAGGAACCAGATGTGAATCTGTAACTATATATATAAAGCGACGAATCTTGCTGATCGTTCGCGTCGTTACGGTCGTTCGTTTTTTCGGCGTTCATACCCCTCAGCGCGAAACCAGCTATAAGAAAGCTGTGCTTCCACCAACCATTTCCAACTCTTGTAAATATTAGACGTGTCCACCCTAGAGATCATCGAGAAGGTGAAACGTCCGCCGCCCCTGATCCGCCCATCGGTGAGCAAGGGGGCGGCCCCCCCTGAGGCGATCAACATCATGCGTCAGTGCTGGGCCGAGCAGGAGGAGCTCAGGCCCGACTTCAACACGGTCCACGATCAGTTCAAGAAGCTGAACCACGGCAGGAAGGTGAACATCGTCGACACGATGTTCCAGATGTTGGAGAAGTACTCCAACAACCTCGAGGAGCTGATCAGGGAGAGGACCGAGCAGCTCGACATGGAGAAGAAGAAGACTGAACAATTGCTGAATAGGATGTTACCGAGGTATTTGACTGTGCAATTTTTGGGGAAATTGCTGGTATTGGTGTTACGGTTTCTTGTTGGTGTAGCAGTACCGACGCTAGGTGTGTTTGGTTGGGAGTTGGATCGTTGGAAAGTTGAAACTTGGTCTTACCACCCCATCTTCTTCAGGTGCATACCTAAGTATTCTTCTATATACCCATATCCCAAGTGCCTCCATTGTTGATGTTGGTCTTGTTCAAGGTCCATGCCCCAAACCCATAAAGCAACACAGAGAAAACATGGCATCTAACCAACCACATCTTAAGGTTCAGGGTTCTGTTCTGATTTCTTCTACATTGTCGTTGTTGTCATTGACTATCGTCCGTAAACAGTTGTAACCATTTTATTCAATATCATTTTTCACAAATATAGTAAACTCTGCAACGCCAATATTAATAAGTGGTGAACGAATATATGCTTGCAGAAGCCCCCAGGGGGCCTGGAGGGGTAGCAGGTGCAGGAATCTCAGCGTGGCAGAGAACATCATTCCCCAAGCAAAACAGCTGGCGGGCACGTAGTTCAACTGGGCAGTGTCACGGGATACTTCACTTATTAATTCATTCCGATCGCTCTTATTTATTCAATTGATAATGTTTACCATTTCATGTGTGGTTTCATTGGTTTCATTAAACATACGTGCCTCGCCAGGAGATTCCATTATGAGGCCATGTCATTCTGGATTCTAGTGAGGTCGATCGCGACAGTATCCTTCTTCACACACCATTTACTGCGCAAATTCATAGGTTCATTTGCCTTATCGAGTGCCATATTGTTCAGAACTGACTTTATTACATTCCTGTGTCCTACCTTCATCAACTTGATTACGTGTTTTGTTCCAAATTGTTTCTTGGGTCTGATTATGATCAAAGAGTGCCTAAGTTTGCTTGATGAATTTCCTAAGTCAAATGTGGCTTCACACCTAATGAAACCTCTTGAAATCATGAACCAATTGTGATCCAAAGATCAAAGTGATTAAGCATTTTACCTTGACTCATTGCATGATCACAAATCTCGTCATTACTCCTGACGCCTCGTGATGATACTTCTAATCCCATTCACGTTTCGTCGTGATGAAAGCAGCGCCCGCTTTGCATTCACCCTTTGACCCGAACTCCGTAACTCGGTTAGTTCCGTCGCTAGTTCCCGGAGAAAAACGGCGCCGCTTTTAATTCCCCATTAATTTCCCGGGAAAGACAAAAATTCCCCTACTTACGGCGAAAAGTTAACGGGAAAAGTTTTCTTCTACGGGAAAAATCTAATAAAGAAGTTGTCCCGTCTAAGGGAAAAGTTTTCAGGGGCGATGCCGCGATATTTTCGGTTTTGCACAATATAGACGACAAAAATACGTTTGTTTGAGATAATGGGGAGTTGTGTTAGGTTTTCTGAGGTTGTGAGAGGAAGTAAATATATGTACACAGTTTTTACATTTTCTGGAAGTCTGTTAGAGAGTCATGGATTTCGCTTTAGGAATTATCCAATACGTTCTCGTCCAGGTGAACTTTTGTTGGAAAATTTAGCGTCTACTTTCCTTGGGTTAGTTGTTCGTAATGCGATGAGGTCTCTAATATTTACGAGAAAGCTGTTTGCTTCCCAATTAAGAATTGTTTTTCTCGATATTTTGTATTCTGGCTCTATTTCAAAATGCAATGATTACAATTGTTACAAATTATTAGAAAGTTGTTAATTGCAATTAGCGCCAAAACTATTTTAAAAATTTCATGAGTTCCATTTCTAACCACACGTTATTTAAAGTGGATTGCCATTCATTACAATCCACATAGTTTTGTTAAAAATTCCTCAATTTTTTTGAAATATCAAATATGGTTTAAGTTAACCAGAACTTCTTTAAAAATACTGTCGAGAAACCTGTACTTCTATTTACAGTTGTCATAAGTTACTTAGAAAGTCCACAATTTCATATGAACAGTTATATACATTGAATCTTCGTTATGTCCCTAAGATAACTTCAACTCCTTTTAACGTGTTATGGGTTTGTTACAATTTCTAAAAGTTCCTTCGCAATTCCCTTTAACTTCATACTGTTAAAAAACTAATTAGCAAGGAAAAAAACAAATGATTATTGTAAAATCAATGTTAATTTTAGAATCTACAAATTTTACGGAATTAGTTAAGACGGTTATGAAATAGTTCGTTATCAGCTTCGAAGGACAATTAGTTATTTATGGTACCTACTAGTGTGTTATGTTGAAAATAAGTCACGCGAGAACATTTTTAAATTCTCAAGTGACTTAGAAAACATGACACGCGAGTGGCATACAATGTTTTATCCAACAAGTGGTAGAAATCGGTTTTTTATGAGCTACTAATTAATAAGCTTTGTGATCAACTCAAAGCTACTTGCGTCTCAGCAACCTATAAATGTCAGAATGACTTGACAGTGACTTTTTTACATTTTGGTTAATCTAGGTTGTTTGTTTGGTTGCCTCGGACAATAAATAAATAAATAAATAGAATACTACTTTACGGGCTGGTACTTTTGCTTCTCATTAACCATCGGATTAAATTAATTCCCTATTAAAACAGCCAACCAACTAAAGTACGACTACTTTTGTCTATTATTTATAACTGCGATACAGTTGATTGGCTGTTTTAATCGGTAATTAACTTAATCCGATGTTTAATCATGACCCAATGTACCAGCCCTAATTATGAACGTGAGTTATAATCCATAACTCACTATAGTCTGTCAAAATAACCCATGGAGTAATAAAAACTCATTATAAATGCAAAACCGATACAAGGTGGCATCCTCTAAATTTTGGGAGTTTTATAATGTCTTACACGTGGGGGCATTTGAAAAATAAAATCTGAAATAATGTATTTTGTAATTTTGTTAGCACATCAGTTACAAATAAAGAACTTATTTAAAATAAACTTTAATATTTTTTTTCTGCTCAAATTAAGGGGTCTTTGGGGATGCTGATTCTGAATCTGATAAAAAAAAGTTATCTAAAATGAGCCCTAATATTATTTTCCCAAAAAACAGCTTTTTTCACCCCCAACACCGCAAGCCAATGGTCGATGAAGATATTCACTATGCCAAATACTTTATTTTCCTAACATATAATCACCATCAAAATTTCAAGGAAATCACATTATTAATAACTGAGATGTTAGGGTGTATTCATGAAAAGCGGGACACACTGTATAGCATTATAACTCATTTATTAACTTCAGTTCATTTTTTTAAGAACGCCTCTGGTTACCGCCAAATAATAGTTTTATTACTCCACGGGTTATTTCGACAGACTATAGTGAGGTATGGATCATAACACACTAGTGTGTTATTTGATAGTTTACTTGTCTAAAATGACATTAATAATGACAGTCATAACTGTCACGTGTTGTATAAAGGAAATTTGTTGTCACTTTCTTTTTTTCTTAACGCTATATATGAAAATAAATTATATCTCACTCAATTAATGGGGATACTGAAATCAATGCAAATGCATTTATTGTATTGTAGATGATCGACTGGGTTATAGGATATTTTTACTGGATTTACATTACATGTGTAGGCTAAAAGTGGCTCTGTACTATAATCATTGTACAGTTCATTATAATTTTTAAAAGTTTCTTATTGATTCTCTCCAACTACGTACTACTAAAAAACGAAATAACTAGGAAAACAAGAAATCATTATTGTAAAGTCAATGTTATTATTAAAATCTTTACAAACTTTACCGAATTACTTAAGCCGGTTCTGAACTAGTTCGTTATCAGCTTCGAAGCACAAAATAAAATTTATTGTGTTTCTTTCTTTTCTCAACACTATATTTGAAAATAGGGCATATCTCACTCAATCATTAGAGATACTGCAATCAATGCAAACGCATTTGTTGTATTGTAAATATTCGACTAGATTAAAGGTTATTCTGGGCAGGTAGATCAATTAGACACCACGAATTTTTATTCGAAATCTACATGAAACACTAAGAAGAGGCTTAGAAATACATAGGACATAGTTTCCGGTGCGGAAATTAGGCAATTTTCGAGAAAAAACATTTTGAAATCATTACAATACATTACGTGTAACTTTTGGTGAATTCGCCATCGTTGTTGGGGCAAGGATAAACAAATAGTCCAAGAGCTAGCTACATAACGCAGTATCGATAAGGTACACCACATTTGAGTTCATAACTAATTGTAACAACATTAACCCAACACCAAATAGCTATTCTGCCGGTTCGCATAGCCCGGATATGTAAATGGCGGCCAGTTTTCCACGTCGGAAAAACATGCCTGAAAAACCGATAAGGTACACGCACGGAAAACCCTCTGCAGAAATGATTCAAAGTCGCGGAAAATTGCCATGTAAATCCGATAAGGTACACGTGAAAAACTTTTTTCCGTACATCCTTTGGACCCCAAAGAAGAGCGGTGCGATAGTGGCAGAATGTTAGCAAGTCGGAAAACCCTCGGCAGAAGGAACTGAAAGTCATGAAAAACGCCTTGTAGGAACTACATGGAACGCCCTGTAGTAACTTCGTGGCGTTTGTCATGTCACTCATGATTTTCAGTTCCTACAGGGCGTTCCATGTAGTTCCTACAGCTCGTTTTTCATGACCTTCTGCCAAGGGTTTTCCGACCTGCTAACGTTCTGCCACTGTTACACAGCTCTTAGTCAAGGTCTAAACAATGCCTCAAAAAAAATTTTCACGCGTGTACCTTATCGGTTTTTCAGGCATGTTTTTCCGACGTGGAAAACTGGCCGCCATTTACATATCCGGCCTATGCGAACCGGCAGGATAGCCATTTGGTGTTGGGTTGATGTTTTTACAATTAGTTATGAACTAAAATGTCGTGTACCTTATCGATACTGTTTTATGTAGCTAAGGAGAGCTCTCCGACTAAAATGAGGTTAAGACAAATAGACTTCGCGTGAATATTCTACAGCGTAACGTTAAATACTGTTCCCGTGAACACTTTTTGCGTTCTGTGTCTATTGCCTCTCAATATGACTCCTGTTTTTTACGTTTGAGACGAACTTTACGATGAAATAATTCGGTTGTTAGACAAAACGAAGTAAGTCCCGCACCCAGTTAAGTTTGTCTTTGTACGCTCTTTCCGCCGGTGTAGTTATTTTTGGTATACAATTAAAGGATTTTGGTGTCGACATGATCAACCTACCCGATATTTTTATTACGATTTACGCTAAATTTCCTCGTATCGATGGCTTCGATGTAAATATTACACACGAATAAAACCAAAGTGGTAAAAATCTGACGTCCGCCACTGCCGGCACGCCATCAGTTCCCAATGTGTCGAACATTTGGCGAAGGAGTCGTTCGCGATGGCGTCCCCGCCATTTCATGCCCCATCTATGCGTGAATTCTGGTACAGAGTGTCTTATTAACTGCACGATAGTCCCGCCATATAATCTTCGAGCGATTTCCCTCTTCCAGCTACGTCGCGGAGAAATTGAAGCTCGGCATGCCCGTCGATCCGGAGGAGTTCGAGGAGGTGACGATTTATTTCTCGGATATCGTCGGATTTACGACGATCTCGGCGCACTCGACGCCGTTCCAGGTCAGTCATTCGTTTACTTAACGGCCGAGAGATAAATTTCCGGCGTTCCTCTCTCGTTTTTAATCAATTTCCCCGCCGTTTTCATACCCGGCGTGTGCCGATTATTTCACAGGTGGTTGATCTATTGAACGACCTCTACACGTGTTTCGACGCGACCATCAACGCGTACAACGTTTACAAGGTGGAGACGATCGGCGACGCGTATATGGTCGTCGGGGGGTTGCCCGTCAGGGTGCCGGACCACGCGGAACAGGTGAGGAGAGTTATTTTGGGGATGTGACCCTTATACGTTATGGGACATATAACAGGATAATCAACGCTAACAGTCACGTTTTGAAAAATCCTCTCTTACCCCTTTAAGGACCGGTAAATACAGTTTCGTCCGTAATCCCTTTTTGAATAAATTTTGGAATACACTTTCGTCCGGCGTCTTGATTTTCAACTGTACACTTTCGTCCGACGGTAGTACAGGTAGTCTTAACCATAATTTAGAAAACCCATTCCACGCAAATTTCAATACAAATTTCACATTCTACAGCAAATTCTGATGATGCCCATTAGGCTCAGTGAGTACATGTTTGATCCTTGCCCCCTTGCGTTTCGAAACCCCTTTTTTATTTCCTTATTATTTCACCATTTCCATCAATTTTAATATGTTTCGTAATCTCATCAGTGGTTCTCGATAATCAGATGAAAATATGTCGACCCATTCCCGATATTAAGCAGCGGACGAAACTGTACATTTTCAGGTAAGAGTTCCTTCAAATTTTATAATTAAATTATGCGAGCGGACGAAAGTGTATGCGCCCTTAAGGGCTGCACCATCCTTTCTTCGTCCTTATCCGATAACCCAGAAGATAGGACTTCAGTCCACATTACTGTCGTCCATTTTACCGCACTTTATGAAACATGTGGATCGAGATTCGTCTTATCGAACACTGAATTTTGACGTTTTTCTGATTTCACTAGAACGTACTTTGAAAAACTAGTACGAAAATGCCACTTATTAGTTTAGGAGATGATTTGTTTCAATCATACGGGCTTTGGTAATTGTCATTTTACATAGGAGGTTATGGGATTGAAATTTAAAAACTTACCAAATGGTTATTTATGGTACTAGTGTGTTATGTTGAAATTAAGTCACACGACAAGATTGATACCACGAAGCCGTCAGGCCGAGTGGTATAAATTCTCAAGTGACTTAGGAAACACAACACGCGAGTGGCATACAATGCTTTATCCAACAAGTGGAAGAAATCGTTTTTTATGAGATAATAATTAATAAGCTTTGTAATCAAATCAAAGCTACTTGCGTCTCAGTACCTTATAAATGTCAGAATGACTTAACAGTGACTTTTTTACATTTTGGTTAAAATATGTTGTTTGTTTGGTTACCACGGGTAATAGATAAATAAATAAATAAAATACTACTTTAAATATGATCGTGAGTTATAATCTATAATTCACTAGTGAGTTATGGATTATAACACACTAATGTGCTATTTGATAGTTTACTTGTCTAAAATGACATTAATAATGACAGTCATAACTGTCATGGGTTGGATAAAGTAATTTAAATACAAGTGAAGTGTAAGTATAAGTAGTCGAGCGTGTATACTCGCATCATTATTAATTATTATATTAATTTAATAATCGAACGCTTCTATTTATCTTCGTCACAGCACAATTGTTACGTGTAAACTTTGGCCCGGCACTTTCATCCCTAGTGAAATCGATTTAACATGTGATTAAGTAATCATTCATTTTAACGGAGGGTTTGGTAACTTTGAAGTTAGGTTAGTATTAACGAACCGTTAAAAGTGCATGTTTGCTTTATTAAATTTCACACCTTTCTAACTAGCCGTTTAAGAGATTCGAATTGTCCCAAGAACAGTAAATATATATGAGAGCGTATGATTTGATGATATTTGATTTTACTTGATAGCTATTTATGTTAGCTCAACGCTCTTCGTGGAACTTTTACAGATGAAACGTACAAAGTTGATTAATGTGGCAACTGCTAAAGACACTTTGGGAAACAATAGTACTACAAGAAGCTATTAAGACACATCCAGAGACCTTGTTATATAAACTTTTAACTATTGTGTCAATTTGGACATGCTGTAGAATACATTTTTTGAAACCTGTGGACCAATATATCGCCCCCAGTGATGAACACCAACGCCTGAAGAGCTTCATGTAGCTTCCAAAGCCAACAATACAGGTTCGGTAAGCTTGGCAGCTGCTGGAAACACCTCCGAAAATTTTGGGGACGAACAAAGCTTCGGAGACATATCCAAAGTTCTTGTAATACATTTCTCAACACATATCTCTTCGTGGAACTTTTAAAGGTGGAAAATATAAGGTCCATATGTTTGGCAGCTGCTAAAAGCATTTTCGAAAGCTGTAGAGCAATATGGAGCTACAGTAATACGTCCAAAGTTCTTATAATCAATTTTTAATACAGTGTGTTAGTTGACAGCTGCCGGAGACGTTTATGAAACTTATGGAATAATGTATCGTTTCCAACGATGGTAAGAAACCGCTGAAGCTCTTTATGAAGCTTTTAAATGCGAAAAAAAAATTATTCAAGAGTTGTAGGTTTGGCAGCTGTAAAATTACCTTCAAGAAAGCTTTAGAGCTTCAAAGGTCCTATGGAAAGGCCCTATGTGGTAGGTTTGACAGCTGCCGAAGACATTTTTGAAACTTATGGAGTAATGTATCCTTTCCAACAATGGAAAGAAACAGCTGAAGCTGTTCATGAAGCTCTTAAAGGTGAAAAATACATATTCGAGGCTCATTGGTTTGACAGCTGTGAAATTACTTTAAAAAAACCTGTATATCTTCAAAGTTCTTTTGTAATACGGTTCTTAATAGTGTGCTAGGTTTGACCGCTGCTGGAGATATGTCTGAAACTTATGGAGTAATGTAACGTTTCCAACGATGGCAAGAAACAACTGAAGCTCTTCATGAAGCTCTTAACTGTGAAAAATACATATACAAAGTTCATAGGTTTGGCAGCTGCGAAATTAGTTTAAAAAAGCTGTGGAGTTTCAAAGGTCCTTTGGAATACAGTCTTATTACAGTGTAGTAGGTTTGACAGCTGCCAGAGAAATTTTTGAAGCTTTCGTAGTAATGTATCGATTCTAACGATGGCAAGAAACAGCTGAAGCTGTTCATGAAGCTTTTAAATCTGAAAAATACATATTCGAAGCTCATAGGTTTCGCAGCTGCGAAATTACTTTTAAAAAAGCTGTGGAGCTTCAAAGGTCCTTTGGAATACAATTCTTAATACAGTGTAGTATATTTGACAGCTGCCGGAGAAATTTTTGAAGCATACGGAGTAATGTATCGTTTCTAACAATGGCAAGAAACAGCTGTAGCTGTTCATGAAGCTTTTAAATGTGAAAAATACATATAAAAGTTCATAGGTTTGGCAGCTGCGAAATGACTTTTAAAACAGCTGTGGAGCTTCAAAGGTCCTTTGGAATACAGTTTTATACAGTGTAGTAGGTTTAACAGCTGCCAGAGAAATTTTTGAAGCTTAGGGAGTAATGTAACGTTTCCAACGATGGCAAGAAACATCTGAAGCTCTTCATGAAGCTCTGAAATGTGAAAAATACATATACATAGTTCATAGGTTTGGCAGCTGCGAAATGACTTTTAAAAAGCTGTGGAGCTTCAAAGGTTCTTTGGAATACAGTCTTAATACAGTGTTGTAGGTTTGACAGCTGCCAGAGAAATTTTTGAAGCTGACGGAGTAATGTATCGTTTCTAACGATGGCAAGAAACAGCTGAAGCTGTTCATGAAGCTTTTAAATGTGAAAATACATATTCAAAGCTCATATGTTTGGCAGCTTTGAGATTACTGTCAAAAGACCTGTGGAGCTTCAAAGATCCTATGGAATACAATTCTTAATACAGTGTAGTATATTTGACAGCTGCCGGAGAAATTTTTGAAGCATACGGAGTAATGTATCGTTTCTAACAATGGCAAGAAACAGCTGTAGCTGTTCATGAAGCTTTTAAATGTGAAAAATACATATAAAAGTTCATAGGTTTGGCAGCTGCGAAATGACTTTTAAAACAGCTGTGGAGCTTCAAAGGTCCTTTGGAATACAGTTTTATACAGTGTAGTAGGTTTAACAGCTGCCAGAGAAATTTTTGAAGCTTAGGGAGTAATGTAACGTTTCCAACGATGGCAAGAAACATCTGAAGCTCTTCATGAAGCTCTGAAATGTGAAAAATACATATACATAGTTCATAGGTTTGGCAGCTGCGAAATGACTTTTAAAAAGCTGTGGAGCTTCAAAGGTTCTTTGGAATACAGTCTTAATACAGTGTTGTAGGTTTGACAGCTGCCAGAGAAATTTTTGAAGCTGACGGAGTAATGTATCGTTTCTAACGATGGCAAGAAACAGCTGAAGCTGTTCATGAAGCTTTTAAATGTGAAAATACATATTCAAAGCTCATATGTTTGGCAGCTTTGAGATTACTGTCAAAAGACCTGTGGAGCTTCAAAGATCCTATGGAATACAATTCTTAATACAGTGTAGTATATTTGACAGTTGCCGGAGAAATTTTTGAAGCATACTGAGTAATGTATCGTTTCTAACAATGGCAAGAAACAGCTGTAGCTGTTCATGAAGCTTTTAAATGTGAAAAATACATATAAAAGTTCATAGGTTTCGCAGCTGCGAAATGACTTTTAAAACAGCTGTGGAGCTTCAAAGGTCCTTTGGAATACAGTTTTATACAGTGTAGTAGGTTTGACAGCTGCCAGAGAAATTTTTGAAGCTTACGGAGTAATGTAACGTTTCCAACGATGGCAAGAAACATCTGAAGCTGTTCATGAAGCTTTTAAATGTGAAAAATACATATAAAAGTTCATAGGTTTGGCAGCTGCGAAATTACTTTTAAAAAAGCTGTGGAGCTTCAAAGGTCCTTTGGAATACAGTCTTAATACAGTGTTGTAGGTTTGACAGCTGCCAGAGAAATTTTTGAAGCTGACGGAGTAATGTATCGTTTCTAACGATGGCAAGAAACAGCTGAAGCTGTTCATGAAGCTTTTAAATGTGAAAATACATATTCAAAGCTCATATGTTTGGCAGCTTTGAGATTACTGTCAAAAGACCTGTGGAGCTTCAAAGATCCTATGGAATACAATTCTTAATACAGTGTAGTATATTTGACAGCTGCCGGAGAAATTTTTGAAGCATACTGAGTAATGTATCGTTTCTAACAATGGCAAGAAACAGCTGTAGCTGTTCATGAAGCTTTTAAATGTGAAAAATACATATAAAAGTTCATAGGTTTCGCAGCTGCGAAATGACTTTTAAAACAGCTGTGGAGCTTCAAAGGTCCTTTGGAATACAGTTTTATACAGTGTAGTAGGTTTGACAGCTGCCAGAGAAATTTTTGAAGCTTACGGAGTAATGTAACGTTTCCAACGATGGCAAGAAACATCTGAAGCTGTTCATGAAGCTTTTAAATGTGAAAAATACATATAAAAGTTCATAGGTTTGGCAGCTGCGAAATTACTTTTAAAAAAGCTGTGGAGCTTCAAAGGTCCTTTGGAATACAGTCCTAATACAGTATTGAAGGTTTGACAAGTGCCAGAGAAATTTTTGAAGCTTACTGAGTAATGTATCGTTTCTAACGATGGCCAGAAACAGCTGAAGCTGTTCATGAAGCTTTTAAATGTGAAAAATACATATTCAAAGCTCATAGGTTTGGCAGCTTTGAGATTACTGTCAAAAGAGATGTGGAGCTTCAAAGATCCCATGGAATACAATTCTTAATAGTGTGTGGTAGGTTTGACAGCTGCCGGAGACATTTTTGAAACTTATGGAGTAATGTATCGTTTCCAACGATGGCAAAGCTTTTCAATGTGAAAAATACGTATTCAAGGCTCATGGGTTTGGCAGCTGCGAAAGTACTTGTAAAAAAGCTGTGGAGCTTCAAAGGTTCAATGGAATACAATTCCTAATACAGTGTGCTAGGTTTGACAGCTGCCGGAGACATTTTTGAATCTTATCGTATCCAACGATGGCAGGAAGCATCTCAAGCTCTTCATGAAGCTTTTACATGTGAAAAATACATATTTAAGGCTTATAGGATTGGCAGCAGCTGTCAAAGTACTGTCAAAGAAGCTGTGGAGCTTCGAAAGTCTTTTGGAATACAATTCTTAATACAGTGTGGTAGGTTTGACAGCTGCCGGAGACATTTTTGAAGCTTACGGAGTAATGTATCGTTTCTAAAGAAGTCAAGAAACAGCTGAAGCTCTTCATGAAGCTTTTAAATTTCCAAAATACAATAAGCCTCTAAGGCTCATAGGTTTGGCAGCTGTGAAATTACTTGTAAAAAATCTGTGGAGCTTCAAAGGTCTTTTTGGAATACAATTCTTAATACAGTGTGGTAGGTTTGACAGCTGTGGAGATATTTTTTTAAACTTATGGGGTAATGTATCGTTTCCAATGATGGAAAGAAATATCTCAAACTTTTCATGAATTATTTAAAGGTAAAAATACAAAGTCAATAAATTTGAAGATAGAATAGTACGTAGCTTCAAAGCCACTTCAATGGTACCTTATACATTTTCGAATATTGTTAAAGGGAATGTAGCTTCAAAAGTACTTTCTAGTAATCATTCCTGAGACAGTGGTTTAACTATTGACAGCTGCTGAAGAATCTACAGCTACATTTTGTTTTCAACCATCCACTAGATGACTAGAATGTTTCGTTCCATCGGTTAGTATAAGCGAATCGGAAACTACCACTTTCAATCCCTACCGTTGATTCGTTCACCACGTTTACAACTCGACCACTTTCGCTCTTCCTCACTTCATCCAATCGCTGGCCGACAGGTGGCGACGATGGCCCTCGACCTCCTCCACCAGAGCGGCAGGTTCAGGATCAGGCACCTGCCCAGGACGCCGCTGAGGCTCAGGATAGGTCTGCACACGGGGCCCTGCTGCGCAGGCGTCGTAGGGCTCACTATGCCGAGGTATTGCCTCTTCGGCGACACCGTCAACACCGCCTCGAGGATGGAGTCCACAGGTAGGTCTCCCCCGAGGGGCGGATAAGGGTGAATCATCCCTTGTCTTTCCCCAGGATCAGCCTGGAGGATCCACATGTCCGAAGCGACGAAGGCGCACCTGGAACGCGCCGGCGGCTACAGGATAGAGTACAGGGGCCCGACCGAGATCAAGGGCAAGGGCAAGATGGACACCTATTGGTTGCTGGGGAGGGAGGGCTTCGACAAACCCCTGCCGGACCCGCCGTCCATCGAGTGAGTATTAAGGGTGGTCGCAGGGGACGTTCCCTCGTTCGAAATTATCTGTAAGATATTTACAAGTGTTTTTAAATTCCTGGCCGGCCTCAGGGAATCCCACGGGTAAGTCTACCGAACCTATCAATTCCCCACTCCTTTCGTTGAGCCCAAGAGACGCACTTAATCTCACGTCGAGTTTCAACCCTTAAACCTAACTGAGATTCCTTCTCGCGCAGCCTGGACGAGAGCCTGATCGTCCAGCTGGAAGATCTGCAGCCGTGCGACTCCGTCTCGATCGAGTCCCGCCACCAGCTCTCCTCCTCCATCGCCTCGTCGACGCTCCACCAGATGTCGGAGGGGTTCGATTACGCAGGCGCGAAGTCGCCCCAGATCAACCCCTCGTTCATGAGGCACATGGAGCTGTCGAAGTTCTCCAGTCTGGCACGGTACCCCGAGGAACACCAGGGGAACAACAAGTAAGGGGGAATTATGATGGTAAAGGGAACTTGTTATATTGATGTATGTTACTGTTTTGGTGCTCAGGTCAATATTTTTCCAGTTAGGAGTCAGCAACGCTTTTTTTACGTTTTACATCTAGTGAGGTTGCTCGTTGCGAGAACTAAACCCTACGTCTTGTCTGCTACGATCTTGGCAACCAGACCAAGCGTTTCAGTGACTTTCAGATTCCTGTTTAGGACTGTTATTTCCTCTACACTTAGCACACTTAATCACAGATGACGTTATATACTTTTGAGGCGTTTAATGTGGAACTATGTTACTACTGTGTTGACGCTCAGGTCAAGTTACTTTTGTCAGTTGGGAGTCCGAGTCTTACGTTTTACATCTATTGAGACTGCTCGTTGCAAGAACTGTACCCTACGTCTTGTCTGATCACAGATCACTGATTTGTGTTTTCGACCAACCTTTAGGACGTTAACATCCTAGGGTTTCCTTCATACACTTGTAGTTCGTGTTTCGATATGTGTTAATTTTAATTGTATAGTCCACGTTGTTTTACCGTTTGACGTCTCACATGTCTCATACCCGGATCCCTAAAAACTTTTGTTCAAGAGCCTGATAATGACTGTTGAGCCGTCGAAACCGGTCGCTCAATTCCAATAAATTTGTTGGCGAAGACTTAGTATTTTTCTTCGGATACATATGACCATGGCCAACTTCGAGAACTTGGACAACCTCCTGCCATTGGTTCCCTTTCTTTCGGTACCAGAACTCGATCAAAATTTTCCCTCCAAAATTTTAATTGGTCAAATTTTCTTTACTGGACCTCTGACTGTCCACAAGGCACGCCTAGCATATACACGCACAGCAGCATATACAGGGTCCTCTTTCTTAATGTTACAAAAAGTCCCTAAAATGCCCACAGGGTGTTACAAGACTGTTATTTCCTCTATACTCAGAACAATTAGTCGCACCGTTGAAGGCTAAACTCATGGTATAACCAAAGCGAAAACTATTTCAACCAAAACACTTCTTGAAGTGCAATTCCGGTTCTCTTTGCTCAGGTCCGAGTCGGCGCACATGGTGAAGAGCACCTCGAGCGACGTCCCGCTCGCGACGCCCGTGTCGGCGTCGGAGGTCGCCGCGGCGCTCCTGGGGGCGTCGACGTCGTCCCTGTACCGACGACACAGGAAGCCAGAGGAGGACGACATCAGCACACCCTACAATCACTACAAATGCCTCAGCCCGAAGCAGAGGATCGGGAAGCTGCTCAGGAGGCAGTTCAGCCTCGACAGGGCCGAGGAGACCCTCAGGGTCGACGATGGCCTGCACGTAAGTCTCAGCTCGATGGCTCAGTTTTGAGCGGTTTTGAGTTTGCCGGATTTCGAATACTCAGATTTATTAAATTATTTAAATGTGTTAAATATGCTATTATAGCATGAACTTTTCCTTGATCCTTAAATCTAAACAACTTTTCGCTGGAAATATCTTCGTCTTTTTGTCACAAATAAAAGTACTAAAAATACAGACTGGATTATACGGGGTGTCTAATTAGCACCGGGCAAATTTTTAGACAGTCTATACGAGACGTCAAAATATTCTTAGTGTTCCATATAAAATTATCTTTATTTTGACTTATTCCCCTTCAAACGTAATATTTTAAAATCGTTTTTTAATCATAACGTCCAAACCGTAAAAATATTAGGTGAAAATGATAGTCATCAGCATTAAGCGCATTCGCCATTTATTAGAAAACACGAATCAAGCGATATCTTTCGCCCTTAATCGATTTCTTCTTGTTTCCAGATCAGCCCACGTTTGCATAAGCAGAACTCCGCAGGAGCGGCCGACCTGGAGAAGATCGAGGAGGTGCCGCCCCCCTCGGCGAGGATCCTCGCCACCTCCTCGTCACCCATCCAATGCACGCTTTCCATATCTGTCGATTCTTTATTACACTAACAAAGGAAAATCGAGGGGGAACTAAGGGGGGGAATTATAATCAAAAAATAAATCAATTAGGGAGGGGGTGTGTTAACCACAGGGTGTTTCGTATAAGACTTGAAATATTAATTCAGATTTGGCGGTTCCCTCGGAAAATGTGTTTTGATTAAATATTTATTGAAATCGATGCGATGGCGAACATATGCTTCGGATAATCGAGTAATCGGGGCGGATAAGTCGAAGTGTATATTGGGATATAATTCCGAAATATCTGTCTACCTTTGCGGCCATAGTTTACTCAGCTAATTGCGGTACTCTCCGAAATTTTCTGATTTTTGAAAAAGTGAAAACACATTTTTTTATAACTTCCTAAAGTACACATTATATCCATAAAACAATTTTAGATTTGCTTCGTAGAAACCTTTTTTGTTATTTTGCGAACAAAATTTTGAAATTCTACTGATGTCTATAAATAGACCTCCTTTTTTGGAATTTGAAATTCGAAAAGATAAACTACTTAATTTCGAAGTGAACTTGCGTGAAATGCTGGGGCTATATTTTTGGAAATTTTGAAAAATTAACTCCAATAATTTTCGAAATATCATGTTTTTTTGATATAACTGATTTCTATACAATTCATAGCCCTACAGTATACGTTTAACCCAAAATAATTCATATATACTTGACATCCCATCTTTCGTTTATGATAAAATAGACCAGGGTCGATAATTTTTAAGACCAAAAAAAATTATAGTAGGATGAAACCCATTGGAAAAGGTAGAGAATATAACAAAAATGAAAGGAAAAATAAATTACGGGCGATCTGAGGTCGGGAAGGGGGCTGGGGTGAGTATTTAAGGGTAAAAAACGGTTTAGCTCGATTTCCGGCAAAACTGCAAGCCCTATGAAAAAAAGTTAAATGGCAGAGTTGTAGGTAATAGAAAGTTCTACAACTTTTGTATCAACACTTTTTTCACATAACCTCGAAATTGTTGTGAAAAATTCAAATAACCAAGTTTTTGGTGTTTTATTTTTAGCTTTTGCAATTTTTTTTATTTTTTCACGAAATTTGGTGAAAACTTCCCTTTTTATGTCCCAAATATACAGTAATTTTTTTGATTTTAAATATTCAGTATTTCACCTTATTTTGACTTTATATCGAAAAAGCACTCTAATTTTCAATCGAAAATTCTCACGTCAAAATATCTGCTTTTTTAAAAAAGTCTGTGTGTTTTTTGTTCGTTGACATCTCTACTTTCTGATGGTAAAACAAAAATTATACATTACTATGGAAAATGTTCTCAGAAAATGCAAATAATGAAAAAAACTCGAATCCAAAAATTTGTTTTAATCATTATGGATAACTTTGAGCTATTTATTAAAATTTACACTTTAATTACTCGAAAAACGTGAGATGTCATGTTACATTGATAAACAAAAAAATTGCTAATCGAAATATATTACTATCATTAACAACCAATTAACATTAACCAATTAACCATCTACAATATTTTGAGAAAGTTTTAGAATCTTCTTTAAATTATATGCGTATATTCATTCATTGCTATTTTAAGATTACTTATATACCTGAGTGTCCGGAAAATTTTAGCCCTTCAAAAGGTAGCTGCAGCCGAGTTGCGTCCCGCGGTCAAAACAGCGGGGCATACGACAACTGAGCCCCGCGGTCAGAAAAATCCATATATGGAAAATTCCCACGGTAACGCTAATCCCACCCTACGATTTAGCCCCGGTATACCCCAAGGCCAAATGACAACTGAGCCCAGGATTAAAATTCCGAGTCCAGGATAAAAATAGTTAGGTAAGGGAGTAAGAAAATTACGGGAAATCCCATTTTTTTCACGATAACATTAAGTGCAAGAGGGCAAGGAAAATCAGTCAAGGAACAAATATCATGCCTTCCTTTTTTTGAACCGCCGGACGCACCTTTTTTAGATTTTTTAGACGTGACATTTTTTAGATGAAATCCCCTTTAAATCCTATTTTTAATATTTAGAACAACTATTTTCGCATGTTTTTTGCAATCTTGATGTTTCATGGATTTGTAATTTTTTTGTTTATCAATGTAACATGACATCTCACGTTTTTCGAGTAATTAAAGTGTAAATTTTAATAAATAGCTCAAAGTTATACATAATGATTAAAAAAAATTTTTGGATTCGAGTTTTTTTCATTATTTGCATTTTCTGAGAACATTTTCCATAGTAATGTATAATTTTTGTTTTACCATCAGAAAGTAGAGATGTCAACGAACAAAAAACACACAGACTTTTTTAAAAAAGCAGATATTTTGACGTGAGAATTTTCGATTGAAAATTAGAGTGCTTTTTCGATATAAAGTCAAAATAAGGTGAAATACTGAATATTTAAAATCAAAAAAATTACTGTATATTTGGGACATAAAAAGGGAAGTTTTCACCAAATTTCGTGAAAAAATAAAAAAAATTGCAAAAGCTAAAAATAAAACACCAAAAACTTGGTTATTTGAATTTTTCACAACAATTTCGAGGTTATGTGAAAAAAGTGTTGATACAAAAGTTGTAGACCTTTCTATTAACTACAACTCTGCCATTTAACTTTTTTTCATAGGACTTGCAGTGTTGCCGGAAATCGAGCTAAACCGTTTTTTACCCTTAAATACTCACCCCCGCCCCCTTTCCGACCTCAGATCGCCCGTAATTTATTTTTCCTTTCATTTTTGTTGTATTCTCTACCTTTTCCGATGGGTTTCATCCTACTATAATTTTTTTTCACTTTTTACCATTTTCAAAATTATCGACCGTGGTCTAAAAATTTTGAAAATCGAAATAGATTTTTGAAAAAATTCGCAAAACTTTTCTCTTTTTTTTTAATGAAGTGGGGGTTCAAAAATTAGGAATTTCGGGATGAAACTAGCGTAATAAGCCATTGCGACACTTTTTGGTCATCTGACCAAATTTGAATCCGCCAATTTCGGTCTTTCCTGAAATATGATTTTTTTTTTAAATTGAAACTTATTTTTCGAAACGTCATATCTCCGAAAATATACAATCGATCCAAAAAATTATTTTTTATTTGGGTTCGTGGGGTTTTTCTCTTGGATTTGCGACTGAAAATTGAAAAATCGAATTATGACGCATTATTGTCAAAAATTGCAAGGAACGAACATTTCTTCGAACGTTACATTCTTTACTGTCCAAAAGATGAACTTTCGAATTTCGAGATGAAACTAGTAGCATATTATCAGGCAATGCTTTTTGGCTACTTAACCAAATTTGAAGTCGCTAATTCCAATAGATTCCGAGATATTATGATTTTTTGAAAGTATATAAACAAACCTTCAAAAATTGGAAAAATTCGTAGAAACTGCCTTTCTCTCGGAATCGTTATGTTTTTCAGGTGCTCAGATATGTTGTTTAACCTTCAAAATTGCCAATTTAGTCAATTAAGTCTATAAACAAATGTAATAATTTTTATGGGTTTCATATCGATTTTCATCAATAAATCAAAATTTTGAATCAAGTAGAGTGATCAAAAAGAAGTTAAATAACTGATCAATTGATGATTTAAATATTAGGCCGCATTTGTAATTAAGTATTAATTGCAATTTTTGAAGCATCCAAATTGTATAAACCTTTACCGCAAATAGGTACATTTTCAGTTAAAATTATTATCCAGATCCCAATTAATGTTAATTTTACTGTTTTGTTAAATTATATTTGACCCCAGGAATTTGCTCACAATTCAAAGAAGCATTACTTTCAAACGACTTATACAGTTATAACTGAACAAAATGAACGTTTTTACGATGTTTTAGGTTAATAGCCTTAGTTTGTAAAGTAAATGGATTTTTGGTTTGTGGGAAATTTCCTTATATTTTTATATGAATCTTAAAGAACTGTATATTTTTAGCAAAACTGAATTTGACACATTCATCCCTTCTAAATTCCCTCACAAAATTCCTTATAACTCAAGTTAACTGTTTTATTAAGTCTACCGCAATATATATTACACAACTTGGTTTAAGCAAAAATCAGTAATAGTAGGTACTGAAAACTAGACTTTTCGAGGGATCGCCACATCTGAAACCTTCTCATGAGACGCCCGGTATAAACCTTCCCTTTGCGAGGGAAGAAATCTGTTTCTCGTGTAGTTCAAAGAGCACAAATCATACTTTTTTCCGGTACGATAAGCAATTCTGATAAAAGAAAGTTAAATGTGTCCTTCAAGAGAAGACTTAGAATTTTACATTGATTGTACTGTTTATTTTCCCTTTTTAAAGAGATCTACTTTTTAGAAGTAGTAAATGTGAACGAATCCACTGTTTATTAAGAGAAGAAAGGTAGACAATCCCGAAAAATAATAATTAATATTAATGATAAACGACAGACTTTATTAAAAAAAAAACAAAATCAATGTTAATACGTTTAAATGAATATACATGTTGTTATCAGATTATTGTATAGATTTATCGACATTTTTTCTATTCAGATTTATGGGTTGGATTACTTATTGTAAATATACACATTGAAAGCTCCATCGCACGACTAATTGTTCCCTTAAACATCCGTCTAATGGCGAATTACTTCAATTACGTCATACGCGGAAAGAAAAAAGGTGAGATGACCTTCCGACATGGGTATTGTTATTATTTGTCAAATAAACAAACGGAGATTATTCAAAAAACGTCCGGGACGCTCTGACCAACAGGATGTGCTCGGTTCATTTGAATTTTCAGTAGGAACGTGGAAAACTCTTTACTTATTAATAAATGCATGGAATGCGTGGCCTTTATTTAACGTATTTCACGTATTTGTCTCTTCAATAACACATTACGCCAAGGATGAAAGTTAAAAATAATACATATAAGTGCTACAACGGTCGGAACCGTCGCTGGGGGATCACACAAGGGGGGAATTTGACAACTTTTAACAGTTTTGCGACAATGAAAATTCACCTTAAGGTGCGTGTGAGTGTTTATATTGACAATTAGACACTTTAAAGGTTACCATCGAGTCCAAATTGCAATATCGACGAACCCAATAACGTCGAGACGCTGTTTTTTCCTTAATAACTCAAACCTGAAATTAGATAACTCTCGGATCTGTCCCGGATGCGACGAAAATATATTTGCCATTTCTTATCACCTTGACTGTTGACTCGAGCGGCGACTGGAAACCTGTTCATCCTTTTCCGAATAAATAATCGATAACATTATGAAAATTTCACAGTTGATCTTTTTAATTTATGCCCAATTAAGCCCATCAGCGATCATCATCTACCATTATAATTGGTAATAATGGCCGTCGTGCTTTATTAGACGTCTTCGAACGTCACGGTGACCCAGATCCGAGGAGGCACAGGTGGGGTCAAGGTTCATCCTTAATCTTCGCGAAACAATAGAATTATTCGAATGTTCACGATCAACGTATGTTTCGAGCAACTCGTGCCTATCTTCAAGGAGGAAACTGTTAGTTAAGTCAAGAAATATGAAAAATTTGACTTAAGGACGGATTCAATAATTGGATACTTCTAAAATGACATCACAGGATAATCAAATACTAACAGATTCCTATTTGTTTCGATGGAACAGGACATTGAAAACCCTTTGGACTAAGCTATTTGAAGGTTTGAAGCGACTTGACAGCCTGGACCTTTCAACAAATGACATTTAAACCTCTTAGTACAACCAGTAAGATTCCTTAGGCATAAGCTTTTAAATAGCTTAAGCTTATTTTCTATCTTATCCAAACGACGCTTATAACTTCTGCATCAAAAACTAAACCATTTTCTGTCAGGTAATAATCCACACTTATGGGTTGTTTCAAGCAACCTTAGGTCTAATTAAGCTCTTCTAGCTCGCTAAAATTGTTTTGAAAATCTATCAGATTCTTCCAAAGTTTATCGAATTTTAATGGGTTACGCCTTACATGAGAAATTGGACCAGTTTGCCTCTTAGGATCAGCCTTCAAATTTCAAATTAGAAAAACTGATCTTAGCCTGCCTGGATTGTCATCAAAAGTTCATCAGGCAGTCCTAAAGAGTGTTTCCAAAGATTCAGCTTAACATAAAGATTGTTTCTAATTTTATAAAACTGCTTTAAGCATTTTCCTTTAGGCACCCAAATCCCTTAAACGAAAAACTAAATTTATTTTCTGCATAAAATGCCAATTTACATTTTCAGAAAAATACAAGTACCCTCAAATATTGCTAGGAAGATCTTGGAACTGTTAAGCACATTAGAAACCTTGTGGGTAGTTTTAAGCAACCTTAGGGCTTTTTAAAGCTACCTAGCTAAAATTGTTTTGAAATCGTTTCAGTTATTTGCAAAGTTTTTTTAAACTTTAATGGATTACGCCCTACTTCAAAAATTAAACCAGTATACCTCTTAAGATCAGCCTTCAAATTTCAAATTAGAAAAACTAATCTTAGCTTGCCTGGGTTGCTATTAAGAGGTCCTCAGACATTCCCAAAGAGGTTTTCCAATGGTTCAGCTTAACATAAAGGTAATTTCTAATTTTTTTAAATATTTTTAGGTATTTTACATTCATTTTCAGGTTTGGTAGGAATGTTTAACGTTTGCCTAGGTTTCCCCTAGGACACCCAAATCTTTAACGTAAAACACTAAATTTATTTTCCGCTCAAAATGCCAACCTAAGTTTTCAGGAAAATACAACTACCCTCAAACATTACTAGGAAGATCTTGGAAATGTTATGCACATGAGAAACCTTGTGGGTAGTTTCAAGCAACCTTAGGACTCTTTGAAACGTCTTTCTAGCTCACTAAAATTGTTTTAAACTCTTGCAGGTTGCTCCAAAGTTTTGCAAATTTTATTAGATCACGCCCTATGTGAAAAATTGAACCAGTTTGTCTCTTAGAATCATCATGCAAACTTCAAATTGTAAAAACTAATCTTAGCCTGCCTGAGTTGCCATTAGAAGTTCTTTAAGCACTCCCAGAAAGGTGTTTCAAAGATTTAGAATAACATTAAGGCTGTCTATAATTTTCCAGAATGTTTTCAGGTAATATACATACATTTTCGGGTTTCGTAGGAATGTTTGACGTTTGCCTAGGTTTTCCATAGGACACCCAAATCCTTAACATAAAACACTAAATTTATTTTCTCCTTAAAATGCCAACCTAAGTTTCAGGAAGATACCACTACCCTCAAACATTGCTAGGAAGATCTTGGAACTGTTAAGCACATTAGAAACCTTGTGGGTAGTTTCAAGCAACCTTAGGACTCTTTAAAACATCTTCTAGCTCACTAAAATTGTTTTAAACAGTTGTAAGATGCTCCAAAGTTTTGCAAATTTTATTAGATTACGCCTTATCTGAAAAACTGAACCAGGTTACTCCTTAAGATCAGCATGCAAACTTCAAATTGGAGAAAATTATCCTAGCCTGCATGGGTTACCATTAACAGTTCCTCAGGTACTATTAAAGAAGTCATTCAAAGGTTCAGCTCAACATTAAGTTTTTGATAATGTTACAGAATGTTTTCAGGCATTTTACATATATTTTCAGGTTTCGTAGGACTTTTTGACGTTCGCCTAGGTTTCCCATAGGGCACCCAAATCCTTAACATAAAACACTAAATTTATTTTCTGCTTAAAATGCCAACCTTAGTCTTCAGGAAGATACAACTACTCTTAAACACTACTAGGAAGATCTTTGAAGTGTTAAGCACATGAGAAACCTTGTGGGTAGTTTCTAGCAACCTTAGGACTCTTCGAAACTTCTTTCTAGCTCACGAAAATTGTTTTAAACACTTGTAGGTTGCTCCAAAGGTTTGCAAATTGTGTTAGATTGCGCCTTATGTGAAAAATTGAAGCTTTTTGCCTCTTCAGACGAGCTTGCAAACTTCAAATTGGAGAAAATAATCTTATCCTGCCTGGGTTGCCATTAACAGGTTTTCCAAAGGACACCCAAATCCCTTACACAAACAACAAAATTTATTTTCTGCATAAAATGTCAACCTAAGTTTTCAGGAAGATACAACTACCCTCAAACATTGCTAGGAAGATATTGGAAGTGTTAAGCACATGAAAAACCTTGTGAGTAGTTTCAAGCAACCTTTAAAACATCTTCCAGCTCACTAAGATTGTTTTAAACTCTTGCAGGTTGCTCCAAAGTTTTGCAAATTTTATTAGATTACCCTTCAAGTGAAAAATTGAACCAGGTTGCTTCTTAAGATCAGCATGAAAACTTCAAATTGAAGAACATTATCCTAGCCTGCCTGGGTTACCATTAACAGTTCCTCAGGTACTATCAAAGAAGTCTTTCAAAGATTCAGCTCAACATTAAGTTTTTGATAATGTTATAGAATGTTTTCAGACATTTTACATACATTTTGAGGTTTCGTAGGAATGTTTGACGTTCGTCTAGGTTTCCCATAGGGCACCCAGATCCTTAACATAAAATACTAAATTTATTTTCTGCTTAAAATACCAACCTAAGTTTTTAGGAAGATACAACTACTCTCAAACACTACTAGGAAGATCTTGGAAGTGTTAAGTACATGAGAAACCTTGTGGGTAGTTTCAAGCAACCTTAGGACTCTTTGAAACGTCTTTCTAGCTCACTAAAATTGTTTTAAACACTTGTAGGTTGCTCCAAAGGTTTGCAAATTTTATTAGATTGCGCCTTATGTGAAAAATTGAACCAGGTTGCTTCCTAATATCAGCATGCAAACTTCAAATTGGAAAAAATAATCTTAGCCTGTCTGGGTTGCCATTAACAGTTCCTCAGGTACTATCAAAGAAGTCTTTCACAGGTTCAGCTCAACATTACATTTTTGATAAATGTATAGAATGTTTCCAGGCATTTTACATACATTTTCAGGGCTCGTAGGAATGTCTGACGTTCACCTAGGTTTTCCATAGGACACCCAAATCCTTAACATAAAAACTAAATTTATTTTCTGCTTAAAATGCCAACCTAAGTTTCAGGAAGATACCACTCCCCTCAAACATTGCTATGAAGATCTTGGAAGTGTTAAGCACATGAAAAACCTTGTGGGTAGTTTCAAGCAACCTTTAAAATATCTTCCAGCTCACTAAAATTGTTTGAAACACTTGCAGGTTGCTCCAAAGTTTTTCAAATTTGATTAGATTACGCCTTATGTGAAAAATTGAACCAGGTTGCTTCCTAAGATCACCATGCAAACTTCAAATTGGAGAAAATAATCTTAGCCTGTCTGGGTTGCCATTAACAGTTCCTCAGGTACTATCAAAGAAGTCTTTCACAGATTCAGCTCAACATTAAATTTTTGATAAATGTATAGAATGTTTTCAGGCATTTTACATACATTTTCAGGTTTCGTAGGAATGTCTGACGTTCGCCTAGGTTTTCCATAGGACACCCAAATCCTTAACATAAAACACAAAATTTATTTTCTGCTTAAAATGTCAACCTAAGTTTGATGAAGATACCACTACCCTCAAACATTGCTAGGAAGATCTTGGAAGTGTTAAGCACATGAAAAACCTTGTGGGTAGTTTCAAGCAACCTTTAAAATATCTTCCAGCTCACTAAAATTGTTTCAAACACTTGCAGGTTGCTCCAAAGTTTTTCAAATTTGATTAGATTACGCCTTATGTGAAAAATTGAACCAGGTTGCTTCCTAAGATCACCATGCAATTTTCAAATTGGAGAAAATAATCTTAGCCTGTCTAGGTTGCCATTAACAGTTCCTCAGGTACTATCAAAGAAGTCTTTCACAGGTTCAGCTCAACATTAAATTTTTGATAACTTTATAGAATGTTTTCAAGCATTTTACATACATTTTCAGGTTTCGTAGGAATGTCTGACGTTCGCCTAGGTTTTCCATAGGACACCCAAATCCTTAACATAAAACACTAAATTTATTTTCTGCTGAAAATGCCAACCTAAGTTTCAGGAAGATACCACTCCCCTCAAACATTGCTATGAAAATCTTGGAAGTGTTAAGCACATGAGAAACCTTGTGGGTAGTTTCAGGCAATCTTAGGACTCTTTGAAACGTCTTTCTAGCTCACTAAAATTGTTTTAAACACTTGTAAGATGCTCCAAAGTTTTGCAAATTTTATTAGATTACGCCTTATCTGAAAAACTGAACCAGGTTACTCCTTAAGATCAGCATGCAAACTTCAAATTGGAGAAAATTATCCTAGCCTGCCTGGGTTACCATTAACAGTTCCTCAGGTACTATTAAAGAAGTCATTCAAAGGTTCAGCTCAACATTAAGTTTTTGATAATGTTACAGAATGTTTTCAGGCATTTTACATATATTTTCAGGTTTCGTAGGACTTTTTGACGTTCGCCTAGGTTTCCCATAGGGCACCCAAATCCTTAACATAAAACACTAAATTTATTTTCTGCTTAAAATGCCAACCTAAGTTTTCGGGAAAATACAACTACACTCAAACATTGCTAGGAAAATTTAGGAAGTGCTAAGCATATGAAAAACTTTATGGGTAGTTTTAAGCTACCTTAAGTCACTTTAAAACATCTTCCAGCTCACTAAAATGGTATTAAACTCTTGCAGGTTGCTCCAAAATTTTGCAAATTTTATTACATTACGCCTTATCTGAAAAATTGAACCAGGTTGCTTCCTAAAATCAGCATGCAAACTTAAAATTGGATAAAATAATTTTAGCCTTCCTGGGTTGCCATTAACAGTTCCTCAGGTACTATCAAAGAAGTCTTTGAAATGTTCAACTTAACGTTAAGGTTGCTAATAATTTTTTAGAACGTTTCCAGGCATCTTACAAACATTTTCAGGTATTTAATACATTTGTGGTATTTTAAGGGGTTCTGGGTATCAATAAAACATCTTATACTTTATTGAAAATATTTGGGGACATCCAGGTTTTTTTCATTTCAGGTATTTCAGGTAACATTTTCAGATATTTAATACATTTGTGGTATTTTAAGGAGTTCCAGGTATCAATAAAACATCTTGTACTTTACTGAATATGTCTGGGGACATCCAGGTTTATGTAATCCTTATCAAATCTTATAGGATTGCGCTCAACCTGAGTAATTCATCCAATCTTCTCACCTAAGACCTGGCAGCAAGTTTCAAACCAATGAAATTATCTGTATCTATCTGGAGAGCCATCAGTAGTTCCCCAGGCATTCACAGCAAGCCCTTGTAAATGTTCAGCTTAATACAAAGCTTGTAGGTTATTTTCTACTTTTACCAAAATTGTTTCCAGCTAGTTTTAAAATATTTGCAGGTTTTGTAAGAACGTTTGGCATTTGCCCAGGATTACCAAACGACACCTGAATCCTCTACGCCACAAACTAATCAGGTTTTCTGTATAAAATATCATCCTAGGTCATCAGGATCAATCATCCTTAGGAAGATTTGGATAGTAGTCTCTTGGTTTGGTTGGTCTCAGGTATTGTTAGCAGCCTTGAAAACATTAGAACCTGTTCAGGTCTTTCCAAATTTGTTTGCCTAAGCTTTATACGAATGTTTGGAAACTTCGCTAGGTTTTAAACCCTTTAGAGTTGAAATTTGGTAAGTTATAGTTGTGTTTTTCACAGAAACAAATCAAGTGGACTGAAGTCTGGTATGATGATGTATCATTAAATAGGATGGGCGTTTTGGGGACATGTGTTTTTCTTAGTTAAACAGAACACATTTCGTTAAGTGAAATGAGGCAACATTCAACCCATAGCAGAAACAAAATCAATATTTGATTCACCATTTTCTTTCGAAAATCCTGTATAAGCACATTTAATCTAACCTTGACAATATGAGAACGGTCCCCACCGGCACGCACGCCTATGACATCAGAGCTCATCTTCTAATGCCAATAATGATGGAGATGCTAAGGACTTACGTAAACACGTCACGTGTGAGATATTAAGTCTAAACACGATCGGTGTACGAGAGGAAAGACATAATCTAAAAACAAAAAGATTACTCACACACACTCATTAGACATTTCGGGTAAGGCGAGTTAGTACTTTCTCCGGTTATTTTGCATTAAAGAGAAACGTTTTGGAGAGAAAACAACCGACAAAAAACTGATCCGAAGGCTAATGTCCTGATATCAAATGAAGTATTTTAGGATGGATCGTTAGAGAAGGTAATAAGACTGGTTTTGTTTATTAGATCCTGTCGTATCCTCGGTAGGTATATTATTATTTTTTGGAATTTATTTCGTAGATAGATGGTTTTGTACGTTCAATAACTTCTTGGAACAGGTTTTTCTAAATAATGCGCCACTTAGGGAAGGTAAGGGGAGGTAACCTACACACCACGTACCAAATTTCTTTGGAGACCTCATAAGTATCATTTATTAGAAGCTTGGCTGAGGTTCGTTGTATATAGGACAATGACTTTTATCTTTTTTTATTTTAATGGAACGTATTTGAAGCAAACTATTTCGAAACTACCAATTATTAGTTTGGGAAACGTTCCATTAAAAAGATAATACCTTTTGAAATTGCATTTTTTTATAGAATTGTTAAATTAAAAAATACCTGCGACCTTTTGAAAGGTCGCACATTCGCAGAACTGAAATTATCAGTGGACAGTAATTTCTTCTCTTCAATACCACTGAAGTGCCCTCTATACGATTTTCAGTAGATTTCACACAAAATTTTCGATAACTTACCTAAACCAAAACTCAAATAAACTAAAATACCCAAAAGAGACAGCCTTTGTTTTAATATATACATCTGACGGTGTCTCATGGTGTTTTGTACGAGGTGCATCTAGACTTCCTGTTTTTCGGTTTTCCAATATAGGGGACTCCTAAAAGGAAGTAATTGTCTTGATAATGTCCCCAATCCAGGGACGATACGTCGACTAATTAAGAGTACGATAAATACCTCCAGTTGACTCCAAACCTGTGTTTAATATTTGAGAGGGGCTTTACGAGAAAATCCTTTCGGTTTCATCAGTAGAACGCAATTTCTCAACTCTTAAACGTACAAAGATTTAGGAGAGACTTTCGCAAATATCGCTTTTGTATATTGAAAATAAACTTCTATAAAGCCTGTCAGAGCATTACGATGACGTAATTGACGAATTTGCAAAAAGTGATCGAAGAATCTAATTACAATGAAAATATGGTGAGTTTTTAAAAATTGCTTCCCTTACTTGAAATATCACCGCACGTCGCTGTTTCTTACTTTGGGTAGAAGTGGGTGAAACTACCCGTATTCCAAAATTATATTATTATATTAACTGAATGACTTGCACTAAAGCTTCTCAGAAATTCTAAAATCGAACTTTCCCCTACGACTCGTACGTCCGACATGTAGAACAGATCTAGCAAACTCCCGCCAGTCCTGTCAAATATTGTCACGGTCCCGTTATCAAAATTTCGAGTCTCTCCCAAAATTTCCGTAAGTAGTAGGAAAATCTGATAAATTCCGAAAATGGCGCTGTTCTGCGCGGACAAGGTGAGCCGCAGGAAGAGTCTGCTCTGCAACCTGCGCGAGATGGTCGACCAGCTCGGCAACGGCAACGGAGGAGGGGGCGGCGGAGGCTGCGCGAGCTGCTGCCCGCCCTGCGCGCCCGGCACCTGCCCCCCGCAGACGACGACCGTCCCGATCATGCCGCCCTGTCCGCCGTGCTGCGTCTGCGTGCCGCCCATCCTGCCGATATGCAAGCCGGTGCCGCCGCCCTGCGTGCCGGTCTGCGACCCGAACTGTCCGCCCGCCGAGCAGCCGTGCGTGCCGTGCAACCCGCCGCAGATGATGGTGTGCTACAAGGTGCCGAGAAGGAGCGGCGACAAGGGCACGTGCGACGCGACCGAGCTGCGCGCCAGCATACTGTACACGCACTGCGACTGCGTCAAGCACAACGGGCTGCAGGACTCGTGCCCGAAGAGGGGCCACGAGGGCCTCAGGGGGCTCACCGAGCAATGCGACGACAAGAAATCCGGCAAGCAACTCGAGGAGTACCAGTGCTACCCCGCCTACGTCAAGCTGCCCAGCATATGCGGACCGCCCCCTTGCTGCCCTCCACCCTCGTGCTGTCCCCCACCCTCGTGCTGTCCTCCACCCGCGTGTTGCCCTCCGCCCTCGTGCTGCCCGCCGCCGTCGTGTTGCATGCCGCCCTCGTGCTGCGGCCCGCCGTGCTGCCCGCCGATCTGCCCGCCGCCGTGCGTGCCGCTCGTCGCGCAGGCGCCCTGCCCGCCGCCGATCTGTCCGACGCCGCCCCCGATGGTCCCGATAGGGCAGGTCGTGCCCGTGGCGCCAGCGATGCCCGTGCCGATACCGTGCCCTGCGCCGCTGTGCTGCGCGCCGCCCTCCTCCGGCGTGCAGTGCTGCCCGCCGCCTTGCTGCCCGTGTCCGTGCTGATTGCCGCCCTCGATACGTTGTGGTGTCTATCGTCTAGTCGTTGTGATTCGGTAATAAAAAGTGAATGTCTCGAGTGTCGATGGTTCGTTCAGTTTTTTATTTTCGAATGTCGAAGGGTTTCCAGAGAGGCCCAAGTTAGTAGGTTCATTCTACGACCAGTTTTCAGTGAAAACACTATAGGTACTCTTTTTCCCAAGAAAGATAGACGCATATTTATGAGCTGGTCGTCAACAGAAGGATTTTTCATGTACCTGCATTTTTTCCTGTTTTTTTATAATTTTGAAGGGACCACCCTGTTTAGTGGTGTCAGAACAAAAGGTCCGAAGGCGAAGAAGTAGAAGGAGGTAAGAGATAAGCAGAAATCCGGCGAGCGGATATTGAGATGTCAGTGACGTTTCGCGTCTAAATAACCTTACTTCAACGAAAAATACCGTAATTATTGGTACTCCGTTATCCTAAATGACATTGCTACCTGCACTCCTATGACCTTGACGGTCAGCTCATTAATATGCGTCTACCTTGTTGGGAAAAAGAGCATAATTACCATTTACATTTACCATTTCCATTTTAAGAAATACCTAGACATATACTACAATATCTAGGCTGCGCGCGTCTCCAGTGGGTTATCGATGTTGCCAGATCCATCGTGTATTCTGAAGATAGTTGAAAATTGACAGCCATTCTCCTATCAGTCAGCTGATACATGACAGAAATATCTCATAACCGTAGACTTAATACATTAAGGACCATCCATAGCTAGGTACGCCTTGTTGAAGCTAAGGCAGCTTATGGAAAAGAAGTGTAAACAAAGATACTGCATTTGCACCGCCCTAAAAAAACTCTATTTCGATCATGCGCATAGCCCACCTCCAGATGCAAGTATCTCTCTCTAATTTCCCTTCATATCTATATATTCATTTGCGATAACTTATCTAAAATGTGATATCTCTCTTAATATCCATGTGACACTTAACACGAATCATAAAAATATATATGACACCTCTTAGCTCATTTCAGAGAACAGTGACAATTCGGCGGTGGTTAATCGAACGTAAGTACGATGTTATACTCGCCGTTATAAGCAAACATTTCTAAGTAGGTCATTTAAATACTGTAACGCGAAATGTAAATAACCAGCGTAAGCGTACTCCTTATCGGACCTAGGCCGCTCTGCCTAATTGGGCCATAAATACTCTTGGAGAACAATCGCGAATATTCAATTAAAGAAAGAATGATATATTACGTTCCGGGCCTTTCCAGAATAAATATTATTAGGGAAAAGAGGAATCGACTACTATCAAGAAGGTTCCGGAATACACTATTGAGAATATTTAAACACGGGTTGGCGGTCGGAGGGAATTAATAGACGAGAAGCCGCCGACTAGTGTAAACAGTGCGATAAACCGACTAGCGTTAAGTGTGTTATATAAATTAATTAGTTACGTAATAGTTTAAATAAATTAGGTAGTGTAGTGTGGAATTAGGACAGTGTAAATAAATTAGAATACACGTTACAATACTGTAACGTTTTTGCCTACGCGAAAATCACTACACTATTTGTCCCAATTAATTTATTTTACCTTACACTAACATTAACTACTAACACTTAATATTTAATTTATATCATCTCACTTAGTATCTAATTTATATTAACCACATTTATTTATCTTTACTTATCGACATCCGTCGACCAGTTTTCACGACTCCCGGCGAGTGTCCTCGTTTCGCTTTGAGGCCTGCTATTTATTTTGCCGCGTGGGAATTCCAGAAGGATCGACGAGGCTCCGGTCGGTTCTCGAATATTCCGCCACTTCCGGGAAATCCATCAGTTCGCCAAATTTACCTCATTATGAAGTTCCCAAAAGCGACACATTCCGACTGGTGCCTATCTTTAAGGCAGGCTGTTTCGTTACAATGTAATAATATAAATACAATAAAATCTCTTTTAAATCGTTGTTTTGGTTATCTCCTCACATTAATATAGCGAAATTTGAATGTTGGCGTGTAACTGGATGGTCAAAGTTTATTGTTATTGCTAAATCTAATAGAATAATTTTTTGGAAAATTGAAAAATGAATATCAAAAGTGACCAACGTGTTTCTTGAACTCCAGCGACCTTTCAACGTTTAGAAATAATAATAACTCATTTAAGGAGGTAAAAATAGTATTAATTACTGTATCACGCGGGATTTATCTACCCGTAAACAAGATGAATTGCTTTCTCATTACCATATCACAATCAAGTTGGCACTAATGCTAGGATTAGACAGAAGATTGAACTGCATTAATTTTATAGTGCTTGGTTATTATTGTTAACCTAATGATGAAGTGTCGTGTGCGTCATTTAAATGTGTGTCATTTTTGTCTTGTAAATGATTCAAAATATTATTTACTCTATTAAGGTAAATTTTATATTTCTTTTAAATCTTTGTTACATTTTTAATGCCTTGAGGTAGGGTTGAGCTCACAAACTGTACACTTCAGTTGGGATCACAACAAATTAATTACATTAAAAATGAAATAGCAAAGTTCAAATCCACAATTTTCAGCCAAATTGTATATTTTTGCAGTCATAAAAATTTTTAGTTTTCTTTTTGCAAAATCTACAGATTTCTCAAAGTTAATATTACTTTTCCCAATATACCCTGATACATTTCAATAGGTGAGGTCTATAGAGCTGCCACATCGCCCCTTCGTTCACGAACTTCTTCGGCCATTGTGTTCATATAAGCCTTGCGACTTCTATTATATTCAGTTGGTTATATTAATGAAATCCACAATGGTTCCCTACCTCATCTCTCCACTATCAAAGTTATATTTAGTCATTTAGCATTGTAAAAGAATTGTTTCTAAGATGCATTAATAACTGAACACCCCGAATGGCCTTAGGCGTGACAATATGAGAGTTATACGCTTAATTAATGTTTTCTCTGATCTGTTCCAAATTGTTTAATAACAAAAATGGAAACGAGATGGAATTTCTAGGATGCCTTCATTTTCTTCCAATGTTTTGTCGTTGTCAATGTCAGAAACATTAAATGTGTTACCTTTTTATGAACAATGTAGAGCTCTCAGAGAATTGAATTAAGAGTAGTAAAATCCTTCAAAAAGCAAAACAAGTTGTAGGTAAACAAGTTTTCTTAGTAAGTTCAAAAGTGTCAGGGCAAAGTACGTCTTAAGATGTCTTGGTCAATGTCAGGTATGTATTTCTTTTTGGATATATCACAATTACTCGATTCCGTTGCATAAGTCGGGGTAAATCTCTAATTTTCTTTTGGGAACATCCATTAGCGATCCCTTCAAAATAAATCTCTCCGCAATGGAGATAACGTCTCCGCTCGAGTCACGAAACTCACGACCGGCGGCTCTTTAGCGCAATTCGTTCTCTCGTCTTAAGAATTGCATAATAAACGTCATTAGAAATCAATTTACTCCTCAATGTCGTACCAACAATTTTCCTTCGATAATGTTACACCTTTTACGCCGAAGTGGTCGCAGTGAATTTTTAGATAATAAACGTTTTGCAAAAAGTTCATTTAAAGAGCAGAAAAAGTTACCGCTTCATTCTTGGTACGTAAACGGTAATAATGGAACTAATCGCAAATCTAAAAATTACCGACACGTCTCATCCTCATCTCTCCCTCTCACTCTCTTTATTATCTCACATCCTTTTGAGGCGAATTGAAGCGAAGGTTCCTTCGCGTCCCTTTCTTTTTCAATAACGCATCTTCCATTTGTAATGATCACAATTAGCATCGTGGGCCTTGATAAACGTGTGTACGTGTGTGTATAATTACTAGCGTTGCATCGCAAGGCTCTACGATCTTCAGGACTGGAGCAAGGTAACGGTTTACACCTAATTTAACTCAATTAGCTAGGCGTACGTGAGTTTGCTTATAAATAAACGTTTAGTCATGGTAATATCGTCGAGAGCCGTGAGTAATGGGCATAACCGAATTGCGGAATCAGTTTTATTGATATCGTTTCGCAACAGGATCCGAGAGTGTAAATTATGGAATAAAATTGCTCACTGCAAACGAACGTTGAGAGGTGTGAGTAATGAGCGTCTTTATAACCCACTAATGTGGACCTTAATCGAATTTAATTAATGTATTTGGCGTAACATATGGTGGTATAGCATAATGAACATATCCCCACAGCCCAAAAATGCACAGTACCCATCACTTTTTTGAGATTGGTATATTTGGACTGCGGATGCTGTGATGAACGTTTAGTAATAGCGAAAACGTGAAAAACTCGTGAAATATGTGTATTACTCATTTACCAACTCATTACTCAGTCTAGATAGATTTTTTGAAAACGACCAAATTTCAAATAAGTATGTGGTGTAAGTTATGTTGTGACATCGTGTAAGGAACCGTGGGTAATGAGCATATCCTATTGGCACATTCAGTTTTGTTACTAGTTTTTAAAAGCGATCTCTAAATCAACAAATCTCGACTAAAGTTGCGATGTGTTATAAAAACGTTTAATTACACCCAAGGTGTGAGTAATGAATATTTCTTTATAATCTACTATTGTGGCTTACTAATGTTTCAAAAATTGATCAAAAACGAATGAAATTGATGCATTTGACGTAAAGAGGATTCATAAAGAGCCGTGAATAATGAACATATCCTTACAGCCCAACAATACAAAATTGTTCATTTTTAAAGATGATCCAATTTTTCGAAATTGTCATATTTGGGCTAAGACTGCTTTATTATGAATAGAAGTTTAGTATGTAATACCAAAATCGTAAAAAGCCCGTGGATAATAACCCCCTAACTTTACACCAATCACTAAGGTGTAGATATTATTCTTATACGATTCAAAATAGAATTTTTTTATTATAAATGAAGGTTATCAAGAGAACGACAGAGTCGTGAATTATGTCCGTTTAGTTTTTTATTACTCACCTTTGAAACATCACTCAACTTATTTCCATTTTAGTTTCGGTACAAATCACCAGTTGTCCAATGGAATCGACATATTTGGTTTCGTGCGTTCTGTAATAAATAAACGTTTAGTCATACCAGCATTATGAACCGACCATATCATTTTAGTTTCGTTTATTACCATTTAGTAATAAATAAATCTTTAGTCACACCAAGATTGTACAGAGCCGTGGATAATAACTATAATAAATTAGTCTGTCAAATAATTTTATTACCCATCATTATTAAATCAGTATTAAATGAAATCTGGACTGGTTGATCATCACTATAACGATCTGGTATAAATTAGGTGAGTCGTTGTAGTATAATTTTCATTACGGTTGATTAAAAATAGATCAATTGTCACCAAAAAGGGTATCACCAACTGTCATCACAATGGTAATAATAATAACAATAACCAAAGTAACCGTAGTTAATTAGGTGAAATATATGCAATCGACATTACTTGGTGATCGTCGAAGTGATACGATTATAATTTTTAATCGGGCCGGTGATCGTCGAAGTGATACGATTATAATTTTTAATCGGGCCGTTAAATTTGATCGACAGATCGTGTAATACCTGAAACGGATTAATAGGATAGTCGAGGTAAGTTATTAATTTTAATGCAGATGTATGCAGAAGTAATTTAAATGTCGAAAAACAAATTAAATATTTTACCCACTGTGAGTTTCCTAGAAAGTTGTGACGTTACTTGCAACACTTTCCATTTCGAAAAGTACGATTTTTGAAATTTGAAAAGTTTGATTTCGCCATTGATTTTCGTCTCCAATTTATGAACAATAATTATTATTTTTTCTCTTTTGCCTCTTCGGTCGAGCTGTGGCTAATAACCATAACCTCCTAGTCAGTGTAATAACAATATTACCCAACACTCAAAACAGATTCATTGTTATTAAATCACTGTTAAATAAAATCTACGCTGAAAGACCATTGATTTAAATTAGATGAGTCGTCCTAATATGAATTTTCATTACTCCTAATTGGAAATAGATTTAGTATCACCGATTATAGTGATCGTCACTGAAGCGGTGTAATTATAATATGGTCCAGTGTTTAAGGTACTTTTAGTTACACGAGAAAATGGATCAAGCTGTTGGATTAATGATCGTTAATTGAGTGATTAATCACAAGAACGGTTCTATTACAATTTAGTGAATTATTGTAATATAAGTTTAATTTAATACAACAATTTATCTAATCACTGTTAAATGAAACATGCGCTGAAATATCATCACCAAAACGAACTAACTTAAATTTGGTGAGTTGTTCTAATATAAAATTTACGTTACTCTCGTTTGAACACAGATTTCTGTCACCAACTGTCGACTATAGTGATCGTTACTAAACCGGTCTAAGTGTAATTTGGTGAAGTGTTAAAAGTACTTTTTGTTGCACAAGAAAATGGATCAAGTTGTTGGATTAATGATCGTTAATTGAGTGATTAATCACTAGAACGGTTCTATTACAATTTAGTGAATTATCGTAATATAAATTTAATTTAATATAACAATTTATCTAATCACGGTTAAATGAAACATGCGCTGAAAAACCCATCACCAAAACGAACTAACTTAAATTTGGTGAGTTGTTCTAATATAAAATTTACGTTACTCTCGTTTAAACACAGATTTCTGTCACCAACTGTCGACTATAGTGATCGTTACTAAACCGGTCTAAGTGTAATTTGGTGAAGTGTTAAAAGTACTTTTTGTTGCACAAGAAAATGGATCAAGTTGTTGGATTAATGATCGTTAATTGAGTGATTAATCACTAGAACGGTTCTATTACAATTTAGTGAATTATCGTAATATAAATTTAATTTAATATAACAATTTATCTAACGGTTAAATGAAACATGCGCTGAAATACCATCACCAAAACGAACTAACTTAAATTTGGTGAGTTGTTCTAATATAAAATTTACGTTACTCTCGTTTAAACACAGATTTCTGTCACCAACTGTCGACTATAGTGATCGTTACTAAACCGGTCTAAGTGTAATTTGGTGAAGTGTTAAAAGTACTTTTTGTTACACAAGAAAATGGATCAAGCTGTTGGATTAATGATCGTTAATTGAGTGATTAATCACTAGAACGGTTCTATTACAATTTAGTGAATTATCGTAATATAAATTTAATTTAATACAACAATTTATCTAATCACTGTTAAATGAAACATGCGCTGAAATACCATCACCAAAACGAACTAACTTAAATTTGGTGAGTTGTTCTAATATAAAATTTACGTTACTTTCGTTTGAACACAGATTTCTGTCACCAACTGTCGACTACAGTGATCGTTACTAAACCGGTCTAAGTGTAATTTGGTGAAGTGTTGAAAGTACTTTTTGTTACACAAGAAAATGGATTAAGCTGTTGAATTAATGATCGTTAATTGAGCAATTAATCACTGAAACGGTTATATGAAAATTTGGTGCATTGTTGTGATATAAATATAATTTAATAAAATAATTTATCGAATCACAGTTAAATGAAACATGCGCTAAAATACCATCACCAAAACGAACTAACTTAAATTTGGTGAGTTGTTCTAATATAAAATTTACGTTACTCTCGTTTGAACACAGATTTAGTGTCACCATCTGTCGACTATAGTGATCGTTACTAAACCGGTCTAAGTGTAATTTGGTGAAGTGTTAAAAGTACTTTTTGTTACACAAGAAAATGGATCAAGCTGTTGGATTAATGATGGTTAATTGAGTGATTAATCACTAGAACGGTTCTATTACAATTTAGTGAATTATTGTAATGTAAATTTAATTTAATACAACAATTTATCTAATTACTGTTAAATGAAACATGCGCTGAAATACCATCACCAAAACGAACTAACTTAAATTTAGTGAGTTGTTCTAATATAAAATTTACGGTACTCTCGTTTGAACACAGATTTACTGTCACCAACTGTCGACTACAGTGATCGTTACTAAACCGGTCTAAGTGTAATTTGGTGAAGTGTTGAAAGTACTTTCTGTTACACAAGAAAATGGATCAAGCTGTTGGATTAATGATCGTTAATTGAGTGATTAATCACTAGAACGGTTCTATTACAATTTAGTGAATTATTGTAATATAAATTTAATTTAATACAACAATTTATCTAATCACTGTTAAATGAAACATGCGCTGAAATACCATCACCAAAACGAACTAACTTAAATTTAGTGAGTTGTTCTAATATAAAATTTACGATACTCTCGTTTGAACACAGATTTACTGTCACCAACTGTCGACTATAGTGATCGTTACTAAACCGGTCTAAGTGTAATTTGGTGAAGTGTTGAAAGTACTTTCTATTACACAAGAAAATGGATTAAGCTGTTGGATTAATGATCGTTAATTGAGTGATTAATCACTAGAACGGTTATATTACAATTTAGTGAATTATTGTAATATAAATTTAATTTAATACAACAATTTATCTAATCACTGTTAAATGAAACATGCGCTGAAATATCATCACCAAAACGAACTAACTTAAATTTGGTGAGTTGTTCTAATATAAAATTTACGTTACTCTCGTTTGAACACAGATTTAGTGTAACCATCTGTCGACTATAGTGATCGTTACTAAACCGGTCTAAGTGTAATTTGGTGAAGTGTTAAAAGTACTTTTTGTTACACAAGAAAATGGATCAAGCTGTTGGATTAATGATGGTTAATTGAGTGATTAATCACTAGAACGGTTCTATTACAATTTAGTGAATTATTGTAATGTAAATTTAATTTAATACAACAATTTATCTAATTACTGTTAAATGAAACATGCGCTGAAATATCATCACCAAAACAAACTAACTTAAATTTGGTAAGTTGTTCTAATATAAAATTTACGTTACTCTCGTTTGAACACAGATTTAGTGTCACCATCTGTCGACTATAGTGATCGTTACTAAACCGGTCTAAGTGTAATTTGGTGAAGTGTTGAAAGTACTTTTTATTACACAAGAAAATGGATTAAGCTGTTGAATTAATGATCGTTAATTGAGCAATTAATCACTGGAACGGTTATATGAAAGTTTGGTGCATTGTTGTGATATAAATATAATTTAATAAAATAATTTATCTAATCACAGTTAAATGAAACATGCGCTGAAATACCATCACCAAAACGAACTAACTTAAATTGGGTGAGTTGTTCTAATATAAAATTTACGTTACTCTCGTTTGAACACAGATTTACTGTCACCATCTGTCGACTATAGTGATCGTTACTAAACCGGTCTAAGTGTAATTTGGTGAAGTGTTAAAAGTACTTTTTGTTACACAAGAAAATGGATCAAGCTGTTTGATTAATGATAGTTAATTGAGTGATTAGTCACTAGAACGCTTATATTACAATTTAGTGAATTATTGTAATGTAAATTTAATTTAATACAACAATTTATCTAATCACTGTTAAATGAAACATGCGCTGAAATATCATCACCAAAACAAACTAACTTAAATTTGGTAAGTTGTTCTAATATAAAATTTACGTTACTCTCGTTTGAACACAGATTTAGTGTCACCATCTGTCGACTATAGTGATCGTTACTAAACCGGTCTAAGTGTAATTTGGTGAAGTGTTGAAAGTACTTTTTATTACACAAGAAAATGGATTAAGCTGTTGAATTAATGATCGTTAATTGAGCAATTAATCACTGGAACGGTTATATGAAAATTTGGTGCATTGTTGTGATATAAATATAATTTAATAAAATAATTTATCTAATCACAGTTAAATGAAACATGCGCTGAAATACCATCACCAAAACGAACTAACTTAAATTGGGTGAGTTGTTCTAATATAAAATTTACGTTACTCTCGTTTGAACACAGATTTACTGTCACCATCTGTCGACTATAGTGATCGTTACTAAACCGGTCTAAGTGTAATTTGGTGAAGTGTTAAAAGTACTTTTTGTTACACAAGAAAATGGATCAAGCTGTTTGATTAATGATCGTTAATTGAGTGATTAGTCACTAGAACGCTTATATTACAATTTAGTGAATTATTGTAATGTAAATTTAATTTAATACAACAATTTATCTAATCACTGTTAAATGAAACATGCGCCGAAATATCATCACCAAAACGAACTAACTTAAATTTGGTGAGTTGTTCTAATATAAAATTTACGTTACTCTCGTTTGAACACAGATTTACTGTCACCAACTGTCGACTACAGTGATCGTTACTAAACCGGTCTAAGTGTAATTTGGTGAAGTGTTGAAAGTACTTTTTGTTACACAAGAAAATGGATCAATCTGTTGGATTAATGATCGTTAATTGAGTGATTAATCACTAGAACGGTTCTATTACAATTTAGTGAATTATTGTAATGTAAATTTAATTTAATACAACAATTTATCTAATTACTGTTAAATGAAACATGCGCTGAAATGTCATCACCAAAACGAACTAACTTAAATTTGGTGAGTTGTTCTAATATAAAATTTACGTTACTCTCGTTTGAACACAGATTTCTGTCACCAACTGTCGACTATAGTGATCGTTACTAAACCGGTCTAAGTGTAATTTGGTGAAGTGTTAAAAGTACTTTTTGTTGCACAAGAAAATGGATCAAGTTGTTGGATTAATGATCGTTAATTGAGTGATTAATCACTAGAACGGTTCTATTACAATTTAGTGAATTATCGTAATATAAATTTAATTTAATATAACAATTTATCTAATCACGGTTAAATGAAACATGCGCTGAAATACCATCACCAAAACGAACTAACTTAAATTGGGTGAGTTGTTCTAATATAAAATTTACGTTACTCTCGTTTGAACACAGATTTACTGTCACCATCTGTCGACTATAGTGATCGTTACTAAACCGGTCTAAGTGTAATTTGGTGAAGTGTTAAAAGTACTTTTTGTTACACAAGAAAATGGATCAAGCTGTTGGATTAATGATCGTTAATTGAGGGATTAATCACTAGAACGGTTCTATTACAATTTAGTGAATTATCGTAATATAAATTTAATTTAATACAACAATTTATCTAATCACTGTTAAATGAAACATGCGCTGAAATACCATCACCAAAACGAACTAACTTAAATTTGGTGAGTTGTTCTAATATAAAATTTACGTTACTCTCGTTTGAACACAGATTTCTGTCACCAACTGTCGACTACAATGATCGTTACTAAACCGGTCTAAGTGTAATTTGGTGAAGTGTTGAAAGTACTTTTTGTTACACAAGAAAATGGATTAAGCTGTTGAATTAATGATCGTTAATTGAGCAATTAATCATTGAAACGGTTATATGAAAATTTGGTGCATTGTTGTGATATAAATATAATTTAATAAAATAATTTATCGAATCACAGTTAAATGAAACATGCGCTAAAATACCATCACCAAAACGAACTAACTTAAATTTGGTGAGTTGTTCTAATATAAAATTTACGTTACTCTCGTTTGAACACAGATTTAGTGTCACCATCTGTCGACTATAGTGATCGTTACTAAATCGGTCTAAGTGTAATTTGGTGAAGTGTTAAAAGTACTTTTTGTTACACAAGAAAATGGATCAAGCTGTTGGATTAATGATGGTTAATTGAGTGATTAATCACTAGAACGGTTCTATTACAATTTAGTGAATTATTGTAATGTAAATTTAATTTAATACAACAATTTATCTAATTACTGTTAAATGAAACATGCGCTGAAATATCATCACCAAAACAAACTAACTTAAATTTGGTAAGTTGTTCTAATATAAAATTTACGTTACTCTCGTTTGAACACAGATTTAGTGTCACCATCTGTCGACTATAGTGATCGTTACTAAACCGGTCTAAGTGTAATTTGGTGAAGTGTTAAAAGTACTTTTTGTTACACAAGAAAATGGATCAAGCTGTTGGATTAATGATGGTTAATTGAGTGATTAATCACTAGAACGGTTCTATTACAATTTAGTGAATTATTGTAATGTAAATTTAATTTAATACAACAATTTATCTAATTACTGTTAAATGAAACATGCGCTGAAATATCATCACCAAAACGAACTAACTTAAATTTGGTGAGTTGTTCTAATATAAAATTTACGTTACCCTCGTTTGAACACAGATTTACTGTCACTATCTGTCGACTATAGTGATCGTTACTAAACCGGTCTAAGTGTAATTTGGTGAAGTGTTGAAAGTACTTTTGGTTACACAAGAAAATGGATCAAGCTGTTGGATTAATGATCGTTAATTGAGTGATTAATCACTAGAACGGTTCTATTACAATTTAGTGAATTATTGTAATATAAATTTAATTTAATACAACAATTTATCTAATCACTGTTAAATGAAACATGCGCCGAAATATCATCACCAAAACGAACTAACTTAAATTTGGTGAGTTGTTCTAATATTAAATTTACGTTACTCTCGTTTGAACACAGATTTACTGTCACCAACTGTCGACTACAGTGATCGTTACTAAACCGGTCTAAGTGGTCTAAGTGTAATTTGGTGAAGTGTTGAAAGTACTTTTTGTTACACAAGGAAATGGATCAAGCTGTTGGATTAATGATGGTTAATTGAGTGATTAATCACTAGAACGGTTCTATTACAATTTAGTGAATTATTGTAATGTAAATTTAATTTAATACAACAATTTATCTAATTACTGTTAAATGAAACATGCGCTGAAATATCATCACCAAAACAAACTAACTTAAATTTGGTAAGTTGTTCTAATATAAAATTTACGTTACTCTCGTTTGAACACAGATTTACTGTCACCATCTGTCGACTATAGTGATCGTTACTAAACCGGTCTAAGTGTAATTTGGTGAAGTGTTAAAATACTTTTTGTTACACAAGAAAATGGATCAAGCTGTTTGATTAATGATCGTTAATTGAGTGATTAGTCACTAGAACGCTTATAATACAATTTAGTGAATTATTGTAATGTAAATTTAATTTAATACAACAATTTATCTAATCACTGTTAAATGAAACATGCGCCGAAATATCATTACCAAAACGAACTAACTTAAATTTGGTGAGTTGTTCTAATATAAAATTTACGTTACTCTCGTTTGAACACAGATTTACTGTCACCAACTGTCGACTACAGTGATCGTTACTAAACCGGTCTAAGTGTAATTTGGTGAAGTGTTAAAAGTACTTTTGGTTACACAAGAAAATGGATTAAGCTGTTGGATTAATGATCGTTAATTGAGTGATTAATCACTAGAACGGTTCTATTACAATTTAATGAATTATTGTAATATAAATTTAATTTAATACAGCAATTTATCTAATCACTGTTAAATGAAACATGCGCTGAAATACCATCACCAAAACGAACTAACTTAAATTTAGTGAGTTGTTCTAATATAAAATTTACGGTACTCTCGTTTGAACACAGATTTACTGTCACCAACTGTCGACTACAGTGATCGTTACTAAACCGGTCTAAATGTAATTTGGTGAAGTGTTGAAAGTACTTTCTGTTACACAAGAAAATGGATTAAGCTGTTGGATTAATGATCGTTAATTGAGTGATTAATCACTAGAACGGTTCTATTACAATTTAGTGAATTATTGTAATATAAATTTAATTTAATACAACAATTTATCTAATCACTCTTAAATGAAACATACGCTGAAATACCATCACCAAAACGAACTAACTTAATTTGGTGAGTTGTTCTAATATAAAATTTACGTTACTCTCGTTTGAACACAGATTTACTGTCACCAACTGTCGACTATAGTGATCGTTACTAAACCGGTCTAAGTGTAATTTGGTGAAGTGTTAAAAGTACTTTTGGTTACACAAGAAAATGGATCAAGCTGTTGGATTAATGATCGTTAATTGAGTAATTAATCACTAGAACGGTTCTATTACAATTTAGTGAATTATCGTAATATAAATTTAATTTAATATAACAATTTATCTAATCACTGTTAAATGAAACATGCGCTGAAATATCATCACCAAAACGAACTAACTTAAATTTGGTGAGTTGTTCTAATATAAAATTTACGTTACTCTCGTTTGAACACAGATTTACTGTCACCAACTGTCGACTATAGTGATCGTTACTAAACCGGTCTAAGTGTAATTTGGTGAAGTGTTGAAAGTACTTTTTGTTACACAAGAAAATGGATTAAGCTGTTGGATTAATGATCGTTAATTGAGTGATTAATCACTAGAACGGTTCTATTACAATTTAGTGAATTATCGTAATATAAATTTAATTTAATATAACAATTTATCTAATCACGGTTAAATGAAACATGCGCTGAAATATCATCACCAAAACGAACTAACTTAAATTTGGTGAGTTGTTCTAATATAAAATTTACGTTATTCTCGTTTGAACACAGATTTACTGTCACCAACTGTCGACTATAGTGATCGTTACTAAACCGGTCTAAATGTAATTTGGTGAAGTGTTGAAAGTACTTTCTGTTACACAAGAAAATGGATTAAGCTGTTGGATTAATGATCGTTAATTGAGTGATTAATCACTAGAACGGTTCTATTACAATTTAGTGAATTATTGTAATATAATTTTAATTTAATACAACAATTTATCTAATCACTGTTAAATGAAACATGCGCTGAAATACCATCACCAAAACGAACTAACTTAAATTTAGTGAGTTGTTCTAATATAAAATTTACGGTACTCTCGTTTGAACACAGATTTACTGTCACCAACTGTCGACTATAGTGATCGTTACTAAACCGGTCTAAATGTAATTTGGTGAAGTGTTGAAAGTACTTTCTGTTACACAAGAAAATGGATTAAGCTGTTGGATTAATGATCGTTAATTGAGTGATTAATCACTAGAACGGTTCTATTACAATTTAGTGAATTATTGTAATATAAATTTAATTTAATACAACAATTTATCTAATCACTCTTAAATGAAACATACGCTGAAATACCATCACCAAAACGAACTAACTTAATTTGGTGAGTTGTTCTAATATAAAATTTACGTTACTCTCGTTTGAACACAGATTTACTGTCACCAACTGTCGACTATAGTGATCGTTACTAAACCGGTCTAAGTGTAATTTGGTGAAGTGTTAAAAGTACTTTTGGTTACACAAGAAAATGGATCAAGCTGTTGGATTAATGATCGTTAATTGAGTAATTAATCACTAGAACGGTTCTATTACAATTTAGTGAATTATCGTAATATAAATTTAATTTAATATAACAATTTATCTAATCACTGTTAAATGAAACATGCGCTGAAATATCATCACCAAAACGAACTAACTTAAATTTGGTGAGTTGTTCTAATATAAAATTTACGTTACTCTCGTTTGAACACAGATTTACTGTCACCAACTGTCGACTATAGTGATCGTTACTAAACCGGTCTAAGTGTAATTTGGTGAAGTGTTGAAAGTACTTTTTGTTACACAAGAAAATGGATTAAGCTGTTGGATTAATGATCGTTAATTGAGTGATTAATCACTAGAACGGTTCTATTACAATTTAGTGAATTATCGTAATATAAATTTAATTTAATATAACAATTTATCTAATCACGGTTAAATGAAACATGCGCTGAAATATCATCACCAAAACGAACTAACTTAAATTTGGTGAGTTGTTCTAATATAAAATTTACGTTATTCTCGTTTGAACACAGATTTACTGTCACCAACTGTCGACTATAGTGATCGTTACTAAACCGGTCTAAATGTAATTTGGTGAAGTGTTGAAAGTACTTTCTGTTACACAAGAAAATGGATTAAGCTGTTGGATTAATGATCGTTAATTGAGTGATTAATCACTAGAACGGTTCTATTACAATTTAGTGAATTATTGTAATATAAATTTAATTTAATACAACAATTTATCTAATCACTGTTAAATGAAACATGCGCTGAAATACCATCACCAAAACGAACTAACTTAAATTTAGTGAGTTGTTCTAATATAAAATTTACGGTACTCTCGTTTGAACACAGATTTACTGTCACCAACTGTCGACTATAGTGATCGTTACTAAACCGGTCTAAATGTAATTTGGTGAAGTGTTGAAAGTACTTTCTGTTACACAAGAAAATGGATTAAGCTGTTGGATTATTGATCGTTAATTGAGTGATTAATCACTAGAACGGTTCTATTACAATTTAGTGAATTATTGTAATATAAATTTAATTTAATACAACAATTTATCTAATCACTCTTAAATGAAACATACGCTGAAATACCATCACCAAAACGAACTAACTTAATTTGGTGAGTTGTTCTAATATAAAATTTACGTTACTCTCGTTTGAACACAGATTTACTGTCACCAACTGTCGACTATAGTGATCGTTACTAAACCGGTCTAAGTGTAATTTGGTGAAGTGTTAAAAGTACTTTTGGTTACACAAGAAAATGGATCAAGCTGTTGGATTAATGATCGTTAATTGAGTAATTAATCACTAGAACGGTTCTATTACAATTTAGTGAATTATCGTAATATAAATTTAATTTAATATAACAATTTATCTAATCACTGTTAAATGAAACATGCGCTGAAATATCATCACCAAAACGAACTAACTTAAATTTGGTGAGTTGTTCTAATATAAAATTTACGTTACTCTCGTTTGAACACAGATTTACTGTCACCAACTGTCGACTATAGTGATCGTTACTAAACCGGTCTAAGTGTAATTTGGTGAAGTGTTGAAAGTACTTTTTGTTACACAAGAAAATGGATTAAGCTGTTGGATTAATGATCGTTAATTGAGTGATTAATCACTAGAACGGTTCTATTACAATTTAGTGAATTATCGTAATATAAATTTAATTTAATATAACAATTTATCTAATCACGGTTAAATGAAACATGCGCTGAAATATCATCACCAAAACGAACTAACTTAAATTTGGTGAGTTGTTCTAATATAAAATTTACGTTATTCTCGTTTGAACACAGATTTACTGTCACCAACTGTCGACTATAGTGATCGTTACTAAACCGGTCTAAATGTAATTTGGTGAAGTGTTGAAAGTACTTTCTGTTACACAAGAAAATGGATTAAGCTGTTGGATTAATGATCGTTAATTGAGTGATTAATCACTAGAACGGTTCTATTACAATTTAGTGAATTATTGTAATATAAATTTAATTTAATACAACAATTTATCTAATCACTGTTAAATGAAACATGCGCTGAAATACCATCACCAAAACGAACTAACTTAAATTTAGTGAGTTGTTCTAATATAAAATTTACGGTACTCTCGTTTGAACACAGATTTACTGTCACCAACTGTCGACTATAGTGATCGTTACTAAACCGGTCTAAATGTAATTTGGTGAAGTGTTGAAAGTACTTTCTGTTACACAAGAAAATGGATTAAGCTGTTGGATTATTGATCGTTAATTGAGTGATTAATCACTAGAACGGTTCTATTACAATTTAGTGAATTATTGTAATATAAATTTAATTTAATACAACAATTTATCTAATCACTCTTAAATGAAACATACGCTGAAATACCATCACCAAAACGAACTAACTTAATTTGGTGAGTTGTTCTAATATAAAATTTACGTTACTCTCGTTTGAACACAGATTTACTGTCACCAACTGTCGACTATAGTGATCGTTACTAAACCGGTCTAAGTGTAATTTGGTGAAGTGTTAAACGTACTTTTGGTTACAGAAGAAAATGGATCAAGCTGTTGGATTAATGATCGTTAATTGAGTGATTAATCACTAGAACGGTTCTATTACAATTTAGTGAATTATCGTAATATAAATTTAATTTAATATAACAATTTATCTAATCACGGTTAAATGAAACATGCGCTGAAATACCATCACCAAAACGAACTAACTTAAATTTGGTGAGTTGTTCTAATATAAAATTTACGTTATTCTCGTTTGAACACAGATTTACTGTCACCATCTGTCGACTATAGTGATCGTTACTAAACCGGTCTAAGTGTAATTTGGTGAAGTGTTAAAAGTACTTTTTGTTACACAAGAAAATGGATCAAGTTGTTGGATTAATGATCGTTAATTGAGTGATTAATCACAAGAACGGTTCTATTACAATTTAGTGAATTATTGTAATATAAATTTAATTTAATACAACAATTTATCTAATCACTGTTAAATGAAACATGCGCTGAAATACCATCACCAAAACGAACTAACTTAAATTTGGTGAGTTGTTCTAATATAAAATTTACGTTACCCTCGTTTGAACACAGATTTGTCACCAACTGTCGACTACAGTGATTGTTACTAATACGTTCTAAGTATAATTTGGTGACTTGTTTAAAGTATTACACAAGAAAATGGATTTAGCAGTTAAATCACCGATCATTAATTTGAGCAATCAATCACTAGAATTCAGTGAATTGTTGTAATTCCATTTTAGTTCCTCTTCTCTCGAAGAGGATCAACAATTATCACTACAATCGTAAATATACAATAATAACCAAAGACCCTTGAAGTTAATATCGTGATCTGTTTGATCTTGATTAACGCCGAAGTGATACGATTATAATTTTTAACCGGGCCCGTTAAATTTGATGGACAGGTCGTGTAATACCAACAGGATGTCACCCGAGGATAGTCGAGGTAAGTTATTAATTGTATTGTAGATGGATTAGGTTTCAAGGATGAGCCGCCTCCTTGTCCTTTATTTAGAAGTAATTTAAATGTCGAAAAACGAGTTAAAAATGTTGAGGTACCTATTTCGCTCGGAAAATTTGGAAAATATGACGTTAGTAGAAATCACATTTTATTTTTCGAAAATTACGATTTTCCACAGTGAATTTCAAAAATTCACCACGTGCCTAATTTTCGAAAAACAATTATTTTTTCTCTCTCACATTTTCGAAGGTCGAGTCGTTTTTTCGCGCACATCACGGATCCCCCGTTCCTCTCTCTCTCTCTTTCTCTCTATCTCGTTCTTTCTCAGCCGACAGATCCGACATAGTGCACGTCGAAAAGTGTATAAATATAAGAGGAAGGCTCTCTCGCTCTCTTCTGTACAGAAGATCCGTCGCGCGTATTTCGATTCGTACCACATAGTACCAAGTCGTACAACGTAACGAAAAGAGTAATTTCACATATATGAGTGTGGGTGTGGTGACGTCGCTACCATCCAGTTCGTGAGACGAGAAGGAGGATTCAAGGTGAATTTTTGGATTTGGGGAGGAATTTTGGTATTGTTTCGGGGAGTGTCGGGTTTCGCGCTTCGACAGACGTTGAGGTCTCGAATTTCAGGACGTTCGGCTCAAAAAGACTTTTGGACTTTAAATTTACTCAAGTGTTACTTAAAATGGGAATGCTGTAAGGAGCAAATTCAGGACGTTCAGTTCAAAAATAATTTTGACTTTAAAATTTACTCGGTTGCTGCTCAAATTAGGAATGCTGTACGGAGCAATATAAGGACGTTCGGCTCAAAGAGACATTTGGCGTTAAAGCTTACTCAGGTGTTGCTTAAATTAGGACTGCTGTTGGGAGCAATTTCATTACGTTGCTTAAAGGTTCATTCTAGTGCGGCTTAAATTAAAAATGCTGAATGGAGTAATTTCAGGACATCGGCTCAAAATGACTTTTGGGCCTTAAAGTTTACTTAGGTGTTGCTTAAATTACGATTGCTCTTTAGACTAATTTCAGGGCGTTTGGTTCATTAAGACTTTGGGCCTTAAAATTTTTCTCAAGTGTTGCTTAAATTGGGGATGCTGTACTGAACAATTTCTGGACGTTCGGCTCAAAAGGAATTTTGGCTTTAAAGTTTACACAGGTGTTGCTTAAATTACGAATGCTCTTTAGAGTAATTTCAGAACGTATGGTTCAATAATACTTTGCGCCTTAAAGTTTTTCTCAAGTGTTGCTTAAATTGGGAATGCTGTACTGAGCAATTTCAGGACGTTCAGTTCAAATAGACTTTTGGCCTTAAAGTTTACTCAAGTGTTGCTTAAATTAAGAGTGCTATATGGAGCAATTCCAGGACGTGCGGTTCAAAAAGACTTTTGGCTTTAAAATTTACTCAAGTATTGCTTAAGTTAGTACTACTGTATGGATAAAATTCAGGACGTTCGGTTCAAAAAGACTTTTGGCCTTAAAATTTACTCTAGTGTTGCTTAAATTACAATTGCTGTACGGGGCAATTTCAGGCGTGCGGCTCAAAACGACTTTTGGCCTTTAAATTTACTCGTGCTGCTTAAATTAGGAATGCTGTATAGAGGAATTTCAGGACGTTCGATGCAATAAGACTTTTAGCCTTAAAATTTATTCAAGTGTTGCCTAAATTAGGAATGCTGTAAGAGCAATTTAGGGCTGCTGTAGAGAGTAATTTCAGGAGGTTCAGTTCAAATAGACTTTTTGCCTTAAAATTTATTGAAGCGTTGTTTAAATCAATAATACAGTACGGAGCAATTACGGGACGTTCGGCTTTAAAGGACATTTGGCTTTAAAATTTACTCAAGTGTTACTTAAGTTAGAAATGCTGTACTGAGTAATTTCAGGACGTTTGGTTCAAAAATACTTTTGGCCTTAATATTTACTCAAGTGTTGCTAAAATTGGGAATGCTGTATGTAGGTTTCAGGACGTTCGGTTCAAAAAACTTTTGGACTCAAAATTTACTTAAGTGTGTTGCTTAAGTTAGGAATACTGTGTAGAGTAATTTCAGAACGTTCGATTCAATAAGACTTATGGCCTTAAAATTTACTCAGGTGTTGCTTCAATTAGGAATGCTGTTTAGATTTCAGTACTTTCGGTTCAATAAGACTTTTGGGCTTAAATTTTACTCAGATGTTGCTTAAGTTAGGAATGCAATTTCAATAGGAATAGCAATAGGCAGCAATTTCAGGACGTTCGGTTTAAAAAGACTTTTGCCTTAAAATTTACTCGTGTTGCTTAAATTAGGAATGCTGTATGGAGCAATTTCAGGACGTTCGGTTTAAAAAGTTTTTTGGCCTTAAAGTTTACTTAAATGTTGCTGAAATTAGGAATGCAGATGGGGCAATTTAAGACGTTCGGCTCAAAAGGACTTTTGGCTTTTAAATTTACTCAAGTTTTGCTTAAATTAGGAATGCTGTATGGAGCAATTTCAGGACGTTCGATTCGATAAGACTTTTGGCCTTAAAATTTACTCAGGTATTGCTTCAATTAGGAATACTGTATAGATTTCAGTACTTTCCGTTCAATAAGACTTTTGGGCTTAAATTTTGCTCAGGTGTTGCTTAAGTTAGGAATGCAATTCCAATAGGAATAGCAATAGGGAGCAATTTCAGGACGTTCGGTTCAAAAAGACTTTTTAGCTTAAAATTTACTCGTGTTGCTTAAATTAGGTATGATGTATGGAGCAATTTCAGGACGTTCGGTTTAAAAAGTTTTTTGGCCTTAAAGTTTACTTAAATGTTGCTGAAATTAGGAATGCAGATGGGGCAATTTAAGTACGTTCGGCTCAAAAGGACTTTTGGCTTTTAAATTTACTCAAGTGTTGCTTAAATTAGGAACGCTGTACTGAGCAATTTCAGGACGTTTGGATCAAAAAACTTTTGGCCTTAATATTTACTCAAGTGTTGCTTAAATTGGGAATGCTGTATGTAGGTTTCAGGACGTTCGGTTTAAAAAACTTTTGGACTCAAAATTTACTTAAGTGTGTTGCTTAAGTTAGGAATACTGTGTAGAATAATTTCAGAACGTTCGATTCAATAAGACTTTTGGCCTTAAAATTTACTCAGGTGTTGCTTCAATTAGGAATGCTGTACTAAGCAATATCAGGACGTTTGGATCAAAAATACTTTTGGCCTTAATATTTACTCAAGTGTTGCTTAAATTGGGAATGCTGTATGTAGGTTTCAGGACGTTCGGTTCAAAAAACCTTTGGACTCAAAATTTACTTAAGTGTGTTGCTTAAATTAGGAATGCTGTATAGAGTAATTTCAGTAATTTCCGTTCAATAAGACTTTTGGGCTTAAATGTTACTTAAGTGTTGCTTAAATTAGGAATACTGTACGGAGCAATTTCAAGACGTTCGGTTTAAAAAGTTTTTTGGCCTTAAAGTTTACTTAAATGTTGCTGAAATTAGGAATGCAGATGGGGCAATTTAAGGACGTTCTGCTCAAAAGGACTTTTGGCTTTTAAATTTACTCAAGTGTTGCTTAAATTAGGAATGCTGTACTGAGCAGTTTCAGGATGTTTGATTCAAAAATACTTTTGGTCTTAATATTTACTCAAGTGTTGCTTAAATTGGGAATGCTGTATGTAGGTTTCAGGACGTTCGGTTCAAAAAATCTTTGGACTCAAAATTTACTCAAGTGTGTTGCTTAAATTAGGAATGCTGTATAGAGTAATTTCAGGACGTTCCATTCAATAAGATTTTTGGCCTTAAAATTTACTCAGGTATTGCTTCAATTAGGAATGCTGTATAGATTTCAGTACTTTCGGTTCGATAAGATTTTTGGGCTTAAATTTTACTCGGGTGTTGCTTAAGTTAGGAATGCAGTTTTAATAGGAATAGCAGTAGGGAGCAATTTCAGGACGTTCGGTTCAAAAAGACTTTTGGCCTTAAAATTTATTCGTGTTGCTTAAATTAAGAATGCTATATGGAGCAATTTCAGGACGTTTGGTTCAGAAAGACATTTGGTCTTAATATTTACTCAAAGTCTTGCTTAAATTAGGTATGTAGTATGGAACAATTTCAGGATGTTGGTTTCAAAAATACTTTTGGACTCACAATAAATTTACTTAAGTGTTGCTTAAATTAGACATGCTGTGTGGAGCAGTTTCAGGACGTACGGTTCAGAAAGGCTTTTGCTCTTTAAGTTTACTCAGGTGTCGCTTATATTAGGAGTGCTGTACGGAGCAATTTCAGGACGTTCGGGTTAAAAAGACGTTTGGCCTTACAATTTACTTAAGTGTTGCTTAAATTTAGAGTGCCGTACGGAGCAATTTCAGACCGTACGGTTCAAAAACACTTTTTGTCATAAAGTTTACTAAGGTAGTGCTTAAATTAGGACTGCTGTAGGGAGAAATTTCAGGACGTTCGGTTCAAAAAGACTCTTTGCCTTAAAGTTTACTCAGGTGTCGCTTAAATTAGGAATGCTCTTCGTTCGGCTCTTAAAATTTACCATATCGTCGTATGGTCCCACCCGTAGAAATCCTAAAAGTAGTCGCATTTCAGCTTGGCACGATTAAAACCGGAATTTTTAAATTTTCAAGCTCCGGAACGTAACGACTCCGTCGTCGCTAATTTATGGGACAAATATCGTTATGCAACGGAACGTTGGATAACAACAGGTTTAGAAGGTTGCGTCGCTTCGAAATCGGATTAGAACGGCTGGTTTAAGTCGCTTGAGGGTTCTCTTTTTTGGATTTTTTCAGATGAGGGTGGTGTGCGTACTGTTGGCGGTCTGCACGTGCGTTTTCGCGCAATCGAGGCCCGTCTCGAACCGTCCCGGACGTTTCCTATCTTTGCCGAATCCACAGAAGTGCGCGAACAGTAAGTAAACATTTTTGTTTTGTGAAATGTGGAAATTGAAATTTTCCGACATTACACGGAATACCTGTATAAACACATATAAGTGCTTCGTGATGGGTCCCTTTCTTTATTTCAATCACTTAGAAAATTTTATGAATAAAATTGGAATTTCAACAACCAATTTCCCAATCTACAGATTTGAGCAAAAGGTATACCTCGTTTACTTCTATTAAGAAAATATCAAGAGATTCACTGAATTTTCTAATAACTAATCCCCACTAAATTGTAATATAACTGTTCTAGTGACATTGTATACTTAACTTAAAAACTACATCCATCTTCTTGTCTAAGAAAAATTATTATAATTACACCGTTATCTGTTAATCTATTTTCAAACGAGGGTAATGAAATGTTACGTTAATACGACTCATCAAATTTAATTCTGCTCATTTTATTGATGATTTTTCAAATATAATTTAATAAATTATTAAATTATTAAATCTAATACAAAGTACAAAATACAAAATTTGTATTAGAACGACTCACCAAATTTAAATCAGTTATAACTCACAGAATTGTTCAATAAGTATAATATCCATTGTCTATATAAATTACAATCTAACTACAATTTATTGAATTCGTTAATGCCTTATTACCTAACCCATGGGAATGCGGTAACAATGTGTTAATTTGTTAAATTAAATAATTTCGAAATCTTACTTTAGTGCATTACATTTTCTTATGAGAAATTCATAGAAATGTTGAAAAAACATAATTTCTCTGCTGAAATACATCCAAAATGTAACATTTCCAATGGATATTCGTTCGTCCACAGATATGTGTCATACTGTATTTACTACTGTAGTTACTACTGTACGCCCAAGCTCCAAATTCACAGAAATGTTCAAAAGGCCCTACTTTCTGCATTTGGATAAGCTCAAAATTCGACTTTGATTCATTGAGTTTGTAATAAGTAACTCAACATACTTATTCTACAGAAAAGTATAAGTCGTGTGATTATTTCTAATATGTAGTAAATTCATTACTTTACTTTTCTTCATTCAATTTTCTAATGCTCATTTCATAATCCACAAAATGGTCAAAATGACTCATTTTCCGCATTAAAATAAATTCAAAATTCAACCACTTCAACGTGGTAAACTAACCTAACCAAAGTATAAATTTTCTGAATTTTGCGATGTTGCATTTTTGGATAAAGCGAAATTTCGACCAAAAACTTGATTTTATGAATTAAGGAAACTTGATTCAGTCAATAATAATTGGAATTTTCCAAAACAATATTCCAATAGGAAGTTAGGATTTGATTTTAGCAAAGAAAATCTAGATCAGGATTACGGGAGATCAGCAAATCTGGTTTCCAGGACTTAAAAAAGTATATTGAAACCTGGAATTTAATAACTGGATTATCTGGATTTTGAGAAGGTATTAGTTACAAAATTATATCCAAATAGGAAGTTAGAGTTCGACTTGTGTAAACGAAAGACTCTATATTCTGGATTAAGAGAGTTGAGTAAAAAATTGATTCAATCATTTTCTGGATTTGTTGAGAAGAAAATCTAGATTTCCAGGATTTCAAAACGGTCTAAAAATGTATGCTTTTTACAATGTGTTAAAAATAACACTTTCAATTCTAGGATTTGGACATTAACTACTAAGAGCCAAAATGTGGATTTTAAGATTTAAGGATTTTTTTCTAGAGTTTGAGAAGAGGTTATTTTATACAATAATATACAATTGTTACTACTTAGAGTAAAAAATTGATTCAACCATTTTCTGGATTTCTTGGGAAGAAAATCTAGATTTTCAGAATCTAAAATCAGTCTAAAAATTTATGGTATTCCTTGTCTGTCAAAAATGACACTTTGAATTCTGAAATTTAGACAATAACGTACTAAGAGCCAAAATGTGGATTTTAAGATGTTAGATGACCAAGTGATATTTAGACCAAAACCTTGTTTTTCTAGATTTTGAAAAGAGATTATTTTACATAATAATATTCCAATTGTTACTACTTAGAGTAAAAAATTGATTCAACCATTTTCTGGATTTGTTGACAAGAAAATCTAGATTTCCAGAATTTAAAAAGGGTCTAAAAATTTATGGTTTTCCTATTCTGTCAAAAGTGACACTTTGAATTCTGAGATTTAGACAATAACGTACTAAGAGCCAAAATGTGGATTTTAAGATGTTAGATGACCAAGTGATACTTCGAACGAAAACATGTTTTTCTATATTTTGAGAAGAGGTTATTTTACAGAATAATATTTCAATTGTTACTACTTGGAGTAAAGAAAATTGATTCAATAATTTTCTTGATTTGTTGAGAAGAAAATTTAGATTTCCAGAATTTAAAATTAGTCTAAAAATTTATGATTTTCCTAGTCTGTCAAAAATGACACTTTGAATTCTGAGATTTAGACATTAACCTATATAGAGCCAAAATGTGGATTTTAAGATGTTGGATAACCAATGATAATTTTGGGAAAAGGTTATTTTACACAATAATATTCCAATTGTTACTACTTAGAGTAAAAAATTGATTCAACCATTTTCTGGATTTGTTGAGAAGAAAATCTAGATTTCCAGAATTTAAAAATGGTCTAAAAATTAATGGTTTTCCTAGTCTCTCAAAAATGACACTTTGAATTCTGAAATTTAGACAATAACGTACTAAGAGCCAAAATGTGGATTTTAAGATGTTAGAGGACCAAGTGATACTTCGACCAAAAACTTGTTTTTCTAGATTTTGAGAAAAGGTTATTTTACACAATAATATTCCAATTGTTACTACTTAGAGTAAAAAATTAGTTCAACCATATTCTGGATTTGTTGAGAAGAAAATATAGATTTCCAGAATTTAAAAAGGGTCAAAAATTTATGGTTTTCCTAGTCTGTCAAAAATGACACTTTGAATTTTGAGATTTAGACAATAACGTACTAAGAGCCAAAATGTGGATTTTTAGATGTTAGATGACCAAGTGATACTTCGACCAAAAACTTGATGTTCTAGATTTTGAGAAGACGTTATTTTACACAATAATATTCCAATTGTTACTACTTGGAGTAAAAAATTGATTCAATAATTTTTTGGATCTGTTATGAAGAAAATCCAGATTTTCAGCATTCAAAATAAGTCCAAAATATATGGTTTTCCTAGTCTGTCAAAAATGACACTTTCAATTCTGAGATTTAGACATTAACCTATATAGAGCCAAAATGTGGATTTTAAGATGTTAGATGATCAAGTGATACTTCGACCAAAAACTTGATCTTCTAGATTTTGAGAAGACGTTATTTTACACAATAATATTCCAATTGTTACTACTTGGAGTAAAAAATTGATTCAATAATTTTTTGGATTTGTTGGGAAGAAAATCTAGATTTTCAGCATTCAAAATCAGTCTAAAAAATTAATGCTATTCCTTGTCTGTCAAAAATGACACTTTGAATTCTGAGATTTAGAGAATAACGTACTAAGAGCCAAAATGTGGATTTTAAGATGTTAGATGACCAAGTAATACTACGACCAAAAACTTGTTTTTTCTAGGTTTTAGGAAGATGTTATTTTACACAATAATATTCCCATTATTACTACTTAAGAGTAAAAAATTGATTCAACCATTTTCTGGATTTGTTAAGAAGAAAATCTAGATTTTCAGAATTTAAAAAGGGTCTAAAAATTTATGGTTTTCCTAGTCTGTCAAAAGTGACACGTTCAAATCTGGGATTTAGACTTTAACTTACTAAGAGCCAAAATGTGGATTTTAAGTGACCAAGTGATATTTCAACCAAAACCTTGTTTTTCTAGATTTTGGGAAAAACTTTTAATTTACACAATAATGTTGCTATTGTTACTACATGGAGCAAAAAATTGATTCAATAATTTTTTGGATTTGTTGGGAAGAAAATCTATAATGCCAGAATTTGAAATCAGTCAAAAAATTTATAATTTTACTAGTCTGTCAAAAATGACACTTTGAATTTTGAGATTTAGACAATAACGTACTAAGAGCCAAAATGTGGATTTTAAGATGTTAGATGACCAAGTGATACTTCGACCAAAAACTTGATCTTCTAGATTTTGAGAAGACGTTATTTTACACAATAATATTCCAATTGTTACTACTTGGAGTAAAAAATTGATTCAATAATTTTTTGGATTTGTAGGGAAGAAAATCTAGATTTTCAGCATTCAAAATAAGTCTAAAAGTTTATGGTATTCCTTGTCTGTCAAAAATGACACTTTGAATTCTGAGATTTAGACAATAACGTACTAAGAGCCAAAATGTGGATTTTAAGATGTTAGATGACCAAGTGATACTTCGACCAAAAATTTGTTTTTCTAGATTTTGAGAAGACGTTATTTTACACAATAATATTCCAATTGTTACTACTTGGAGTAAAAAATTGATTCAATAATTTGTTGGATTTGTTGGGAAGAAAATCTAGATTTCCAGCATTCAAAATAAGTCCAAAAATATATGGTTTTCCTAGTCTGTCAAAAATGACACTTTGAATTCTGAGATTTAGACATTAACCTATATAGAGCCAAAATGTGGATTATAAGATGTTAGATGACCAAGTGATACTTCGACCAAAAACTTGATCTTCTAGATTTTGAGAAGACGTTATTTTACACAATAATATTCCAATTGTTACTACTTGGAGTAAAAAATTGATTCAATAATTTTTTGGATTTGTAGGGATGAAAATCTAGATTTTCAGCATTCAAAATCAGTCTAAAAATTTATGCTATTCCTTGTCTGTTAAAAATGACACTTTCAATTCTGAGATTTAGACATCAACCTATATAGAGCCAAAATGTGGATTTTAAGTGACCAAGTGATATTTCAACCAAAACCTTGTTTTTCTAGATTTTGGGAAAAACTTTTAATTCATACAATAATGTTGCAATTGTTACTACTTGGAGTAAAAAATTGATTCAATAATTTTTTGGATTTGTTGGGAAGAAAATCTATATTGCCAGAATTTGAAATCAGTCTAAAAATTTATAATTTTCCTAGTCTGTCAAAAATGACACTTTGAATTCTGAGATTTAGACAATAACGTACTAAGAGCCAAAATGTGGATTTTAAGATGTTAGATGATCAAGTGATACTTCGACCAAAAACTTGATCTTCTAGATTTTGAGAAGACGTTATTTTACACAATAATATTCCAATTGTTACTACTTGGAGTAAAAAATTGATTCAATAATTTTGTTGGGAAGAAAATCTAGATTTTTAGCATTCAAAATCAGTCTAAAAAATTAATGCTATTCCTTGTTTGTCAAAAATGACACTTTCAATTCTGAGTTTTAGACATTAATCTATATAGAGCCAAAATGTGGATTTTAAGATGTTAGATGATCAAGTGATACTTCGACCAAAAATTTGTTTTTTCTAGGTTTTAGGAAGATGTTATTTTACACAATAATATTCCCATTATTACTACTTGGAGTACAAATTGATTCTCTAAATCAACCATTTTCTGGATTTGTTGAGAAGAAAATCTAGATTTCCAGAATTTAAAAAGGGTCTAAAAATTTATGGTTTTCCTAGTCTGTCAATGACACTTTGAATTTTGAGATTTAGACAATAACGTACTAAGAGCCAAAATGTGGATTTTAAGATGTTAGATGACCAAGTGATACTTCGACCAAAAACTTGTTTTATTAGATTTTGAGAAGAGGTTATTTTACACAATAATGTTCCAATTGTTACTACTTTGAGTAAAAAATTGATTCAATAATTTTTTGGATTTGTTGGAAAGAAAATCTAGATTTTCAGCATTCAAAATAAGTCTAAAAGTTTATGGTATTCCTTGTCTGTCAAAAATGACACTTTCAATTCTGAGATCTAGACATCAACCCATATAGAGCCAAAATGTGGATTTTAAGATGTTAGATGACCAAGTGATACTTCGACCAAAAACTTGTTTTTCTAGATTTTGAGAAGAGGTTATTTTACACAATAATGTTCCAATTGTTACTACTTGGAGTAAACAATTGATTCAATAATTTTTTGGATTTGTAGGGAAGAAAATCTAGATTTTCAGCATTCAAAATCAGTCTAAAAATTTATGCTATTCCTTGTCTGTCAAAAATGACACTCTCAATTCTGAGATTTAGACATCAACCTATATAGAGCCAAAATGTGGATTTTAAGATGTTAGATGACCAAGTGATACTTTGACCAAAAACTTGATCTTCTAGATTTTGAGAAGACGTTATTTTACACAATAATATTCCAATTGTTACTACTTGGAGTAAAAAATTGATTCAATAATTTTTTGGATTTTTTGAGAAGAAAATCTAGATTTCCAGAATTTAAAAAGGATCTAAAAATTTATGGTTTTCCTAGTCTGTCAAAAATAACACTTTCAATTCTGAGATTTCGACATTAACGTACTAAGAGCCAAAATGTGGATTTTAAGATGTGAGATGACCAAGTGATATTTAGACCAAAACCTTGTTTTTCTAGATTTTGAAAAGAGGTTATTTTACACAATAATATTCCAATTGTTACTACTTTGAGTAAAAAATTGATTCAACCATTTTCTGGATTTGTTGAGAAGAAAATCTAGATTTCCAGAATTTCAAAATGGGTCTAAAAAGTTATGGTTTTCCTAGTCTGTCAAAAGTGACACGTTCAATTCTGGGATTTAGACATTAACTTATATAGAGCCAAAATGTGGATTTTAAGGTGTTATATGACCAAGTGATATTTAGACCAAAACCTTGTTTTTCTAGATTTTGGGAAGAGGTTATTTTAGACAATATTTCAATTGTAAGGCTAGAATTGATTGCTATTAATTAAAATCTAGAAAGTGAGCCTTTTGACTAAAACAATTGATTCAATCATGTTTTTAGGTTCCTGGATGAGAAAATCTAGATATTTAGAATCCAAAAATAGTCTCCCAAAAAATTTCTGGATGGTCTAAGTACTGAGAATTAATACCTGGTTTGTTAGATTTTTTCCAAAAAACAAACATATGTACTCCCATTGAAATTTAGAATTTCTGGATTTTGGGGAGAGGGTATTTACAGCCATTTGATATAGAATTACGTATAAAGTAAGAAGCTTCCTAGACTTCCATTTGAGATCACAGGGAAATGACCTAAAATAGAGTAAATATAGGTGCAGATAATATTTGGGATCATAGTAAAGCATCATTTAACAAAGTGGACTTGTGGTTCAGAAAAAGCCATGTATGTTCATAGAAAAGTGACTTAAATCAGAATGGACAATCTTTTAGTGCAGAAGAAGCTACTTGTAATAATAGAGAAATAACCTAAAAGACAGTGAACAGTTATTGGGTCATTGATGTCCAAGATGGTAAATAGTGAAGACACCAACACTTTGGTGTGCAAAATTTTATGTGGATTATGGAGTAGTATGGAAACAACCAAAAATATTAAAAACACTCCTTTGGTGTAGAAATGCAAAGAAACTAATGGAAGCAGTTTGGGTATATCTCAAAGTGACAACAATGGTCATATTAACCATTCATTCATTTAAGCGGATCAACGTATCCCACCTCTTCAATTGATAGGTAACAATCATGGAATAACAACCAAAAGCTAATCTGAATTCAATCATTACGAACTGGTAGCGAGAGAATAACAACTTGGCGAAGCCTCCGCTCGAGGACGCGACCCGTTTCTTCTCCTCTTCCCTTACCTTCTTCTTATTCTCTTTCGTCCTCCGGTTCTTCTTCCTCGGCCTCTCTTCTTCTTTCTTCTCTCGTCCGGCGTACGCGCACTTACCGTCGCCTACCAGGAGGCCATCGGGCACGAGGAGGTGTGTAGAAGAGAAGAAATCGAAGGAAGGTGTCGAGTGTCGACCTTCCACTTTGTGTGTGTATGTAGGTATCGAGGGATAGAAATTTTTCCTCGGTTTTCGCGGAAATCGACCTGACCGGGTCGAGTCGCTTTCTATCGTAAAATTGATAATTTCGGAATGTGAAACACGAGAGTTTCACAAGTTATTTGGTATCTCGTGGGAGGTGCTGTCTCGATTCGGGTCATTGGGCGTTTTGTAATTAATTTGTATTGTAGTTGAATTTTGGATTGGGCAATTCCAAAAGTAACTAAAAATTGATATTGTCGCAATAATAACAATATTATAGATGTGAAACAAAGTGAAACTCTGCTAATTATTATTATTGTTATACTAAAGGTACCCAAGTACGTCACTATGGGTCAGATGATTTCTAAGATAGGTACTGTAAATTACTTAAATTATCAAATTCGCTGTCTAATTAAAATACCACACCTTCTCCAATTTGAGATTTAATTAGGTTTTATTCATACCGACTTTTAGAACAAAATGGCCCATATTAGGAAGTACTATTGCTAGTACTAATACTTGTACTAGTACTATAATACAGTTGTGTAGTACTTAGTACTACACAACTCCAAAAATTACTTGAAATAGATATTATTGCGATACCAACAATAACTTCAATTAGATTTCACGAGACAAAGTGAAACTCTGCTGTAAAACTAATTATTATTGTTATAAAAATGGTACCAAAATACATCAATATGGATCAGATAATTTCTAAGATATTATACTATCATAAACAGACTGAAACCCTGCTATAGAACTAATTATTATTGTTATAAAAATGGTACCAAAATACATCAATATGTGTCAGATAATTTCTAAGATATTGTAATGCGAGAAGTAAACAAAGCGACACATGTTTACTCCTTCAAAAGAATAACTACGACGCGTACAAGACAGGTGCATGAACATTTGCTGCGTAGGCTTCTAGAATGTACTAGAATGTTCTCGATCAGGGTTGGGGGTGTATATATAAGGGGGTTTGTGATCGAGGGAGGTAGTGAGAAGTAGACAAGCAGAAGTGAACGCGACATACGATCCGAAAGCGGAGCAGTACAAATAAATTATGTAGTGTCTAGTCTAGTGAACAAGTAGTTTAGTGTGTTAAATAAATTAGTGTTCAATTAATGTAAATAAATTATAAAATAAACGTTACATTGGTGTCAGAAGAGCGGATCATGAAGAAGTTACGCGAACTAAAAGTGGCCGAGTTAAAAAAAGAACTCGAGGAACGGGAATTGGAAACAGGAGGGAGGAAGACTGAACTCCAGGACCGGCTCTCTGCATTTTTGAAAGAAAATGGCCAGGACCCGGAAGTTTTCGAGTTCGAAGACGATGACATCACGAAGCAAATCGCTGCCCAGAGGGAAGAAATCGCCGCCCAGAGGGAAGACATCACTGCTCAAATCGCCGCCCAGAGGGAAGAAAGCGCCGCCCAGAGGGAAGACATCACTGCTCAAATCGCCGCCCAGAGGGAAGAAATCGCTGCCCAGAGGGAAGAAATCGCCGATCAGAGGGAAGACATCACTGCTCAAATCGCCGCCCAGAGGGAAGACATCACTGCTCAAATCGCCGGCCAGAGGGAAGACATAATTACTCATATTACTGCTCAAATCGCCGCCCAGAGGGAAGAGATATCCGACCAGATGGAGGCTCAGCGTAAGGAGATTGAAGAGAAGATCAAGCAGTTGGAAGAACGACTAGAACAAGTCAGTAGCGGCGAGGGGAAAGAAGACGAAAGTAAACAGAAGACGAAGCAGTTGAAAGAACGACTAAGGCGAGTCAGTAGCGGCGAGACGAAGGAAGAAATAAAGGCGGTCGTTCAACAGAACTCGATATGCACCAATCGAGTGACGCCCCCAACGTTCGACGGAAAAATTCCGTGGGCCAGTTACAAGAAGCAGTTCGAGGCGGCAGCGGAGGCTAATGCTTGGTCCCCTCACGAGAAAGCTGTTTCCCTAACGGTAGCCTTACGTGGAGAGGCGTTGGAAGTTCTCCAGACGCTATCCACCGAAGAAGCCGGGAATTACAATGAGCTGCTGAGGCGACTGGAAATGCGGTTCGGCCAAACACATCTGGAGCAAGTCCATCAATCCCAGATGTCCAATCGCCGCCAGAAATCGAACGAGACCCTGCAGGAGTTCGAAGCGGACGTAGCCAGACTAGTGAGGTTGGCGTATCCCACGGCGCCGGAACAGATGATGGAGTGCCTCGCAGTGCAGACGTTCGTGAGCGGGCTGCGGGACCAGGAACTGCAGATGGCCCTGAGGCTAGCTCGACCGAAAACAGTAATGAACGCGCTCGCCATCGCACTAGAACATGAGGCAGCAATGGAAGCCTCCCGCATTCACGGTTGTGCTCGAGCTGTTACCGAGGAGGTAGGCACAGAAAAACTCGTGGAGAAGGCCGTCCAGCAGATCATGGAGTTGCTGTCAGCACAGAAGACGCTGCCCAAAACAGCGGTGCCGGCAAAGGCCCCGGAAAAACTAATGCGAGTCGATAAAAGGGAGGGGACGTCGACCCGTGGCAATAGGAACCCCCGGGCCAGTATAGCCTCGTTTTCCCACCAATTGGGAAGCGCGTACGTCGATGGCACTATCGACGGGAGATCCCACGCCATGCTTGTGGACACGGGAGCTACGAAGACGATCGTACGCTCGGAAGTTGTGAGGGACCGTAGGAAGATTAGGCCAAGTAGGTGGCAATTAAGAACTGCCACTGGGGAGAAGGCAGTAATACACGGTGAAGCGACGGTTAGCATGACGTTGGGACGAGTAAAGTTTGACCATCCTGTTCTCATAGCCGAAATTGAGGAAGACGTCATACTGGGAATGGACGTCATGAGGAATCATGGATTCCAGTTGGATTTCGGACACCGAGTGTTGAGGATCGGTCAAGAAGAATTACTGCTACACAATCGTGACAACTTTGTGTTAGACGTAATAATGGCAGAAGATGTGATTCTCCCGGAACGAAGCGAAACGATCACCTCTACCTGTCTGGGGGGTGTTGTGGAAGAGGGAATTCCAGCCGTGATCGAACCAGAAAACGATGACAATCGACTGGCTCGGGGGGTACTGGTAGGAAAGGCGCTCGTTACTCTCTCAAGTGAAGTGCCTGTGCGACTACTCAACATCAATCAGTACCCGGTTACCATCAAGAAGGGTACGAAGCTGGGCACATGTATAGCCGCTTCGGCCATCGTCAGGGGCGTTAGTGAGGAAGAAAGGTCCAGTCACACTCCGCAGGACTTGAAACGAATTCTTTCCCAGACCAGTGCGTTTCTCTCGCCCATACAGAAACAGAAGGCCAATGAATTAATAAATAAGTACCAGGACATATTTACCACCGAGAATGGAAAGCTGGGAAAGACCAAGGTCGTGACACATAAAATTGACACGGGCGAGACACGACCGATTCGACAAACAGCAAGACGACTACCCTTGGCCAAACGGGAGGAAGCCGAGAAAATCATCAAGGACCTAGAGCGGGACGGGGTCATCGAGCCGTCAAGCAGTCCATGGGCCTCGCCGGTAGTACTGGTGAAGAAAAAGGATGGGACTACTCGATTCTGTGTGGACTACCGGCAGGTGAACAGTGTCACCAAAAAGGACAGCTACCCGCTACCACGTATCGACGACACACTCGATACCCTTGCTGGATCCACGATATTTTCGACCTTGGATTTAAAAAGCGGCTATTGGCAAGTCGAAATGGACCCTGCCGATAAGGAAAAGACGGCATTTACCTTCGGTAACGGCCTGTGGCATTTTACAGTCATGCCATTCGGACTTTGTAATGCCCCAGCGACGTTTGAGAGGCTGATGGAGAGCGTGCTAATGGGTCTGACGTGGAAAACGTGCCTAGTCTATTTGGACGATGTCATCGTGATGGGCAAGACCTTCGAAGGACATCTGAAAAACTTAGAGGACGTCTTCCAGAGACTGCAAGGTGCGGGACTGAAACTGAACCCTAAGAAATGTCAGCTCTTCAGAAGGAAGGTCTCATACTTAGGGCACGTAGTGAGCAGAGAGGGCGTCGCCGTTGATCCGGACAAGACAAGTACGGTGAAGGAGTGGCCAATACCGGTAGATAAACACCAGTTGAGGAGTTTTCTGGGCCTCTTCACGTACTACCGACGATATGTCCGGATGTTCTCCGACGTCGCTAAGCCGTTGACAAGGCTCACGGAAGAAGGACGAAACTTCTGTTGGGATGAGGAACGCCAGTCTGCCTTCGACGAGCTGAAGAGGAAGTTGACCAGTGCCCCAGTGCTGAGTTTTCCTCTGCCAGAAGGACAGTTCATCCTGGACACCGACGCGAGCAATGTGGGAATTGGAAGTGTTCTGTCGCAGCGCCAGGAGGGACAAGAACGTGTCCTTGGATACTTCAGCAAGGTACTCTCCAAACCAGAAAAGAATTACTGCGTCACCCGGCGTGAATTATTGGCCATCGTCAAGTCCATCGAGCACTTCCATAAATATTTGTGTGGAAGGAGGTTTCTGATCCGGACCGATCATGCTGCTCTTAAATGGCTCCTCCAGTTTAAGAATCCCGAAGGACAGATCGCTCGCTGGATCGAGAGGCTCCAGGAGTATGACTTTGTCATAGAACATCGGCCAGGACAGAGTCATGGAAACGCAGACGCACTCTCGAGAAGACCATGCCCTGATGAGTGTCCTCATTGTCATAGAGCTGAGGAAAAGTCCGAGAAAGTCTATCGAACGACCGTGGTTGTCGAGGAATGGACACCATCCTCGTTACGACAAGAGCAAGGAAAAGACCCGGTTCTCAAAGAAATCCTGGTTTGGAAAGAGGGAGGAGAGCGTCCTGAGTGGCAAAAGGTATCACCTGGCTCGCCAAAACTCAAGAGCTATTGGGCACAGTGGGACTCGTTAGTGGTTGAGGATGGACTACTAAAACGCGTACTGGAGAGCCAAGACGGGACGGAGGAAAGACGGCAGTTGGTAATTCCCTCCAGTAAAATCCCGGAGGTCTTGCGGCACCTTCACGACGGATCGTCTGGTGGACATTTAGGGATCAAGAAAACGCTGCAGAAGGTACGGGAGCGCTTCTACTGGATCAATTGTTCAGACGACGTGAAGAACTGGTGCAAGAAATGTACTACATGCTTTGCAAGTAATGGGCCACAAAGACGACCGAAAGCTCCCATGAAACAATATAACGTCGGAAGCCCCTTCGAAAGGATCGCTATTGATATAGCAGGACCCTTCCCTGAGACCGAAAAGGGGAATAAATACGTCTTGGTCGTGATGGACTACTTTACGAAGTGGGTAGAAGCGTACGCTCTCCCTAATCAGGAGGCAGAGACAGTGGCCGATGTGCTAGTGAAGGAGACGATCTGCCGGTTTGGAGTACTACCCATGGAATTACACTCGGATCAAGGAAGAAACTTTGAGAGTGGCCTATTCCGGAGGATCTGTGAGAAGTTTGGGGTACGAAAAACAAGAACCACGGCCCTTCACCCTCAGTCTGACGGCATGGTAGAACGAATGAATCGCACCCTCAACCGCTATCTAGCGAAAATGGTCTCGTCACATCAAAGAGACTGGGACGAACACGTGCCGTTCTTCCTGATGGCCTACCGCTCGGCCGTTCATGAGTCGACAGGACAAACTCCAGCCAAAGTCCTGTTCGGGCGAGAACTTAAACTACCCTGTGATCTAATCTTTGGCGCTAGACCGGACGAGGACGTTTCGGGGGAAGATTACGTTTCCCGGATGCGGCAAAGGATGAACGAAATTCACGATCAAGTCCGGTACCAACTAAATATCGCCAGTGATCGCATCAAAGAGCGTTACGACATCAACGCTAAAGAGGGTGGCTACCAAATGGGAGACCGAGTTTGGCTGTACAACCCACAGAAGAAACGTGGTTTGTCCCCTAAGTTACAGACCAATTGGGAAGGTCCCTATGTTGTGAAGAAACGAATCAATGACGTGGTCTATCGGGTAAGCAAACTACCAAACGGCAAGCCGAGAGTGGTGCACTTTAATCGGTTGGCACCCTATGAGGGGTCGCACGATGAGGCAGAGGTTCCCCGAGTAAGAAACATATTGGCGCAGGAGAACGAACTTTCCTTCGAAGAATTTATGAGCGCCTACGGGGGTACCGGAAAAGCACGGTATGGGGTAACCTGTGAAAAACAACAGGATTTGTTCAGCGTACCTGAAGAATACTCGTTGGCCCATTGTGTGTCCGCCGACCTGGTAATGTCACGAGGTATCGCCACGGTTTTCAAGAAGAAGTACGGACGCTCGGAACAACTCAGAGAGCAACTCCCGGAAATTGGCAAGGTTCTGGAACTACGTGACAACGTAAGACACATCTTTTATCTGGTTACGAAGGAGATCGGGTCCCTTAAACCATGTTATCACGATGTATGGCGAACCTTGCATAGGCTACGAGACCGACTGCTGGAGCTCGACATCAGAAAGCTAGCTGTCCCCAAGTTAGGTGCTGGACGAGATCAGCTGGACTGGAGGGTTGTCCGGAACATGCTGGAAGTAGTGTTGAAGAATACCGGAGTGGAAGTTTTAGTCTGCTGTTTTGGGCCTGCACCATGTCGACTCGGGAAGACGGTCCCCTGTTATTTTGACGCCACGTCTCGCTGTAAGCGGGGGGCTAACTGCAGGTTCCTGCATGGGCCTACCAGGGATACGTTCCGAGACGAAACGTCTCTAAGGCGGGGGCAGTGTAATGCGAGAAGTAAACAAAGCGACACATGTTTACTCCTTCAAAAGAATAACTACGACGCGTACAAGACAGGTGCATGAACATTTGCTGCGTAGGCTTCCAGAATGTACTAGAATGTTCTCGATCAGGGTTGGGGGTGTATATATAAGGGGGTTTGTGATCGAGGGAGTTAGTGAGAAGTAGACAAGCAGAAGTGAACGCGACATACGATCCGAAAGCGGAGCAGTACAAATAAATTATGTAGTGTCTAGTCTAGTGAACAAGTAGTTTAGTGTGTTAAATAAATTAGTGTTCAATTAATGTAAATAAATTATAAAATAAACGTTACAATATTATGAATTATTGAATTTATGAAATTAGCCGTCTAACTAAAATACCACACCGTTACCAATTTTATATTTAGTTAAGTTTGTATTCATACTAATTTTTAGAACAAACTGGCCTATATCATGAAGTACTAATACGAGTATTAGTACTAGTCTTAGTACTATAATACAGTTGTGTAGTACTTAGTACTACACAACTCCAAAAATAACTGGAAATAGATATGATTGCAGTAATAACAATAACTTCAGTTCGATTGCACGAAGCACACTGAAACACTGCTATATTACTAATTATTATTGTTATGAAAATGGTACCAAAATACTTCACTATGTGTCAGATAATGTCTAAGATATTGTGAATTATTTAATTTATCAAATTAGCTGGCAATTAAAATATCACACCTTTTCCAAATTTTGATTTAATTAAGTTTTTATTATACCAACTTTTAGAAAAAAAGTTGGCCCATATTAGGAAGTACCAGTGCTAATAATAATACTAGTCTTAGTACTATAATACAGTTGTGTAGTACTTAGTACTACACAACTCCAAAAATAACTGGAAATAGATATGATTAATAATAACAATAACTTCAGTTAGATTGCACGAAACAAAGTGTAGCTTTACTATAGAATTTATTATTATTGTTATAAAAATGGTACCCAAGTACGTCACCATGGGTCAGATAATTTCTAAGATATTGTAAATTATTTAATTTATTAAATTAGCTGTCTAATTAAAATACCACACCTTCTCAAATTTGGGATTCAATTAGGTTTTTATTCATACCGACTTTTAGAACAAAATGGCCCATATTAGGAAGTATTAATGCTAGTATTAATACCAGTGCTAGTACTATAATACAGTTGTGCAGTACTTAGTACTACACTAATTTCAATCTTTTTGATAGATTTAATAAGCAGTTGAATTATCCTTTTTGCTCAGTAATGTATGCGCGAAATTGAGGCAAGATTACCAGAAGGTTCCTAGTGGTTAATTAGCACAATTCCAATTGGCAAAGTTATGTACTTTATTTACCTTAAGTTGTACTGTCACTTATTAAAAAGTCCCAATGCTTATAATACTGAATTTTGATTCTGAGGTCAAACTGAGTACGTCCAAGTAATGTTGTACCAAATTTGTACAAAAGTCTCAAAATTTAGCTCAAAACAGAGGAGTGACAGTAGTTTGAACAATTAACGGTATTATGTCTCACAATTAATAGATTAATTGGAGTAAAAGGTATTTGGTAACAGATCTCATTTTTTCCAAAAGAATTTCCAACAGTTTCTCGATAATATGCTTAAAATAAGAGACGTATTTAAAAAGCGCAAAACTGGTAAATCAGATCGTTATCACAAGTAACTTACGTTACGTTACTTTAACTTACAAAACTAATTTAAGTTTCCTGAAGATCTTGAGATTTGTTCCGAATCAGGTGTTCATCTAAAATTTCGACCTTCTCGAATTTCGTAACGGAATTCTAATTATTACGTTATTTATATACATTTATTCAAACCGTCACCTTTCTGATAAATCGAGATTGTCACAAGACAGAGAAAACCGCCAGGAATTTATTATTATACCGTCAATTAATTATTTTATTGTAGTAATATTGAGGCATTTCCTAATAGACGACATATGTTGAATACCTCACGTTCTTACTATCATCATCATCATTATCGTCATCTGCTCCTTCTCTAAAGTTTAAGAGGTCAATGATGCAGTCCCGACGAGTAAAGAAAGAAAACGAGAATAACAGAAACGTCATTAAACACACAGACACATATGTGTAAGTACCACGACGTTTCGTGGATTTTATGCAACAACGTTCTTCAACTCGCCTTACGTAACGACTCGTTTCAAAATCCACAAACGATGGTTGATACCATATTAAATCGTTACTCGAGGTAAAGAAACCGTCACGAGCCCCATGGGAATAAAAAGACTTGTAAAGATGTTTTAAGAGGATGATACGTAATTACTGTTTGCGCATGTGTGAGATTCTTTAGAATCTCTGAAGAGGTTTACTAAAGGATTATACATTGAACGTTAGAAAAATCAGTGAATCAAGTTTGAACGTTGAATCTACTGAAGTAAATAAATGACCATACTGTTTTGCTCTTTGCCTATGAATCATAATTATATTTCATGTCGTTATTAGGTTTTGAAACATTTCTTTGGATTGGGAAATTGGGCATTAGAAAATTGAATGAATCAAAGTTATGTTAGGTTAGATTAGATCTAAGGTTAAGTGTTTAGGTAGGTTAGGTTGAAATATTGATTTAACCTTTACATTTTAACAAAATACATTTTCTAATTAAACTTAATCTTGCAAATAGGTTCTCTATTTTAGACTGCTTCTCTAAGCTCTCAAATAACTTTCTCAATGAGTGTTCATTATATTTTAAGTTTTTTTCTGCTTTATCCCAAGTAGCTTTGTCTGCACCAAAAGTTTAAGTAATTTGTAAATTAGCTTTTTTTCACCTAAGCACTCTATTTGAAGTATTTTTTTTAAATCTATTCTACTCTATTTTAAGTTTTTGACAAAAACAAATTTTTAACTAAACATTTAATTTTTCAACTATGTTCAGCATTTGGTTCTACATTTCTGTACACTAATAGAACACGTTCTCTATCTTAAACTGTTTCTCTAAGTTCTCAAAGAGGTTTTTCAAAGAGTGTAAATGGTATTTTAAGTTATTTCTGTTTTATCCCAAGTAGCTTTATCTGCATTAAAAGTTTGAGTTATTTGTAAACACTTTTGTTCACCTAAACACTATATTTTAAGTATTTTTTTATTCCATTCTACTCTATTTTAAGTTTTTGACAAAAACAAATTTTTAACTAAACAATTACCTTTTCAACTAGGTCCAGGATTTGGTTCTACATTTCTGTACACTAATAGAGCACGTTTTCTATCTTAAACTGTTTCTCTAAGTTCTCAAAGAGGTTTTTCAAAGAGTGTTCATGGTATTTTAAGTTATTTCTGTTTTATCCCAAGTAGCTTTACCTGCACCAAAAGTTTAAGTTATTTGTAAACACTTCTTTTCTCCTAAACCCTCTATTTTAAGTATTTTTCTATTCTATTCTACTCTATTTTAAGTTTTTGACAAAAACAAATTTTTTAACTAAACATGTAATTTTTCAACTAGGTTCAGGATTTGGTTCTACATTTCTGTACACTAATAGAGCACGTTCTCTATCTTAAACTGTTTCTCTAAGTTCTTAAAGAGGTTTTTCAAAGAGTGTAAATGGTATTTTAAGTTATTTCTGTTTTATCCCAAGTAGCTTTATCTGCACCAAAAGTTTAAGTTATTTGTAAACACTTTTGTTCACCTAAACCCTCTATTTTAAGAATTTTTTTATTCTATTCTACTCTATTTTAAGTTTTTGACAAAAACAAATTTTTAACTAAACATTTAACTTTTCAACTAGGTTCAGGATTTGGTTCTACATTTCTGTACACTAATAGAGCACGTTCTCTATTTTAGACTATTTCTCTAAGTTCTCAAATAACTTTCTCAAAGAGTGTTCATGATATTTTAAGTTATTTATGTTTTATCCCAAGTAGCTTTATCTGCACCAAAAATTTAAGTTATTTGTAAACACTTTTTTTCACCTAAACACTATATTTTAAGTATTTTTTTATTCTATTCTACTCTATTTTAAGTTTTTGACAAAAACAAATTTTCTAACTAAACGTTTAATCTTTCGACTAGGTTCAGGATTTGGTTCTACATTTCTGTACACTAATAGAGCACGTTTTCTATCTTAAACTGTTTCTCTAAGTTCTCAAAGAGGTTTTTCAAAGAGTGTAAATGGTATTTTAAGTTATTTCTGTTTTATCCCAAGTAGCTTTATCTGCACCAAAAGTTTAAGTTATTTGTAAGCACTTTTTTTCTCCTAAACCCTCTATTTTACGTATTTTTTTATTCTATTCTACTCTATTTTAAGTTTTTGACAAAAACAAATTTTTTAACTAAACATTTATTCTTTTTAATAGGTTCAGGATTTGGTTCTAAATTTCTGTACACTAATAGAGCACGTTTTCTATCTTAAACTGTTTCTCTAAGTTCTCAAAGAGGTTTTTCAAAGAGTGTAAATGGTATTTTAAGTTATTTCTGTTTTATCCCAAGTAGCTTTATCTGCACCAAAAGTTTGAGTTATTTGTAAACACTTTTGTTCACCTAAACCCTCTATTTTAAGTATTTTTTTATTCTATTCTACTCTATTTTAAGTTTTTGACAAAAACAAATTTTTAACTAAACATTTAATTTTTCAACTATGTTCAGGATTTGGTTCTACATTTCTGTACACTAATAGAGCACGTTCTCTATCTTAAACTGTTTCTCTAAGTTCTCAAAGAGGTTTTTCAAAGAGTGTAAATGGTATTTTAAGTTATTTCGGTATTATCCCAAGTAGCTTTATCTGCACCAAAAGTTTGAGTTATTTGTAAACACTTTTGTTCACCTAAACCCTCTATTTTAAGTATTTTTTTATTCTATTCTACTCTATTTTAAGTTTTTGACAAAAACAAATTTTTAACTAAACATTTAATTTTTCAACTATGTTCAGGATTTGGTTCTACATTTCTGTACACTAATAGAGCACGTTCTCTATCTTAAACTGTTTCTCTAAGTTCTCAAAGAGGTTTTTCAAAGAGTGTAAATGGTATTTTAAGTTATTTCGGTATTATCCCAAGTAGCTTTATCTGCACCAAAAGTTTGAGTTATTTGTAAACACTTTTGTTCACCTAAACCCTCTATTTTAAGTATTTTTTTATTCTATTCTACTCTATTTAAGTTTTTGACAAAAACAAATTTTTAACTAAACATTTAATTTTACAACTAGGTTCAGGATTTGGTTCTACATTTCTGTACACTAATAGAGCACGTTCTCTATCTTAAACTGTTTCTCTAAGTTCTCAAAGAGGTTTTTCAAAGAGTGTAAATGGTATTTTAAGTTATTTCTGTATTATCCCAAGTAGCTTTATCTGCACCAAAAGTTTGAGTTATTTGTAAACACTTTTGTTCACCTAAGTTTTTATCTTATTTATTTATTTATCTATTTTAAGTATTTTTTTAATCTATTCTACTCTATTTTAAGTTTTTGACAAAAACAAATTTTTAACTAAACATTTAATTTTTCAACTAGGTTCAGGATTTGGTTCTACATTTCTGTACACTAATAGAGCACGTTCTCTATCTTAAACTGTTTCTCTAATTTCTCAAATAATTTTTTCAAAGAGTGTTCATGGTATTTTTAGTTATTTCTGTTTTATTCTAAGTAGCTTTGTCTGCACCAAAATTTATGTTATTTGTAAACACCTTTTTCCACTTAAATACTCTATTTAAATATTTTTTATTGTATTTTACTCTGTTTTAAGTTTTTGACAAAATTAAATTTTCTAATTAAACTTTTAATCTTTCAAATAAGTCCAGGATTTGGTCCTACATTTCTGTAAGCTAATAGAGCACGTTCTCTATTTTAGACTATTTCTCTAAGTTCTCAAATAACTTTCTCAAAGAGTGTTCATGGTATTTTAAATTATTTCTGTTCCATCCCAAGTAGCTTTGTCTGCACCAAAAGTTGAAGTTATTTGTAAACAGGTTTTTTCACCTAAACACTCTATTTTAAGTTGTTTGTCATTACCTTTTATTATCTCACATTAGGCACTTATAAGGATATATTTTTTGAGTTTAAGTTTTTTCAAAAAAATATCTGGATAATTTTGATACTTTTTTTTCAGGAATTACAATTCACAAACAGTTCAAATTACGTACTTAGACTTTTATATTATAAAGTAGGCTCCGTAAGCTTCCAAAGTCGATCTAAACAAAAGGGAAATTTACTCGAAACTTTTCGATTTTCTGAACTTTTCTCAATATCTCCTCAAAAAACTTTTTTGAAATTTTGAAACTCAATTCTACTATGGAATATGTATGATAGAGTTTAATGACATTTTTGGATAAACCTTCCCTGAAGGCCACTTTTACCTTGTCATCTTTCTGATTGTTCAAATTTTCTCGAAATCCGCTACAACAATCTTTTCACAACTTCATATATTTATTTAACTCTCTAATATGTACAATAAAGTTAAACAACATTTTTGGCTAGCTATTACTCTTGTCCACCATATTTCACTTTTTAGTCAAGTCGTACCTATTTCCACCTTGCGACGCATGTTTCCGTTATCCTCGAGGTCCATCGATGGAAATAAACGTCTTACTCGTTAATAACAATTACCAAAGGCTATTATGGTAATTAACGTTAATTGATGCGCGAAGGGAATTTGTTATTATTAATGAAATTTCCTTGTCTTGCGACGATAAGATCACTCTCGTCTTGCCGTGAACCGTAAGAGATTCAAGGATGTTGCCATGTATTCTTTCCTTCTTCTCCTTTTAAATTGTTCTTACGTAATTAGTTGGATAAGAGGACAGGTTTCGTGAAATTTACATTTCGCGGAAATTTTTTCACAAAATGTCAATACTTATCGAAGAAAAGGTTTCAAGAAAAGACAGTCAATTTTTGCTCGTTGTAAGTGCGTCCGTTGCGTCAGCGAGAAAGTGGAAATTTCCATTTTTCGGCACGTGATCCAAATACAGTTGTGATACTTGCATGTTTAATTACATAATTAAGAGCAAAAAAATGATTGATCGGATCTTACGTAACGAGCAATGATCCCAAAGGCTAATCGACCTAAATCAACATAATAGCAATGATAATATTGACAATAAAAAATAATATAACGCCCACAGGGACAAGCTGATGTATTACCCGTTTGAGGCAGGGGCGCATTGAACAATTTTTGCCTCTTAATACAGACACGCATTATTTCCACTGTTACTTACATAAGAGTATGCTAATCCTTTGTCAGAGACGTAATCAAAAATCTCTGAAGATTATATGAGTGAATAGTATGATAATCACTATAATCTACAGTTAAACATAAATGTAATTATTATAACAGCAGACCAAACCAGTTTCAATATTGCTTCATCTCCAGCTCTGTAGATGTCTTTGAATCATCACTTGGACTTGATTCACTTGAAATCACCAAAAACCCGCCGATTCACCCAAACTCGTCGTATTAATACTTTTGAGGAGTCCTTCCGTATTAAAATTACAACTTTCTCGGTCTGTCCAGCGCCGCAGGCCTCCTCTCAGGACTTTCACTCGCCAAATTGGACTTTGCATCTCGACTGTGTCGGAATTGATTAATATTTAAAGACGAGGATTATTGCTCTCGAAAGTGTTCCCGTCTGTGGATGGGAGTGTTGGTTTTATGTGAGATGTATAGATACAGTCTTTTCCTAGACCAGAATTAGTCAATCAAAGGGAATTGGAGTTTTATGGAAAATATAGATGGAAAATCCAGATTTAGTATGATTTGATCCGTCCAAGTCTAACGCTTTATATCTGTATGCTTCTGGAATTTCCAATTTGAAGTCATTTTCTGAACATTCCAGGACCTAGAAGGGTTTCGATATAATTACTAAGTCTATGCTAGCTGACGTCATGATGTATCAAGTAATTTGTAGGCTTCAGTTCCGAGCAATAAAATAGTAAGAATACAGATTGGGATTTTCTGAGCATTATTTCTTGAACATGTCAGAACCCAGTAGGGTTTCGATATAGTTACTAAGTCCTCTATTCCTCTAGGACCTCAGTGAAACAACTAGAATGTGCTAGATGACGTCAAGATTGATCTAGTAGCTTGCTAGCTTCAGTTCCAAACAATAAAACATAGTGTAACGAAACGGCTCGCCGAAACCAAATAAACACGTCTGGGACTGCCCGGGTTCCGCGAATCCGTTCTAGAAAGAGCGGGAACACTCTCGTAAGACCGAGTCGCTTCGATTCGCCGAAAACTCGAGGAGAAATTCGTGGAATAATCCCGAAAGTACGAGAAGCTTCTACCTGCCATAAAAAGGGAATGTCGGACCCGAAGCGGGCAGAGTTGAACCGGTGTGCGTAAACATTCGAGCGAGAGACCGCGCGTGAAAATAAATAAACATATCTCAGTGAAATAAATTATAAGTGTTAAAGTGTAGTTAGAAATAAATTAATTAGGATAATCGCGTAGTGTTTTAGTTTTAGTCGATAGTAAAAACATTACAATAGAGAATGTAGATGGTGATTTTCTTAGCACTTTGGACGACCTTGAAGTCATTTCTTAAACATTCCAGAACCTAGAAGGGTTTCAATATAACTCCTAAGTCAGGCTAGGTACTCTAGGACCTTAGTGAAAAAACTAGAATGTGGTAGGTAAGCTCAGGATGGATCTAGTAGCTTTCGGGCTTCAATTTCCAAACAATAAATCATAAAGAATATAGATGGGGATGTTCTGAGCACTATTTCTTGAACACGCCAGATCCTAGAAGGGTTTCGATATAACCTTAAGTCAGGCTAGGTTCTCTAGGACCTTAGTGAAACAACTAGAATGTGCTAGATGACGTCAAGATTGATCTAGTAGCTTGCTAGCTTTAGTTCTAAACAATAAAACGTAGAGAATGTAGATGGTGATTTTATGAGCACTTTGGACAACCTTGAAGTCATTTCTTGAACATTTCAGAACCCAGAAGGGTTTCGATATAATTACTAATTCGGGCTAGGTTCTCTAGGACCTCAGTGAAAAATCTACAATGTGCTAGGTGATGTCAGTATGTGTCTAGTAGCTTGCTGGTTTCAGTTCCAAACAATGAAACATAAAAAATGTAGATGAGGATATTTTGAGCACTTTGGACTACCTTGAAGTCATTTCTTGAACATTCCAGAACCTAGAAGGGTTTCGACATAACTCCTAAATCTGGCTAGGTTCTCTAGGACCTTAGTGAAAAAAGTAGAATGTGCTAGGTGACCTCAGGATGTATCTAGTAACTTGCTGACTTCAGTTCCAAAGAATAAAACATAAAGAATATAGATGTGGATGTTCTGAGCATTATTTCTTGAACATACCAGAACCCAGAAGGGTTTCGATATAATTACTAAGTCAGGGTAGGTTCTATGTGCCAGGTGATCTCAGGATGGATCTAGTAACTTGCTGGCTTCAGTTCTAAACAAGAAAACATAAATAATATACATGGGGATGTCCTGAGCATTATTTTTTGAACATGCCAGAACCCAGAAAGGTTTCGATATAATTACTAAGTCAGGGTAGGTTCTCTAGGACCTTAGTGAAAAAACTAGAATGTGCTAGGTGACGTCAAGATGGATCTAGTAGCTTGCTGGCTTCAGTTCCAAACAATAGAATGTAAAGAATATAGATGAGGATCTTCTGAGCACTTTGGAAAACCTTGAAGTCATTTCTTGAACATTTCAGAACCCAGAAGGGTTTCGATATAATTACTAAGTCGGGCTAGCTTCTCTAGGACCTCAGTGAAAAAACTATAATGTGCTAGGTAACGTCAAGATGGATCTAGTAGCTTGCTGGCTTCATCTCCAAACAATAAATCATAAAGAATGTAGAAGGGGATTTTCTGTGCATTCTGGACAACCTTAAAGTTATTTCTTGAACATGCCAAATCCTAGAAGGGTTTCGATATAATTACTAAGTCAGGCTAGGTTCTCTAGGAACTTAGTGAAAAACCTAGAATGTGCTAGGTGACGTCAATATGGATCTAGTAGCTTGCTGGCTTCAGTGCCAAACAATGGAACATAACGAATGTAGATAAGCATATTTTGAGCACTTTGGACTACCTTGAAGTCATTTGTTGAACATTTCAGGACCTAGAAGGGTTTAGATATAATTCCTAAGTCAGGCTAGATTCTCTAGGACCATAGTGAAAAAAGTAGAATGTGCTAGGTGACCTCAGGATGTATCTAGTAACTTGCTGACTTCAGTTCCAAAGAATAAAACATAAAGAATATAGACGGGGATGCCTGAGCATTGTTTTTTGAACATGCCAGAACCTAGAAGGGTTCGATATAATTACTATATCATGGTAGGTTCTCTAGGACTTTAGTGAAAAAACTATAATGTGCTAGGTGATATCAGGATGGATCTAGTAGCTTGCTGGCTTCATTTCCAAACAATAAATCATAAAGAATATAAATGGGGATTTTCTGTGCACTTTGGACAACCTTGAAGTCATTTCTTGAACATTCCAGAACCTAGAAGTGTTTCGTTATAGTTACTAAATCCTAGGTTCTCTACCACCTTAGTGAAAAACCTAGAATATCCTAGGTGACATCAGGATAAATCTACTAGCTTGATGGCTCAGTTGCCAACAATAAAACATAAGCAATATAGATGTGGATGTTCTGTGCATTATTTCTTGAACTAATTCCTAAGTCAGGCTAGGTTCTCTAGGACCTTAGTGAAAAAACTAGAATGTGCTAGGTGGCATCAGGATGGATCTAGTAGCTTGTTGGCTTCAGTTCCAAATAATGAAATTTAAAGAATGCAGATGGGTATATTCTGGGTATTTTGGACAACCTAGGTGATTTCCAATCATTTATGAAAAATCTGAATGGACTTGGCAATTCTTGTGGGTTTCTGGAAAATTTGAACAATCTAGGTAGCCTTCGAGGAACTCAGAAATGGTTTTTAATGACAGGATGATTTGAAGAGTTTTCTTTTTTAGTCTCGTGCAGAAGAATGTCTCCAGAACCTAACAGTTGTACAGATATCATGAGACTCCCTCAGAAAAATCTAGATGGTCCTAAACGTCTTCTGGTCAATTTTGAAACCTTCCTTGTTTAGAAACTCCTTAAAAATTTTCTGAGAATTTTGGACCTTCTAGATAACTTCTAAAGAAATTTAAATGGCTCTAATTATCTTACAGGGGATCCCCCAGCTCCCTTGTTTATCATTCAACATTATCTAAATTCGAAGAATTCCGAAGAAAATTTCAGAAGGGTTCTCAAAAATTTGGAACTATCTAGAATATCTAGATGATATCCAAGAACTCAGAAAATTTAAGGTGATCTTAAATGAGCTGTGAAAGAAATTAGGAATTCTCCAATTTTAATCTCATAGAGTAAAAAATCTAGCACAACCTAGCAGGAAGAATCTGAATGATTTTCTTAGAGTTTAGACCATTACAATTCCCTGAGTACCTCAGAAGTATCTAGATGGTACTAACTCAATAAGGATTAATATGGAAATTTTCTCGTTTTCATTTCAGGCAGTAAAGCCTGAAGGATTTAGCTGAAGGGTTGTTGGAAATGTTGAACATTCTAGATTGCTTCCGATAAACATAAGAAAAATCTAAATATTTCTAGAATTTATGGAAGATTTTATTAACCTAGGTGCCATCCAAATGACTCAGAAAATCGAAATGGCCTAAAATGGCCCTAGGATTAAATATAGAAGTTTTCTTATTTTGGTTTTACGCAATAGAGAATCCGTCAGAGTCTAGCAGGAAGAATCTAGAATACTTTTTGAGAGTTGACAGTCTCTGAGTACTTCGCAAAAACTTAGATGCTTTTTAATGCCTTTGGGATCATTTTGGACCTTTCCTTGTTCTAGTTTCATACAGTAAAGCCTGATGAATTTGACAGGTAAGGTATTTGCAACTTTCTGAAAATATTGAACATTCTAGAGAGCGCCATGAAATTCAAACGATCTTAATTAACCTTTACGATGGGCCTACACGTTACAGTAAAGTTAGAAGGCAAATTCTGGAATGACTGAAAATTTTTGACAATATAGATGATCCACAATGAACTCGGCAAGATTGAGATATATTAAATGGCGTTAAGAGTAATTTATATGTTTCCCCATTGTAGTCCAATGGAGTAGAAAGCTAAAATAATCTAGCAGGAAGAATATGAAACAATTTTGGCCAGTACTAATAGCCTTTGAATATACCTCAGAAAAATATAGATGGTCCCAAATGGTGATAAATTAGATTCTTTAACTGTCTTTACTTATGTTTCAAGCACTAAAGAGTTTTAACACCAAAATTCTTAAAGACTTTCCAGGAATTTGAACTAGGTAACTAGTTAAAACTAGGTTAACTAATCTAGAAAACTCCGAGGAATCCAGAAGGGTATAAATGATCCTAAATGACCGTACAAACTCTCTCGTTCCAGTTTCCAAAGGAAAATTCTGAAGAATCTAATTGGAAGAATCTGAAAGATTTTTTAAGGGTTTGCCCAGTATAAATCCCCATTAACGACCTCAGACCATATCTAGATATCTAGATTTCTAAACCATCTGAGGGTAGATTTAGAATCTTCCTACAGTCAAACTTAAAGATCCTAGCATGGAGGGATTCCTGGGAAGTCTGATCCATCAAATCTAAGTGGCCTTGAGACAGATCTAGAAGCTAGTTCCCAGTAATAAAGTGTGAAGAATCTAGAAGGAAGATTCTGGGGAATTTCTAGGGAATCTAGGTAGTCTCTGAAAAAAGGTATTACCAGATGGGTTCAGTATGAAGCTAGAAGTTTTTTAGTTCAAGTAGTAGTAGTTCATCACTAGTTCAAAACCAGAAATCTATAGAGGGAAGTTATAGTTGTAACTAACAATTGTAAACTAGTTATATTTCCTGACTTGCCAGGGGTAATTCATACCTTTTTAGGGACCTATCACTTTTGAAGCATACAATTTAGACAACTCATTGAAGTAATTCTTTCCTGAAGGAATACTCCAGGAATACCTTAGGTACTCTAACAGAAAAAATCTGGCCTTACACTTAACCTCGCCTTAGACACTATACCTTAATTTAATCCCTAATTTTTGAAACGTAAAACGGGCACAACTTCTAATAACGTTTCGTCTTTCCAGGGCCGAAGCAGTTCTCGTACAAGGGCCACAATTACTTCTTCAGCGGCCACGTGCCCGAGCTGGCCAACAGGAAGGTCGACTGGCTCGACGGGAGGAACATCTGCAGGGAGTACTGCATGGACCTGGTGTCCATGGAGACGCAGGAGGAGAATAATATGATCTTCAGGCTGATCCAGCAAAGTGAGTACCGACGTTCTGAGACACTTAGGGGTACCTTTTGACCTTGTGCAGTAACTTTCGATAAATTGCTTGAAATATAATTGGAAAATATTAAATACAAGCACACTAACTGTACTGAAAAATAAGGGTGGCTGTCCAAGTTCAAATTCAAGGCAAGGCTGCTTTGAATACTTCCTGAGCGTGCGCAAAGACGTCCCATTGCTAAGTGACAATTTTGAGATTTGAATGAGCCCGCGAAAGGAATTGAATACATACAACAAAACTTCCAATGAATATTCGCATATAAGTACCTACGTATGGCTCCGAGGAAGGCACTTACAGCCATTACTTTAGCGAATAAAAATCTGCTTTTCGTATAATGTCAAGAATAATTCATGAGAAGTTAGTGTGAATTTTACAAATATCACAGTCGTTAAATCTGACATTCACAGATCGAAAGGTTAATACGTATCATCCGCTTCCTTCATCATTTTAATAATTTTCAGAGCGGACCTTCTATAACGACTCGAATAATTAATTAATTGTCGGTTGGGTAATATGTGGCGTTGCGAGGTAATAATACGTGAGACGAGTCTATTTGCGCAAATCCACGATTCGCGATAAATTTGAGATTTCCCAAGGCTTCGGTATTGTATTGTAACGACATACTTTTCCTTCGATTATCAGCGAGCATGTGCCTGTGAGTTTTTCTCATAACGCAATCCGGCGACGAACACCAGTTCTCGTGCAACGATGCACTTGTGCAGAAAAGTGAAATCGAGTTTGGAAACGGTTCACGTTTAAATTTCGATAACCTAAAAATGTTTCGGAATACCAAAACTCTTCTATCGTCTGAGCTTCAATGAATTTCGAGACACCTAGTGGAATTTTTGTGAAAGACGTTAAAAATTATATTACTCAAAAATACCTGTTTTTCCAATAGAAGACTTTCTTCATTTTTAGTACATAAAATCCATCCCTTCTTCTGTGACATCTAAATTTTCAAAATCCATTTTTTTGAGGTCCCAAGAAACTAAAAGAAATATTCTGAAAGGATTTTGAAAATTTTGGACAATCTAGATGGCCAATTAGAAACTCAGAAAAAATGAGATGGTCTTCATTAGCCCCAAGATGAATTCATAACTTTTCCTATTTTAGTCCCAGGCAATGGAAAGTCAGCAAAATCTAACAGGAAATATCTTAAAGACTTTCTGAGAATTTTGACAGGTACAGGTAGAATCTAAAAACCGCAGAAGAATCTGAAAATATGAAAATTTTGAAGAATATAGAGGAAAAATTCAGAAAAGTTTCTAAAAATTTTGAACAATCTATAGGAAGGCTCGCGATAAATGAATTTTATGACGCACCGGCTTATCGCAAGAAGTTAAGGGTCTATTGTGTCTTAATGCTTTTATTGTAGGTATTTTGCCGCCGAATTTCGGGCAGCTCTTCGAGAAAAAGGTAAATCAGGTACTGCCCATTGCTAGGTCGCGTCCTAACTGCCAAAATGATGGTGCTAATAGCCTGGTAATAAATCTAAAGATTAAGTACCTCGAAGTAGAGGAGAAGGTCATAAAATTCATTTATCGCGAGTCTCCCTATAGATGGAACTCAGATTGTGTTAAATGACCTTCAGATGAATATAGAAATATCCCCAAACTTTAAAGCCTGAAGAATTTTTAGTATTTTCTGAGAGTTATAAATCTTCTAAGTAACCTACTTAAAGCTCAAAAACATCTAAATGATCCTAAATGGTCTTACGATGGATTAACAAGCCTTCTCGTTTCTATTTCCAACAAAAAATTCTGAGGAATTTAGAGGGAAAATTCTGGAAAGTTCCTAAAAAGGTTGAGCAAGCTAGATGGCCTCTAAGGAATTCAGATGGTGTTAAATGGCCTTCAGATGAATATAGAAATGTCCCCAAACTTTAAAGCCTGAAGGATTTTTAGTATTTTCTGAGAGTTATATACCTTCTAAGTAACCTACTTAAAGCTCAAAAACATCTAAATGATCCTAATAAATGGTTTTACGATGGATTAACAAGCCTTCTCGTTTCAATTTCCAACAAAAAATTCTAAGGAATTTAGAGGGAAAATTCTGGAAAGTTCCAAACAAGTTTAAGCAATCTAAATGACCTCTAAGGAACTCAGATGGTGTTAAATGGCCTTCAGATGAATATAGAAATATCCCCAAACTTAAAAGCCTGAAGAATTTTTAGTATCTTCTGAGAGTTATAAACCTTCTAAGTAACCTACGAAAAACTCAAAAATATCTAAATGATCCTAAATGGCCTTAGGATGGATTAACAAGCCTTCTCGTTTCAATTTCCAACAAAAAATATTGAAGAATTTAGAGGGAAAATTCTGAAAAGTTTCCAAAAATTTTGAACAATCTAGATGACCTCTAAGGAACTCAGGTGGTGTTGAATGGCCTTCAGATGAATTTAGAAATTTCCCCAAACTTTAAATCCTGAAGGATTTTAAGTATTTTCTGAGAGTTATAAACCTTCTAAGTAACCTACTTAAATGATCCTAATAAATGGTCTTACGATGGATTAACAAGCCTTTTCGTTTCAATTTCCAACAAAAAATTCTGAGGATTTACAAGCAAAATTCTGGAAAGTTTCTAAAAATTTTGAGCAATCTAGATGACCTCTAAGGAACTCAGATGGTGTTAAATGGCCTTCAGATGAATTTAGAAATTTTCTCATTTTAGTCCCATGCATCAGAAGTCTATAGAATCCAGCAAGAAGATTTGCTGAGAATCTTGGCCAATATATTACCTCAGAAAATTCTAGATGTTATTTAGCGTCCTTACTATTTTTGCCATCTTAATAGACTTTGATTTTGATTAAATTTGTCATTTTTCTCACTTTAGTTCTCAACAGAAGGAAGACTCCAGAGGCTTCTTAAAAATGTTGATCATTCTAGACAGTTTCTGAGGAACTCCCAAAAGCGAGGTGATCTCAAATAGCTTCATATTTAATTTAGAAGTTTTCCAATATTAATCTCATGAAGTAGAAAATCTACAGAAACTAACAGAAAGATCTTAATGGTTTTCTGAGTGTTTTGGTCAATACGGATGTTATTCAGTACCTCAGATAAACCTAGAGTGTACTAAGCAGCCTTGGGGGTAATTTTGAACAAATTTTAAACATTGTAGGCAACAAGACAACAAGGAACTCAGAAATTTCAAAATAAACTTACGATTGAGCTACAAGCTTTCTCGAGTAAGTTTCCAACTGTAAATTGTGAAGTATTTAGAAAAAACATTTTGGGAATTTCGAAAAATGTAGATAACTTCCTATGAACTAGGATGGTCTTGAAAGGTCTTAGGATAGATTCGCCATCTTTCTTGTTTTGGTTTCAACCAGAAGTAAGTCCTAGTGGGTTTCTAAAAATGTTAATTCTATATGGTTTCTGATGAAATCAAAAAAATCGGGACGATCTCAAATGGCTTCAGCGTAAATTTGTAAGTTTTCCACTATTAAGGCAGTAGAAAATCTGCAAGATCTACCAGGAAGGATTTCAATGATTTTCTAAGTGTTTTAGTCTATACAGGTGCTGAATAGCTTTGGGAATAATTCGGGACAAATTTTGAGCGCTGTATACAACGTCTAAGAAACTCAGAAAAATCAAAAAGCTTCTGGATACTTTCTTGGAATTTTGAAAACTCTAGATGATCTCCAAGGAACTCAGAAAAATCGAAATGGTCTTGAACCATCTTGAATTTACCTTAGAGTAGTTTGGCATCTTTCTTGTTTTAGTTCCAAACAGAAGGAAGTTCTGGATATAAAAATGTTGATCATTCTAGATGGATTCTAATGAACTCCCAAAAATCGAGATAACCTTAAATGACTTCAGGGTAAATTTACAAGATCCCATTATTAATCTGATGCAGTAGAAAGTCTGCAGAATCTACCAGGAAGGATATTCATGATTTTCTGGGTGTTTCGGTTAGATGCTCCCTGATAAATCTAGATTGTCCTAAACAACCCTGGTAATAATTCAACCTTTCTTGTGTAAGTTTCCAATGGTAAATTATCTGCAAGGAAGATTCTGGAAACTTTCTGGGAATTTTGTAAAATCTAGATGACATCCAACGAACTGCGAAAAATCGAGATGGTCTCAGGGTGAATTTGGAATTTCCTTATTTTGGTCCCTTACAATAGAAAGCCTTCAGAATTCATCACGTAGGATCTAAAAGATTGTATGAGACTTTTGGGCAATGAAATAGTTTTGGTTGTGAAATTCCGTAATCTCATTGAACGAAGGGTACATAGTGATTTGTATGAATGGACTGTATGTAGAATCTCGTAGCTCGTTAAGTGGCTACAGTGTTGAATCTTATCTACAGGTTATAAGGCTGTATAGACGGTCTTGTAGAATGGATACAGGGCGTGACGTAATCTCCGGCGTAGATCTTAGGTGTGATACATAAAGACTGGAGACAGGGCGTGACGTAATCTCCGGAATGTACCTGAGGGCGTATCGTACAGGACATGGTTGAAGTTCTCGTAGATTGGAGACAGGGGGTGACGTAATCTCCGGCGTAGATCTTAGGTGTGATACTTAGAGACTGGAGACAGGGCATGACGTAATCTCCGGAATGTACCTGAGGGCGTATCCTACAGGTCCTGCTTGAAGTTCTTGTAGATTGGAGACAGGGCGTGACGTAATCTCCGACGTAGATCTGAGAACGTAACTCAACTAAACTCTCAACTGTCAAAACAATGCGTGTTTTGTTAAATGATGCAAAAGGTGCCCTGGATTTGTTCACAATAAATCACAACTTCTTAACCTAAAGATTTCCTTAACGTTCGTCGTAATATGATCTCTTTCTCTCTCCTCCCGCAGACGACGTGCCCTACATCTGGACCTCGGGCCGCCTGTGCGACTTCAAGGGCTGCGAGAACCGAGCCGACCTCGAGCCGAAGAACATCTACGGCTGGTTCTGGTCGGCGAACAGGGAGAAGATCCAGCCGACGAACAGGACGCCGCAGGGCTTCAGCTACAACCCCTGGAGCCAGACGGGCCACAAGAAGCAGCGGCAGCCGGACAACGCCGAGTTCGACATCAACGGCACGAGCGAGTCGTGCCTCTCGATACTCAACAACGTCTACAACGACGGCATCGCCTGGCACGACGTCGCCTGCTACCACGAGAAGCCGATCGTCTGCGAGGACTCCGACGAGCTGCTCAACTACGTCGCCTCGACCAACAGGGGCATAAGGCTGTAGGGCTCGTAGTTCCATTCACATTTCCTTCCTTCTTTCCTTCCTTCCTACGCTAAACAATGCTTCGACGTATAGTGAACTCTATCCACTGGACGGCGTACTACTACGCCAGATTCATTTCGGAAATAACAACACACGAACATCAATATTAACTTTAAATTTGTAGTTAAAGACTACAATGACTAAACATTCATTAACGAACATTAAGATTTTGAGCGTTTGCTAAACACACCAGGCACGTCACCTGTATTTGGTGTCTAATAACGAATTCACTATACTCATGTTGAATCATCTTGTACCTATCCACTCCTCTTTAATAGCCGTGTAGATACCATTCCTTGTAAATAAAAAATACCTTAAGTTCTAACAGCCAAATCTACTTTTACACTACTGACTACTTTTATATATAAGTCATTCTTATATTTATTTTTGTACTTTCTTCAAAAATATGGTCAAATCTAAATAAATTCGTTTTACTGTATTGAGGATGTTTAATTTCGACATCATCATCAACATCATCATCAACATCATCATCATTATGCAACCACTCGCATCCACTGCTAAACATAGGCATCCCTCATTAACTTCCACTCTCCTCTATCTTGAGTGAATTCCACTTTAAGCTAGTGATCTATTCTACAATATAAACAACTCCTGATCTATGACGTATTTTTTCGTTTGGTATATGATGTCGAAGGCTTATTCCCAACGTTGCCCGCTCAAGCTTACAAGGTAAGGGTACAAGGATACAAGAGATACAAGCTTCCTCCTCGTACTCGTCCATTTCCCGGTACAATTTCGTTCTGATCGATCAAATCTTGAACGATTGTTTTCAGGTTGCCATGACGTTCTCGCTGTTCCGTGTCGAATTTCGTGTTCCGCGCTAATTGCTAATTAGCTTCTTTTGCTATCTATCTACCGGTGGATACATGTGGCAGTTCGCTCGATTTGAATGAGACGGCGGAATTGTTTGGAATTTTAAAAATTTCCCCATTTTCGTCGGCATTTGTCGGGCGATGGCTACATATGGAAGTTCGCTCGATTTCAACAAGATGATGCTGCCTCTACTTAAATTCTTAACCTCTTAACCACTTTCAGCTCGCCATCTATTGGGCCGACACCTTGCACCAGTGATATGTTAAAGAGGGGATATGACCCGGAGAGGTTGTGCACGGGCATAGGTCGGCCATATTGCTCACTGCGCTTTGTCAAATTTTTATTGTCACTGGATTGTGATATTTTTCGGAGTTTTTGGTGTTTATGTTAACTTCTACACTGCGTTTACATTTACAAGTAATGGCTTCATGTGTGATACGACGTAGCTGTACGAGCAACGGACGCATAGACAAGAAGGATCTCACTGGAAATACTGGAATCACTTTTCATAGGTTAGTTTCAACATTGTACAGAGTTGTATTCAAGAAAATTTACTTGTACATTTCTGACTGCATTTAGTTTTGAAAAATTACTTTTTAAATACACCTTTCATGTATTATATTGTCTTTATTATTATTGTGAAGAAATGATTTACAAATAATATTGTATTAATGAAATAAATCTGTTTGAGAATGAAAGTTGTATTATTATGATTTTTAATTTAAATCCGGACCTGACATTTCGCCATATTGGAACTAGCGAAAGACACGCCTACCAGGCCCACTTTCTTATGTTAAAACTAGCCATTGTGTCATATCCCTAACCTAACATATCACTGCCTTGCACGTTTCTCCCCGCAGCTTAAGTATGTTCCAGGTCTCTTTTGGGAGGCGAGCAGGGAAGGTGTCTTTCCATAATTGCAATAGATCACAGAAATATGTTTATACAAATTTATATCAAAAACCTGAATAACAATAGCGATACGTTAAAATAGTAAACCATCAACTACAAGTCAACTATTACCGTCAACGACTTACCTGAACGCTTGTAAACAGACAACCATAGATCAGACAACTAAACTTGATAATTTTACTGAGCCGACTCAGTATTTCAACAATTCCCGCCAAAAGTTTTATGACTTTTCCACCAATAACAAACGACGTGTATTAGGTGTTGCCTAACTTTACTACCTTTTCTTGTTTCGTGGATGTTTTCTTCTCAGTGGATTTACTAAGTATCGAGGCACTCGAAACAATCTAGAAGCTTAAAATGTGAAAATTCTGGACAGAATGGAAGTAATTACGCTCCCAACAGAAGCCTGAAACGGTAACTACGTCTACTTCCTATAGTTTGTTTGGAAATAATAGGAGTAATGACATTTGGCGATGGATCCCTTTTTTGAAGAAACTGTAGAGCGTTTTGTGTGGAACAAACGCACAAATTCATGTGCCGCACATACAGATCGTGAACTCATCGCACAAGCCATCCGGCATTGTCAAATACCAACCTTTCATTTTCTTGAATCATTAAGTTGGTTCGAAACATTTGAAAATCATATTTTGAAATGCATTTTCCAGTCGGTTAACTGAGCTTTACACTTCAATAAAACTAAAGATAAGCTATAATGGTTCAACGTGTGGTTTTAAGCGAGCCACGAAAAGAGTACTGATCAAAGAATAGGGAAATAACAAGAAGGGAAACAGAGAGAGAGGTCCGATGTTCGCGCAGATCTGTCCGCGCAGCGTAACATTGGGGGAAATGCACCAGTGGCGTAGGTGTGTAATACATATTTACCTCAATATAATTATGACAACCAGAGGCGTAGGTAGCGAATTTTGTATAAGCATTAGAGTCTTCGCGGTTTTTATTCTAATTTTTATAATGGAATTAAAAAAAAAACATCGGGACATCACGGCACATACCTGTTTCGTGTGATGACGTTTGTTACACATATATTTAAACATGTTTGAATCAATACCCCTTCGACACTTATTACGGACCTGTGCGCCGACCCTTGCTGTCGACGCAATAGTTGACAGTCCGGTTTTGATTTTCCCCCAATATAAGTCTTCAAGGTCATTGAAAACAGTTTACTCAAAACAATAGAGAGGGTCAGGACTTTCCCTTCTTGTTATTTCTCTATTCTTTGTACTGATGGTGATGGCGGCAACCAGAAATACACCATGGAAGTATATTCTGAAGAATGCAACGGCAACAATGCACCGATCCTTTTGCCAAGGTTCGTTCCATGAACGTAGATGCCGTAATTCCCAGAAACAAACCTATTTTTTGATGACTTATTTTCAAAGACATATTGGCGTGGAAACCTTGACAAAACATGAATATGTATTATTCTTATTGATTTGTATTTGTATCTTCTTATTTGTAAAAATGTTTTAGTAATTTTTTAAAACATTCCTCTACTTTTACGCACGCCTATGGAATCCATATAAGTACCCACGAAACATCAAAATCGGACTGTCAGTCGCACCTATTTTTTCCAAACGTGGTATAAATTGTATAAAAATCCAACAGGCTAGGCAATATGTTAAGGATTTAACTCCAATTAAACCCAACTAATGCTATTTATCGATCAAATATTATCGAGGTGTTAGAAATTTTATCTAGAATAGCTATTGGTTATTAAAATAACAGTCTGACATTTCCCTACGAAGGGACACAAACTTGAATTTAATGTTCGATGCTTTTTAAGGTTATGTTACAGGTTACAACACTGGGTTACAAGAGTGTCAAATTTCGAATATGTATTCATTAGTGTTAATTAAAATTGCTAATTTAATCATGCATAACGCAGTCTCATTGTTTACTGAACGAACGGGTAGTCACCGTCAATCTACCGTTTGTTCGTTGTGATTATCAGGAAAGTCGAAACTTAGAATTTCCATATTTATCCTACCCTCTTATCACTTTAATTATCTATTGTTTAGATAACAATATGATATTCAATCTTAAATCTCATCGAGTTTTAATTGCATGTTTACCGAGACCGATCACAGCAAACGAATTCTCGCGTTACCTTTTCCCCGGAGAGGAACATCCAAGACCTGCGATCGAATCAGACGGATAGGCAGCCACATAAACTTTCATAGTTTTATTGGAGAGGATACAAAGGTCTTGATCCTTAATTCAACACTGATAACATCACATTATGCCTGTACAAAGAACGATCCACCTGTGAACATGGAAGGGACCTCCGAGGAAAAGACCGAACGTCCCGACGGCGACAAGAACAAGTTCGTCCATCCGGACGGTGGGTACGGATGGGTCGTCGTATTCAGCATCGTGTTGATAAATGTAAGTGTGGTATACTGTTATTTCGTGTGATGTATTATATTTTCCAGTCCGCCGTTCTGACGCTGATCCAATGTTTCGGTCTGATATTCAAAGACGTGTTCGACTCCATGGAGAACAAGACGCTAAAAGTTTCGACGCTGCTGCACCTGCAAAGCTCCTTGTACTGCATCGTCGGTAAACGAACAGGTTTTAAATGTATCTAGTCGTATTGAGTCGGGCGATTTCCAGGGTTTTTCGGAAGCCCTTTGTTGAAGAGGTACGGTTTCAGATCGACGGGTCTCGTCGGGGCCGTTCTGATGTGTTTGGGAATATTCCTGACTAGCTTCGTCGAGAGTTACGAGTTGCTTATCTGTACCGTATCGATCTTAATGGGTAAAAGGTACATCTTTTAGTTGAAAGGAGTTTGTTGTTGTACTTGTTTGTTTTAGGTATCGGTCAGGGTATTTTGATGCCGGCGACGTACCTGGCTACTTATACGTACTTCAAGAAAAGACTGACGATCGCCGTGAGCATATCGACGACGGGCGCGAGCATCCTCTCGATATTCATGCCGAAGATTTGTGATATCCTACTGTCCAAAGTCGGTAGGAAGACGACCATACTGATCCTATCGGCGAACTCGTTGCTGTCGCTCGTCGGTTGCGTACTGATGCGACCGTTGAAACAGGAGGAGAAGGAGACGGTCAGACCGGACGACGATAAGGTGATACGATCCGAACCAGCTTCGTCCGGTAACGTCCGTTCATTTTCCAGGACGAGCCACACTCGCAACTGCTGCACGCGACCAAGGTGTACAACAGCACGACGATCGAAACGGAACCGCCGAGGAGATCCGTAGTGGAGCGGTTGTCCAGGCTGTTCGACTTGAAGCTGTTGCGGCGGCCGTCGTTCGTGATCGCCTTCGTCGGCCTCGGGCTGAGCTTCGCCGCCGAGCTGAACACTGTGTTCCTGATACAGTTCGTGTTGCCGAGTCTCAACGGCGAGTTCCGCCGGGCGGACGTCGCGTACGTGACGTCCGTGCAGTTCGCGCTCGATCTCGTCGGTAGGTTGGCCGTGCCGATGTCGGCGCATGCGCTTGGCGCCGATCCGAAGGCGATGTACGGCGGGGCGCTGGTGCTAGCCACGGTCGCCCGGACAGGTGAGAGAAGTGACGGAACGGATGAGCGGGACGGGTTCCTTATTTCGGGTGTTCAGGCTCTCGCCGTGTGGCTTATATGTACATATACACGTATACGTACTCCCTATATACAGTGTGTCTCAGAACTCGCGCCTCAGATATAACAGACAAATACCAAGGACAATCTCGATTTTAAAAATGCATACGAAGAACAATTAATGGCTCAAAAGCTGTGACATCTAAGATCCACCAATTCCAGAAGAGGAACGCTGGGTGTTCCTCTTCTAATGCTGTAAGATTTTTCTTAACTAACGCGGAAGTTGAAGGATACATTTTATTTCTTATTTTAGTTATCATAAGCCAATAGTTTCATTTTTAGAAAGGGGCGCTACTGAAAATGAAGTTTTAAGTGATGACAATCGTTATAAGAAGTAGTCACTTTTGTCTGTCAGCCCTGCAACTGCCACTTTTTTTTTTAATAACGTCCAAGCTATAAATTATTTTTCTTTGGAAATTCTTATTTGTCTTTTGGTGAGGATTTCTTCTTTTTTCTCTGGGACGCGAGTTCTGGGACACCCGACATATAGGGAGTACTTACAACTTCACCTGTAATCCTAGGCAGGAGCCCTATCATCCGTTCCAGATGAACCCTCGTCTCTTAACGAGGTCGGGTCGTTACTCCTCCCCTTCCTCCTTTCTCATCCGGGCTCAGGACCGGCAACGGAGGTTTCCTTATTTCGGGTGTTCAAGCTCTCGCCGTGTGGTCCGGGACGTACTGGGCGGTGTTCCTGTGCTGCGCCCTCATCGGCCTGTCGAAGGGTACGAGGGCGGTGTTCCAGTCGTTGATCATCCCGGGGCTGGTACCGTTGGAGAGCATCCCCGCGGCGAACGGGATAAACATGTTGTTCAACGGGATCGCGTCGATGGTCGTCGGATCGGCGATCGGTAAGGGCTTTCGTTGTATCAGCTTGTGAACATTGTAATAAGTTAAACTAAATTTTGGAGTTTTTCCAATTTTTAATGTTGCAACAATTTGAATTGTGTGAAAGTCACTGGCACTGTTTAATTAATAAAATGGACTCTACGGCGGGTTACTTGCAACCTTACTAGTACAACTAAAGAATTGTAAGATGGTGTACTGTTATATTACTACTACAACTAAAGGATTGTCGCTTAATACATTTTTATTATTCGCTACTCTTACTTCAGTAAATTCAATGAAGTACTCAAATTCAAACTTTCTTCTCTACCTCGAAAAGTCCTGGAAAAACTGTTTTCATAAACAACGTGAATATCAGCTTTTACTGATACAAAAAAAAATTTTTAACAGCAACCTCATGCTCCACAAACTACACTTCATCTTAGTGTGAACATTTGAAAACCATTTAAGAATTTTACTAAGTAATGTTATGCTTTGAAATTTCAGATTTCACACTTACACATGTTAGTACCTACCAATCTTTGTCGATTTTAATTGTAATTACTTTTAATGATTTAGTTAAGAAAGTTTTATAGACATGTATTCAATTCTATAGTTAATGTAAATTAAGTAGGGGGAATGGCAGTTTTTACCTTTAAAAATCCATGCAATGAGGTCATTACTCTAAAACTAATAATGCCACTTATTGCTTTTGTTGTAGAAATAGTGTAATATTAAAAACTAAAATGAACCTGTTCCATCAATTTTCTTATAAACATTCAATAACTGCTCTTAGCTGTGGGTGACATTAGTATTTTATTATTTATATTATTAGTATTAGTATTACTATTAGTAGTAAACCGTATTTCTGTCGTGTTGCTATACCTTTCTTAAGTGTGATGGGGTTCGTTCCAGGTTTGGTCAGGGACGTGTCGGGATCGGACATCCCAGCTCTACATATGGCCTCGGTCATATCGATGGCGTGCGTCTGCTTGTGGCTTACCGAATGGTCGTGCAGTAGGAGGAAGGCAAGGGACGAGTCGCCCCAATGACAAGTCTTCAGAATTGAATACCATTTATTATTTTTATCTGTAGTTAAATGCATTCAACATGTTTATACTAAGTACGTTAATAAAATAATAAAATTTGTTTCCATTTTGATTGAACTACAGTTATATTTTATGAATCTATCTATGTAATACTCACAACATGTTTACCACCTGCTAAAAATAATTCGAGTAGATCGACTCCAAAAGTTATATAGAGGAATATATACTTGGGACTTTTCTCTCTTTCACGTTTTTGGTCTGGTTTGTAATCGGAAAAATATCCTAACTTTTACATTCTTTTGAAGAATGGACTATCGCAATAACAGATATATAGAGTGTAAAAGACAGTCAATAACCTACCTACCTATTAGAATTACAATTTCAACGCTTGTTAATAGTTTTATATTACCCATTTCATCTGCCGGTCAGGCACTTTCAAATAAACTTCAACGGAGCGACAGGAATTCGCGCCCACTCTATATATGTATACACAGTGATGTAGTTGACACCTTGATTGGGACTCTCCAAAAACAAAACTTCCTAAGAATTGGTCAACGAACAGGTGATACAGTCACTAATCTCTAAAATATCGATCACAACATCTCACAATATGTGGAGAAGAAGTGGTCCTCGTCCGGGGAGCATTTCTTCTCTCAAGATTTGCAAAAATTTCAATACAAACAGAACAGTCAACATTGCGAATACAAAAATCAACATAATTATATACAAACATGTCTCTCTCTCTCTTTTTCTCTCTTAATACTGATTAAATATTTGACACTGATTCTTTTATGCAAAAATGTTTTAATAAGCCAACGAAAGAAACGTCTATCCGTAACAATTTCTGCCTCTTTTTTAAGTTTCATCGGTTATTATAACCTACCGTAATTTAACAAACAATGCTTTCATCTAAAGCAACGAGTTTTCAATCTGATACTTAACACGTATAAATTCTTTCTTCAAATTCAGAGGAATCGTCCAATTTTTGAGCACGTCTCTGTTGAATTTTTGAGCTTTAACAAAGAAACGGGTTTTGAAGCGATGGGTTGCGGTTCGTTTCCTCTGCGTTTTGTTTAAGGTACGACTCGTATCGATGCGTCTCCCCAAGAGCAGCCTCGCAAAGGTAAAGGTTATGGTGGAGTTGGTCGAATGTTAGTACTAGTTGTGTATGGAGATAATACCAGTCTTCTCACAATTTCACAATTCCTCTTTGGAAAAATATGACCGAACTGGGCAAAATGCATATGGAGTCCAATTACCTTGAAAGAACTTTGGCACTTTGATTTTCCATTTATAAATGTAGGATTATTAACCTAGTTGAAACCATGAAATGTAAGTGAAATTAGGTTAGATCACAGTATAAGTATTGAAGAGCAAGGAAGCTGGGATTAAAAATTAAATACAGTGGAGACTCGTAAGGCTCGCTGATGTATTAAGCAAGAATCAGCATTAATTTTTGGGAAAGACTAATTTATTTGGAATTAAGAGGAATGTTAAAAACTAATTGAACTAACGAATCAAACGCTAAGTGAACGAATTAAAAACTAAAAGGGCTTGAATCCAGGGAACAAGAGGTCTCTTATTGGTCAAAATAGGTAGTCACTCATGTGAACGACACTTGTAAAGTTATAAATAAACCACAATTTAGTTAATATTCCCTAATTAGCTTTAAACTTTGCTGTGGCGTGGTCGTCTAAACTTAATAAAGTATAAATTTGTTACTTCGTGTTTTCTTACATAACTTATTAGGTCATTGTTGGTTACGTTGCGTGTAATTGCTCTTTGTAAGATTTCCCAATGAATTTACATTCGGGTTCAACTCTGGGGAGCAAATCTAGCTGCTCTCGTCGAGACGCGCCGATGTTGAGCATTTTTCATTTTTGGTCACTAGCACGAATAAAACATTAACACTAATAAACACCGTCCACTTACAGATCTCCTACTACCAAAGTACTTAAACTCTAATTTGGCTGAAAAGGAATTAGTTCAGTCACATAGCAGCTTAATAAAAAAATAAATCGCACAATGAAAAGGAGGACACTATAATATCCTTTGGAAATATACCAAAAATAGTTGGCGTAGAGTTTGTTCTTAACAAATGTGAACTTGGCTATATCTTTATTACTTTAGCTGATAGCTACATTTTACCTCTATAATCATCGAAACATGATACACAAATTTCATGTTAGGTGCAACTTTATGAAGATAAAGGCGCAAAAGTTATATGCATTGTACTTCGCGCAGTGGGAGAAAAGTGTTGATTTTAAGTCGGGGTAAGTGATTCTTTAAAAATAATGTTTAAAAACAAGATATTGTTAAGCCACCTTAACTTAGGTTAACTTTAGGTTAAGCCACCTAAAGGCTTAGACCCTTTCAACACAGATCTTTCAGATATCATCGTCTTGACAACGGTAGAGGAAAATCATTTAATAGAAATATGTGATTCAGCTGTAAAACGTAATTTCAAGGAATTTTCCTTATCAAGTCTTTGGGTGAATTTAAAAAAAGTTTTTAAAGTACTATCAGAAGAAGCACTGAGAGCTTTACTACTTTTCTCATCCTTATACCTCTGTGAACAGGCATTCTCTGCTCTTGTATATATCAAAAACAAATACACAAACAGATTCCAATTGGAATCCGATTTAAGATTACAACTAAGTAATAACACCAACCCAAATAATGCTAATTTAGTTGCAAAAAGGCAGCACCAACTTTCACATGAATAGTCTTTTTAATTTTATGAAAAAGATGCAGTACCAAAATGCAGTTTTTGCAGTACCAAAACTGTCCAATAATCCTGTGTTTTTATATTAAGGGGGTCCTTGAAATTGTGCTTAATTTTCTAGGGGTCTGTGGACTGAATAAGGTTAGGAAGGACGAATATCCTGGCTGCGGAATCTGCGAGAGTGGTTCAACATGTCATCTATAGAGCTTTCCAGAGTAGCAGTGGTTTCCAAAGTTAAGATTGCTATCAGTTAGCACACCTCCGTAATGGAGATCCAACATGAAGAAGAAGATCGCTTGAAAGTTGCTATATTATAAAATTCGTAGCGCGTTCAATTTTTGAGGTGCATCTAACATGAAATTCGTGTAGAATTTTCTAATGTTTCGATTATTATAGAGGCGAGATGTAGCTATAACCCTGATTTTTAATGTTGTGGACTTTTACAACCCGTCAAAAAGAAAGAGATGCCTATTGTTACCACCCCTTTCTTCGGCTATTGGTTTATCGGTCTGGACGAGTATCACATGATCGTCGTAATCTGAGCGATATTGTCAAATGTACATCTCTAAATAAGATGCATAATATAAGGGAATCGGTGGATAAAAGCGGTCCGGTTTATAAAGCTAAAAATAGCCTTAGGTATAGAGAGGGGGGTTTTTATTTTTTCATTTGGGGAAGAATCATTCTGAATACAGTTCATGGATTAATTGTGTTGTACGAACAACTTTAATAGAACCTAAATTTCAAACTATTTATAACTGATTACCGTCAAGAAATTGACGGTAATCACCGGCCGTCTACAAGGCGGAGTTACTTGATGTGTCGATTGTAAAAGTCCACAATATTAAAAATCATGATTTAGGAGCTGGAATTTTAAAAACGTTGTCATCCTTATGCGATTTGCTTTCTTATTACGGCTTTCCTCCCTGTGACTTGACCGAATTAAACGCGTGGGTTACTCCGCGGAGTTCCCCGAGTCGAAGCTGAAACTATGAGCGAAACTCCGGAGAAGCGCGACCAGCGATTCCTCTGACCCTCCTCTCCTCCTCTTCCACCTTGCCTTACCCGATATTCACAGCTGAAGAAAATTCTCTTTGGCATCGAATGTACTCTAAAGGGACTATTAGCGTCCCCTCGTTCAGACGTTCATGGCGTAGAAGAGCGGCTTGCCGCTCGCGTTCGTCACGGTGTGCGAGGAGACGGTCGGCGAGGAGACCGAGTCCTGGGGCGAGACGCTCGCCGCCCCCTCGGGAGCGCCGCGCTCTATGAAGCGGGCCTTCGTCGGCGAGCCGGCGGGCGACTCCTTCGGCTGCTGCTGGTAGTTGTAGTAGCCGTTGATCAGCAGGTGGGCGTTGTTCTGCTGCTGTTGCTGCTGATGGTGGCCCGGATCGTCAGGGTAAGCGTCGGCGACGTGCTCCGGGGCGACGGGGTACCTGGGCCGGACCGAGGGGAAACTATGGCGGTTCGTCTTGTTCGCGTAGTCCGCGGCGCCCTTCCACTGCTGCGGCGGACGCAGCGAGCCGCGGTACCTCAGCTGGGGCACGGAGCCTGTAAGATAAAGGGAGTATAGTAGAAGTGCTTCCCTTGCCCTTACACTACCTTTTAATCAACGGAATTATTTTAGGAGTAGAAGCCAAACTTGTGACATGGCAAAAATACATAGAATAACATCTTGAGGACGACTGAACGACAGTGGGTTTGTATGTAAGTGGATTGTATGCAGAATCTTGCATCAGCTTCGTTGATTGGCTACAGTGCTGAGTCTAATCTGCAGGTTGTAAGGCTGTAGACGATCTTGTAGAATGGAAACAGGGCGTGACGTAATCTCCGGTGTAAACTCTCAGGGCGTATCGTGAGAGCTTGTGGTTGAGGTGAAGTAAGGGCCTCCCGAAATGCGGTCTCAAGTCACATAACTCGGTTTAAGATCAAAGGGGACTTGGATCAACACCAAACTACACACCTTCGTTCAGTGAGCATACTAGGTATACTAATTTATTGAGCTAATAAAAAATAGAATCCACAGAATAGTCACTTTTGTTATAGTATAAAAAAGGGAAATTGTTCATGTACTGTTTCCACTCTAAATATATCTGAGTATACAGGCTACAAAGAGCCCTAGCTCTTATAAAACAACTTAGTTACTTCCTCGCGTCCATAGGAAACACGATGTATTTAGTCTGTTGCGATTTCATAAGCGAACTCCATCGATACGATCGCATCAGATTGGGCAATTTAGACTTGGAAAATATGTTAATTATGTTATGTAATGGTGTTTTTATTTTAGGAAATATTATTGGAAATGTCCCGTGGATGTAGTAATAAATGCAATTTGAAGTATCATTGATGTGTCGGTTACGAAGATTCCTGTAATTGTCAATAACATGTGTTGTAAATGACGCAACACTGCTCTGTGAAGTGTGAAAGTCGGAGGGGACGACGTGCTACTGAGAAGTGATTTTCTAATGAATTAAAAAAATACCGACAATTAAAAAAACTTGCAATGGTGTGGCAAGAAGTATGTTAAGCTATAACAGGTACAGATAGTAGGTGTTTGTTCGCCATGTGGACTCATTTAACTGAATCTCGGGGATACCTTATTGGCGTTTTGAAGTTTATTATATTTCTATGATAGGTAGGTACTGATAGTTAGTTGCATAGGCAGTTTAAATCTCCGTGTCGGATCGAACAAAGCTAACACATTAAATGAATTGTTACAAATAATTCATTGTTCGGTACCAAAAAATGGGATTTCCAAAAATGGTACCGAAATAAACGTATACCACCTATCCCTTTTCACTCACCTTGGTAGTACCCACAGCTGGATATGCAGCCGACCGACGTCTGCGTCGCCCTCGCCATCGAGAAGTTCCCTAGGGGCGACTCGCTCCTGCTCGAGGGTGCGATCAAGTGTTGCTGCTGCTGCTGCTGGTGGTAGTTATTCGGGTAGGGCGGCTTGTTCGGCGCCTTGAGCGCCGCCTGCTGGGGCGCGTTCGCGTTGCAGTACTGCTCGTCCGGGTGCGCCTGGTAGTACGGCTGCTCGATGTACTTCTTGTTGATCTGATTCTGGTTGTACCTGCGAGACGCGTAACGTCATATCCGTACATTATCGACAATTATGGTTTAAGGGAGGAGTAGAAGACAGAGCCTTGAACGGAGAAGATTATGATGTTAGAGGAATTGACAGAAGTCATCGAAGCTACAAATAACAGAAAGGCATCGGGGTTAGATGGCATCAATGCAGAATCGTGGAAATATGCAGTTAAGACTCTTACATCTGTATAATTAATGCTGGAGGATAAAAAGGATCTCGAGAGACGGCCAGCGCGAAAGTTATAGCGTTGTTCAAAAATGGTCATAAAAATAAATGTGAAAACTACAGAGGAGTAAGTTCATTGAACACGGCGTATAAAATATATGCTAAGATCCTAAATAATAGACTCAAAGTGACAACAGAACACCTCATAAATGAGGAGCAAATGAGATTCGGAAAGCGACGATCTACTGGAGTATTTGAAAAACATAGGGAGCTTAACATAGAAATCCATATAGATTTCATAGACTTCGAGAAAGCATTCGACAGTCTGAAGAGAAATCTATTATGGAAAGTCATGATTCAAAAGAGATATCCGAAACCTTAAGAAAAGCAAGTCACAATCTATACATAGACACCAACTTAAAAATAGATATGAAAGGAAACACATTACAGAAAACATGACCATAAACAAAGATATAAGACAAGGTTGCTATCTCTCCCCAACACTATTTAACATATATCTTGATAAAATTATAGAAATGTGGAAAACACAACAGGGATTAAGACACAATACTTAAAGCACTACTTTACGCTGAAGATTTGCTGTTGATCGTAGAAGAAGAGGATGATTTGCCGAGAGGTATATACCTACTGCAACAGATAAGCAAGTTACACATCTGCAAGCTACAGGAGAGCTATGATGGCTAATGCCTTGCTGTAAATATAAGACACCGAGTATATGGTTGTGGGGGAAAAGATCTAGAGGATCTTTATAGAGGATCTAGGGGAGTGATGAAATCAAAAAAGTATTTTTCATTTAGGTAAGTACTTCGGGGTTACCTTATCTTCAAAAGGCAAGAGTACCGCAGATGTCTCTAATAAAATAGATCAAGGAAGAAGAGCAATTTACCAACTCAACTGGTGCCTAGCGATGACAAAGAGGACAAAAATCACTATATTCACTCTCTATAAATACACTCTCTTTTATATTCTCTACACTAGTAAAGAGTGTAAACACGTACGGAGCTGAAACCTGAGAACCGAGCAAGAGGAATAGAGATAGATTGATGGTCTTGGAGACAGAGTTTTGGAGGAGAAGCTGCCGCATCTCCAGATTAGATCGTACAAGGAATGAGGTCATAAGACACATGATGTGTGTGGAATCTAATATCCTAGACACATATAAAAACATTTGGAGAAATACACAAATAAATTCGTCCTGATGGAAGCACGCTGTGGACAAATTAGTTTATTTACCCGGGTATTACCAAAATGCTATAGAACAGATATGAGAAGCTTCATACAATTAATATGCATATACAATAGTCGATGAAACTATAGATTCTCTTGGTAAAGTATGATATATAGAGGGTGGTCGTGATATAACCTTACAAAAAAAATCTGGGCCATTAGGAGGATCCAATAATTCAAAAAAACCCATATTTGGTAGGTCCAAAATGATGAAGAAAAATTAACCCCTATCCACATTCATTTGACGCCACTGACCACAAAAATAAATACGTACATATTTAACCAAGATTTAATTGTTAGTTACCTAGTTACAATAAATTGACAATTTGCTTTCAAATTTGATAGACGTTTTCTTTTGCCAGTGATTTACTTGTCAGTTTGCATATGTCAGTTGTCATTTATATGTCGTCGCCTTTCTTGTTTTCAATGTATTTTTTCTCCTATATTAATTTTTGTACAAGAAGTCTATAAAATCAGTCTTTTTCAAGACTTCACTTGCGTTTGTGTTTGCAGTTTGTAAGTAAATAGCAAATTTCATGGGTCAAGACACTAACGGATAATCATGATTGTGGTTTTAGGTTAGAATCTGCCGATAAACACAATATTCAACAAAGAACAACGATCTCAGCTTTAAACGGCAAAGGCAACGTTAAGTTTATAAATCGGCTTTAATAAATAACAAAACGAAACCAGTGTTTTTTACGCATATTCTTGATTTGTAAATTTCATTTCTACCGCAAATTCAAAATTATTGAATTTGACAAATGTCATTCAGTTTAATAGTTGATACAGGTACCGATTATCGTTACTAGACGACCAAAATCACATTTTTTATCCTGATTAACTCATTGGCGTACAGCAAATTTTGTACAAATTTTCAATTATTTTTATCTCGAAAACGAAAAGACTTTTACAAGATTTTTTTTTGTATATGAGTTCTACTCATCGTCACCTATTACCGTTATTTTTTTGTAAGGTTATATCACGACCACCCTGTATACATATACCTACATTTACATTACATGATATATTTATTTTCGTTCACCCATCATTTACAAGTTTTTAATAAAAATAATAAAATTGGTTTTTAGGATTTTACGTTGGAATTTTGCTATTGGGAGTTTGAAAAGTTTTTGAAAAGAAAAGGAGTTTTGCGTTACTAATGATCTCATTATTGCACTAGTTTTAGTAACTTTTAGTTTTGTTAAATTGGTACATCAGCCTGTCACGTAGACGTGCGTAGACGTCAAGGTTACATTATTAGGATTTCAATAAACATAACCTTTAAAATTTCCATGAAAAATGTATTATTTGATATTATTTAATATTATTCTAGTACAAAATGCATTACAATTTAAAAAAGAAGAACAAATAATCAGTAGGTATGCACAATTATTAGTGAAAACTTTAACTACGACATTATTATGGGCTTGGGCATTTATGGTAATGCCAGGGACGTCAGTGTCACCAACCCATGCAAAATTCCCTAGTGTAATACGAAAACTTGAACAACCAAAATTAAATGAATGTATATTACACCCGTTTTATTAGACGTATTGTCACACTCGTTCTATTAAAGCACTCGTGTGACAATATTAAACTAATATAATAATATAGGTGCTATTAATAGCCTGTAAGCAGTTAGAAAAAATGAACCACGATACAATTTGCAGGTTCTTAAAATTTAAAACTGGCGTTTATAGGTAGATACCATATTCATATTCAGATGCATGTTTTAAAGTTCTGAAAAGACTAATACAACTTTGGTCGATTTTACAGAATCAAGTTATATGAAAACAAAGTGAAATCACCTGACGTGAAAACGTTCATATTCGTGTGATTATGATATCGCTTACCGATAATAATCGTTGGACTGGTAGGCGTTCGGCGCGACGACCGGTTGGTACCCCTCGATGTGGTTGTACGGTATGTACACCATCGTCTGGTGGTACGTCTTGGAGAGTTCCTGCGGCGGCGGCGAGAGCGCCCTGCCGCCGTTCCTCGCCTTCGCCGCCGTCTGGTAGTCGTTACAGTCGAGCTCGATGTACGACTGCGCCTTGTAGCAGCCCTGGTTGACGCAGTTCTGGTACAGGTTCTCCGGACGGTACTGCTGCTGGTACCCGCGAGACGACGTCTTCTCCTCGAGGTACTGCTGCTGCTCCTGCTGCGGGTAGCTCATCTTGACGTTGAGCCTGTTCGCGTCGTCCTCCCGGTTGATCCCGGTCTCCGAGTAGTACGGCCAGGAGACGTTCGGGTTCGGAGCGGGCAGGTGGATCTGGTTCTGGATGTGCTGGAGGATCTCCGTCGTCGAGCCGAAGCGGGGCTTGATGCCGCGCACGCTCGGCCTACGGTTGAAGCCGTAGTCGTCCTGGTCCTCGTCCTCGTCCTTGTCCGACCTCCTCGAGGACTGGTCGTTCTCGTACCTGAAACACGGAGCGCGTACCCTTCAAAAAGTCCTTCCCTAGTTCTTAAAAACTAAGTTCCTGTATAACGGAACTTAAGGTACTAGTACCGGAAATCATTTTTCTGTTTCTTACAGATTTCGATTCCTTATATACCTTAAAAAATCACGTCCTAAAATTTTGTAAAGAAATTCGAAGAAATTAAAAATGTTATTGCAGAGCGCACACGCATTTTCGACTCATTTATTACAGTTACCAAATGGGTCATTTATAATTTATTAATTAGGGGTAGTTTCACCCACTTCAACGTGTAGTATGTGAGTAGGTTATGCGGTAGCAATGTGTGGTATGTGGGTGGGTTATGCGGTAGCAGTTTTGTGGAGGCAATTACTATCTACCCTGTGAATATCATCCCTGCACTCGATTTATAAGTCGTTCATTTAAATTAAAGTATCATTTTTAATTAGGGGTAGTTTCACTCTGAGGCCTTAAAGAGCAGCGCAGTAAAATTCAATACAACGTTTGAGTACACACTTAAGGCGCTACCACCCTTCACTGCTTGTTCCGCTCTCGCTTGTGCCCGCTTTAACTGACTCTGCACGCTCGTCCGCCTATAATTAGCTAGTTTGCAATCTTCCGTTAGGTAAATAGATAAGTTTGTTCTAGTAGAAACTATCATTTCCGTTAAACTATCTCCAAATGAAGATTCTCCGTTCATTTATTAAAACCGCAGTAAAGTTCGGTTAAGAAACCCTATTAAAAGCAATAAAAAAAGGTGTTTCTTGGACAATGCCTCCCTACCCGAGAACTGGAACAACATATTGATGATATTGATCCATAAAAAAAGCGAGAGCGCAGATTTAGAAAATTACAGGCCTATAATAAGCTTACCATACCATCTATATACGCTTTTCACAAAAATAATAAACAAGAGATTGGAGAAAAAATTCGACTTCTATCAAAGAACAGATCAGGCAGGCTTTCGTTCAGGCTACGGAACGAATGACCATCTTCTCACATTAAAGATACTCATTGAGAAAAGCCTAGAATACAATAGACCATTGGTGCTCGTGTCTTCGATACCATGGAAAAGAATGCAATCCTGAAGGCTCTTAGCCAATGTCGCATAGACTATTGATATACCTACCCATCTAATACACAATATTTGCAGCAACCCGACTGCGGCGTGAAAATCCATAACAAGACCAAAAACTTCCCCATACAAAGAGAAGTTAGAAAAGGCGATACACTGTCCCCAAAAATATTCAACACTGTTTTAGAATACGCTTTTAAGACTCTGAATTGGGAAAACAAAGGTATCAGTATAGACTGGAAAGTGCTAAATAATCTACGATTTGCAGACGATATAGTGCTGATAACAGATAATCTCAAACCAGCAACAAACAAAAATCATGACAAACCTAGTAGTGGGAGGGACTATATACCACTAGACAGCAAAACCATCGAGGAGGTCGACGAATCAAATACCTTGGACACCAAATTAGAATAAATAGAGACAACTAAACAAAGGAATTACAGAGGAGAATTTGACTTGGATGGGCAGCATATGGAAGATTGAGAGATATTTTCGATAGTGACGTTCCAATGAGCTTGAAACGGAAAGTATACGATCAGTGCGTGCTGCCAGTGATGACTTATGGCGCCGAAACACTTACCGTGACAAAAGGTACCGTGGAGAAATTGGAAGTGGCTCAGAGAAAGATGGAGAGAGCTACGCTGTGTATTAGGATACAATATCGTATCAGAAACACCGAAATTCGACGAAGGACAGGGGTACAGGACACAATCTGACGAATTACAGTATTAAAGTGTAAATGGGCGGGACGGGTTGCGGGATTTAAAGATGACAGGTGGACCATAAGAATAACAAACTGGAGACCCAGAGCGGATAAAAGAAGCAGGGGTAGACCACCAACAAGATGGAGTGATGATATAAAGAGGATTGGACACTGGATGAGAACAGCTCAAGAGTGGACTAGTTTAATGGAGGCCTATGTGGAATCAACACCAGGCTGGATGATGATGATGATGATGATGACTACATTTCTACATTGGCGAATTTCCTTACTTCTTCTTGATCCTCTCGATCCTGTTCGCGTCCTGCTGCACGAACACGGCTAGCTCGTCGCCCGACTCGGAGGCCGGCGTCCCGGCGAGCACGTCGGGCGTGATCTTCTTGGGGCAGCCGCCGCCGCCCGCGTCGTCGTTCTGCAGCCCGTCCTCGATGTCCTCGAGCGTGTACTCGCCGCCGCCAGTCTGCCCGTCGAGGCCGCCCCTGCCGCTCAGGTGGTAGTAATGGCCGTCCGGGTTGCCGAGGTTGCTCACGCACGCCGTGAGCGGCGCGAGCGTCGACAGGAACTGCTTTCGGCCCTCGGCGGAGGGAGCGGCGGCGGCGGCGTCGCGACGCTGTCCGCCCGCCGCCGCCGTCCTCTCGGGCAGGTCGTGGCCGAAGGGGCCGGCGATGTCGGGCAGCGTCTGCGTCTGCGTCTGGACGGTGCGGGGCTCGTGGGGCGCCGCCTCGGGTCGGTCCCGCTTGCCGAACAGGTCGGTGATCTTGCGGTACGTGGAAGACATCGATGAGGAGTTGGAGCTCGTCGTCGAGGAGGACGACGGCGAGAAGTTGCGGTCTTTGTACTTGTTGTTCACCTGATCCGAAAGAAGAAAATTTTGGGGTTTTAGTACGAGCATACTTAGAGCATTCAGTCTCCAAACATTAATGCAGAATTGCCAGGATCAGAGAAAAGGCGTCTTTTTGTGCTTTATCGACAACGAGAAAGCATTTGACAATGTAAAACACGATCTCCTCATATCATATCTTAGGGACCTGGGACTGGATGGAAAGGATATCAGACTTATAGGTAATTTATACTGGAACCAAAGAGCGGAAATTCATATTCAAAATGCAGGAGCAACTGAGGATTTTGAAATAAGAAAGGGGTGCATCTTGTCTCCAATGTTGTTTAACTTGAATGTGGAAAGAGCTTTCACCGAATCTATCTCCGACAGTACAATTGGCATTAAAGTATTCCCATCAACAACATCCGATATGCGGATGATACCGTAATATTAGTGGACAGTGCAAATGATCTACAAACTCTAATAGATAAGGTCAATGAGGAAAATGAAAGTTTGGGTCTGAAAATTAACATCCGCAAAACCAAATGTATGGCCATTAGTAGGAACGGTACTCCAAATACCACAATATCCATAAATGGAGATAGCATTGGACAAGCCATTCAATTTAAATACTTGGGATGCATGATCAACCAAATATGGGACCCAGATCAAGAAATAAAATGCAGAATCGAGCAAGCTCGAACAACATTCTTAAGACTTAGCAAATTTTTGACAGACAAAAACTTGAATTTTAGTCTCAGATATAGGGTGGTAAAGTGCTACACGTCTGATCCGTTCTCTTGTACGGAGTCGAGGCATGGACGTTGAAAGAAGCAGTTATCAAAAAAGCTGAGGCCTTCGAGATGTGGACCCTGCGACGGATGCCGAGAGTGTCGTGGGTTGATCATGTAACGAACGAAGACATACTGAGAAGAGCTGGTTTGGTGGACCCTGAACTTTTCGAAAACATCGAAAAACTGGCTACCTTAGACACATATTACGCGGAGGGCGTTATCATTTCCAACGTCTTATTCTCCAAGGTATAATAGAAGGAGGAAAGAGAGGAATAGGTAGACGAAAACTATCCTGGCTACCAAACATACGACAATGGACAGGAATACAGGACTTCCAGGCACTGCAAAATGCTACATACAATAGGATCATATGATGAGAGAAACGATGGACGCTTACGCAGGAATCTGCACGGCACTTTAAGAAGAATACTTAAAGGGACCCACTCATTATATACACCCAAAGTCCATTTGTCTTGAGACATATCGCACTACAGTCCGTTGCAAGTTATTTCGGGCGGGAGTTTCAGGTAGTTGAATGCCGTCCTTTTAGGCTACCCTATAAGGGCGACAATGTCGGGGACGGCATTCAACTACCTGGAAATCCCGCCCGAAATAATTTGCAACGGAATATACATCGAGCGATATATTGTCACGGTTCTCGGGGCTTAGGGCCCAGAGGGGTGCTCTTGGGAATCTTGGGTTAGGAAATGCAATTTAATGTAAACTAATTTAGGGAACTTTTCACCTAAATCAATCAACTTACTAAACGCGCTTTGTTTTACAAAACGCAGAATAACACTGACCCAACGTAATAACACAAGAATAACTAACAATCAGAAGACCAACAGAAAGAGAGGTCCGATACGGTCCTCAATGACCCTGAAAGCACGTGCTTTTCTATTTGCGGATTTGTGCCGTACGCACACGTTCCTCTAAGTTCCTCCAAAGTCTGACCGACAACCTACCTGATTATCGGACCTCTCTTTCTGTTGGTCTTGTGATTGTTAGTTATTCTTGTGGTAATAAGGTCAATATTGTACAACTAATGACACTATGCGAATCGATGGAGGGAAGCCATGATGGACAGAGATGGATGGAAGCAGGTCGTCTTCGTAGTTAAAACCCACGAAGGGTTGTAAAGGTACTGAGAAGAAGAAGATATGATGCGTTCAAACGGTTACCAATTAGAGCCACTTGAACCTCATGTCTCCTGTCTTACCGACCTGATTGGTCTCCTGGGGGTTATGTCCCTCCTCGCCGGTGGGGCTGACGCGGGCCGAGAGCTCGTCGGGCGGCTCGCCGCCCGCCTCGTCGTCGACGTCGCACGTGAGCTGCTTGATCCGCTCGACCAACGAGTTATCAGTCTTCTGAGCGCCCCTCCTGCCGCCTCTCGGCTCGTACCGGACGAGCGACCGCCTCAGAGCGTTCCTCTCGATCACGCGTCTTATCGACTCGTCCGACTGCTGCTGCGCGACCACCGGCTGCGGCAGCTTCGAGCGTTTCGCCTCCTCGAACGCTCGCAGCGACTCGGCCGTGACGAGGTAACGCTCTGCGCCGACCGGTTCGCGTTTCGCGGCGGTCGCGCACGGGAACAGCTGCCTGACGGCCGAGTTCGGCTTGAGGCTGTTGTTCGAGACGAGCACGTGGTTGCCGAGCTTGAACGTGAGCGTCATCTCGGTGGGCGGCTCGGGCGGCGGCGCCGACTCGGCCGCTCCATCCGCGGCGGCGACGGCGGCGTCGTCCGGGGAGCTCTTGCAGCTGTCCTTCTTCTCCTCGGCCTCGATGAAGCGGACCGTCCGCTGGCCGGAACCCTCGTCGTCGGACGTCGAGTCGGTCTTCTGGAATAATCATAGAATACTGATGTAGTAGGTTGTCCCGACAATTATGCAACGTGTTTCAAAATGATTGTCATCTAGTCGGCTGTGGAATTCCCATGTGAAATAGAAAACCCGCCTTGCGAAAATAGCGGTTTTTACTAGCTATACATAACCTCAAAATAACCTACTTAACCTCTTTTAACTTCTGGGTTTTCTTTGTTGAAAGAAAACGAATTCTAAGGATTTGTCTATTTGTAGTATTTGTTTTGGCCCTGAAAAGGGCCGTTAATTACCAGCGGGACTGATTGCCAGTTTCACAATAAATGTTCGAAGTGGCCACCGTTTTGCTGCATGCATAAAACCACACGACGTTTCATATTATTAAAAATGTGCTGCAAAGTATCTCTCGTTATTTCATTGCATATTAAGATAATGCGGCCCATCAATTCATCCAGATTATTAATCCGTTCTTTTTTTAAGGAAGCCAAAAATGGAAAAGTCCAGTGCAATGAGATCCGGTGATCTGGCAGGCCAAATTCCTCTGCTCACAACTCGACTACAGAGGAACTCTTCAAGAAACCTCAAATTTTCTTGAGTGGTGTGAGCTGTAGCTCCATCCTGTTGGAAGAAACCACCATGAAATTCACAGGGTGCAACTCTTCTACAAATGGCGTCAATAATTGTTCTCAGTAACCTTGACCGTTGATGGTATGGTGGAAGAATATTAGCACTATTATTCTACGACGTGATATGGCCACCATATCCCTACGTTCAGTAGATGTAAGGGAACCTCAATGAAATTGTGTGGATTAACAACAGACCATGTCCGGTAATTTTGTTCATTGACATAACCGCTCAAATGGAACCAGGCTTCATCAGTGAAGAAACTTAGATCAAGAACATCATCGTTGTTGAGGTTTTCCTGAAAAAAGTTGCAATATTGCTACTGATCGCTGACAGTCGTGATTGAAACTTGCACAGATCGCACAGATCACAGGACACTTGTTGTCAGAATTAGATAGGTTCAAATCAATAGAGCGCGGCACATAAAAAATTACATGCACAAAAATTCCAACGCCAACTAGATGACAATCATTTTGAAACACGTAGTACAATGTGTTGCAAATTATTTCGGACGGGATTTCCTAGCCTAAAATGGGCATATGGGTAGTACAGTTCTGTACTAAGTGTGTAGAAGAACCTAGTGTAGGATAACCTTAAAAATTATTACTTGGTAAAAATCCAAATCCTTAAATTTGCAAAAAGCCAATGCACGGAAATATTCAACTGATGTAGTAGGTTGTCCCGACAGTTACATATACATATCCATTTTTTCAGGTAAATTTACATGTGTGAGGTGTTAAATAACTTGTTTTAAGTCTACACTTGCCAATTAGGCATTCCAACGACCTGTCAAATGTAAATCCAATATGGCCGTTGGGGGCAAACAACTTGGTTATGTCATCTGTGACTATTAATTGAAAAGTGTTCCATTTTATGTTTTTGAGAGTGAGTTAAGTTGTTTTTATATTTTGAAAGTGTACAGTACTGTTTTATCGAACGAAGATGCTCTTGTATGCCTTCATTTGTGCCTTGCTGTAGTAACTATGGGTTAAAACTAAATATGAAACGAAATCCATGTTGGCATGCATGATGGTGACAGGTGACAGTCGGAACTCCGTGAATAGAATTGTCCAAATCTTCAACTTTCAATGTAAATGGATCCACATTATCTATTAATTTCAGCTTCTTTAGATAACTGCAAAAAATATATATAGAAATGCAAATACAAAACTTTAGTAAGTATTTTCGAGCTTACCGTTCGCCAACATGGCGATTTTCCAACAATAATGTCTTTAAATATTGACTCTGCATCTTAAAATGCATATAAGCACTAACAAAACCGGTAAAACTTTCTAAAAATCACCTTTTCATCAACAAACAACATAACCATGAACACTCTCTTATGGCGCTGTCAAACTTTGTTTGCCCCCAGCCGCCATATTGGATATCACGTGGTTTGGAATGCCTAATTAACCTAGTGTAACATAACCTTAAAAATGATACGTTCGGTTACGTATGGAAAAAATTATTTAAGATTAGATTTTAGACTTGAAACTATTTCTGGGGAGTACGTTATGGATAAACTAATATTTCTAGAAAAAAATGTTTATTCTAAAAATTTGTTTAGGTGGTTAAATCATTGCACACCATAGACCATTAATATAACTAGACCCGTTTGTTTACAAAATAATGTATTGACAAGATCTTAGCACATTCTAAGCGTTTTTTTGCGCTGTTGCATGAATGCAAATGAAGAATTCTCGCTTACGATTTGCTTATACATCCAGCCTACTTCGCCTGCGGTTGGTCAGTTGTACGTAAATCTAAAATAATATAGACTTTCGTTATGAGAGGCAACGTGGCAACATCGCGTCATAGTCTGTCACACGCTAACCTAACCAAACCAAAACTAACCGGGAGTAATTTTGATAAAAATAGGAAACATTTAACAATGGTTAATAGGTGCAAGATATGCAACGTTTATAGCGATGCAGGGAAAGCGTCGGGATTTTCTTTTCATAGGTAAATAAGGAGATTTGTTAATGAAATTTTTTGAGGTTATGTATCATCTCAGTGGCGTTCTATCAGTGTTATTATTTTAGGTTTCCAGTAGATCCGATTAAAAGAAATATTTGGATTTCTGTTTTGGGACTTAGCGAAAATGATAACATAACAAAATCGTCCTATATTTGCTCAAAACATTTCAGTAAAGATGATTTTGTGTCTAAAATAGGTGCAACCGACAATGCTAGATATTTAAAGAGAGATGCTGTTTCATTGCCGATGCATCAAGTTTTTGAACCTAAAAGTACTACAAGGTAATTAATTTCTACCCTGTAACTGTGTTTAATAGAAATATCAAATTTATGAATTTGTCAAAATTCGAAGCGAGACATTTTTTGAATTTAAATTTCAATCTTTTCAATGTAAATTTCAACAAAAATATTATACTGGTTACTGTGAGAAACAATTATTTCTTAAGATATGAGAAAAAATAGTAATTTTATTAACCATTATTAACCATTTTATTAAACACTAAACAACTTTGAGGAGTTATATCTCAGAAGCTAAGGAGCAAAATAGCAACTTATTATGAATAAAAAGAAGCGTCTTCCCGAGTACTTTCCTGCTATGTTTTCAGAATTTCATTTAACAAAAAATTCGCCGAGATAATCTATTTGTTTATAAGCAAAAAAAAAACGACACCAACTTTAAACAATGACTGTATCCGTTCTAATAAATATTTTTTAATTCTGACAAAAGTACATGAAAGCTTGTTCCCTCTTATATATGACCGCTAGTTTTATTACAATCGAATAGTGGAAAAAAATTTAAACAATTTTGAAAATTTTCAATATTTTCCGATTTTTCTGGATTGCAAAATTATTGTGCAAACTCTAATAATCCGATCGAAACGAAATTTACTCGATTCTTTTATTATAACTTGAGGATTTTGTACCTGTGATATGGAAGTCCTAACTACATTTTAAAGTGCCTAAAATAATAAGTTAAAAAATCACTTTTTTGGGCCGATTTTTTTGTTGTTTATTACTATTTGGCAAAACCGCTAATAAATTTTTAAATTTATAACCTATGCCATTTTATGTAAAAATAGATTCTGCAACTTTTTCCTCTCTTCAACTTTCTTCTAAATTCAATAATTAAAAAGTTAGAAGCAAAACAATTCGGGAAAAAACGCGTTTTTTAATTTCTTTTTAAATTGTTGAATTTTTAACAATGTTCCCGACCGATGCGCTTTGGAGGATAAGTCAATCCTTATTCTAGACGTTATTCCCGAGGTATTCATGTAAAAACATTGCGGTTACCTCTTATGCCAATCTAAAGCAAATTTCTGACAGATGGGTCTTGGACTATACTTATTATATGCATTATTACTGTCATGATGATTTTGATAATCTATGTCCTTCTTTATCATTTGTCACTTATTTCGCACCTTTGTTACCTAGCATGTAAAGGGCTTCATTGCCCGTTGATCTAAATAATAAATAAATTATTTTCTTGATTTTGTTTCCTTTTTGTCCCTTATTATTGATACGCCTATGGGTACCTATTTTGTACGCTGTCAAAATTCGTCAAAGGCGGCCATATTTTCTTCCCCCTTTACACCGCGCCTATCGGCTATGTTGGCATGTAAACAATGATCAGTTTCTAATGGGAACACCGGGACTAGTTATATTAATGGTCTGTGTTGCACACCATTTATCAACCCCCACACCAGTGTGGTACATCGTATCGGATATAATTGTCTATTAAGAAAACTTCTCTCCAAAAACAATTTTTAGCAGAAATTCTAATTTTAAAAAAGGAAAAATTTTCCCTGGACTATAAAATTTGTGGATGTGGCTAACTTCACGCCAGTAAGTTAATTTAAATTCGAAGCACTTACAATCAGCTCGTTGGACCTGAGGACGTTGTTCTCTGTACTTTGCTGCCTCCAGAGTTTCCCCCCTTTTAGGATCCCAGAAACGGGGGAGCCCATCGTTGGGAGCGTCGAGGGTGTTTCGTCATGTCTTGGCTCGTTGTCATCCATCGAACTAATGTCTGACGGGGGAGAAAAATAAGTTAAATTGGGGAATTTTTTGGAAATTCAATATCTTGTAAAAGCAACTAGATAACGAAATTAGGTAAATCGAGGGAGGAATCAAATTATATATTTCACATAGTAAATTAAAATACACGCATTGGAAAGTCAGTATCTTGTGAAACCAAAGTAGGTATATCGAAGGAGGAATCTATCATAATTATATATTTCAAGTAATAATGGTGATCGTCCATGGAAAAACCGATCTTAACTTCCAGGACAAAATTTTACATGAGGACCAAAAAATGGGTATTTAGATAATTTTTGGGAGCAAAACTCCAGTAGCAAAGTCTACAAATCTAGTTATAGTTAGTATTAGTAGTACTAGTATTAGTTAGTATAGTTATAGTAGTTATAGATGTAGATATAGTCGAGACATTTCCTTGATCGGACTTGAATGCCGCCTACATTAATACAGAGAGCCATAACTATTTTTCTTGCGGTAGTTAGCGGCTACTAAACTCACTCATATCTACAGGGACCGATTAAAATATAAAATAAGTTTAGGAAATTGAAATGTAAATTTGAAGTTAAGAGGAAAAGGGGGGGGGGGTAAAGAGCAAGTAGATAACCTCCGAACAGGTAAAGACTGCTAAGTTCTGATTTATACATTATTAATTTACTAATTTATATTATAAATATTTCTTTTTTGGGAAATCGTGTTGGAAACAACATTTTCCAGCAGGAAAATTCAATTTTCAATTTTCCGGACTAATACTGTAAAGACTTTACAAGACGCAAAATACACTGTTTTCACACCACACGCACAAAATTGAGGGATTGTTTTCGAGGATCTTTAATTTGTAACTAAACTCCTGGACAAAATTAACGCACCACCACATATATTTTGTGTTATTCCAAAATAATGATGATTTACAGTTGTTTAGCAATCTTACAAGTAGGCTCTGGATATACTTCGACAGTTCAAGTAAATGTTGTCAACATGGGTTTTCATTTAAAAGTGTAATAGCAAAGAAAAGCATTTTTGATGAAAATTGATTTAAAATCTGATCAGAAATTATTGCTTATTAATACTAATTGTTTTAAGCCACCAAGGTTTTTTGTTGTTGATAGTGTAAGTGCAAGTGTTCTTCAGTTTAATAATGAATCGCAGAACAAATTTGTCAGTGGAAGAAGCAGTAAGAGCATTAACTTTGCTGGATCAGGAATATTCGATGCGTCATGTTGCTAATGTGATAGGAAGAAACCATTCCAGCATAAGTCGCATGGTTAGACGATTTAACGAGACAGGTTCTCGTTTACGAAGGCCGGGACAAGGGCGAAAACGGTGTACTAATCCAATAGATGAACGTTTTCTTAGACAATCCGCTCTAAGAAACAGGACAACGACTAGTACCATCCTACAAAATGAACTCGTAGCTGCTCGCAATCTTCTTGTATCTTCCCGAAGGATTAGAAGGCGCTTAAATGAAGCTGGATTAGACAGCAGAAAACCGACCAAGAAACTCCTGCTCACCATAGAGCACAAAATTCAAAGGTTGCGTTTTGCGAGACAACATCAAGATTGGACTCGTAATGATTGAAAGAGGGTTTTATTCTCAGATGAAACGAGAATCAGCCTTAACTCTTCTGAAGGACGTGAGCGTGTCTGGAGAAGGCCAGGAGAGAGATTTGCAAGTTGCAATATCTCTCCAAGAGTTCCGTTTGGTGGTGGCTCTGTAATGTTTTGGAGAGGCATCTGTTTCGATGGCCGCACAGAATTGGTCCCCATACGTGGTAGGTCAATGAATGCGGATTATTATCTGAAACATATTGTTGTTGACCATGTAATGTCATTTGCTCCTATTGTGGGACCGAATTTCTTGTTTATTCAGGACAATGCTCGTCCTCGTGCGGCTGGGCAGGTTATTCGCTACTTAAATGCTATAGCTATTCCGTTCATGGAATGGCCAGCCAAGAGTCCCGACATGAACCCAATAGAGCATCTATGGGACGATATTAAAAAAAGGATTCGACGTCGTACACCTCCACCTGCCAACCGCAATCAGCTGGTAGATGCAGCAATGCAGAAATGGGGAAATATTCCTCAAGAAGTCGTTCAAAATTTGATCTCCAGTATGCCAAGACGCATGGAAGCAGTAATTAGGGGTAGAGGAGGACATACATGATATTAGAACAGCTCTAAGTCTGAAAATTCTATTGTTTTCGTTTGTTTTCTGTTTACAAGTTTGCATTGTTTCCAAGAAAAAAATTCTTTAATAAAAAATTATTAGAGATAACGCCCTGATTTGCTAATTTCATTTACTAGCTACTAGACAGTACCTAACTATAAGCTTTTATAAAAATGTTGTTGCAATATTAATTTTGGTATTGTAATTATACAAGTTTAATGGTGTGGTGCGTTAATTTTGTCTAGGAGTTTACTATTAGTCTCGTCAACCCTTGCGAACCCCTGGGAAAGTGGTGCAAAAGGTCGGATCGGGATGCGGTTTTCTGCATTCTCTTCCAAAACGATTATCTCGGAATGTGCCTGGGTAGAATTTCCCCGGACACCGAAAATTGCATCGCTGCAGGCCAAAGTGCACGCGAAAAATGCATTATCTGGGAGGCCTTTTGGAAGATTTTCAAATTTGATAAATAAGGGTCAGAACTCGCCCGGATCGGGTACTCTGGGGTTTTCGAGGCCGCTGATCACGAATATAATGTTCAAATTGACCTCCGAACACCTGGTGCACCAGAACCTTACCCTAAACGTCATCTCCGGGAGTTTTCCTGACACAATCAAAGAAGTTCAATCAAAAATCATTTTGGGGGGTTTTTTGGCCTGCTGAATCCAAATCTGGCATCGGCGAGCACCCCACTGGCACCTGGTGCACCGAAACCCGGGCTAGAACGTCGTCTCCGAGAGTTTTCTTGAGAAGACTGCCAAAAACCACCCGAAAATCATAAGAGGGCAGTTGTGTGGAGCGGTGGTCCCGAATTTCACGTCGAAAACCACTCCCCGAACACCTGGTGCACCAGAACCTGACCCTAAACGTCATCTCCGGGAGTTTTCCTGACACAATCAAAGAAGGTCAACCAAAAATAATTTCGGGGGGCTTTTTTGGCCCGCTGAATCCAAATTTGGCATCGGCGAGCACCCCACTGGCACCTGGTGAACCGAAACCCGGGCTAGAACGTCATCTCCGAGAGTTTTCTTGAGAAGACTGCCAAAAACCACCCGAAAATCATAAGAGGGCGGTTGTGTGGGGCGGTGGTTCCGAATTTCACGTCCAAACCAACCTTCTCGACCCCTGCCGCGCTGGGATTTTTATCTTTACATCTTGTGGAATTATTGATTCTACTTACATAATGCGAGGAGGAGAGAAATTAATGTAAAGTAAATAAAGAAGTCAATATATATACAATTTCTGATTAAAAACTTTTTATTTAATTCAGATCAAATTCAACCCAACTCAAACTTTCTCTCCCTCATAAATTAATAACATCAATGTTTATATACGTTGCTGAATATCAACTCCATCATCAAATGACACATCAGAACTCTTCTCATTTTCTTCCTCAACAACTGACATATTGTGAAGGGGACAGTCTTCTTCATCTAAGCCCTCTCTCTCCGCCGCTATAAGGGTTCTACTGAATATTTGTCAGTGTTGGTGCAGCTAGAGCCTTCACAATTTTTACATGCAAGATTACAAGGGAGACCGTGCTTTCTGCAACTACATGACATCCGATCACAATTTCTACGCATCCACAGAATATTACTTCCAAAATATCATCAGGTGCAGGTTTTTGTGTCATTTGTACAGGGACCAGTGTGTCGTCCTTCGTTCTCATCCACCCCCATTCTGATGGGTCCATGGTCACCTGGTCTCCGTGCAGCCAATTTTGGACTTGCAAATAAACTCTCGGAGATGACGTTCTAGCCCGGGTTTCGGTGCACCAGGTGCCAGTGGGGTGCTCGCCGATGCCAGATTTGGATTCAGCGGGCCAAAAAACCCCCCAAAATAATTTTTGATTGACCTTCTTTGATTGTGTCAGGAAAACTCCCGGAGATGACGTTTAGGGTCAGGTTCTGGTGCACCAGGTGTTCGGGGAGTGGTTTTCGACGTGAAATTCGGGACCACCGCTCCACACAACTGCCCTCTTATGATTTTCGGGTGGTTTTTGGCAGTCTTCTCAAGAAAACTCTCGGAGACGACGTTCTAGCCCGGGTTTCGGTGCACCAGGTGCCAGTGGGGTGCTCGCCGATGCCAGATTTTGATTCAGCAGGCCAAAAAACCCCCCCAAAATGATTTTTGATTGAACTTCTTTGATTGTGTCAGGAAAACTCCCGGAGATGACGTTTAGGGTAAGGTTCTGGTGCACCAGGTGTTCGGAGGTCAATTTGAACATTATATTCGTGATCAGCGGCCTCGAAAACCCCAGAGTACCCGATCCGGGCGAGTTCTGACTCTTATTTATCAAATTTGAAAATCTTCCAAAAGGCCTCCCAGATAATGCATTTTTCGCGTGCACTTTGGCCTGCAGCGATGCAATTTTCGGTCCCCGGGGAAATTCTACCCAGGCACATTCCGAGATAATCGTTTTGGAAGAGAATGCAGAAAACCGCATCCCGATCCGACCTTTTGCACCACTTTCCCAGCATGATACCCATTTCCGCAAGGGTTGACGCGACTATATTTGTAAATGTAAATTTTGTAAAAAAAATTCCATAATTTGTAAATTTCGTCTTTTTACGATTTCCGAAAAAATTTATTACAAAGCACGTGAGTAAAATCTCCTACTTGACTCGCAGCTTTAAAATATTTTTTTTTCAATTTAGCTGCTCTTTAGTTATGTGAGATTTTCCTGACTTTTATGCAAATAACTATTTGATAATATATAAAGATAATCTACTATAAAAGGTCATCTACTGCAATATGACGGTCAGCTAAGCTGTTTGGCAGGTTAGGTATTTGACCTGCCCTTTTATGATCAATGTTATTTATAATAAGACGAACATCTAATATTTGCATGTCTCAACTTATTAATTTAAGAGTTTTGAGGCTCTACACGAAATATCACCGATTGCCTTACGTACAACTGTAATAATAATACACCAATTGACAACACTTTAACCACCTCTGCGTTTAAACTGAAGCTGTTAATCTACCTATTTTTACAGGGAATTAACCTTCCCCTAAATGAGGGTGCGTTTACCTGCAGAGGATTAACTCGTATCCCGGCCGCAATTCGACCCTTACCTACTGTTAAACCCTCGACCGCGATGTTTCGGAATTCGGTCCCACTACCTGCGGAAGGGACTACCTGCTCACAGGGACCTTGTCCAAATCCGAAAGGGTGATTTCGTAATTCGGTCCGCTGTCGAAGCAGGTAGATTTCATCATCAGATCCACGCATTTATAAAAGCACTTACAGATGTTCAATGTGAAATTTACGTAAAAATGCGTAGCACTGCGTCAAAAACCAAAATTTCGCAAGAAAAAGAGGCCTTTCTTTCTGAACAAATTTTTTTATTTCAAAATGGTATAATTGACCGTTATACGTTCATTCGACATGTTTCGAAAAAATTCGGCCCCATTTTGTGTTAAGATTTTTAAATATATATATGTACATAATATACGACGATACGCGTTTAGCGTACATTTGTAAATATGCCATTTAATTACTATTTCACGTACTGTTTTTATTTTTGACGATACGCATTTAGCGTAAATTTTTAAACATGCCAGTACAACAACAATAAGTGTGTACTGTTGGTCCTAAGCCCAAAAAAATGTGAAGGAAAATAAAAGTCAAATTAAACAAATAGTAGGTACATGGGACCCAATTCCGAAATCGCATTTTCGCTGGTGGGACCACACTTCGAATTTAATTTCGTTACAGGTAGTCCCTTCCGCAGGTAGCGGGACCGAATTCCGGTGCGTCCCTCGACCGGACCGCAATTCGTGACCAACTTTAAGTTGTGATATGATTTTCAATCTATTATATATTTTTATGTAAGACGATATCTACCAAAATACAAGTAAATTTTGCGTAAGGTACCTTTGAGGACTCTTAGAGCACCTGGGAAGAGTGATTTTAATTAAACTAAGGCCCATATATAACATGACCCCAATTATACACACGCTATAATGGCGATATCGAATTATTAGAAAAACGTCAGAATGACCCAGAAATTCCGTATCGACACACCTGATCGTCCATTGTGGATTTACGGATTTCAAAAGAACCCAAAGGATAACGCACTCACCTCCATTATTGGGGGACGTCGGCGTCGTCTGTTGGCTCTGATCGATCTTATCGTCCTCCTTACCATCGCCACGGTTATTAGATTGTCCCTCCGTCTCTGCGAAATAGAAAAATTCTTGGATCGAAAGCAATCTAGACGGATTAAACGTCTCATCTAGTCTGGTCCGACTAGTTAAGACGGACGAGAAAGAGAGAATAGGTAGTAGTAGTAGTAGTAGTAGGTACTGACCTACTAATGAACTTTGCAATCAGTTTTCACTCGGAACTTTTAATTAATTGCAGCAGGGCGGGGGAGAAGGGGGGGGGGTACTTTCGTTACGAAACGTCCGACTGGCGTTACTGAAGGTAATTTAATATGAAGGTCTGATTTTGACTCAAAAATGGTCCAAAATTGGATTTTTAAGTTTTCCGAAAATTTATGAATCCCTAATTTCAAAAAGGTAAGAATTTCGTTGCTAAAGCGCTTACCTTCAGAGTTATTACATTTTTAATTTTTTGAAAACGTCTCAATATCTCAAAAAATATTAGGCCTACCGAGCTGAAACCCTGTACAAGGTTCTATAATCATCTTATTGACCTACTCTACCGGCTTTACATCCAAATTCAAAAATTCCCTTTTCGGGTCGAAACAATGAAGGTCCAATTTTCATTCAAAAATGGTCCAAAATTTAAATTTTGTGTTTTCGGTAGCAAACTAAAGACGTTGTAAGACGTTCACTTTCCGAATTATTACATCTTTAAGAACAGTTCTCTATTTTTTTAAAAATCTGGATCTGGAAAAAATTGAAAAATAAACAATTTTGAACACTTTCAATATTTTTCAATTTTTCTGGATTACAAAAATTATTGTGCAAAATCTATTAAACCGATCGAAACGAAATTTACAGGATTCCTTATTATAACTTCAAGATTTTCTACCTGTGACACGGAAGTCCTAACTACATTTTAAAGTGCCTAAAATAATAAATTAAAAAACCACTTCTTTGGGCCGATTTTTTTTTTGATTTATTGCTTGCAAAACCGCTAATAAATTTTTGAATTTCTAACCTACGCTATATTATGTAAAAAGAGATTCTGCAACTTTTTTCTCTCTTCAACTTTCTTCTAAATTGAATACTTAAAAAGTTATAAGCAAAACAAGTCGGAAAAACACGCGTTTTTTTTCAATTTTTTTTTAATTGTTGCATTTTAAACAATGTTCCAGACCTCTCAGCTCTGGAGGATGTCAATCCTTATTTTAGGCATTATTCCCAAGGTATTTATGTAAAAACATTGCGGTCACCTCTTACGTCCATATAAAGTTAATTTCTGACAGATGCGGGGTCTTGGACTATTATGAGATTTGGTTTAAATCACCAAAACCGTTTTGGAGTAAATTGCACAACAAAATAAATTAATAGTAAAGTGCCCTTTAGGATATTTCAAAAAAAAAAAAATATTTCAATTAAAAATTGTATATATGATTATATACAATAATAATCGATGTAAGTGACAATATTATTGCAATATAATGTATATGTAATTAATTCTATAATATTCTATTGAATTCGTATTTCTAATGAAATTTGGAAGAGAGTTTAGCCAGGTATCCTAATTTAACTTATAAAGAAGTCATAAAGAAAATAACTGAAATATCCCAAGTACAACAATTAGAGTATGTATGAAGTCTCTTGTACAGTATAAGGCGGCCTATAATATTTTTGAACTTAAGAAATCATATTGTACAGCACAAAGTCAGTATAGATTTGCAAAGAAATCCCGAAAAGTGTTTATCCTAATATTCTTGGTTCTAACGTAGATATAATTATATTTGTGTACTTATACACATTTGTAATGAAAATTACATTAGCTACAAGTAATTAATTAAGCGAAATTACACATCTAAGCGAATTAATTATAATTTGGGAAGTTTATTGTGCGCAAATTTAAATATTCTGTTCTGCCTTTTTATCACATTATAATGGAAAATTTTAAAGGAATTTTACCATTTTTTAGATTACTTAAATCAAACGCACTAAACTGTTTGATGTAATTATATCAATTTTAAACTACCCTTTCTTCCGGTCCAAGTTACTTATTGATCGGTAATTGCTTGTGATTGCAATTAATCGTACGGTGAAAGAAATGACAACCTTACATTTTCCTTCAAATTCATACGAATCATTTAACTGTCTTTAATTTTTAATCAATCTGACTGGACTATCAATTACATGATAGTCCAGTCATTATAGGGGGTTCACCTAGAAAAATCGACATACCCAGTGTATTAACACGTAAATACTTTTATTTTGGCATCCTAAAACTTTCCTTAAAATTCACATATAATTGGATGGCCGCAAGTTTTAAAGTCGGGGGTCAAAAGTCACAAAAATCGATTTTTTTCTATATTTTTTGCAAATATCTTGTTTTCTATGGGTTTTACGCTATTTGTATTTATTATCAATATTGTACATAATTAAATTCTGCACAACTTTCGTCTTTAACATTTCTTCATACCTCTAACTGTTTTCGAGATAGAGGGCGGAGAGCGCGCGATCAAAGAATCATGTGAGGTCATGGTAGTCCCGATCAAAAATTCGTAATACTAATGTTATAAATTATTGCTAAATATATGATTATCATTTATTGTTAAATTTTACGTTAAATTCAATCTTTCTTTCTAATAATTATAAAGTTTATCAATTCAATAACACTCATAATCTCATTCTGCAATTGAAAAATTATTAAGGGTCATACTTTAATTACATTTTAATTATATTCTCATGTACAGTAATTGCATTTGAAGAAAAAATTAATTAAGTACATCTTGTTTAAAATCAGTAAACTCTTAAATATTAAATCTATCAAATGACACTTTTAATAAAAAAAATTATAAAAATTTATTTCTTTTCGTCTTTGTTTATTTAGAAAGTCATTACATTGGTATAAATTAGATTAGAATTAAAGTATAATTTAAGTATTTTCCTCAACAATTTTTTAATTGCATGTCCAGGTAAGTGTTATTAAATAAATTGACACTTCATTAAAATTAGATAAGTAACCAAAAAAATTAATTCAATGTAAAAGTTAATAATAAATGCTAATTAAATATTTAGCAATAAATTGACTACCAGTTGACCTCACATGATTCTCTGATCGCGCGCTCTCCGCCCTCTATCTCGAAAACAGTTAGAGGTATGAAGAAATGTTAAAGACAAAAGTTGTAGAGAATTTAATTCTGTACAATATTGATAATAAATACAAATAGCGTAAAACCCATAGAAAACGAGATATTTGCAAAAAATATAGAAAAAATCGATTTTTGTGACTTTTGACCCCCTACTTTAAAACTTGCCGCCATCCAATTATATGTTCTTATTATTATGTTATGTGAATTTTGAGGAAGGTTTTAGGATGCCAAAATAGAAGTTTTTACGTTTTAATATACTGGGTATGCCGATTTTCCGAGATATTCACCTCATTCAACTTAAGATGACTGGACTAATGAGTGTTAATCTACTTACTTGTGGCGTTAATTATCTATATATTCTCCTATAATAGCATTTTGATTCAACTAATTTTACTGTTAACGAAACTGTAAGTTTATTTTACTTCAAATTCAAACACGATTTATTCTATGTATTTCATGTCGATTTCCGTCTATTTTAGCCTCTCTTATCAGTAGCAGCAAAGACGAAGTAATTTTTTGTCTTACGTTAATATTAGCGAACACTCACTCACTGGTTTTACGTTCGAATATTTCCTTATGATCATCATTTGTGCGTGTGAGTCGTAGGTAATCGGGTCGGTTTTAATTATCGGACGTGCCTTTTTGGCTATTCCCTTAAAATTTCCCCAATTTTTCGAAAAAGTGGTATCGAAGTGCGCGGGACTATTCGGTTTTTGAGTAATTTAGTCGCTTTCGTAGTTTTGTAATTATTAGCTAATTTTTCGCGTTAATAGCAGTCTTGTTTTCCTGTGGCGGTGGGTGTTCGAGATTTATGAAATTAACATTAGTGTAAAGGTGAATATTTTTTTTTGTTAAATTCAATACTAAAGTTTTGAGATTTTTTATTTACTCGAGTTGGTTGATTAGATACTTTTGATCTGATTAGTTGGTTGATTATTGATTACTTCTATTTTAATGTATGCTTTCTTCTAACGTTAATGAATTACTTATTCATAGTTATTCGTATTCTGAACAAAACGGCGAAGTTATACACAACGTGATCAAGAAATACTGTTTAAGTTGACAATCCTAAATTTTACTTTAATATGGTAGAACTGGGACCACTTCCGGTTGCTTGACAGCTACTTCGATGTTTGACAGTGACAGCATTGACAATTGAGCGGCGATTCAAATTTTTATTATAAAAATGGTACTATTTACATTAGAACAAGATATTTTTATTGGCATGGCTTATTTTCGCAGTGCAATTCATGATCCCATTTCTGGATGGCAATACTCCTTGGAATCCACTTTGCACCAATTTCAAGAAATGTTTCCTGAAGTTGTGTTCACTATCGACGTTTTTAAACAACACTGCATGCGCGTATTTCAGTGATATTTGAATACAGGCAATGTGAAGAAAGGAAAGCCACCTGGTAGACCCTCCGTACTCACTGAAAATGTGGTGCAAGACGTCAAGGCCCGACTGCAACAAAGTCCTTGCAAATCGGTTAGGAAGCTTTCCCTCCAAACAGGTTTGGTCCTTATGAAAAGTTCTCCGATTTCCACTTATTCCTAATTTCCCGTATTCCGTTTCGTCACTTCACAGGTTTATCATATGGAAGTTGTTCCACTGTGTTGAAGAGCAAATTAAAATACCACCCTTACAAATTTTCGATGGTCCAATCCCTAAATCCTTCTGACTGTCCACAGCGCATCCAGTTCTGTAACTGGTTCAATCAGGAAATGGACAATGATGACATCCTGGATAAAACCTTTTTTTCCGATGAAGCCTGGTTCCATCTCAATGGCTATGTTAATTCTCAAAATTACAGAATATGGTCTGGTGAAAATCCACATGCTGCTAGAACAACAACTTTACATCCTACTACAGTTGGTGTTTGGCTGGCTGTATGCGGCAGAGAGTAATTGGTTTTTCAATTAAATGAGTTTTTCAACTTCACAGTTAATTCTGAACGATACATTCAGCACATTCTCCAGCCATTTGTAGCACAATTAACCGTAGAGGATCGCGAAAATGGCTACTTTCAGCAAGATTCGGCTAGAGCACATACGGCTCGTGCCACAGTGCAATATTTGCGGGAAGTTTTTGGCCATCGAGTCATAAGTACGGGAATCTGGCCAAGTAGGTCACCAGACCTGACACCTCTAGACTTTTGTTCCTTTGGGCACCTTAAAAACAAGGTGTTCAGTAATGTTCTGCATACACCTGAAGAACTGGAAGCTGCGATTATCGAGGAAGTTGCAAATATTTCTCCTCGGATGTTAATTAATGTCTTCGAGAGCCTAAAACGGAGAGTAAATTTATGTTTAGAACATAATGGCGCTCAATTCGAGCAGTACCTTTAGATATTGAAGTTTTTTCTGGTGTGTTCTTTCAATCGTAAATAAATTCACATACTAACCTAAAATATTTGTGTTTATTTAGCTGTCGCTGTCCAACGATTATAGACTAACCAGGATTGCTCACTTAAAGCCGCTTTACAGTCATGCAATCCGGTGAAATTCCATGCAAGACGCAAGGCAAATGGCACAAAGGCATGCGCAGTGCAAGCCCAGCTTGTAAGTTTGTGCAAGAGACTTGCATGAAAATATTATCGGTCTCGTCCGTTTTTTCTTGCATTGCAAGCGCAAGTCTAGGGATAAATTTAGCTACTTTTGTGTGACCAACCGCACAGTCACAGAGATTGGTAGTTTACTGGTTGGAACTTACAAATTTCTCAGTCAAAAGTATGTTTCCCTTCCTCCTATTCAACCAAGGTCTCACCCACCACCTTCTTTTTGCAACTGTCTCTCCATCTGCTTTCAGTAGCAAGGCAGAAACAGCTATAATCGTGCATAATGATGCAGTAACTATTTTTTCACGGCGTAATCTTTTCGCTGTATTAATTTCATTCATTTTGCACAGTACGAAATACACAAAAAACAATAACACAGAATTAGAGGTTATAAATCGGAAATGTTCTTGACAATCCTCATAGACTTCAATACGTTGGTACACATGTTGCAATTCAAAGTGAGTTGCCTATTCTTGCACAACTGTAAAACGACTGACAAGGTTCATTGCATGCAAGAATTTGACCTTGCAAGCCCTTGCTGCAGTTACTTGCACATTCCATTGCATGACTGTAAAGCGGCTCTTACATTTGACCAATGTTGGACAGTTTTGTGACGTCACCACCGGTGCTGAAGTGCGTTTACGTGTTGATCTTTGGATGACGTGATGTGGATATCGTACGTAAATATGGATTACGTAGAGTAGGTACGTAAACCGTACAGTTTACAATGATAAATCTTACTATTTACTACAGTAAAATGAATAAATCTCTATCTTCTGTCCAGCATCGGTGGTGACATCACAGAGTTTTTGCCTGACAGATTCGGCGAACTGAGCAATCCTGGTTGTCTATAATCGTTGGTCGCTGTCATGCAGAGTGCAAAGATTTCCGGTGTATCGTTGCAAACCCTTAGACAAAAAAATCCTCCAGGTAGGATTGCCAACTTAAACAGTATTTCTTGATCACTCTGTACTACTTAAAATTCATACAATTTATTCTACATTTCATTTAGATTTTTATTTATTCTTGCCTCTTATCAGTAGTTGTGTAACAACGAGGTGGTTTTTTTGTCAGATTTCTATTAACGCTCGAAGCAAACATTTCGCTGATTTGTCCGAATTATTCGGTCGTTGTATAATTAATTTTACCTTTTAATCTCTGATTATCGGACGCGCCTTTTTGGCAATTTCTTTAAAATCTACCAAAATTTCTAAAAAATTTCTTTGGTGACTTTATCGCCATGAATTTATAGATTTTCTTCGACTGCTGTTCGCATTGTTAACATGTCGGTAATTTCGATTGAAATATTCAATCTGTTCAAAGTAATTAGTAACATTTATAATTACTTGATTAATTTAGTCGTCTCCGTATTTTTATAATAAAACTAATGTGATTGTTCTCTTAATATGTTATGTAATACAAAACTGTGATAAACTATTAGCTTCATTAGGTGTTGTGTAAGAGAACAATCACATTAGTTTTATCTGGCCATGAGTACATCTTTGTATTTTTCATTGATATTAAGGTGATTTATGAATAGTGTTCTTATTATTGTTTCAGATAGTTATTAGATATAGAAATAGTTATAGATATAAAGTTATAGAAATACCCGCAATTTCTTTTTGTTTTTGAGGAAAAAGTGGCTGCTCTAACACTACCCTTCTATGAGTTTCTCCAAGGGACTCTTATTACAAATATCGGTCGGGACTGGTTTCAATTTTGCAATACCTTTTGAAATTTTTGTTTACATCTTTTACTAAACTTTGTATAACAATTTACCATAAATTATCTACAACATGTTATTTCCATCTATTCAACACATTCCTACCAGAGACGGAACATAAGAATAATTGTTATATATGTTTAATTATATAATTATTTTATAATATCATATTTAAATTTATAATTTATAAACAGTTTGATGGTGCTTAATTTCTTTTATTTCATCTTCAGGTGAGTATTTTCGTCGACAATGGCATAGAACTTCAGATAAGGGCAGAGATTTAAGACAATAGCATCTGTTTGCAAGGTGAGTTATTTTTTAAAACTCCTATGGTTCTTGTAATATTTTCAACATTAACTTTTCAGGTAAGACTTTCAGGATCTTCATAGAAGGACAGAAAAGCAGTAGTCAACGTTTTAAATTTCAAATGGTTAGTATTTTCGAATTATATTTGAAATTTCATTTTCTGTCTATTTAAACTTAGTTTCTATATTTATTAACACATTTTCCGGTAATTAAGTGATGGCGGCAGCAGTGGCGAACAACTTCAAAGAAGAGCAAAAAGGACACAATGAGTTTTCTTCTAATGGTTAGTATTCATTACCTTCTTGTTATAATAATTGAGTTTGTAATATACAGACCGTTTCTAAAAAGTCGCAGGATGGGATAAGCATGAGAGCGAAGGAAAGGCCATATATTTCTCGTTAGCTAAACATAGAACGACCTTTTGCGATGTTGCTTGCTCGCGAAACATTACAGCCATCCGCTCCGCACACTGTACCGCACACATCCGACAGTGTAAAGCGATACGCGACCGCGATACGCGTTGACTTGGACTGCGTGCTCGGCCGGCAACGTTGCAAAACTTCCCTCTCTGTCATGCTAACGAACTACTGCTGGTTTCTCTTTTGCTCTTGTTGGTTTCCCACCAAGCGTTTCGATAGAAAAGCTCCGTATTTTTTATTTTATTTTTCAGATACCAGTCATGTCGGCGACAATCGCGGACGAGATGGAAGAGGTGAAACACAGTCATCTTTCAAGGTTGGTGTTTTTAAATCGATTTTGAAAACTATTTCATTTCTTGTCTAACTGAATGTGGCATGACATGATGAATTGAGAAAAACTGAAAACTCACTGAAGTAGAGGGTCCTTCGCAGAAGATCAGTCAAGATAACGATAATGGCAATCGATAAGGATTGAATAGTACAGTAAATATACGAAATTTAAAAAAAAAACTTAAGTTTTTGACATAATCCAAAAAACCTAAAAGAACTTAAAAATAACGTGTAAAATGCCCTTTGCCCTTAACTTACTTTCTCTTAAAAAGGAAATTTAACCCTTTACAATGTGTTCAAAAAAGGGCCAAAGTTGGATTTTTGATTTTCCAGTGGACGAACGACGAATCCTTAATTTTAAAATAGCAAAAATTTCCTTTGTAAGGCATTTACTTCCAGAGCTGATACATTTTTATAAACTACTTCAGTTGTAACTCTGCCAAACTCTGTCTCAATGATCAAACCTGCGAGTCTTCTACTGAAATTCGAAAACTCTTTTTTTGGGCCAAAGAAATTTATTTGCAATAAATTAGAAGTAACAGTGACAGTTTCTAATTGTAAAGAACGAAAATTTAGAATAATCTGTAAAACTTATGCACGTTGATATCTAAAAATAGACTTAGTGTGTTATGTCCTATCCCATCTCTATCACCTAATCATATCACTATTAAGTGAAGCAATGACTTTTTATTGACTTTTCGTTAAAAATAATAAACGAGTCCCTGTATTGTTTAAATATGTTACCTGCATAAGTTTCCCTTCACGAACTAATTTTAGAAATTTATTAAAAATTATTTCAGATTTTTTGGATATTAGGGTTTAGATTTAGGTTATTTATTATTGGGTATTAGGCGTTTAGAAATTATTAAAAACTTAAATTCAACGTCAATTTCCATTAAATGTGAAAAAACTTGAAAATATTGTCACACGCCTGAGGACCTAGGGTCCAAAGGGAGTGCTCTGGTTGGCGGTGTAGCTAGGTAGAAACTAAAAAGAAGGCATGGTAACACAGACAATATTTATTGGAGCATTAAATATAGGGGAGAGAACATCATAACACAGAATTAAGGTAAATGAGCAGATGGCAAGATCTAAGAAAAAGGGAGGTGGTTGCTTACTGTCGGATGACGAAGGGCAGCAGGCTCGAGGCTCCTCCAATTAGCGGCATGCCGAAAAGGACGGGCTCTCAGACGGGCAGCGTGACGTGATACTAGGACTAGGTGACTGACTGACTTCCTGATCGTTATGACCCCGCTCTATAAATATGTGCGGGATGTTTATAAACGTGATGTCGTACCTGTCCGAGAGTCGTATCGTTCTTCGGTTTAAGGTCGCCTCGGTGCTGAATAAGCTTAGACGGCGACCTATTTTCGCTAATTGGGGCCGCATCGCGACAATATGTTCATCTTCTAGTACTTGCCACCTACTCGCGATTTTCCAGGGCGTTCTCTCCTCTTAGTTCGCCCTTCACTCCCTTGCCTCTCGTGGGGAAATACTTCTTATTAGTCATACAAAATATGGAACTTTTATGTGCTCCTTTTAGTGGATTTCACGTCGAAATAAAGAGCCCAACAACTGAGGCCAATTTAAGTTGAAGTTGGATTAAGAAGACCACCAATACCTTTTACCGTAGTAAAATCAAAAGGCCAAAAAATGTGACGAACGGCGCAGACGACTCGATAAGGCTTCGGCCCCCGAATTCCTCATGGTAGACGTTATGTCACTCAGAAAACGTTCATATGCGCAATTCGCTCGCCAGAATTATAGTTTCAAGGCATTCAGGAGCCCAGGAACGACACGTCACTATGCTAACTCACGAAACTCGCGCCACAACTCACAAAACTCTCACACTCGCACGAGCGAAGAGACCGATACGTCCGTTCTCGATCGAACGATACGCTAGACTGACGATGATAATTAAGGTTCGGAGCGAGAGATAAATCTCTTAATGTAATTGTGGTGATAAGCGGCGATGATTCAAATGTAAACGAGATACGCTTCTTTTGCGATCGAAATGCCCGAAATAGTACGGGTGTAAGATAGCCAAGAAAAGGTTCTCGGGGAAATTGTTTATTACTAAACAAATATATCCGATACGATTTACCACACTAGCTGTCGTTGGGGGTTGATACATGGGGTACATTTACAAAAAATGTAGAAAAAAATTATTTTAACCAACTAAACTAATTGTTACGCTGAAAATTTTTATCGGAAAATATCCATTTATCATAAAGTATCCCCCTGAAACAGTTTCAAGTCGAAAATCAAGGGATGAAATGGAAAATCGTGGATTCATAGGTTACGCATGGAAAAAATATTGACATTTTCCAGAAACATGTTTTTCGAACACAGGGAACTTCAAAACGTCCAGAAATGTCAATATCTCAAATTCGAAAATCAGTGCGATAAGTGCCGTTCCTAGGGTGGCGAGCGCCTGCGTGCAGGATTTTTTTAGCGCCCCCCCCCCCCCCCAATGTTATAATTTTCGGGATATTCACATAAAAAAATATTTTTATAAAAAATGTTATAGAAAAATCTGGCAGAACTGAGGTAAAAATTACACAGTTCCACAAAAATAAAAATAAATTCGATTCCACTGACCAAACCATATACACTTTATGTTGTTGGGGTCGCTGAGTCCGAATCCGGGGTCCATTTAGCTCCATCAGGTAAAGTTTTTTTAGAGAGCATTTTAGGGGTGTGTGTAATCCAAAAATCCTAAATGACGAAGAGTACGTTCCAACCATACGTTATGTAGGTTTACGGGGTAGCCTAGTCTGAATCTGGAGTCCGCTTAACTCCGTCACATAAGGTTTTTTAGAGGTCATTTTAAGGTCATTTTAGGGGGGTTTGTAGTCCAAAAATTCTAAATGGCGAAGAGCACGTTCCAACCATACGTTATATAGGTTTTCGGGGTCGCTGAGTCCGAATCCGGGGTCTGTTTGGCTCCATCAGGTAAGGTTTTTTTAGATGTCATTTTAAGGGCGTTTGTAATCCAAAAAATCATAAATGGCCAAAAGCACGTGCCAACCATACGTTATATAGGTTTTCGGGGTCTCTGAGTCTGAATCTGGGGTCCGCTTAGGTCCACATCACGTAAGGTTTTTTTAGAGGTCATTTTAAGGTCATTTTAGGGGGTGTTTATAGTCCAATAATTCTAAATGGCGAAGATCACATTCCAACCATACGTTATATAGGTTTTTGGGGTTGCTGAATTTAGATATAAAGTTTGTTGAACTGTACCATAAGGCTGAAGACCATTTAAAGGTGATATTAGGTGATATTAGGTGATTTTAGGGCGAGTTTTACATGAGCAAATTTTGACGAGTTCCACAAGTTGGTGTTTATTATATTATTCATATTCATTTTATATTCATTTATATTCGTTTTTGTAGAATGATTTATTTATTTATTTTATACAAATTTGAGCTGCAAAAGTTACATTACATAAAATAATATCACCTAAAATCAACTTTAAATGATGTTCAGCCTTAGGGTACAGTCCAACAAACCTTAGCTTTGAATTCAGCAACCCCAAAAACCTATATAACGTATGATTGGAACGTGCTGTTCGCCGTTTAGAATTTCTGGACTATAAACCCCCTAAACAGGCCTTAAAAGGACCTCTAAAAAAATCTTTCCTGGTGGAGCTAGGCGGACCCCGGATTCGGACTCAGCGACCCCGAAAACCTATATAACGTATGGTTGGAACGTGCTCTTCGCCATTTAGAATTTTTGGACTACAAACCTCCCTAAAATGACCTTAAAATGCCCTCTAATAAAACCTTACGTGACGGAGCCGATTCAGACTCGGCGACCCCGAAAACCTATATAACCTATGGTTGGGGCGTGCTCTTCGCCATTTAGGATTTTTGGATTACAAACACCCCTGAAATGACCTCTAAAAAGACCTTACCAGATGGAGCTAAATGGACCCCTGATTCGGACTCAGCGACCCTAACAACATAAGGTCTATAAGGTTTGGTCAAAAAATCTTTTGAAACGAACCGACTTCGTTGTTTACATAAGAATTACCCGAAAGAAATAATAATGAAATGGTAATAAAATGGTTTAAATAAATGCGTCAACAATAAAATGAACATGGGTTAAAAATACGAATTTATAGAGTATATGATTTATTTCATGATAAACATCTTTTTTGTAATATTATTTCGATATTTATTGAAACCATTTCTTTGTAAAGCAAACCAAATTCGGCGCCCCTAAAATTTGGCGCCTGCGTGCGAGGCATGCACTGCGTACCCGCCAGGAACGGCCCAATATTTTCTCTTACTATATGGGGGTCCCATGGCCATATGTGAAAGTAAAAACGAGTTCCTAATTTCAAAAATGTAAGAATGTAGGTTGTAAGACACTTAAAAACAGCTCTCTAGTTTTTTGAAAAATTTTTGGACTCCCAAAAACTCTTACGCCTAGTGAGCTTAAACAATAGCTTTAAATCAGGTTTGATACAGATAGATTTTTTTTATTGATAATTACAAATAAAATATTATAATATTGCATTAATTATATCTTTTTTCAAAAAAACGGGATAAACAAATAGAACTTTGCAAAAACTACTCTACCAATCGAGTCCATCTGTTGTACACTTACAAAGTAGTACATTAGAACTCACAAATATTTCACGTAATTTGAACTACTAATTAAAAAGTTATTAACAATACTTAAAATTGCCCATTTTAGGTCCTTTTTCACAATAACTTTTTTTATTTATCTTGCTATTTTGATTTAGAAAGTCTCATTTCATAGATAATATCTTGCTCTAAAAGTTCTCTTTTGAGTGCAAAAGTCCAAATCTAAGCCATTTCGAGTTATAAATAAAAGAGTGATTTTGGCACTTTAATTGCTTATTTGATAATGCTTCCACAAAAACATTGATGAAATGATGAATCTCTGAATGAGAGGCTTCTTGTAATAACTCAAATTACACTTACCAACTGTCTACACAGTTTTAAACAAAACACCTCTTTTTTTTTATTTTTTATTTGATTCGCCTATATAACCATCTCATTGACCAACCTTGCCAGTTTGAAATTCGAAAATTAACTTTTTGGGTAAAATACAGTCAATTCCCTGCATTTTTCTTTTCAAAAACAGTGTAAAATTGGATTTTTCAAATTTCAGCGGCAAATATTGGTCTCAAATATTCTACTAATAATGGATTTCAATACTGATTCATTTGGGGTTGAATCAAACAAAACAATTCATTCCATTTGAAACGGTGTCAAGATTGTGACGAAAACGAGAACTCAATTGAGGTTAAAGATGCGATTCGTCCAGTTTAAAACATAGTAAATTTGAGGTCAGCACCAACTAATTTAAAAATCTGAATATTCAAGTAAAAGCAAGTCATTAAACCCAAAATTGTATCAAAATTAATTTAACGAAATCATTATTGAGGAAAATGAACGAGTTCCTGTATATTTTGAAAGGAAACCTCTACCTTAGTCTTAGTCAATCAAACATATCAATGAATTGCAGAGACATTGAAAGCGGGAACATATTTAAAAAACACATACCATTATCACAGTGAAGATTCATGGCGACCACCTCACTTTGACTTAGAACGAGCAACTAACTTTAAACTTTTTAAATGTTCTCCCCTCTCCTACGTCGGGAGGTTTGTTTGATACAAAGAGAGCCGAGAGACCGACAGAAGAAACTGCCAATTCAAAAACGCATTTCGGAGGATATACAAAGGATTTTGTTTATTTAAGAAAATGAGACGGGGAAATGTGGACGTTTCTAAGAATTTTTATTAAATATCCACCGTTATTGCTTGTACTTCCATACGTTCCAAAGCTAATTTTTCAGAGTTGGAAAATCAAGTTCAAAACAGTACTATAAGTAAATTTCTCATTTAGCTTATTTAATTAGATTTTCCATTCACTTCCATAATAGTCTAATTCATCCATTTCACGGGATATACTTTTACAGGTATTTTAAGGTTCTAAAAGGTGTTTGGGGGGTACTAGGTACATGACGAATCTAAAAGTGAAATAAATCTGTTTTTCTTCATACAACGTTTCCTTTACATTTTCTAGAAAAATACTTTAGATAATAGTTGTAGCCAATTAAAAATCATTTAATTTGGCGTTTTACACATTCAAATCGGTTAACAAATGCCAGAGATAACGGCAAAAAACGCCTATTTTTGCACTAATTTATAAATGTTAATAAAGTTGTTATTAACAGAATAACATTTAATATAACTTTTTCAAAATGAGGCATTTGATATGTTTTTAAGGTGTGCTAAATTTCAGCCAGATTGATCAAATAGTTTATATGTTATTCTAATTGTTTATCCCAGAAGGCAATTGTTTAAACATTTGAAAAATGGGTTACTTTTTACCTAATAACCATTTAGAGTTACTTTATTATTATTCATGGTATAAGCTTGTAAGTGGGTGCATTAGATAGCTAGAGTCAAAACACACATTCTCGAGGAAAAAAAAGAACCTTCCACGGCCAATAGGAACCGAGATAGCTTTTTTATTAAAAAAAATCATATCTCCATTGTTGATAAATATTAAGAGCTGAAATTTTAACAAACTATAAATGAGTATCTTAATTTCATGATTCCATTGATAGATATAGTATTTTATACTATATAGACTATAATAATATACTATTATACTTTATATCGATAGATATAGTATTTTTTTGAAGGCCGAACTTCAAAATGAAGCACGCTGAAAATTTTTCCAATATCTCGACTTCTATAGCATATAGAACCTTCATCTGGGGTAGTTTGATGAAATATTAATAACTGCCCTATTTTCACCTTTCCGAAAAGTCGGGAAATCCCGGAAAAATGAAGTCATATATTTTTTTTACAAAAAAAGTTATTAAAATGTACAATTATTTTTTGAATATTACTTAAATTGTATAAAATATTGTGTATTATTAATAATAATATATCTGTGGCTTCCCATAAAAACGACTTAAGTCCACTTTTTTCAAGTTTTGAGTTAATCTGGTAGATTTATAGAAAAAAAATCAAACTGAAAAGAGAGAAAAAAGTTGATATCATTTTGAATTTTACCTTTCTCATAAGAACCACTGGTAAAAAAACTACTTTCTCAATAATAAAAAAAAAAATAATTGATTGATTTTGTTGGGAATCTCGGTTCCTATTGGTCGTAGAAGGTTCTTTTCTTTTGAGAACGTGTGATTTGACTCCAGCTATCCAATGCACCCACTTACAAGGTTGTACCACGAATAATAATAAAGTTATTCTAAATGTTGATTATACTCTATTCAAAACAAATCCCGATGCACGTCATTTTGATGACGTCAGAATCATCCAATACTACCAACTTAATATAGTCACAGGACATCGCAATTTATGTGTTCCGTGTATATTTTAGGTTGACAATATATATAGGTGTATTCTCAACCTAAAATATACACGGAACACATTGATTGCGATGTCCTGGGACTATATTAAGTTGGTAGTATTGGATGTTTGGTGACGTCATCAAAATGACGTGGATCGGGATTTGTTTTGAATAGAGTATAGCTAAAAAGTAACCCTTTCTTCAAACGATATTTTTAATATCACATTTAAAAAATATATATGGTTTTTTTGGTGTATCTTACAGTTAAAGCCACAAGAAATCTCTTTCAACTTTCAAAATTTACCAAGGTTCATTATTTAGACAAGGACAATTGTTTAAACAATTGCCTTCTGGAATAAAAAATGAGAATTACTTATAACTATTTAATCAATCTGGCTGAAATTTAACACGCCTTAAAAACACATCAACTGCCTCATTTTCAAATAGTCATATTAAATATTATTATGCTAATAACGGATTCATTAACATTTATAAAATAGCGCAAAAATAGAGAGTTTTTGCCATTATCTCCATAATTAGCCATATTAACCTTAAAATATCCGTATAAATTTATTCCCGGTTTTATTCTATCTACACTGGACTATTACGAATAGTCTAGTCAAGATGTGTGTTTGCTGCGAAAAATAGTTAGAAGGCTCGGAAAAATATGAGCTATAGCTCATTCGACGCGGAATGCAAATCTGAGAAATGGGTTTTGAGGATTTTTTCTGCTAAGAAAAATTGCAATTGTTATTAACAAAAAACGAAAAATAAAAACGCTCTTTCGATTTTTTGATGACAACTCAAAAACCATAAGAGAAAGAGGAATTCGCAAAAAAGATCCTTAAAGAGGAGGAAATTTCCGATAAAAAAGTCCCTACTCCCGGATTTCTATCTCTAATATTTATATTTTTAATTTGTTGCTGAAAGTAAGGCTCCACGCGACCGATACGGCGTGCGCTCGCCGCCTCTGAAGCGACTACGTCATAGAAAATAATCTTTTTAAGGTACTAAGTATTAGTTTAAAATTTAAAACAAACTTTATTGTATTCTACACACTTAAAAGAACAATGTCCCGCCGGAAAAAAAAATTTAAATGCATTTTTCAAAAAGCTAACCTATTGTTAATAAACTAGTTATTTTCGTACTTCCGTCTTCATTGAAAGCAGGCTAAATGATTAAATAAATTCACCATAAATATTTTGCTTCTTGGAGTCCTTTCTGTTAGTGTCCTTAATAAGATGACGTTAAGATAAAATTATTTAAAATTTTCTTATTTAGTTTACAACGAATTTTTAAAATCAACAAAAAACGCAAAACCCCGAAATTGTTGCTAAAAATTTGTTTTCTCTTATATATTATGGCATGGCTGTTTTTATATTCAAACTAAGGATTAAATCATTGTGGAAAAATTTTTTACGGCTATTTGTTTAAGAATTTTTTAAGAGAAAAAAAAATTTAAAACAAAAAAAAATGATACAAAAAATTTTTGTTACGTCGCTTTGTTGCATATCGTTGTTTTTGTAATTTTTAGTAGTAATAGAAAAAAAATATTGTGACACCCAAAAACTTTTTATAACAAATTGTTAACTTAATAAATAATGAAATTATAAGTGAAAAAAAAATTCTTTTTCCTATTCTATTAAGAGATTTTTATAATGATTTTTGAACACAAAATTATTCCTTAACTAATTATTTAAATAATAAAAACATTAAAAAACGATTATAAACTATAACAAAATTTTTAAGGACATTTTTTTTGTTTTAAAAATCATAATTAATCCTAAACAATAGAATGGTAAAAAAAGAATTTCCAAAAATATTAAACTAAGCCGTTTGTTTATAAACAATTCTTAAACAAATAGCCGTAAAAAAATTTTTCCACAATGATTTAATCCCTAGTTTGAATATAAAAACAGCCATGCCATAATATATAAGAGAAAACAAATTTTTAGCAACAATTTCGTGGTTTTGCGTTTTTTGTTGATTTTAAAAATTCGTTGTAAACTAAATAAGAAAATTTTAAATAATTTTATGACGTCATCTTATTGAGGACACTAACAGAAAGGACTCCAAGAAGCAAAATATTTATGGTGAATTTATTTAATCATTTAGCCTGCTTTCAATGAAGACGGAATTACGAAAATAATTAGTTTATTAACAATAGGTTAGCTTTTTGAAAAATGCATTTAAAATTTTTTTTCCGACGGGACATTGTTCTTTTAAGTGTGTAGAATACAATAAAATTTGTTTTAAATTTTAAACTAATACTTAGTACCTTAAAAAGATTATTTTCTATGACGTACTCGCTTCAGAGGCGGCGAGCGCACGCCGTATCGGTCGCGTGGAGCCTTACTTTCAGCAACAAATTAAAAATATAAATATTAGAGATAGAAATCCGGGAGTAGGGACTTTTTTATCGGAAATTTCCTCCTCTTTAAGGATCTTTTTTGCGAATTCCTCTTTCTCTTATGGTTTTTGAGTTGTCATCAAAAAATCGAAAGAGCGTTTTTATTTTTCGTTTTTTGTTAATAACAATTGCAATTTTTCTTAGCAGAAAAAATCCTCAAAACCCATTTCTCAGATTTGCATTCCGCGTCGAATGAGCTATCGCTCATATTTTTCCGAGCCTTCTAACTATTTTTCGCAGCAAACACACATCTTGACTAGACTAGAAGTCAATTTATAGAGTTTGAAAATCAAGTCCAAAACAGTATAAGTAAATTTCTCATTTAACCTATTTAATTAGATTTTCCACCCATTTCCATAACTTATGCCTTCGTCGGCAGTGCTTACTGCCTGCTTTCCAGAATTTCCAAAACACCGACAACTTATTCTTTCTCCCAATTCCACCTGAAACCGCAGAATCGACGTCGCAACAGCGAAACCTTTTGTTCGTCCTGATTTGAATATTTCTCCGAATTAATTAAACTAATTAGCTAGCGGTACATGTACTTTCGAGCCATATATTACTTTTAATCGGTCTCGCAGAACGAAAAACTGTACACCGCGCACTCGCTTTAATATTTAATTTAACTCTGGGGTGGTTCGCCGTTTGGAACGTCCGCAAGAAACGTACAAACAAAAGGCGCTAATCGAGTTTCACCTTTTGCTCCTTTTGTTTTTCCAACTTTTGCAAACTTCAATTTTCCTAGCTCAGCGGTAATTTCGAATCCATATATACCGAGCAGTACGGGGAGCAATTACCAAGCGGACGTCCTTTGTATGAAACTCAATTAACCCTTCTGGGCCGAGGAAGGGCTTTAAAGTTAGCGACAGACTAGAAATATCGTTAATTTTCGAAAAGCTGCAGATTTATAAGAAAAGCCCGTCAAATTAGTTTGTTATAACGCAGTTTTGAGCTACCGACAAGGTTTGTTTGAATTTCGAATTTGACTGAGTTTTAAGCTTAGTTCATACAATTTACTTAATTCAAACTGAGCTGCTCAAAAATAGCTATAATTGATTAGTTTGTTTCAATACCAATTTGCACTGAAGTAATTTGATTTGATCGACTCAATATGGTCAATTTTGTCCATTTGGAAATTTATTTGAACAACCAGCATATCAAATAATATTGTCTCAAATTCATTAGTGCATCATACGTATCTACAATTATTTGTAAAATTTATTTAAACATCCGTGAATGTTGGAAAATTTAATCAGTTTTGACACGCGCGCCATTTAAAAATTTATTTGATCATCCGATGAACCTAATTTAGTTAATCATTCGATGTATCGACAAATAATATTACCTCGAATTTGATTGTATTTTGAACTACGTGTATTGTTACGTTTACCTTAATATTGAGCTCGTTGAATCAGTTTATTTATATCTCAATTTTGGCTCGGTTTTGAATGCAATGAACTGTTTGTTCGACTCAATATTGAGCCACTTAAATTACTCTCTTTTGACTCCAAATTTGACCATGATTTCTATACCACAAATCGCCTAATTTTTCTCAATATTGAGCACAATGAATTAGTTCGTTTTGACCTAATTTTGACTCAATTTTGAATGGAATGAATTGTTTTTATTCGATTCAATATTGAGCCGTTCACTGTTATTCTATGACACAAATCGCCCCATATATCTCAATATTGAGCTCGTTGAATTAGTTTATTTAAATCTCCATTTTGGCTCGGTTTTGAGAACAATGAACTGTTAGTTCGACTCAATATTGAGCCACTTAAATTGCTTTCTTTTGACTCCAAATTTGACCATGATTTCTATAACACAAATCGCCTAATTTTTCTCAATATTGAGCACACTGAATTAGTTCGTTTTGACCTAATTTTGACTCAATTTTGAATGGAATGATTTGTTTGATCGACTCAATATTGAGCCGTTCATTGTGATTCTATGACACAAATCGCTCCTCATATCTCAATATTGAGCTCGTTAAATTACTTTATTTAAATCTCAATTTTGGCTTGGTTTGAATGCAATGAACTGTTTGTTGGACTCAATATTGAGCCACCTAAATTACTCTCTTTTGACTCCGAATTTGACAATGATTTCCACAACACAAACCGCTTGATTTTCCTATTGAGCACACTGAATTAGTTCGTTTTGACCTAATTTTGACTCAATTTTGAATGAAATGAATTGTTTATTCGCCTCAATATTGAGCCGTTCATTGTGATTCTATGACACAAATCGCTCCACATATCTCAATATTGAGCTCGTTGAATTAGTTTATTTAAATCTCAATTTTGGCTCGGTTTTGAATGCAATAAACTGTTTGTTCGACTCAATATTGAACCACTTAAATGACTCTCTTTTGACTCCGAATTTGACCATGATTTCCACTACACAAACTGCTTAATTTGTCTCAATATTGAGCACACTGAATTAGTGTGTTTTGACCTAATTTTGACTCAATTTTGAATAGAATGAATTTTTTGTTCGACTCAATATTGAGCCGTTCATTGTAATTCTATGACACAAATCGCTCCACATATCTCAATATTGAGCTCGTTAAATTATTTTATTTAAATCTCCATTTTGGCTCGATTTTGAATACAATGAACTGTTTGTTCGACTCAATATTGAGCCACTTAAATTGCTTTCTTTTGACTCCGAATTTGACCATGATTTCCACAACACAAACCGCCTAATTTTTCTCAATATTGAGCATACTGAATTAGTTCCTTTTAACCTAATTTCGACTCAATTTTGAATGGAATGAATTCTTCGTTCGACTCAATATTGAGCCGTTCATTGTGATTCTATGACACAAATAGCTCCACATATCTCAATATTGAGCTCGTTGAATTTGTTTATTTAAACCTCAATTTTGGCTCGGTTTTGAATGCAATGAACTGTTTTTTCGACTCAATATTGAGCCACTTAAATTACTCTCTTTTGACTCCAAATTTGACCATGATTTCTATAACACAAATCGCCTAATTTTTCTCAATATTGAGCACACTGAATTAGTTCGTTTTGACCTAATTTTGACTCAATTTTGAATGGAATGATTTGTTTGTTCGACTCAATATTGAGCCGTTCATTGTGATTCTATAACACAAATCGCTCCTCATATCTCAATATTGAGCTCGTTAAATTACTTTATTTAAATCTCAATTTTGGCTTGGTTTGAATGCAATGAACTGTTTGTTGGACTCAATATTGAGCCACCTAAATTACTCTCTTTTGACTCCGAATTTGACCATGATTTCCACAACACAAACCGCTTGATTTTCCTATTGAGCACACTGATTTAGTTCGTTTTGACCTAATTTTGACTCAATTTTGAATGAAATGAATTGTTTATTCGACTCAATATTGAGCCGTTCATTGTGATTCTATGACACAAATCGCTCCGCATATCTCAATATTGAGCTCGTTGAATTAGTTTATTTAAATCTCAATTTTGGCTGGGTTTTGAATGCAATGAACTGCTTGTTCAACTTAATATTGAGCCACTTAAATGACTCTCTTTTGACTCCGAATTTGACCATGATTTCCACAACACAAACCGCTTAATTTTTCTCAATATGAGCACACTGAATTAGTTAGTTTTGACCTAATTTTGACTCAATTTTGAATAGAATGAATTTTTTGTTCGACTCAATATTGAGCCGTCCATTGTAATTCTATGACACAAATCGCTCCATATATCTCAATATTGAGCTCGTTGAATTAGTTTATTAAAATCTCAATTTAGGCTCGGTTTTAATACAATGAACTGTTTATTCGACTCAATATTGAACCACTTAAATTACATTCTTTTGATTCCGAATTTGACCATGATTTCCACAACACAAACCGCTTAATTTTTTCTCAATATTGAGCACAGTGAATTAGTTCGTTTTGACCTAATTTTGACTCAATTTTGAATGGAATTTGTTTGTTCGACTCAATATTGAGCCGTTCATTGTGATTCTATGACACAAATCGCTCCACATGTCTCAATATTAAGCTCCTTAAATTAGTTTATTAAGATCTCAATTTTGGCTCGGTTTTGAATACAATGAACTGTTTATTCGACTTAATATTGAGCCACTTAAGTTACTTTCTTTTGACTCCGAATTTGACCATGATTTCCACTACACAAACTGCTTAATTTGTCTCAATATTGAGCACACTGAATTAGTGTGTTTTGACCTAATTTTGACTCAATTTTGAATGGAATTTGTTTGTTCGACTCAATATTAAGCCGTTCATTGTGATTCTATGACACAAATCGCTCCACATATCTCAATATTGAGCTCGTTGAATTAGTTTACTTAAATCTCCATTTTGGCTCGGTTTTGAATGTAATGAACTGTTTGTTCGACTCAATATTGAGCCACTTAAATTACTCTCTTTTGATTCCGAATTTGACCATGATTTCCACAACACAAACCACTTAATTTTTTGTCAATATTGAGCACAGTGAATTAGTTCGTTTTGACCTAATTTGGCCCAATTTTAAATAGAATAAATTGTTTGTTCGACTCAATATTGAGCCGTTCATTGTGATTCTATGACACAAATCGCTCCATATATCTCATTGAGCTCGTTGAGTTAGTTTATTTAAATCTCAATTTTGATTCGGTTTTGAATGCAATGAACTGTTCGTTCGACTCAACATTGAGCCACTTAAATTACTTCCTTTTGACTCCGAATTTGATCATGATTTCCACAACACAAACCGCTTAATTTTTCTCAATATGAGCACACTGAATTAGTTTTAACCTAATTTTGACTTAATTTTGAATGGAATGAATTCTTCGTTCGACTCAATATTGAGCCGTTCATTGTGATTCTATGACACAAATCGCTCCACATATCTCACTATTGAGCTCGTTGAATTAGTTTATTTAAATCTCAATTTTGGCTCGGTTTTGAATAGAATGAACTGTTTGTTCGACTCAACATTGAGCCACTTAAATTGCTTTCTTTTGACTCCGAATTTGATCATGATTTCCAAAACACAAACCGCTTAATTTGTCTCAATATTGAGCACACTGAATTAGTTCGTTTTGACCTAATTTTGACTCAATTTTGAATGGAATGATTTGTTTGTTCGACTCAATATTGAGCCGCTCATTGTGATTCTATGACACAAATCGCTCCACATATCTCAATATTGAGCTCGTTGAATTGGTTTATTAAAATTTTAAATCTCCACTTTGATTCGGTTTTAAATGCAATGAACTGTTTGTTCGACTCAATATTGAGCCACTTAAATGACTCGCTTTTGACTCCGAATTTGACCATGATTTCCACAACACAAACCGCCTAATTTTTCTCAATATTGAGCACACTGAATAAGTTCGTTTTAACCTAATTTTGACTTAATTTTGAATGGAATGATTTGTTTGTTCGACTCAATATTGAGCCGTTCGTTGTGATTCTATGACACAAATCGCTCCACATATCTCAATATTGAGCTTGTTGAATTATTTTATTTAAATCTCCATTTTGGCTCGGTTTTGAATGCAATGAACTGTTTGTTTGACTCAATATTGAGCCACTTAAATTGCTTTCTTTTGACTCCGAATTTGACCATAATTCCCATAACACAAACCGCCTAATTTTTCTCAATATTGAGCATACTGAATTAGTTCGTTTTAACCTAATTTTGACTCAATTTTGAATAGAATGAATTGTTTGTTCGACTCAATATTGAGCCGTTCATTGCGATTCTATGACAAATCGCTCCGCATATCTCAATATTGAGCTCGTTGAATTAGTTTATTTAAATCTCAATTTTGATTCGGTTTTGAACGCACTGAACTGTTTGTTCGACTTAATATTGAGCCACTTAAATTGCTTTCTTTTGATTCCGAATTTGACCATGATTTCCACAACACAAACCGCTTAATTTTTTCTCAATATTGAGCACAGTGAATTAGTTCGTTTTGACCTAATTTTGACTCAATTTTGAATAGAATGAATTGTTTGTTCGACTCAATATTGAGCCGTTCATTGTGATTCTATGACACAAATCGCTCCATATATCTCAATATTGAGCTCGTTGAATTAGTTTATTTAAATCTCAATTTTGATTCGGTTTTGGATACAATGAACTGTTTGTTCGACTCAATATTGAGCCACTTAAATGGCTTTCTTTTGATTCCGAATTTGACCATGATTTCCACAACACAAACCGCTTAATTTTTTCTCAATATTGAGCACAGTGAATTAGTTCGTTTTGACCTAATTCTGGCGCAATTTTGAATGGAACGATTTGTTTGTACGACTCAATATTGAGCCGTTCATTGTGATTCTATGACACAAATCGCTCCACATATCTCAATATTGAGTTCGTTGAATTAGTTTATTTAAATCTCAATTTAGGCTCGATTTTGAATACAATGAACTGTTTATTCGACTTAATATTGAGCCACTTAAATTACTTCCATTTGACTCCGAATTTGACCCTGATTTCCACAACACAAACCGCTTAATTTTTCTCAATATGAGCACACTGAATTAGTTCGTTTTGACCTAATTTTGACTCGATTTTGAATGAAGTGAACAATTGATGATGAAAATTAAGCGACTCAATATTGAGCCGCTTAAATGAATTCATTTTTATTCCTTGACACATACCGTTCTATGTATCTCATTATTGAGCTCGTTTAATTAGCTTATATTAATTTTAATTTTGACTCGATTTTGAATGGAATGAATTATTTGTTGGACTCAATATTGAGTTCCCTAAATTAGTTGATTTTGATTCCATGACACGAACTGCTCCGTTTATCTCAATGTTGAGCTCGTTTAATTGGCTTATTTTAATCTCAATTTTGACTCTAGTTTGAAAGGAATGGATAGTTTGGTCGACTCAATTTTGAGTTGCTTAAATTAGATAATCTTGAACCCATTACACAGACCGTTTCATTTAGTTCAATTTTAAGCTAATCGAATTAGCTTGTTATGATCTCAATTTTAGCTAACTTTAGAATTGAGTAAATTGTTTCATCCAACTTAATATTGATCTCCTTCAATTCATTAATTACTTGTGAACACAAATTTGACAATGTTTTGAATTACATGGAATTGAGCTCGTTAAATTGGTTTGCTTTGATCTAATTTTGACTAGATTTTGAACGGAACGAATTGTTTCGTCGACTCAATATTGAGCGGCTTAGGTTAGTTAATTTTGATTCCATGACGCAAACCGCTCCATTTATCTCAATATTGAGCTCTTTTAATTTGCTTATTTTAATATCAAATTTTACTCGGTTTTCAAGGGGGTGAACTAGTTATTCGACTCAATATTGAGCCGTTTGAATTAGGTAATTTTGAACCCATGGCACAAACCGCTTCATTTATCTCAATATTGAGTTGGTTGAAATCTCAATTTTGACTCGGTTCTCAATGGAATGGAATCCAACTCAATATTGATCTCCTTAAATTCATTAATTACTTGTGAGTACAAATTTGAGAATATTTTGAATTACATGGGATTGAGCTCGTTGAATTAGTTTATTTTGAACTGCATTTTGACTCAATTTTAAATGGAATGAGTTGTTTGTTCGATTCAATATTGAGCTCCATAAGTTAGTCAATTTTCACATCAAAATTGACTGCTTGTTACTCAACGAATCGTTTCAATAACCACAACATTAATCTCGTTGACTTAGACTGCGACAGTTAAACTTTTTGTTAGACTCAATATTGAGGGACCTCAATTAGTTCGTTTTAACCTCAAATTTGATAGGAATCAATTTTTTATTTAATATCAAGCTTCTTAAATAAGTTCATCTATACATCAAATTGAATTATTTTTTAAACTACAGGAACCGTTTCGTTTACCTCAATATTGAGCTAGTATAATTGGTATATAATTTGAGTCAATGTTGTTACGCCTTATAATTCAGGACATTTCCACCTAGATTCTAGATTAAGTTATTGAACTATACGGATCGGTCCATCTGACTCACTTTGAGCTATACAAATCTGGCTTTATGAAATGAATTGTTTTGTTTGACTCATTGTTGAGCTCATTAAATTAGTTCGTCTTAAACTTAAATTTGATCCTGATTAAATAACGCGAACCGCATTATTTACCTCGAAATTGAGTTCGTTGAATTACTTTGTATAATCTCTAGTTTGGTCCGTTCTCATTGGAAAGGTTCATTTTATCCAACACATGACAGTTATGGCTGTCATTATTAATGTCATTTTAGACAAGTAAACTATCAAATTAGACACTCACTCACTAGTGAGTTATGGATTATAACTCACGTTCATATTTAAAGTAGTATTCTATTTATTTATTTATTTATTTATTGCCCGTGGCTACCAAACAAACAACCTACTTTAACCAAAATGTAAAAAAGTCACTGTCAAGTCATTCTGACATTTATAGGGTAGTTAGACGCAAGTAGCTTTGATTTGATCACAAAGCTTATTAATTATTATTAGATATCTCATAAAAAAAGTAATTTCTTTCATTTGTTGGATAAAACATTGTATGCCACTTGATTGTTCTGTTTACTTTCTCACGTGACTCATTTTCAACATAACACAGTAGTACCATAAATAACTATTATTCGGCTCAATATTGAGCTTCTCAACTTATTTCATTTGAAGTATATTGTCAGTAAAAGCAGAAATAATATAAATGTATTGCCCGTTGTGAGGTCAAAGAAAGTTTGACTTACAGAGATGGGAAATTAATTGAAACGTCATTTCAAGGCGTGCTTTCGAGTATTAATACGAAATTCCCAATAAACAATTATTAGATTGTTAATTGACCTGCGAGGCGACCAATTAATGCAATTCCATTTACGTTGTAGTTAATTTCCGCCTCCCTAACGTAACTTTCGAGCTCCATTAATTAACCACCGCGAATCTCCAGTCAATCGAAGCGATATCAAAGCCAGATAGATATACACGCGTCAGTAGAAGGACTAGTTATCCCGTTCTTAATTAAAAACTCGAGCTTTGTAAATTAGAAAAAAATAATATTCCGGTAATCTTGATTACCCTCATATTTCCGTAAGTTATTCGCGAAACTTGTTAATTAAAGGGGGGGAAAAATGGCGAAGTTCAAGGGGGAGTCTTTAAATTTCGATACGTTCAGATTTTATCTTCGGCAAGGAGAAGTTTCGCGTTAATTAGTGATCTTCTGAAATTTAAGTGAAACGTAGTATAAGCTCTCTGCAACTTCGGCGCTTAACATTCTTTTATTTGGAAAGTTTTGAAATACCTGGAAACAATAATAATAATAAATAATAATAGTAATAACAACAATGATAATATCCAATTTTCAGGAGAAAGTTTCAAAGGTAATGCAATAAAAAAAACATAAGGAAAAGCGATGAGTACAAGAGAAATGTTTAAAGGAACTCCGTTAGAACTAACAGCGAGAGCTGCCAAACAAGTAATACACCGAATATTGTATACATGCTTTAATTATTATCATTATTATTGCTAATGCGTTGGTGTATGTTGTTGTCCTGATTATATTCGGAGTAGCCACCACGGGTTTTCCTGTCCCGTGCTTTGACGCGACGTTATCAAATTTGATGTTCCGTGCTTTGGCGCGAAGCTGTCAGATTATCGCTCGCCGGCGACAGTGAGGTTATGTACGGAATTTTGACGCTGAACCCGCTTAGTATATCTACTTCTGAAGTTCAGGTCTCGTCTTGAATCCTAAACGGTCTATCTTCGCTGTTATTACGTTGTGAGAATGCGTGGGTGTCTGAATTGAATTCAATAATGTTTATTTTTCTTGTTGAATAGTCACAGAAAAAGATGTTAGTAAATTGGCCCTCTTGAGCACACTGGCTGTATATAATTTAAAATATTCTTGGATCTATCTTGTTATAGTAATTGTGACTCTATACCATTCAATTTTTTTAATATATTCTTCGATCTCCTCATGTTTCTTCTGCGTGGGTATCTATAACGCTCTACTTTTATATGAACTTCCCCCCATTTCCTCCCTTGAAAATCGATCCCTCCCCCTCCCGCATCCCCCGTCGGTTGGTTGTTGATAGAAATTTAATTTCTCGCTCTCTGGATCGTCCATCTCGGGAGAAATATCGGCCAGGGCGTGCTGCCGCTAATACATTTATAAAGGGGGTGGGGGGGGGGGGGTTATGGTGCACCACCTGCGAATCAGTGGCATAACTCTTACGGGGATTTATAACCCTAGAAAGGGCGGCAGTGGTAGGATTAATATTTAAGGGTTGGTTTAAAGCGCAGGTACTTGCAGTGTTTTATTACGAAGGGATGGACTTACATACTTTCTTTTTAAAGCTCATCTAGGTATCATTTAGGTATCTATCATCATTTTGACATCTAAGCACGCGCATTGGAGTTTTGACACAGGTGTACCTGAACAATGTTAACGCTAGAAGTTATGCCAACTATCCAAACTTCCATTGGAGTCAAGGGTTTACCCTTGTTAAAGCACGTCTTAATTAATAATAGTGTAATGCGAAAATAAACAGCGCGAGACGTGTTTACTCGTATCGGACCTGAGCGGCTACCTCAAAAGGAATTGCCGCGACGCTTAATTGAATTCTATAAAAAAAGACAGCTCCATGAATACTCCCGGATTATTATTTAAGGAAAGTAATTTATGACCCTCTGGACCTTTCTACATAATAAAAGATATTTCGAGTAATTACACGAATACCCCAGAAGGTTCCCGATTACATTTGAGATGTGTATATAAGCGGGCTTGTGGTCGGAGATAATTATTAGACGGAAGCCGCGAGAGTATATAGCGAAATAGCGAGAGCGTTTGAAGTGAAATAAATTAACGATTAAGAGTGTGATATAAATTAATTAGTTAAGTGTGTTATATAAATTAGTTTAGTAATAGTGTAAATAAATTAAGTAGTGTCTAGTATTAGTATTAGTGTAAATAAATTAGAAAATAACCGTTACAATAGCAACAAGGGATACGTAACGAAGTGGCCCATAAACATGCGCCGTATAACAATTCCTCCCGTTTCGACGTCCGATAAGGGCGAAATATAACATACCGTACAGGACGTGGCACAATACTCGCGATAAGGGTGCGCCGTACGTAACAAAACGTTTCAGCCCTTTCCACGGCGTCCCTTATCTCCTCGTAACTTTAAAACAAAACCGGGCAGATTTATCCGGCGAGGGAGGTCAGCGCGTTATGACTCTTTCATCCCGTCCCGTCCAGGTGGGATTCGGCCCGGCGGGGCGATTTTCTGGAATTAAGAGGGAAGGCCGTAAAGTCGCCTCCGGGCCTCCCGAAGGAGACGTTTTTACGGCTCCCCGGGACTCCGACGGGACAGGTTATCGACGACTTATCCGACGACGTCGACAGTTGTTGATGGTGATTGAAATTCGAAACAATCGTTTCGAATTATTTGATTGGCCGACGGGGGGATTTCGTAATGACGATGCTGGAAGAGTTATTGAGTCCAGAAGTAGACTGATAGTCCAAGACCCATCTGCCAAAAATTTGCTTCAGATGGACTCCCAATTTTCTTGGGATTTAGATGGTATTTATAACGTTCTCCAAAGGTTAACTTGTGCCGAAGTGTGCTTTTTCCTTAGGGGTGGAAACCACCCCTTCTAAGGGATAAGAAATTTTTAATCAAAATAAACCCGGAAATCTATAGACTGACCAATTCTAAGTAACTTTTGTTCTATAAAGTTTTTTGGAAAGTTGATATCTTTCGAGTTATTCAGTTTTTTATATCTGAAATAGTTTTTGAATTATTTAAGAAACATGCATTTTTTTATCAAATTACGAAAATGCAATTTTCATTTTAAACAATTATTTTTTCTAAAATAAGCATCTAAACCGGTTAAACCACATAGACCTCATCACGATAATACCTAAATAAAGTTAAAGGCAAGTTACATTTAATTTTTATCAGGGTGGTAATGACGAGGGTGTAATTTTTAAATTTTTAAAAAAACAAGAAAGGTGTTAGTTTATTTTTGTTATAAATCAGTCAATTCTTATGCATAAAACTTATGTCAGTACTCATTTTAAGGGGCATTTTATGTACTTTAGAAAAGGTCGATTGAGTTATCCCCAAAAATTTTACCATTTTGAAGTTATTGAAGGTTGAATATTTTCAATTTCGCGGTTCTCGAAAAATAACCATGTTTCAACGAGCAATAACTCTGTCCTTATTGGGTTTATAGATGTCATTCAAAAACGTATCTCTTTGTAATTTTTATTAGCTACATTTTTGTTCTAATTATTTTTTCCGATAAAATGAAAGATTTAGAAGTTATTGGTGAAAAACGGTCAAAAAACATTAGTTTTTCAATGAAAAATGTGTAGTTTCAATCGTGAATAACTCGAAAAATATCAACTTTACAAAACAACTTTATGGAACAAAAGTTACTTCGAATTGGTCAATCCATCGATTTCCCGGCTTATTTTGATTAAAAAATTTCTTACCCCTTAGAAGGGGTGGGTGGTCTCCACCCCTAGGGAAAAAGCACACTTCGGCACAAGTTCAACTTTGAAGAACGTTATAAATACTACCTAAATCCCAATTTTCAATGAAATCGACCTTGTTTCCCAAAATTCCACGCGAAAATGGCTGATGACTGGACTGATTGTTTAAAATGCAACAATTTAAAAAAAAATGGAAAAAACGCATTTTTCCCGACTTGTTTTGCTTCTAACTTTTTAAATATTGAATTTAGAAGAAAGTTGAAGATAGGAAAAAGTTGCAGAATCGCTTTTTACATAATATGGCATGGGTTATAAATTCTAAAATTTATTAGCGGTTTTGCAAAATAGCAATAAACCATAACAAAAAAAATCGGCCCAAAAAAGTGGTTTTTTAATTTATTATTTTAGGCACTTTAAAATAGAGTTAGGACTTCCATATCACAGGTTGAAAATCTTGAAGTTATAATAAAAGAATCCTGTAAATTTCGTTTCGATCGGTTTATTAAATTTTGCACAATACTGTTGCAATCCAGAAAACTCGAAAAATATTGAAAATTTTCAAAATTGTTGAAATTTTTTTTCCACCATTCGATTTAAAAAAAAACTGGCTGAGCACATATAAGAGGGAACAAGCTTTCATGTGGTTTTTTTCGGAATTAAAAAATATTTATTAGAACGGTCAGTTGTGTTATTAGACAATAATTATTATTATTATATTTATTAGACAGTTGTGCGTGGAACGAACTTTTTATTTGACTCAATACATAATTCAAAAAACCCTTAAATCCAATGGAGGTTTGGTTATTTGTCATAATATCTAGCATTAACTTGGTTTAGGTACACCTGTTCCAAAACGCCACTGCGCATGCTTAGGTGTCAAACTGATGTCGGGCTCTAAATCATATGAGACATTCTCTAGACACCTGAAAATCGCTCTATAAGGATATGTCATGTCGAAACGTCACTGCGCATGCTTAGAAGTCAAAATGATGCCGGCCTAACTTCAGTAGGACATGTTTTAGACACCTGCAAATCTCCCCAAATGGATATCTTATCTCGAATCGCAACTGAGCATGCGTAGACGTCAAAACAACGTCAGTCTTAAGAGCTAATAACAAGATTATTTCAAAAAAACGTTTGAATCCAATCGACGTTTGGTTATTTGTCATAATATCTAGCATGAACTTGGTTCGGGTACACCTGTTCCAAAACGCCACTGCGCATGCTTAGATGTCAAAATGATGTCGGCCTCTAATAGGACATTCTCTACACACCTGAAACTCTCTCTATAAGGATACGTTATGTCGAAACGTCACTGCGCATGCTTAGAAGTCAAAATGATGCCGGCCTAACTTCAGCAGAACATGTTTAGTCACCTGAAAATCTCCCCAAATGGATATCTTATCCCGAATCGCAACTGAGCATGCGTAGACGTCAAAACAACGTCAGTCTTAAGAGCTAATAACAAGATTGTTTCAAAAAACCTTTAAATCCAATCGTCGTTTGGTTATTTGTCATAATCTAGCATGAACTTGGTTCAGGTACACCTGTTCCAAAACGCCACTGCGCATGCTTAGATGTCAAACTGATGTCGGGCTCTAAATCATATGAGACATTCTCTAGACACCTGAAAATAACTCTATAAGGATGTGCCATGTCAAAACGTCACTGCGCATGCTTAGAAGACAAAATGATGCCGGCCTAACTTCAGTAGGACATGTTTTAGACAGCTGCAAATCTCCCCAAATGGATATCTTATCCCGAATCGCAACTGAGCATGCGTAGACGTCAAAACAACGTCAGTCTTAAAAGCTAATAACAACATTATTTCAAAAAACCTTTAAATCCAATCGTCGTTTGGTTATTTGTCATAATATCTAGCATGAACTTGGTTCGGGTACACCTGTTCCAAAACGCCACTGCGCATGCTTAGATGTCAAAATGATGTCGGATTCTAATAGGACATTCTCTACACACCTGAAAATCGCCCTATAAGGATATATCATGTCAAAACGTCACTGCGCATGCTTAGAAGACAAAATGATGCCGGCCTAACTTCAGTAGGACATGTTTTAGACACCTGCAAATCTCCCCAAATGGATATCTTATCCCGAATCGCAACTGAGCATGAGTAGACGTCAAAACAACATCAGTCTTAAGAGCTAATAACAAGATTATTTCAAAAAAACCTTTAAATCCAATCGACGTTTGGTTATTTGTCATAATATCTAGCATGAACTTGGTTCAGGTACACCTGTTCCAAAACGCCACTGCGCATGCTTAGATGTCAAAATGATGTCGGCCTCTAATAGGACATGCTCTAGACACCTGAAACTCGCTGTATAAGGATATGTTATGTCGAAACGTCACTGCGCATGCTTAGATATCAAAATGATGCCGGCCTCATTACAGGAGGACATGTTTTAGACACCTGAAAATCTCTCCATAAGAATATCTTTTTAAGAATCGCAACTGAGGATGCGTAGACGTCAAAACAACGTCAGTCTTAAGAACTAATAACAAGATTATTTCAAAAAACCTTTAAATCCAATCGACGTTTGGTTATTTGTTATAATATCTAGCATGAACTTGGTTCAGCTACACCTGTTCCAAAACGCCACTGCGCATGCTTTGATGTCAAACTGATGTCGGGCTCTAAATCATATGAGACATTCTCTAGACACCTGAAAATCGCTCTATAAGGATATGTTATGTCGAAACGTCACTGCGCATGCTTAGAAGTCAAAATGATGCCGGCCTAACTTCAGTAGGACATGTTTTAGACACCTGCAAATCTCCCCAAATGTATATCTTATCCCGAATCGCAACTGAGCATGCGTAGACGTCAAAACAACATCAGTCTTAAGAGCTAATAACAAGATTATTTCAAAAAAAACCTTTGAATCCAATCGACGTTTGGTTATTTGTCATAATAACTAGCATGAACTTGGTTCAGGTACACCTGTTCCAAATCGCCACTGCGCATGCTTAGATGTCAAGATGAACTCGGCCTCTAATAGGACATTCTCTACACACCTGAAAATCGCCCTATAAGGATATGTTATGTCGAAACGTCAATGCGCATGCTTAGATATCAAAATGATGCTGGCCTCATTACAGGAGGACATGTTTTAGACACCTGAAAATCTCTCCATAAGAATATTTTTTAAGAATCGCAACTGAGCATGCGTAGACGTAAAAACGACGTCAGCCCCAAGGGCTCATGAGTTTAGTTCAAAAAATCGACGCACCAATCTCCCCTTCTCCCCATACGGTGATTAATCTAAATTTTCCCGTCGGCTTCGTCCATCGGAAATTTCATCTCAATTTTAAATTACACCCCAATTCACTTGTAATCTGTTAACTAGGAACGGGGAGAAGGGAGAAGGGTACTCCCCCGGGAGGGAGAGGGAAAGGTGTTGCATGATTAAGAATCATCCCCCGGGTTAAGGGAGGGACCGGGCCGTATCCCGGAAATGGGAGAAATATGACAAACGATGATGGTGATTTATATATGGGAAATACGCTCCAAGGGGAATATATTAATATTAACTTTCCCAGTGAGCTTTTTCCGGCGTCCGGAGGGGGGCGAGATTTCTTTTTTCACGTTATCGATTCCTGGATTCTCCCTCGTAATCATCAGGGCGGGCATTTACATTCCTCAATAATGGTTAATATGTCCGGTACCAACAAATTTCCATTAAAGTTTTGTTACAAAATAAGCTCACTAGTGAAGTTCCAATTTCCCATATTTGTTCCCAAATTGCCTTATTCACTTACAACTTCCAATCAATTCATCAAATTAATGTATATCTTTCCAATTGCACCGCGAACCGCTAGAACGGAGTTATCACTACGACTGCAACAGAATCTCATTTTTCTTTCCAGCAGGCTCGAAACTTTAATTGAAACTTCGTCCAATCAGTCCCAACTTGCAACGTTTTTCCTTAAAACTCTCTCGCCTCTTTACCCGCGTCCCTGGAAAAATCCCGAGATATCAACGGGAATGCGGCTTTCCGCTGTCGCAAACACGACCTACGTTTCCCAGACTTTCACAGGGAAGTTTTCCCAATCGATGTAACATCGTATATATATACACGAGAGATGGAAAAGGGAGACTGGAAAAGGAGATAGAGTTTTTAAAATAAAAGGGAATAGAGGAAAAAGTGTCTCCCGATTTCAATTACCGAGACAAAGAGGAAGTCGTGAAAAGGAACTCGCGGAGGCTTACGTGGGGATTACCGCAAGTGCTGCAATGCGGACAATGGATGGAGATTGGTTTGATTGGAGATTCATCCATCAATGTATGTAAGCGTCACAAGAAATATTTTTAATCTTCTAGTTAGAACAGAATTTGCCAAATCAACATCAATAGATATTTAGGACGAGTTAATTGAATCTTATCCGTGTAGTTATGACTTCAGGTCTAACTCGCTTGGTACCAAAGATCAATTTGCTGGCACCAAATAATTGGGTCTTCAGTTAGGATTCTTCGTTCCTATGATATGACCATAGGATATCATCATATCCTAACCAAACCTAAGGTTTTGGGTCTTCCAGTGCAGCAAGCCGTACCAACAGAAACCTGGGATGCTAACTTGGGTCTTCCGCTATACTTTCCTTTAATTGTCTTGTCCAATTGCTTTGATTCTCCCTCTCCAAGGTTTTATGCTACGACCATGACATCACCTATTACTAACCCTTGTTTACCCTGTGTATTCTTGTCGCCTTGTCATAGAAAATTTCAGAAACCTTGAGTACAACTCGATCTGTGATTTTGTTGATTAGTTGTGTCTTTTATGGCAGTAGAACGACATGACCAGACACCATGGAGCTACCTTGGGTTCCTCGGCTTACTCTTCTTTGGAGCACTTGGCTTGTTCAAATGTTAGTACTTTGATTCCCCATCTCCTAGGTTTTATGGTACCACCATGACGTCACCTCAACGCACAGACCTTGGTAACCATTGACTTCCTTTGAGCTCTTGTGTCGCCTGATTATAAAGAGGTTTAGGAACCTTGGATATCTCTATTCTTGCTTATTGGATCTTTAACTGCAGCTGAACGTCATCACCAGGAACCTTGAATGCTTCCTTGGGTCTTTCGCCGTACTCTCCTTTCTTGTATCTATCCCAATCGTTTTGATTCTCCCCTCCAAGGTATTAAGATACGACCATGACGTCACCTTGGGATACAGATTTTGGTAACCTTTGACATTCCTTAGGTCTTCTTCTCGCCTGGTCATAGGGAATTTCAGGGACCTTGGTTAGCTCTGGATTCGTGATGTTTCTTGTTTCGATGGGTCTTTTATGGCAGCTGTAGTTGACCACCAGAAACCTTGGAGCTACTTCTGGTTCTTCACCTTGCTATCTTTTGGAGTTTTTGTCTTGTCCATATGTCAGCACTTTGATTTCCCATCTGCAAGTTTCTATGATACCACCATGACGTTGGTAACCATTAACTTCCTTTGAGCCCTCATGTAGCCTAGTTATATGGAGTTTTGAATATTGGATACCTCTATATCTTGGTTATACGGACCTTGGATATCTCTATTTTTGTTTATTGGGACTTTCATTGCAGCTGTACGTCATCATCAGGAACCTTGGATGCTACCTTAGGTTTTTCGCATTATTATGTATATTGGGTCTTTCACTGCAGCTGAACGTCATCACCAGGAACCTTGAATGCTTCCTTGGGTCTTTCGCCGTACTCTCCTTTCTTGTATCTATCCCAATCGCTTTGATTCTCCCCTCCAAGTTATTAAGATACGACCATGACGTCACCTTGGGATACAGATTTTGGTAACCTTTGGCATTCCTTGGGTCTTCTTCTCGCCTGATCATAGGGAATTTCAGGGACCTTGGTTAGCTCTGGATTCGTGATGTTTCTTGTTTCGATGGGTCTTTTATGGCAGCTGTTGTTGACCAACAGAAACCTTGGAGCTACCTCTGGTTCTTCACCTTGCTATCCTTTGAAGTTTTTGTCTTGTCCATATGTCAGCACTTTGATTTCCCATCTGCAAGTTTCTATGACAGCACCATGACGTTGGTAACCATTAACTTCCTTTGAGCCCTCATGTCGTCTGGTTATATGGAGTTTTGGATATTGGATGTCTCTATATCCTGGTTATATGGACTTTGGATATCTCTGTTTTTGTTTATTGGGACTTTCATTGCAGCTGTACGTCATCATCAGGAACCTTGGATGCTACCTTAGGTTTTTCGCATTATTATGTATATTGGGTCTTTCACTGCAGCTGAACGTCATCACCAGGAACCTTGAATGCTTCCTTGGGTCTTTCGCCGTACTCTCCTTTCTTGTATCTATCCCAATCGCTTTGATTCTCCCCTCCAAGGTATTAAGATACGACCATGACGTCACCTTGGGATACAGATTTTGGTAACCTTTGGCATTCCTTGGGTCTTCTTCTCGCCTGATCATAGGGAATTTCAGGGAGCTTGGTTAGCTCTGGATTAATGATTTTATTGTTAAGTTGGATCATTCATGGCAGCTGAAGTTCACCACCTCGGAGCTACCTACAGTTTTTCGCCTTACTATCCTTTGGAGCTTTCGCCTTGTGCAAATGTCAGTACTTTAGTTCCCTATATCTCCAAGGTTTTATCATACCAAAATGACGTTGGTAACCATTGACTTCCTTTGAGCCCTTATGTCGCCTGGTTATATGAAGTTTTAGGAACCTTGGATATCTCTATTTTTGTTTATTGGGTTTGTCATTGCCGCTGAACGTCATCATCAGGAACCTTGCATGCTACCTTGGGTTTTTCGCCTTATTCTTCTTTCGAATTTTTGTCTTGTCCAAACATTACCACTGTGATTCTCCTTTTCCGAGGTTTTGTGGTACGACTATAACGTCACCTAAGGGTAGATACATTGGTAATCTTTGGCTTGCCTTGGGTCTTCTAGTCGCCAAATTATAGGGAGCCTTAGGAACCTTAATTATAACTTGCTCATGTTCATTTTTGCCTTCTCCAAACGTTACCACTTGGATTCTCCTTCTTCGAGGTTATGTGGTACGACCGTGACGTCACCTAAGGGTACATACATTGGTAATCTTTGGCTTCCCTTGGGTCTTCTAGTGGCCTGAACCATAACTTGACCCATGTCCAGTTTGGTTGGTTAGGTCTTTTGTAGCAACTGAGCGTCATTACCAGGAACCTTGTTGCTCCTTGGGTCTTTATCCTTACTCTCCTTTTGAGATTTTGTCTTGTCTAAACGCCCAAATGTTGAATCCCCTTTCTCCAAGGGGATTGTGTTACGACCATGACGTCACCTTATGGTGCATAAGTTGGTAACCGTAGTCTTTCTGATCGACTGGTTATGGGAAGGTATAGAGTCTTTCCAGATATCTGGATCAGAAAAGTTATTACATCTGTTTCAGTCTCTTAGATCGCAGGTTGGAGTCATTCGGTCTTCAGTCCATTGAAGACTTAATTGAAGGCTTGAAGACTTGGACGTTGTCCCAAAACCCCGACGTTATGTACTTGGTGCTTCCTTTGATACAAGGACCACAATATTCGAAACATTGATTTCCCTTTTTGGTCTCTCAGATTGCTCCGTTTTGTTGGTCTTTTTGCAGGTCTTTCAGGACCCTAACGTTACACATTGGTTCTTTCGATGGTTTCTAGGTAATTAAGGTCACCAGGAACCCAGTTTAAAGTATTAAGGGATGTGTTTTGTGGATCTGTATAGGCGAAATTAAATAATAATTTATTAGGAAGGATTTAAAAAATAATTAGAGAACAACTATGGAACGCCCGGATCTAACCTGCAGATTGGAATGAAGTGGTGCACGAGTAGGCCACCCTTAGCATCTTTAGGGTTGGTATAGAAAAGGGGTGATGTGTAAAATGACTTGTCAACTTAATTTAACTTTGACAATAAAAGCTGAGTTCACGTTAGTAGTACATCAAGGCGGGTCCTGTCCCTGAAATATGTACATAACCTCACTTTGTCGCGATTGTTACTTTTCATGGTCCTTAGCGCGAACGAAGACAAAATGACTGATCTTATCAACAAAATAAGGTCAAAAAGGGCAAATATAACCCTGTGGAACATTCTCGAAAAAAGTCGTCGTAACAATTCTCGCTGAAAATTGGTATCCGGCTGTTCAAACAGTTCACAGGTAATTAATTTCTGGCGGCGCTTCGACTTTATTTGTACTTCGCCTTAAACGGAATTAATTTAATTAGAGACTGAGTAATTTTTTCCCCGCCCCCACGCACAGAAGGGGCCACGCCGGATCTCCATCCAGCGGTAACTTCCACAACTTTCGTCAACTTCGACGAACTCCACGACATTCCGTAAGCTTTCGTCCGGCGCATAAATTTCGCAACTCCCACGCGATCGAGAATCGTGTTTTAATATTAATTCGCAGCTCAAAGGATCTTAAAAGTTTGTACAAAAATTGACTACAAAGTTGAAGATCACTTCGCGTTACACCCACTCAGGGGGCGAGGTTCATATACACACGGAGTAGATATAAAGTAAGTGGGAGGTTCATCGTTTATTCGTCTCTCTGAGGGATTTACTTCATTTCAGAAATTGAATTTCGTATATGGCGCGTTCTTTTACGACGTTATGGAGGAATAAAATGCCGAATTCGTGACAGTTACGAGATATATTCGTATTTTAATTCGAAATAAAAATGGTTGTAACTATTTATTCGTCTTCTCTTATCTGGAGTTATGTAACGTCCCACTGTCTTATCGTCGGGCTATTATCCCACAGTTTGCATTTAGAAATGAGACACGTGAATGACAAATTAACGAGCAACTAACGACTTCGATAACATCGAAGAATATTCGAGACAATTAAGATATTCAGGTTGCTTTAGTAAACAATTGTTTATCGCGGTTTGATTGGAGAAAAATCGTCGAGATGTCAAATTAAGAGGTTCCTATTCAACAAGGGAAACAAAGAAAAATTTGTGTTAAATTATATCAAAAGAAGTTTCTATGGTTGTGCAAAATCGGATTACAGGATATTTACTTTTTGGTAAAAATTTGATTCAAATTTCACAAATTTATAAAGAAGCTCATATTTCATAACACAAAATCTTTCCCACATGAAACTGAATTTTATATTGTAACGCGAAATGTAAACAGCAGAGCGAAATGTGTTTACTCCTGTCGGACCTCGGCGGCTACGCTTATTAAGCGAAGCGGCGAGCAATAAAAACCGTGCCGAACGTTCGCGCAACATCTCATTAAGGAAAAGTGATTTATAACCTTCTGGACGTTTCCTAGGTAAACATTATTATCGAGATGGATCTAGTTCTTTGTGGGATTATCGAGAATACAATTGAGAAATGTATATAAGCTGGCTTGCGGTCGGAGATGATTATTAGACGTGAAGCCGTAAACGAGTAAATAGTGCGAAATAGCGAAAGCGAGAGCGTATAAATAAATTAATAATTAAAAGTGTGATATAAATTAAGTAGTTAGGTAAAAGTTAAGATAAATTAGGTAGTGTGTAGTATAGTAATTAGGACAGTGTAAATAAATTAGAAAATAAACGTTGCAATATATAAAAGTACCCCTGTGTTTTCGTTCAATTCGGCTTTAGTTTTTGGGATATATTGGAAAGTGACACCCATTTCACCTTCCCTTAATAATTGTATACCACTTTGTCTTTCTGTCACTCTGTGAGAGGCCCAATAAACAGCAATTGTTCATCGCTTTCCATTTATTGGGAATCAGAAATGACATTTTTAGCCCAAAATATCTCAAAAACCGAGAAAATATAAATATTTTTTCTTCATAACTCATCAATTTTGGTGGCAGAAACTCCGTCTAATGAAACGTTTTCGCTCCAAAATTTGGGCCTGATGAACAAATTTTTGACATGAATCACAAATTTTGGAAAGCGAAAAACTCAAAAAAATTAAAACCAGTTTCTCGAAAAGAAAATATTTGGTGAGAATGCGGCAAATTTATCACATTTTTTGACCTGACGTAATATAATTTTTCGGACCTTTATTGGCCAGTTTCCAGTCTTCTTTTGCGAGGATCGCATGAAAAGACTTTTTACTCGATTTTGGAACACAATGGAGTCAATTAAAATACTAGATTTTGCTTTCTGGAAAAGGTTGTATTGTTGGAAAAGTGATCGAAGACATTACACTGTCTAAATGAAGAAAAACTATTATTTCAGGAAATTACAATGTTAATAATTAGGATTTCCCGGCCAAAATACTCGGTTTAGGATGGAGCATTTTCCGACTTTTTCGCGGATAAAGGTCCATCATTTTCCGAATACCTCTTCCTAGTGCCAACGTATTATAATCATCACAGATAAAACTTCGAATTTTCCGACTTTCGAGGAATAATATTACGCATTTTCCGATCTAGTTCAACAATTAGCGATGAATTACAAGTACCACCGATATATCCTCGCATTTCCCGACACACGCGCATAAAGGTTGTGCATTTTCCGACCGCCCATTACCAATATCAATTTGTTATAGTCAACGCCGATAAAATCAAGAATTTTCCGATCTTAGGTGATTAGGCTCGCACATTTTCCGACCACCCCTTAGTAGTATCACTAGATTCTAATCAGTACGTATCGAATAACCTTCGCATTTTCCGATTTCGTGGATTAAACTCGAGGATTTTCCGATCACACCTTAATAGTATTAATAGATTATAATCGCTACCGGTAAAACTGCGAATTTTCCCAGCTTTGCGCATTAATATTGCTCATTTTCCGACTGTACCTCGGAAATTCCGAGCATTGTTATGAATTTCACGCGTTTGGTAATCATCGCCGACCTTGCAAATATCTATTTTGTGACAATCAACTCCCGCTTTTAACTCCGCGCTTTGAGTGTAAGTGCTTTTATTCGATAAATGCTTTCCACCGTGATGTAATCACATGTACATATTTCCGCCTTTAATAAATTAAATTAGAAATTTTACCATTTTTCTGTAATGGAGGTTAGATTACTCCTAGCTAGAGATGAATTTCATATAATTTAGTTACCATAAAAAATTAAAAGGAAATGGAAAATATTCCAACTTGGCTTTGCTTTGTGGAAGCGGTGGAAACAAGCTCTTTTAATTATTTAAATGTTTTGGAAGAGTTGGAAATAAAAACGAAACAAACTGGAACCTTGTAGGAAAGTTATTAAGGTTGAAATTACCACTCTTTTTCTGTATAAAATGGAAAATATTTAAAGTGATAAAAGACCAAAGTGGGTATGACGGCACTTGGGCCACTCCTCCCCACTTTCTACAAACGGATTCCAACAGGTACGAAACAGTTTTTAACTACCTGTTTGAAGCTGTTCAAATCTATCTGGTGACATGTATCATGTTATCGTGGTACGCAGGGCCTAAATCAGTGAATGGGATGGCCACAAGTGACGCCTGATCTGCTAACTACGTTATGTTTTTTAAAAATTCACGACTGATTGAACGGTTAAAGTGATTTAATCAGAGATATCATCCTCTCTTAAATTGTGACATTTCTTGACCTTTGGAAGAAGTTATTTAAGTATCTAAACCAATTTTTATATCTAAAATTTTTATCTGGAAATATTCGTTTATACATAAGCTAACGTCCTGTAATAGTTTCAAGTCGAAAATTAAAGGACGCAATAATAGTCAATAGAGGGGGTTCATAAGACACTTACTTAGAAATTTGGAACTCACAAGTATTGTAATTTTTTTAAGTGTCTAAACCAATTTTTGTAATCTATGAATCCCGATTTTCCCGATTTTTAGGTTATTCCTCCGACGTTCCGGGAACGAACTTCGACGTTTTTAAATTTGACGGACCGTTAAAGTTCTCGAACTTTCATTAATCTCCTTCGAGGGAGGGGGGGTGGTTTGGCGTAACTCCACTCCCCGCACTTTAATTTAACGGGAAACCGTTCTCCGCCGTAACGGTGATCGGGATTAATAAATCAGGCGGGATTAGGGTCCAGAAGTTTAAAAATTCACGTCGGGGCTTCGTCGATTTTCCGACGAACAGACGAGACGTGTCGTCCCTTTGTTTCGTACACTTCCCACGTACGTACCTGCCGGAGCGTGACGCCCCTCATTCCGGATGTAAGACGCTCCGGAAATAATCTGCCGCAGTGGAGACTTCCAACGGGAAAGATTGGTAATACAGAGAGTATCCACTGGGGCGATGCGATCGAGTGGAAACGGTCATTTCCCACAGGTTCATCCACTCTTCCCGGGTAAAACGACCATTACTACACGTATCTACGTTGCTTCGATCGAACGTTTCAATTGCGTTGTTAGTAAAAACTGAAATCTTCTCGATGTTACCCGCGGAATTACCGTCCGGACGATCGGATCATCCGGAGGATTATTATTACCGTTATTAACTCGTCGAATCGATAATCCGGGAATGGTACGGCACGTCGCAAAATGGATTACCGTGGATTGTGTAATTGAAAATCGATGGAAATTATCTTTTGATTTATTACAGATGGAATGTAGGGATTACGGGGGCGCGCTCCGGATTAATTTCAATTTATCGAACGATCGCAGGTGAAATAAGATTTATGGCTAGAGTCGTTTTTTCTGTGTAAAACACCCTTAACCTCGGGGAGCGAGGGAGGGGTCTATCAAGTAAATTACAAGATGTCCTTACAGGTTAATTAATAATGACGCTAATTAGAATCGCAATATTATATATTACAATTATATTAGTTATAACGGATAACTATGTATAATGAACTTTTGACGAAGGTCAAATCATAACCATCAGAGTCGAGATATTACGGTTTGCGAAATGGAGTTGAAATTTAAGACGATTTCTCGTTCCAATAATTCATAACTTTTATATTCAAACTTAGATCATGGTAAATCTCACTAAAATTATTCACTAAAATGTTTTTGGGGAGTTTAGTAAATTTAAACTCCCTTAGAGAAGGAATTTAGGAGTTGTCGATATCTATTCAATAATTTGACAGGATAGTTGGATGAAGTGACAATTTGTAATGAATTTAAAAATTAATAAAACGATTATCTATATCCAGATTGTCGTAAAACCCATTAGAGTTGTTGATTGAAGTATCCTAAAGAAGTATAGTGAGGTTCAACTCTTTTTATGGAGGAGTTTTTAAGTTGGAGGTGTTTATTTAAAAACGTGACAGTGATTGGCTGCAGCTTCAATTTGCAACGATTTCAAAAACTCATAACAAAAATAAAAATACCCAAATTATTTTAAAACTCACATTTGGACGTTTATTGAAGTCTTTTGAAGGTGTTTAGTAAGTTTCAGTACTTTTTAAAAAGAAGTTCTTGAAGTTGCATAGCTTTGGGGAAAAATTGATTTAATTGAACGAGTGAAGTTTCAATTTGCTACGATTTCTCGTTCCAATAATTCATAACTTTTGTATTGAAACTTATATTATGATAAATCTCACTAAAATTATTCACTAAAAAAAATTTGGGGAGTTTGGTAAATTTCAACTCTTTTAGAGAAGGAATTTTGGAGTTGTCAATATCTATTCTGGATGAAATGAGAATTTGTAATGAATTTAAACATTATTAAAACGATTACCTATATCCAGATTGTCGTAAAACCCATTAGAGTTGTTGATTGAAGTATCCTAAAGAAGTATAGTGAGGTTCAACTATTTTTATGTAGGAGTTTTTAAGTTGGAGGTGTTTATTAAAAAACGTGACAGTGATTGGCTGCATTTTCAATTTGCAACGATTTTAAAAACTCATAACAAAAATAAAAATACTTAAATTATTTTAAAACTCACAATTGGATGTTTATTGAAGTCTTTTAAGGGTGTTTAGTCAGTTTCAGTACTTTTTAAAAAGAAGTTCTTGAAGTTGCAAATCTTTGGGAAAGAATTGATTTGATTGAACGAGTGGAGTTTCAATTTGCTACGATTTCTCGTTCCAATAATTCATAACTTTTGTATTGAAACTTATATTATGGTAAATCTCACTAAAATTATTCACTAACATAAATTTGGGGAGTTTGGTAAATTTCAACTCCCTTAGAGAAGGAATTTTGGAGTTGTCAATATCTATTCTGGATGAAATGACAATTTGTAATGAATTTAAACATTATTAAAACGATTACCTATAGTCAGATTGCCGTAAAACCCATTAGAGTTGTTGATTGAAGTATCCTAAAGAAGTATAGCGAGGTTCAACTCTTTTTATGTAGGAGTTTATAAGTTGGAGGTGTTTATTTAAAAACGTGACAGTGATTGGCTGCATTTTCAATTTGCAACGATTTTAAAAACTCATAACAAAAATAAAAATACTTAAATTATTTTAAAACTCACAATTGGATGTTTATTGAAGTCTTTTAAGGGTGTTTAGTCAGTTTCAGTACTTTTTAAAAAGAAGTTCTTGAAGTTGCAAATCTTTGGGAAAGAATTGATTTGATTGAACGAGTGGAGTTTCAATTTGCTACGATTTCTCGTTCCAATAATTCATAACTTTTGTATTGAAACTTATATTATGGTAAATCTCACTAAAATTATTCACTAACATAAATTTGGGGAGTTTGGTAAATTTCAACTCCCTTAGAGAAGGAATTTTGGAGTTGTCAATATCTATTCTGGATGAAATGACAATTTGTAATGAATTTAAACATTATTAAAACGATTACCTATAGTCAGATTGCCGTAAAACCCATTAGAGTTATTGATTGAAGTATCCTAAAGAAGTATAGCGAGGTTCAACTCTTTTTATGTAGGAGTTTATAAGTTGGAGGTGTTTATTTAAAAACGTGACAGTGATTGGCTGCATTTTCAATTTGCAACGATTTTAAAAACTCATAACAAAAATAAAAATACTTAAATTATTTTAAAACTCACAATTGGATGTTTATTGAAGTCTTTTAAGGGTGTTTAGTCAGTTTCAGTACTTTTTAAAAAGAAGTTCTTGAAGTTGCATAGCTCTGGGGAAAAATTGATTTAATTGAACGAGTGGAGTTTCAATTTGCTACGATTTCTCGTTCCAATAATTCATAACTTTTGTATTGAAACTTATATTATGGTAAATCTCACTAAAATTATTCACTAACATAAATTTGGGGAGTTTGGTAAATTTCAACTCCCTTAGAGAAGGAATTTTGGAGTTGTCAATATCTATTCTGGATGAAATGACAATTTGTAATGAATTTAAACATTATTAAAACGATTACCTATAGTCAGATTGCCGTAAAACCCATTAGAGTTATTGATTGAAGTATCCTAAAGAAGTATAGCGAGGTTCAACTCTTTTTGTATAGGAGTTTTTAAGTTGAAGGTGTTTATTTAGAAACCTGACAGTGATTGGCTGCAATTTCAATTTGCAACGATTTTAGAAACTCATAACAAAAATAAAAATACTCAAATTATTTTAAAACTCACAATTGGACGTTTATTGAAGTCTTTTGAAGGTGTTTAGTCAGTTTCAGTACTTTTTAAAAAGAAGTTCTTGAAGTTGCATAGCTAGGGGGAAAAATTGATTTAATTGAACGAGTGGAGTTTCAATTTGCTACGATTTCTCGTTCCAATAATTCATAACTTTTGTATTGAAACTTATATTATGATAAATCTCACTAAAATTATTCACTAAAAAAATTTGGGGAGTTTGGACAATTTCAACTCCTTTAGAGAAGGAATTTTGGAGTTGTCAATATCTATTCTGGATGAAATGACAATTTGTAATGAATTTAAACATTATTAAAACGATTACCTATATCCAGATTGTCGTAAAACCCATTAGAGTTGTTGATTGAAGTATCCTAAAGAAGTATAGTGAGGTTCAACTATTTTTATGTAGGAGTTTTTAAGTTGGAGGTGTTTATTAAAAAACGTGACAGTGATTGGCTGCATTTTCAATTTGCAACGATTTTAAAAACTCATAACAAAAATAAAAATACTTAAATTATTTTAAAACTCACAATTGGATGTTTATTGAAGTCTTTTAAGGGTGTTTAGTTAGTTTCAGTACTTTTTAAAAAGAAGTTCTTGAAGTTGCAAATCTTTGGGAAAGAATTGATTTGATTGAACGAGTGGAGTTTCAATTTGCTACGATTTCTCGTTCCAATAATTCATAACTTTTGTATTGAAACTTATATTATGGTAAATCTCACTAAAATTATTCACTAACATAAATTTGGGGAGTTTGGTAAATTTCAACTCCCTTAGAGAAGGAATTTTGGAGTTGTCAATATCTATTCTGGATGAAATGACAATTTGTAATGAATTTAAACATTATTAAAACGATTACCTATAGTCAGATTGCCGTAAAACCCATTAGAGTTGTTGATTGAAGTATCCTAAAGAAGTATAGCGAGGTTCAACTCTTTTTATGTAGGAGTTTATAAGTTGGAGGTGTTTATTTAAAAACGTGACAGTGATTGGCTGCATTTTCAATTTGCAACGATTTTAAAAACTCATAACAAAAATAAAAATACTTAAATTATTTTAAAACTCACAATTGGATGTTTATTGAAGTCTTTTAAGGGTGTTTAGTCAGTTTCAGTACTTTTTAAAAAGAAGTTCTTGAAGTTGCATAGCTTTTGGGAAAAATTGATTTAATTGAACGAGTGGAGTTTCAATTTGCTACGATTTCTCGTTCCAATAATTCATAACTTTTGTATTGAAACTTATATTATGGCAAATCTCACTAAAATTATTCACTAAAAAAAATTTGGGGAGTTTGGTAAATTTCAACTCCTTTAGAGAAGGAATTTTGGAGTTGTCAATATCTATTCTGGATGAAATGACAATTTGTAATGAATTTAAACATTATTAAAACGATTACCAATATTCAGATTGCCGTAAAACCCATTAGAGTTGTTGATTGAGGTATCCTAAAGAAGTATAGTGAGGTTCAACTCTTTTTGTATAGGAGTTTTTAAGTTGGAGGTGTTTATTTAGAAACCTGACAGTGATTGGCTGCAGTTTCAATTTGCAACGATTTTAAAAATTCGTAATAAAAATTAAAAAACTCAAATTATCTTAAAACTCACAGTTGGATATTTATTAAACTCTTTTAAAGGTGTTTAGTCAGATTTAATATATTTTAATAATAAGTTTCTGAAGTTGAAAAGCTTTGGGGAAAAATTGATATAATTGAACGAGTGGAGTTTAACTTTGCTACGATTTTTCGTTCCAATAATTCATAACTTTTGTATTGAAACTTAGATCATGGTAAATCTCAACAAAACTATTCACAAAAATGTTTTTGGGGAGTTTAGTAAATTTAAACTCCCTTAGAGAAGCGATTTCGGAGTTGTCGATATTTATTCAACAATTTGACAGAATAGTTGGATGAAATGGCAATATGTAATGAATTTAAACATTAATAAAATGATTACCTATACTCAGATTGTCGTAAAACCCATTACAGTTGTTGATTGAGGTATCCTATAGAAGTAGAGTAAGATTCAACTCTTTTTGTGGAGGAGTTTTTAAGTTGGAGGTGTTTATTTGAAAACCAGACAGTGTTTGGCTGCACTTTCAGTTTGCAACGATTTTAAAAATTCATAATAAAATTTAAAAAGCTCAAATTATTTTAAAACTCACAATTGGACGTTTATTGAAGTCTTTTGAAGGTGTTTAGTCAGTTTCAGTACTTTTTAAAAAGAAGTTCTTGAAGTTGCATAGCTTTTGGGAAAAATTGATTTAATTGAACGAGTGGAGTTTCAATTTGCTACGATTTCTCGTTCCAATAATTCATAACTTTTGTATTGAAACTTATATTATGGTAAATATCACTAAAATTATCCACTAACATAAATTTGGGGAGTTTGGTAAATTTCAACTCCTTTAGAGAAGGAATTTTGGAGTTGTCAATATCTATTCTGGATGAAATGACAATTTGTAATGAATTTAAACATTATTAAAACGATTACCAATATTCAGATTGCCGTAAAACCCATTAGAGTTGTTGATTGAGGTATCCTAAAGAAGAATAGAGAGGTTCAACTCTTTTTGTATAGAAGTTTTTAAGTTGGAGGTGTTTATTTAGAAACCTGACAGTGATTGGCTGCAGTTTCAATTTGCAACGATTTTAAAAACTCATAACAAAAATAAAAATACTCAAATTATTTTAAAACTCACAATTGGACATTTATTGAAGTCTATTAAAGGTGTTTAGTCAGATTTAGTATATTTTAATAAAAAGTTTTTGAAGTTGAAAAGCTTTGGGGAAAAATTGATATAATTGAACGAATGGAGTTGCAATTTGCTACGATTTCTCGTTCCAATAATTCATAACTTTTGTATTGAAACTTATATTATGGTAAATTTCACTAAAATTATTCACTAACATAAATTTGGGGAGTTTGGTAAATTTCAACTCCTTTAGAGAAGGAATTTTGGAGTTGTCAATATCTATTCTGGATGAAATAACAATTTGTAATGAATTTAAACATTATTAAAACGATTACCAATATTCAGATTGCCGTAAAACCCATTAGAGTTGTTGATTGAGGTATCCTAAAGAAGAATAGAGAGGTTCAACTCTTTTTGTATAGAAGTTTTTAAGTTGGAGGTGTTTATTTAGAAACCTGACAGTGATTGGCTGCAGTTTCAATTTGCAACGATTTTAAAAACTCATAACAAAATTAAAAATACTCAAACTATTTTAAAACTCACAATTGGATGTTAATTGAAGTCTTTTGAAGGTGTTTAGTCAGTTTCAGTACCTTTTAAAAAGGAGTTCTTGAAGTTGCAGAGCTTTGGGGAAAAATTGATTTAATTGAACGAGTGGAGTTTCAATTTGCTACGATTTCTCGTTCCAATAATTCATAACTATTGAAACTTATATTATGGTAAATCTCACTAAAATTATCCACTCAAATGTTTTTGGGGAGTTTGGTAAATTTCAACTCCCTTGGAGAAGGAATTTTGGAGTTGTCGATATCTATTCAATAATTTGACAGGATAGTTGGATAAAGTGACAATTTGTAATGAATTTAAAAATTAATAAAACGATTACCAATGTCCAGATTGTCGTAAAACCCATTAGAGTTGTTGATTGAAGTATCCTAAAGAAGTATAGTGAGGTTCAACTCTTTTTATGTAGGAGTTTTTAAGTTGGAGGTGTTTATTTAAAAACGTGACAGTGATTGGCTGCAGTTTCAATTTGCAACGATTTTAAAAACTCATAACAAAAATAAAAATACTCAAATTGTTTTAAAACTCACAACAGAATGTTTATTGAAGTCTTTTGAAGGTGTTTAGTCAGTTTCAGTACTCTTTAAAAAGAAGTTCTTGAAGTTGCATAGCTTTTGGGAAAAATTGATTTAATTGAACGAGTGGAGTTTCAATTTGCTACGATTTCTCGTTCCAATAATTCATAACTTTTGTATTGAAACTTATATTATGGTAAATCTCACTAAAATTACTCACTAACATAAATTTGGGGAGTTTGGTAAATTTCAACTCCTTTAGAGAAGGAATTTTGGAGTTGTCAATATCTATTCTGGATGAAATGACAATTTGTAATGAATTTAAACATTATTAAAACGATAACCTATATTTAGTTTGCCGTAAAACCCATTAGAGTTGTTGATTGAACTATCCTAAAGAAGTATAGTGAAGTTCAAATCTTTTTATGTAGGAGTTTGTAAGTTGGAGGTGTTTATTTAAAAACGTGACAGTGATTGGCTGCAGTTTCAATTTGCAACGATTTCAAAAACTCATAACAAAAATAAAAATACTCAAATTATTTTAAAACTCTCATTTGGAAGTCTATTGAAGTCTTTTGAAGGTGTTTAGTCAGTTTCAGTACTTTTTAAAAAGAAGTTCTTGAAGTTGCATAGCTTTGGGGAAAAATTGATTTAATTGAACGAGTGAAGTTTCAATTTGCTACGATTTCTCGTTCCAATAATTCATAACTTTTGTATTGAAACTTATATTATGATAAATCTCACTAAAATTATTCACTAAAAAAAATTTGGGGAGTTTGGTAAATTTCAACTCCCTTAGAGAAGGAATTTTGTAGTTGTCAATATCTATTCTGGATCAAATGACAATTTGTAATGAATTTAAACATTATTAAAACGATTACCTATATACAGATTGCCGTAAAACCCATTAGAGTTGTTGATTGAAGTATCCTAAAGAAGTATAGCGAGGTTCAACTCTTTTTATGTAGGAGTTTATAAGTTGGAGGTGTTTATTTAAAAACGTGACAGTGATTGGCTGCATTTTCAATTTACAACGATTTTAAAAACTCATAACAAAAATAAAAATACTTAAATTATTTTAAAACTCACAATTGGATGTTTATTGAAGTCTTTTAAGGGTGTTTAGTCAGTTTTAGTACTTTTTAAAAAGAAGTTCTTGAAGTTGCATAGCTTTTGGGAAAAATTGATTTAATTGAACGAGTGGAGTTTCAATTTGCTACGATTTCTCGTTCCAATAATTCATAACTTTTGTATTGAAACTTATATTATGGTAAATCTCACTAAAATTATCCACTAACATAAATTTGGGGAGTTTGGTAAATTTCAACTCCTTTAGAGAAGGAATTTTGGAGTTGTCAATATCTATTCTGGATGAAATGACAATTTTTAATGAATTTAAACATTATTAAAACGATTACCTATATCCAGATTGTCGTAAAACCCATTAGAGTTGTTGATTGAAGTATCCTAAAGAAGTATAGTGAGGTTCAACTATTTTTATGTAGGAGTTTTAAAGTTGGAGGTGTTTATTAAAAAACGTGACAGTGATTGGCTGCAGTTTCAATTTGCAACGATTTCAAAAACTCATAACAAAAATAAAAATACTCAAATTATTTTAAAATACACATTTGGACGTTTATTGAAGTCTTTTGAAGGTGTTTAGTCAGTTTCAGTACTTTTTAAAAAGAAGTTCTTGAAGTTACATAGCTTGGGGAAAAATTGGTTTAATTGAACGAGTGGAGTTTCAATTTGCTACGATTTCTCGTTCCAATAATTCTTAACATTTGTATTGAAACTTAGATCATGGTAAATCTCACTAAATTATTCACTAAAATGTGTTTGGGGAGTTTAGTAAATTTGAACTCCCTTAGAGAGGGAATTTTGGAGTTGTCGATATCTATTCAAAAATTTGACAAGATAGTTGGTTGTAATGAAAATTTGTAATGAATTTAAAGATTAATAAAATAATTACTTATATTCAGATTGCCGTAAAACCCATTAGAGTTGTTGATTGAGGTATCCTAAAGAAGTATAGCGAGGTTGAACTCTTTTTGTAAAGGAGTTTTTAAGTTAAAGGTGTTTATTCAAAAACCTGACAGTGATTGGCTGCAGTTTCAATGTTTCAATTTGTAACGATTTTAAAAATTCGTAATAAAAATATTAAAACTCAAATTATTTTAAAACTTACAACTGAATGTTTATTGAAGTCTTTTAAAGTCGTTCAGGCAGTTTCACTACTTCTTAGAAAGAAGTTTTTGAAGTTGCGTAGCTTTGGGGAAAAATTGATTTAATGGAACGAGTGGAGTTTCAATTTGCCACGATGTCTCGTTCCAATAATTCATAACTTTTGTATTGAAGTTTAGATTACGTCAAAACTCACTAGAAGTGTTTACTGAATGGTCCTCGGTCGGGGAGTTTAGTGGGTTACAACTTTTTCAGTGAAGTTGCCACCCTTACGTATCATCCTCTCAGGAAGATAAATCTGAGTTTTCAGATTTCCTTAACGATAATACACCGTCTCGAATTCGGAACACTTCGGATCAATCCAGGCTGTGATAATCCCCGTAATGCAAATCCGTTTATAAAATTTTCAAGGGCCCCCTCCGAGTCACCGAGCTCGTTAATTGTTAAAATTTCATCCACCCCGCCGCGAGTTTCATCCCCCGAATTATCGATTCGATATTACCTGTTAAGGGCGGCGGGGGCGACGAAATCGGCCCCCTGGGGGGCGGGACGGGGGAAGAGGCCCCTCGTAACGGAAGTTCATCAACAGGTCCGGGGGATTTATCAGCCGCGGGAGATCGACCCTTAAGGTGGGGGATTTTTGTGAATTCTAAGTGGGGAAGAGGTAAGGGAGGATTTTTGGGAATTGAGAATTTCCACAATTCCAATGTTAGTCGTGGAAATATCTTAATGTTGCCGTTTTGGTGAATCTGTTTCCTTTTTACTATCTCATATGTATCGTTATCTCGATTAATCTTCTGCGAAAGGGCCTTTACTCCTGTAAATTTTCAGTTTTTCCCAATTTTCTCTAGAACGGCTTTACCGATTTTTAACAAGTTTTAGACTTGAACTGACCTAACTAATAGCTACAACTTTTATTTGAAATATTTTGTTCTAAAACCTCCCACTTCATCGTGCCATATGGAAAAGTCTGATGATGTTACACACCGTCATTTTCTCGATGAGTTTCGGGAATATTCGGTTCGTATTCAAAGGGAACGGTGGAATTAACATGGTAGTTCAATTAAAACGTTGTGACGTCTTGATACAAAAATGTTCATGTCATTTACTTCATTTTATTATTTACGCATTCCCCTGAAAGTATGCAACCAAACACACAGCTTTCCATTTTGACGTCGCTTTTCTTGTCGCTCGAAGGGAAATCGCAAATTGACAGTTCCTTCCTGTTTACCATTGTTATTTTCGCCTCCCTTTTAATTTCTGCAGCGAGCAGATTGTCAGGAGCAAAAGGTCAGTCGTTAAAACGTTTTATAACTCCATTAATAAAACGGAGCCCGTGCTTCTGACGTTTACAGGACGGTGTGGGCGAACGGACGGCACCTTCCGACATTTCAAATACAGTAATCTGTACATTATACATATATATTTGGAATAAGATTGTAGAGATTTAGTTTATGTACGTAATGGCCGAAAATAGAAAATGACACTTTTCGATCGCCCCCGTATATGTGTGTTTGTTTGACGAGCACCATCTCGCGGCGAGAACAGAAACAGTAAATCTGTCAAATGTCAAATGTCATCTCAGAAAGTTGAGGAGAAAGTTTTCAGTTAATTGAAACTATATATTTATAACTGCATTCGGTTTATTCACTCATTTCCCAATATCTACTGACATGAATGGAAACATAAACTTGGCAATTAATTTCGATATCCATAAATCAATCGTTATATCAACGAAGCAAGGAAACGGGAAATAATATATGAATTACGAAACGGATTATCGAATGTGGGAGGGTTAAAACGATACACGCGTTGTATTTCAAACTACCCTGGATCATGAAAGCTTCCCTGACAATCTTGTATTCTGACGTTTACTAATGTTATTCCAAGACGATCCCTACCCTTATAAACGTCACGTATCTTACCTAAACATGATACTGGAAACGATATTACTGAAACCATAAACAAAGATTTTGAGGTTAGGGAATGCGGGTTTTCCCACCGTTCTAAAACATCGGACCACCCTACACGTGGGGGTGGTGTTTTTATTAATATTGTTACATTGTCGAAGAACGACATTCTACACTAACAATAAGCGACATATTGTTATATATAGATTGTTATATTGTCGAAGAACGACGTTCTACACTAACAATAAGCGACATATTGTTATATATAGAATTTGATGATGGAATTTGAAAAATATCAAAATAGTCAAATACTCAAAACACAACTTTGCATAATTTAACGACAGTTTCGAAAACTCAAAAGAACCGTTATTTAAACTCAAAATTGAATCAAACTCCGTATGTTCGTTAAACAAAAGTTCAATAACGGCGATCTCTACTTTGATGAAAATGTACTGCAAAATTTAGCAACAAAAAAACACCAAAACTCCCCAAACCAACACCTTAACAATTCCAGAAATTATTATAAAATTTACTAAAACTTCAAAATTGTTGAAATTGGGCTGGAATATTTAACAAATCCGTAATTAAGACTTAGTGAGGTTCCAAAAAATTTGGGAATTTAGTTGAGACATTTTGGAAATATCAAAATGCCAAAACATATCTTAGATAATTTATCGAGTTTCAAAATTAAAAAAAACACATTTAAACTGTAAATTGAATCAAAGTTCTTAAGATCGTTTGATAAAAGTTCTATAACAGTGATCTCTACTTTGATGAAAATGTACTGCAAGATTTAACTACAAAAAAACATCACAATACCCCAGAACAATACCTTAAGTATTTCAGAAATTATTATAAAATTTACTGAAACTTCAAAATTGTTGAAATTGGGCCGGATTATTGAACAAATGCGTAATTTATGACCTCGTAAGATTCAAAAAAATGTAAGAAGTTTGTTCAGACACTTTGAACATATCAAAATGCTCAAAACACGTTTTGGAGAATTTATCGCCAGTTTCAAAATTTGATAAAAAATATCAATTTAACTCAAAAAAATTATCAAACTCCTTAAAATAGTTAAATAAAAGTTCTATATCGGTGATCTCTACTTTGAAGAAAATGTAATGCAAAATTTCACAACAACAAAAAAAAAACACGAAAATACCTCAAACCCTAACTATTTCCAAAATTATTATAAAATTTACTAAAACTTCAAAATTGTTGAAATTGGGCCGGATTATTGAACAAATGCGTAATTTATGACCTAGTAAGATTTAAAAAAATGTAAGAAGTTTGTTCAGACATTTTGAATAATATATCAAAATGCTCAAAACACGTTTTGGAGAATTTATCGCCAGTTTCAAAATTTGATAAAAAATATCAATTTAACTCAAAAAAATTATCAAACTCCTTAAAATAGTTAAATAAAAGTTCTATATCGGTGATCTCTACTTAGAAGAAAATGTAATGCAAAATTTAACAACAACAAAAAAAAACACGAAAATACCTCAAACCCTAACTATTTCCAAAATTATTATAAAATTTACTAAAACTTCAAAATTATTGAAATTGGGCCGGAGTATTGAACAAATGCGTAATTTATGACCTCGTAAGATTAAAAAAAAAATGTAAGAAGTTTGTTCAGACATTTTGAATATATCAAAATGCTCAAAACATGTTTTGGAGAATTTATCGCCAGTTTCAAAATTTGATAAAAAATATCAATTTAACCCAAAAAAATTATCAAACTCCTTAAAATAGTTAAATAAAAGTTCTATACCGGTGATCTCTACTTTGAAGAAAATGTAATGCAAAATTTAACAACAACAAAAAAAATACGAAAATACCTCAAACCTTAACTATTCCCAAAATTATTATAAATTTACTAAAATGTTAAAATTGATGAAAATGGGCTGGATTGTTTAACAAATCCGTAATTAAGACCTGGTAAGGTTCCAAAAAATTTAGGAACTTAGATGAGACATTTTTGAAATACCATAATGCCAAAACACATTTTGGATAATTTATCGAGTTTCACAATTAAAAAAAAACATCATTTAAACCGAAAATTGAATCAAACTACTTAAGATCGTTTGATAAAAGTTCTGTAACAGTGATCTCTAACAGTGATCTCTACTTTGATGAAAATGTAGTGCAAAATTTAACAACATAACAACACCAAAATACCCCAAACCAATATCTTAACTATTTCAAAAATTCTTATAAAATTTATTAAAACTTCAAAATTGCTAAAGTTAGGCTGGATTGTTTAGCAAATCCGCAATTATGACCTCGTAAGGTTCCAAGAAATTTAGGAATTTGGTTGAGACATTTTGGAAATGTCAAAATGACCAAAACACGTTTTGGATCATTCATCGAGTTTCATAAATTCATAAAAATATTATTTTCACACGACATGTACGAACTTGAAACCAAATTTCTGTAATAGTGTGGATATAGATTGAAAATGATGTAGTGGACGATTTTTAAACATATCACCAAAATGCTCAAAACCAATACCATCACTAGTTCATATAAAATTCATATAAACTTTAATAAAACTTTATAAAGTCTGAAATTTAGTTAGGTTAATTGATATTATTGCGTATTAATGACGTGATAAATTTCGAAAAGATTTGTGGATCAATTTAAAAAAATCTCAATATACCCACAACATGTCTTAAGATAATTTAACGCCAGTTACAAAAACTCATAAAAATGACTTAAGTCCCAAACCTAGTGAAACCCCCCACTATCTTCAAATTAAATTTAAGTAACACTATGATCTAGTTGGAAAGGGACGTACAAGAAAATTGTAAAAAATTCCTCAAAATGTTCAAAATCCACATTCTAAATTTATATTATAGTTTTTATATTATTCATATAAAATTTACTAAAACTTCATAAATTTTGAAATTGCGTTAGGTTAATTGATAAAAGCCTTTTTTTTTGACGTGATAAATTCCTAAGGATTTCGTGGAGAAATTTTAAAAATATTAAAATTCCCAAAACATGTCTTAAGATAATTTAAGAACAGTTATAAAAACTCACACAAATGACTTAAATTTTAAACCTAATGAAACCCCTCACCATTTTTAAATTATTTCAACGCTTTTTAAGATATTTTGATACTTGTAAAAGCGTCTCATAATCGTTTCGAAAAACACTATTTTACGGAAAATCGGTTTGTATTTTGTAAACGAGACCACCGCCAATTCCCACAGTTCCTAAACCAAATTAGCAGTTGCCGAGATAACGTAACTTCCGCCTTTTGAAACTCCCAACTTCAGTTTCCACGCCAGTTAGCTGCAATAGTACCAACAGCTCAATGGAAACAAACTTGGGAATACTCGGGAATAAATGGAGTCCATCCAACGATTGGGTCGCAATTGAATGGAAAATGAGAAATAAGAACGAGGGGCATGGAAAGGGGAATTGGGGAAAACGATGAAAACATTGATCATTGGGAGGGGGAGGGGGTCAATCAAATCCCCCTCCTCTGAGTAATTGCTTATTACCTGAGACGGACTGGAGCTTTCGGCGGAGGTTCCGTCCTCTCTCCCATTTTTCCATCGAATAACGCATCCCACCTTCCCGTCACAACCCATACACGCAATCCGACTAACTACGATTGATCGATTGAGCATCGGGAGAGAGGGAGCGTAGGGACCTTTCCGCGACGTGAAAAATCAAATACACTCCTTTCTCTCCCTTTTAGCGTCACCTCGGATGACTGTTTTCGTTCCTTTCCCGGGGAACGTCCCGTGTTTATCGTCTAGAGAGTAATATCTCCCGATGTTATTTACGGCGTATTTTTCTCTCCCCAAAAGGAGGGAGGGAAAAAACTGGATCACCGAATAAAAGGGGGGCTTTATGAGCGCCCTGGAAATAAGTTCCTGCGATGGTCGTTTGTTCGAGTGTTTTTAAGGCTGTCAGGTGCATTTGTGGGAAATGTGACTGAGGGGAACTTCGAGTGTCATACGAAGACTCGGACTCTACACGGAGTCAGAAATTTACTCCGGAAAAATGAATTTTTAAAATTAACTGACGAGGAGTTAATAATAATTTTCTCTATAACTCGAAAATGTATTCAAGTTAAAAAGAGTGTAATTAGTGGTCCATAGCTGATGGATACTACTGACGAGAAGTTAATAACAATTTTCCTTGTAACTCTAAATGTATTCAAGTTGAAAAGAGTGAACTGCAAAAACTGGTTGTCAATAGCTAATGGATACCACGGAAAAATTAAATCTTATTGAATCTAACTGACTAGGAGTTAACAATGATTTTCTTCATAACTCGAAAATGTATGAAGTTGAAAAGAGTGAAATTAGTGGTCCATAGCTGATGGATACACCTGACGAAAAGTTAATAACAATTTTCCTTGTAACTCGAAAATGTATTCCAGTTAAAAAGAGTAAACTGCAAAAATTGGTTATCAATAGCTAATGGATTTCACGGAAAAATTGAATCTTATTGAATCTAACTGACCAGGAGTTTACAATGATTTTCTTCATAACTCGAAAGTGTATTAAAGTTAAAAAGAGTGAAATTGGTTGTCCTTAGATGATGGATACTCCTGACGAGAAGTTAATAACAATTTTCCTTACAACTTGAAAATGTATTTAAGTTATAAAGAGAGTGAATTGCAAAAATTAGTTTTCCATAGCTGATAGATAACCCGAAAAATTTCAAATTTTTCGAATCTAACTGACGAGGAGTTAACAATAATTTTCTTCATAACTCGAAGATGTATTAAAGTTAAAAATAGTGAAATTAGTTGTCCATAGCTGATGGATACTCCTGACGAGAAGTTATTAACAATTATTTTCCTTACAACTTGAAAACGTATTCAAGTTATAAAGAGTGAATTGCAAAAATTAGTTGTCCATTGCTGATGCATAACCCGGATAAATTCAAATTTTTCGAATCTAACTGACGAGGAGTTAACAATAATTTCCTTCATAACTCGAAAATGTATTAAAGTTAAAAGGAGTGAAATTAGATGTCCATAGCTGATGCATACTCCTGACGAGAAGTTAATAACAATTTTCCCTATAACTCGAAAATGTACTCAAGTTAGAAAGAGTGAATTGCAAAAATTAGTTATACATAGCTGACAGATACTTCGGAAAAATTGAATCTCTTTAAATCTAACTGACGAGGAGTTAACAATAATTTTCTTCATATCTCGAAAATGTATTAAAGTTCAAAAGAGTGAAATTGGTTGTCCATAGCTGATGGATACTCCTGACGAGAAGTTAATAACAAATTTTCTTATAACTCGAAAAAATATTTAAGTTCTAAAGAGTGAAATGCAAAAACTAGTTGTCCGTAGCTAATGGATATGCTGGAAAAATTGAATCTTCTTGAATCTAACTGACGAGGAGTTAACAATAATTTCCTTCATAACTCGAAAATGTATTAAAGTTAAAAAGAGTGAAATTAGTTGTCAATAGCTGATGGATACTCCTGACGAGAAGTTAATAACAATTTTCCTTACAACTCGAAAATGTATTCAAGTTAAAAAGAGTGAACTGCAAAAATTGGTTGTCAATAGCTAATGGATAATCCGGAAAAATTGAATTTTATTGAATCTAACTGACAAGGAGCTAACAATAATTTTCCTCATAACCGGAAAATGTATTAAAGTTAAAAAGAGTAAAATTAGTTGTCCATAGCTGATGAATACTCCTGACGAGAAGTTAGTAACAATTTTCCTTATAACTCGAAAACGTATTCAAGTTATAGAGAGTTAATTATAAAAATTGGTTGCCCATAGCTGAAGGATAACCAGGAAAAATTCAATTTTTTTAAATCTAACTGACGAGGAGTTAACAGTAATTTTCTTCATATCTCGAAAATGTATTAAAGTTAAAAAGAGTGAAATTAGTTGTCCATAGCTGCTGGACACTCCTGACGAGAAGTTAATAACAATTTTGCGTATACCTTGAAAATGTTTTCAAGTTAAAAAGAGTGAATTGTATAAATTAGGTATCCATAGCTTACAGATACTCCGGAAAAATGGAATCTCTTTAAATCTAACTGACAAGGAGTTAACAATAATATTCTTTATAACCGGAAAATGTATTAAAGTTAAAAGGAGGTAAATTAGTTGTCCATGGCTCATGGATACTCCTGACGAGAAGTTAATAACAATTTTTCTTATAACTCGATAACGTATTTAAGTTATGAAGAGTGAATTGCAAAAATTAGATTTCCATAGCTGATGAATATCCCTGAAAAATTGAATCGTTCTGAATCTAACTGACGACGAGTTAACAATATTTTTCTTCATATCTCGAAAATGTATTAAAGATAAAAAGAGTGAAATTAGTTGTCAATAGCTGATGGATACTCCTGACGAGAAGTTAATAACAATTTTCCTTATACCTTGAAAATGTATTCAAGTTAAAAAGAGTGAATTGCAAAAATTAGTTTTCCATAGCTGATAGATAACCCGAAAAATTTCAAATTTTTCGAATCTAACTGACGAGGAGTTAACAATAATTTTCTTCATAACTCGAAGATGTATTAAAGTTAAAAATAGTGAAATTAGTTGTCCATAGCTGATGGATACTCCTGACGAGAAGTTATTAACAATTATTTTCCTTACAACTTGAAAACGTATTCAAGTTATAAAGAGTGAATTGCAAAAATTAGTTGTCCATTGCTGATGCATAACCCGGATAAATTCAAATTTTTCGAATCTAACTGACGAGGAGTTAACAATAATTTTCTTCATAACTCGAAGATGTATTAAAGTTAAAAATAGTGAAATTAGTTGTCCATAGCTGATGGATACTCCTGACGAGAAGTTATTAACAATTATTTTCCTTACAACTTGAAAACGTATTCAAGTTATAAAGAGTGAATTGCAAAAATTAGTTGTCCATTGCTGATGCATAACCCGGATAAATTCAAATTTTTCGAATCTAACTGACGAGGAGTTAACAATAATTTCCTTCATAACTCGAAAATGTATTAAAGTTAAAAGGAGTGAAATTAGATGTCCATAGCTGATGCATACTCCTGACGAGAAGTTAATAACAATTTTCCCTATAACTCGAAAATGTACTCAAGTTAGAAAGAGTGAATTGCAAAAATTAGTTATACATAGCTGACAGATACTTCGGAAAAATTGAATCTCTTTAAATCTAACTGACGAGGAGTTAACAATAATTTTCTTCATATCTCGAAAATGTATTAAAGTTCAAAAGAGTGAAATTGGTTGTCCATAGCTGATGGATACTCCTGACGAGAAGTTAATAACAAATTTTCTTATAACTCGAAAAAATATTTAAGTTCTAAAGAGTGAAATGCAAAAACTAGTTGTCCGTAGCTAATGGATATGCTGGAAAAATTGAATCTTCTTGAATCTAACTGACGAGGAGTTAACAATAATTTCCTTCATAACTCGAAAATGTATTAAAGTTAAAAAGAGTGAAATTAGTTGTCAATAGCTGATGGATACTCCTGACGAGAAGTTAATAACAATTTTCCTTACAACTCGAAAATGTATTCAAGTTAAAAAGAGTGAACTGCAAAAATTGGTTGTCAATAGCTAATGGATAATCCGGAAAAATTGAATTTTATTGAATCTAACTGACAAGGAGCTAACAATAATTTTCCTCATAACCGGAAAATGTATTAAAGTTAAAAAGAGTAAAATTAGTTGTCCATAGCTGATGAATACTCCTGACGAGAAGTTAGTAACAATTTTCCTTATAACTCGAAAACGTATTCAAGTTATAGAGAGTTAATTATAAAAATTGGTTGCCCATAGCTGAAGGATAACCAGGAAAAATTCAATTTTTTTAAATCTAACTGACGAGGAGTTAACAGTAATTTTCTTCATATCTCGAAAATGTATTAAAGTTAAAAAGAGTGAAATTAGTTGTCCATAGCTGCTGGACACTCCTGACGAGAAGTTAATAACAATTTTGCGTATACCTTGAAAATGTTTTCAAGTTAAAAAGAGTGAATTGTATAAATTAGGTATCCATAGCTTACAGATACTCCGGAAAAATGGAATCTCTTTAAATCTAACTGACAAGGAGTTAACAATAATATTCTTTATAACCGGAAAATGTATTAAAGTTAAAAGGAGGTAAATTAGTTGTCCATGGCTCATGGATACTCCTGACGAGAAGTTAATAACAATTTTTCTTATAACTCGATAACGTATTTAAGTTATGAAGAGTGAATTGCAAAAATTAGATTTCCATAGCTGATGAATATCCCTGAAAAATTGAATCGTTCTGAATCTAACTGACGACGAGTTAACAATATTTTTCTTCATATCTCGAAAATGTATTAAAGATAAAAAGAGTGAAATTAGTTGTCAATAGCTGATGGATACTCCTGACGAGAAGTTAATAACAATTTTCCTTATACCTTGAAAATGTATTCAAGTTAAAAAGAGTGAATTGCAAAAATTAGTTTTCCATAGCTGATAGATAACCCGAAAAATTTCAAATTTTTCGAATCTAACTGACGAGGAGTTAACAATAATTTTCTTCATAACTCGAAGATGTATTAAAGTTAAAAATAGTGAAATTAGTTGTCCATAGCTGATGGATACTCCTGACGAGAAGTTATTAACAATTATTTTCCTTACAACTTGAAAACGTATTCAAGTTATAAAGAGTGAATTGCAAAAATTAGTTGTCCATTGCTGATGCATAACCCGGATAAATTCAAATTTTTCGAATCTAACTGACGAGGAGTTAACAATAATTTTCTTCATAACTCGAAGATGTATTAAAGTTAAAAATAGTGAAATTAGTTGTCCATAGCTGATGGATACTCCTGACGAGAAGTTATTAACAATTATTTTCCTTACAACTTGAAAACGTATTCAAGTTATAAAGAGTGAATTGCAAAAATTAGTTGTCCATTGCTGATGCATAACCCGGATAAATTCAAATTTTTCGAATCTAACTGACGAGGAGTTAACAATAATTTCCTTCATAACTCGAAAATGTATTAAAGTTAAAAGGAGTGAAATTAGATGTCCATAGCTGATGCATACTCCTGACGAGAAGTTAATAACAATTTTCCCTATAACTCGAAAATGTACTCAAGTTAGAAAGAGTGAATTGCAAAAATTAGTTATACATAGCTGACAGATACTTCGGAAAAATTGAATCTCTTTAAATCTAACTGACGAGGAGTTAACAATAATTTTCTTCATATCTCGAAAATGTATTAAAGTTCAAAAGAGTGAAATTGGTTGTCCATAGCTGATGGATACTCCTGACGAGAAGTTAATAACAAATTTTCTTATAACTCGAAAAAATATTTAAGTTCTAAAGAGTGAAATGCAAAAACTAGTTGTCCGTAGCTAATGGATATGCTGGAAAAATTGAATCTTCTTGAATCTAACTGACGAGGAGTTAACAATAATTTCCTTCATAACTCGAAAATGTATTAAAGTTAAAAAGAGTGAAATTAGTTGTCAATAGCTGATGGATACTCCTGACGAGAAGTTAATAACAATTTTCCTTACAACTCGAAAATGTATTCAAGTTAAAAAGAGTGAACTGCAAAAATTGGTTGTCAATAGCTAATGGATAATCCGGAAAAATTGAATTTTATTGAATCTAACTGACAAGGAGCTAACAATAATTTTCCTCATAACCGGAAAATGTATTAAAGTTAAAAAGAGTAAAATTAGTTGTCCATAGCTGATGAATACTCCTGACGAGAAGTTAGTAACAATTTTCCTTATAACTCGAAAACGTATTCAAGTTATAGAGAGTTAATTATAAAAATTGGTTGCCCATAGCTGAAGGATAACCAGGAAAAATTCAATTTTTTTAAATCTAACTGACGAGGAGTTAACAGTAATTTTCTTCATATCTCGAAAATGTATTAAAGTTAAAAAGAGTGAAATTAGTTGTCCATAGCTGCTGGACACTCCTGACGAGAAGTTAATAACAATTTTGCGTATACCTTGAAAATGTTTTCAAGTTAAAAAGAGTGAATTGTATAAATTAGGTATCCATAGCTTACAGATACTCCGGAAAAATGGAATCTCTTTAAATCTAACTGACAAGGAGTTAACAATAATATTCTTTATAACCGGAAAATGTATTAAAGTTAAAAGGAGGTAAATTAGTTGTCCATGGCTCATGGATACTCCTGACGAGAAGTTAATAACAATTTTTCTTATAACTCGATAACGTATTTAAGTTATGAAGAGTGAATTGCAAAAATTAGATTTCCATAGCTGATGAATATCCCTGAAAAATTGAATCGTTCTGAATCTAACTGACGACGAGTTAACAATATTTTTCTTCATATCTCGAAAATGTATTAAAGATAAAAAGAGTGAAATTAGTTGTCAATAGCTGATGGATACTCCTGACGAGAAGTTAATAACAATTTTCCTTATACCTTGAAAATGTATTCAAGTTAAAAAGAGTGAATTGCAAAAATTAGTTTTCCATAGCTGATAGATAACCCGAAAAATTTCAAATTTTTCGAATCTAACTGACGAGGAGTTAACAATAATTTTCTTCATAACTCGAAGATGTATTAAAGTTAAAAATAGTGAAATTAGTTGTCCATAGCTGATGGATACTCCTGACGAGAAGTTATTAACAATTATTTTCCTTACAACTTGAAAACGTATTCAAGTTATAAAGAGTGAATTGCAAAAATTAGTTGTCCATTGCTGATGCATAACCCGGATAAATTCAAATTTTTCGAATCTAACTGACGAGGAGTTAACAATAATTTTCTTCATAACTCGAAGATGTATTAAAGTTAAAAATAGTGAAATTAGTTGTCCATAGCTGATGGATACTCCTGACGAGAAGTTATTAACAATTATTTTCCTTACAACTTGAAAACGTATTCAAGTTATAAAGAGTGAATTGCAAAAATTAGTTGTCCATTGCTGATGCATAACCCGGATAAATTCAAATTTTTCGAATCTAACTGACGAGGAGTTAACAATAATTTCCTTCATAACTCGAAAATGTATTAAAGTTAAAAGGAGTGAAATTAGATGTCCATAGCTGATGCATACTCCTGACGAGAAGTTAATAACAATTTTCCCTATAACTCGAAAATGTACTCAAGTTAGAAAGAGTGAATTGCAAAAATTAGTTATACATAGCTGACAGATACTTCGGAAAAATTGAATCTCTTTAAATCTAACTGACGAGGAGTTAACAATAATTTTCTTCATATCTCGAAAATGTATTAAAGTTCAAAAGAGTGAAATTGGTTGTCCATAGCTGATGGATACTCCTGACGAGAAGTTAATAACAAATTTTCTTATAACTCGAAAAAATATTTAAGTTCTAAAGAGTGAAATGCAAAAACTAGTTGTCCGTAGCTAATGGATATGCTGGAAAAATTGAATCTTCTTGAATCTAACTGACGAGGAGTTAACAATAATTTCCTTCATAACTCGAAAATGTATTAAAGTTAAAAAGAGTGAAATTAGTTGTCAATAGCTGATGGATACTCCTGACGAGAAGTTAATAACAATTTTCCTTACAACTCGAAAATGTATTCAAGTTAAAAAGAGTGAACTGCAAAAATTGGTTGTCAATAGCTAATGGATAATCCGGAAAAATTGAATTTTATTGAATCTAACTGACAAGGAGCTAACAATAATTTTCTTCATAACCGGAAAATGTATTAAAGTTAAAAAAAGTAAAATTAGTTGTCCATAGCTGATGAATACTCCTGACGAGAAGTTAATAACAATTTTCCTTATAACTCGAAAACGTATTCAAGTTATAGAGAGTGAATTATAAAAATTGGTTGCCCATAGCTGATGGACACCCCTGACGAGAAGTTAATAACAATTTTGCGTATACCTTGAAAATGTATTCAAGTTAAAAAGAGTGAATTGTATAAATTAGGTATCCATAGCTTACAGATACTCCGGAAAAATGGAATCTCTTTAAATCTAACTGACAAGGAGTTAACAACAATATTCTTTATAACCGGAAAATGTATTAAAGTTAAAAGGAGGCAAATTAGTTGTCTATGGCTCATGGATACTCCTGACGAGAAGTTAATAACAATTTTTCTTATAACTCGATAACGTATTTAAGTTATGAAGAGTGAATTGCAAAAATTAGTTTTCCATAGCTGATGAATAACCCTGAAAATTTGAATCGTTCTGAATCTAACTGACGACGAGTTAACAATATTTTTCTTCATATCTCGAAAATGTATTAAAGATAAAAAAAGTGAAATTAGTTGTCAATAGCTGATGGATACTCCTGACGAGAAGTTAATAACAATTTTCCTTATACCTTGAAAATGTATTCAAGTTAAAAAGAGTGAACTGTAAAAATTAGTTATCCATAGCTTACAGATCTCCGGAAAAATTGAGTTTCTTTGAATCTAACTGACGAGGAGTTAACAATAATTTTCTTCATAATTCGAAAATGTATTAAAGTTAAATAGACTGAAATTAGTTATCAATAGCTGATGGACACTCCTGGCGAGAATTTAATAACAATTTTCCGTTTACCCTGAAAATGTATTCAAGTTAAAAAGAGTGAATTGTAAAAATTAGTTATCCATAACTTACAGATACTCCGAAAAAAAGGAATCTCTTTAAATCTAACTGACGAGGAGTTAACAATAATTTTCTTCATAACTCGAAAATGTATTAGAGCTAAAAAAACTGAAATTAGTTGTTCATAGCTCATGTATACCCCTAGCGAGAAGTTAATAACAATTTTCCTTATAACTCGAAAATGCACTCAAGTTATAAAGAGTGAACTGCAAAAATTTGTTGTCCATAGCTGATGGATAATCCGGAAAAATGAATTTCTGATATTAACTGTCCACAATTGGTGGATACCCTACAAAAATGGCGGAAAACTGACTGCCTTTAAAAATACTACAAGTTACACTTACATTTTCACAACTGACTCTCCAAAAACGATGTAAAATTAACTGAAATGGTTGTGATAATTTTAGGAACGTTGATAAATTTTAGAAATATTGATCTTTAAAATCAAACTATCCATAACTGACGAATAGTGATAAAAATAAAAAGTGATTAAAAATGATAATAAGAAGACTAATTACCTTTAAATAGATAACATTTTCAAAACTATTTGGCCTAAACTGACGGTAAGTTAATTCAGCTGGTCATAATAACTCCAAAAAATGGATCCAAGTAAAAAAGGTGGCAGTTTCGAAACTAACTAGCCATAACTAATGGCTAGTTCTTTACGATAAGTTTAACGATATTGATTAATAACAAAAAAGTAAATTTTTCGAATTAGCTGCCTATAACTGAAGTACATTCGACAAAAATGATGACAAAATTTATTTCCTTTAAAAACATTACATTTTCATTTATTACCTCTTCAAAACCGATACGAAATTAACTGAAACGTACGAAACAACTTTAGAAAGATTGACACATCAGAGATTTTCAAATATTTTACACATTTTACATATTTTTTACGAATATTTTAAATATTTTATTATTTTTACAATATCTTCATAATCCACATATTTTGAAAGTATCGTATTTCCAAATCTAACGGGCTATAACTGAAAACTGATAACTGAAGACATAACTGAATGAATAGCAAATCTAACTGTCTGTAACTGACGAATAGTAATGACAGACAAATCTAGGTGTCTATAACTAACTAGCTAGTTGTTATAACTTTAAAAACATTGATTAACTACGAATAGGGTCAGTTTTGGAAACTAGCTGTCCATAACTGATAGAATCGTAATAAAAATGATGGTAAAAGGAGAGACTGCTATTAAAATACTATATCTTTGCAACTAACTGTCCAAAACGATAGGAACTTAACTGAAACCATCGAAATAACTTTAAAAACAATTATGAACTTGAAACCATTATATTTTATGAACTAGCTGATACATAACTGATGAATAGTTATGTATAAAATTGCACGTTATAATTACGGATATTGAATAATTACGAAAAGTGTGGATTTCCAAAACTAGCCGACAATAACTGACAGATTCTTAATAAAAATTTTGTTAAGACGACTGATTGCCTTTCAAAAAGGTTAGATTTTCACAACCAAAACCGTTTGAGCGGTAACTGAAATGGCAGTAACGGCTTCAAAAAAATTAAGTTACTTTTCAAACATTAAATTTTTGAATATTCATAATTAAAGAGATATCGACAGCTGGTCGCTTATAATATTAAAATGGCATTAATTAACTACAAGAAGGGTGAATAATCGAAACAACCTGTCGATAACGGATGGAAAATTAACCTGAAACAGTAAGGCGTAACATAAGGAAATTTTAATGGTTAGTGGGTCAAAAATGGGTTTTTAAAACAGTGTCTTAAAGTTTTCAACCAAACGTTTACGTGAGACACTTTTTTAAAGAAAATTACATAATTAAAGTTGATATAACTCCCATCATTAATATTCCATAAAATGTGTTCCATTTCAAACTTTACAAAGTTAGTACTACAACTTTCTGTCCCAAAATTCCCAAAATTGAGTTCAAGGGAGAAGGGATGCCTGGGATTGATATTTGCGTTTCAAGGGTTATTTACGTATTCTAAAATTGATATCTGATGCCTAAGCGTTCATTTAAAAAAAAAATCCAAAAACATTTTCCCTTTAGCAGAAGTAATTCTCCATTTCGCCCTCTTCCCCTACATCCCCAGAACCTGGAATCTCATCCTCCCACTCGACGTATATCATCAAAGTAATACTCATCTCTCCTGTTTAATCTCATCCCATCCTAAACGGAATTACACAAAGAATACGGCGTAATGGAAAATAGAACGGGATAATGGATAACGGGAAAAAATGTATCCCGAGAAGGGAGCGAAGGAGTAGGAGAAGAGTGGGGAAGGGGGGGGGACTAGGTAGAAAAAATTATCCAGCCACCTTATTAGCGGTTCGATTCCCGGGACAAACAATGAAGGTCCCGAGGGTGTGACGGGACTCCCGTCCGGAGGGTTGACAAATGCCTTTTAATAGGCGAGAACCCGAGATGTTTGCGCGATTAGGGTAACGTGCCAAAAGTGGATGAGGTCGCCGGATAATTTATAGAGCCCCCTTGTTAATCACAATGGCGGACTATTTAACTTGTTAGTTTGAAGTTAAGTTGAGACACGGACATGGAAATGAATGACGAGGGAAGTAAATGTCACAGCGATTGAAAGCCAAAATTTTGAGCAAAGCAGGCTTGGGAGGATGCTCAAATTTCTAAACTAACTGGTCGATAAGTACTGAAAATTAGAAGGAAACTTTAAGCAATTTTCTTTAAAAAATGTTTCACTTGTAATCGTTAGCCAGTGATCGAGTCATCACTAACTGATACAAGAAAAGGATATCAAGCAATTATACTCAAATGAACGGTCAACTAAAATTTCAAAAATAACTGCGGCAAAAGTAATAACTTTCGCAACTTCGAAACTAACCAACCATAAGTTATAACATCATAAACAAAAAGAGCTAAATTAAGTTTAAGGATTTCTTTGTTATTCGACCAGTTATTTAAATTACAAAGTTAACTAAAACAAATCTACCCTAACTTAAGAGGAGTCTCATTAAATTTTCCAAAATTTCGAAACTAGCCGATGCAAAAACATTCATATCCTTAACTTCAGCCAATCAGCTAATGACATTTCAAAACTAGTGGTCTGCAATTGATTCAACGTACCTAATTAAAATAGTGGAATTAACTTAAAATTTTAAGAAACTTTTTCAAAACGTTTCAGTTATTACTGACAGCCAGCTATCGAGCTATACAAGAGAATGAAATGAACCGGAGAAATATCAAGCAATTCTCTTAAAAAAAAGGAACGGCTAACTAAATCTTAAAAAATAACTGCGGCAAAAACAAAAAGTTTCGAGACTTCGAAACTAACCAACCATAAGTTATAACATCATAAACAAAAAGAGCTAAATTAAGTTTAAGGATTTCTTTGTTATACAACAAGTTATTTAAATTACAAAGTTAACTAAAACAAATATACCCTAACTTAAGAGGAGTCTCATTAAATTTTCCAAAATTTCGAAACTTGCCGATGCAAAAACATTCATATCCTTAACTCCACCTAATCAGCTAATGAAATTTCAAAATTAGTTGTCTGCAATTGACTCAACGTACCTTATTAAAATAGTGGAATTAACTTAAAAATTTTAAGAAACTCTTTTCAAAACGTTTCAGTTATTACCGTCAGCCAGCTATCGAGCTATCACTAACTGGTACAAGAGAATGTAATGAACCGAAGAAATATCATGCATTTCTCTTAAAGACAAATTAACGGCTAACTAAATCTTCAAAAATAACTGCGGCATAATCAAAAAGTTTCGAGACTTCGAAACTAACCAACCATAAGTTATAACATCATAAACAAAAAGAGCTAAATTAAGTTTAAGGATTTCTTTGTTATTCAACCAGTTATTTAAATTACAAAGTTAACTAAAACAAATCTACCCTAACTTAAGAGGACTCTCATTGAATTTTCCAAAATTTCGAAACTTGCCGATGCAAAAACATTCACATCCTTAACTTCAGCCAATCAGCTAATGACATTTCAAAACTAGTTGTCTGCAATTGATTCAACGTACCTAATTAAAATAGTGGAATTAACTTAAAATTTTAAGAAACTTTTTCAAAACGTTTCAGTTATTACTGACAGCCAGCTATCGAGCTATCACTAACTGGTACAAGAGAATGAAATGAACCGGAGAAATATCAAGCAATTCTCTTAAAAAAAAGGAACGGCTAACTAAATCTTCAAAAATAACTGCGGCATAATCAAAAAGTTTCGAAACTTCGAAACTAACTAACCATAAGTTATAACATCAAAAATAAAAAGAGCTAAATTAATTTTAAGGATTTCTTTGTTATTCAACCAGTTATTTAAATTACAAAGTTAACCAAAACAAATCTACCCTAACTTAAGAGGACTCTCATTAAATTTTCCAAAATTTCGAAAGTAGCCGATGCAAAAGCTTTCATATTCTTAACTTCAGCTAATCAGCTAATGAAATTTCAAAATTAGTTGCCTGCAATTGATTCAACGTACCTAATTAAAATAGTGGAATTAACTTGAAATTTTAAGAAACTCTTTCAAAACTTTTCAGTTATTACTGACAGCCAGCTATCGAGCTATACAAGAGAATGAAATGAACCGGAGAAATATCAAGCAACTTTCTTTAAAAAAAAGGAACGGCTAACTAAATCTTCAAAAATAACTGCGGCATAATCAAAAAGTTTCGAGACTTCGAAACTAACTAACCATAAGTTATAACATCAAAAATAAAACGAGCTAAATTAAGTTTAAAGATTTCTTTGTTATTCAACCAGTTATTTAAATTACAAAGTTTACTAAAACAAATCTACCTTAACTTAAGAGGACTCCCATTAATTTTTCCAAAATTTCGAAACTTGCAGATGCAAAAACATTCATATGTTTCAACTTCAGCTAATCAGCTAATGAAATTTCAAAATTAGTTGTCTGCAATTGATTCAACGTACCTAATTAAAATAGTGGAATTAACTTAAAATTTTTAAGAAACTTTTCTTAAAAAGTTTCAGTTATTACCGTCAGCCAGCTATCGAGCTATCACTAACTGGTACAAGAGAATGTAATGAACCGGAGAAATATCATGCATTTCCCTTAAAGACAAATTAACGGCTAACTAAATCTTCAAAAATAACTGCGGCATAATCAAAAAGATTCGAGACTTCGAAACTAACTAACCATAAGTTGTAATATCATAAACAAAAAGAGCTAAATTAATTTTAAGGATTTCTTAGTTATTCGACCAGTTATTTAAATTACAAAGTTAACTAAAACAAATCTACCCTAACTTAAGAGGACTCTCATTAAATTTTCCACAATTTCGAAAGTAGCCGATGCAAAAGCATTCATATTCTTAACTTCAGCTAATCAGCTAATGAAATTTCAAAATTAGTTGTCTGCAATTGGTTCAACGTACCTAATTAAAATAGTGGAATTAACTTAAAAATTTTAAAAAACTTTTTTTAAAACGTTTGAGTTATTACCGTCAGCCAGCTATCGAGCTATCACTAACTGGTACAAGAGAATGTAATGAACCGGAGAAATATCATGCATTTCCCTTAAAGACAAATTAACGGCTAACTAAATCTTCAAAAATAACTGCGGCATAATCAAAAAGTTTCGAGAATTCGAAACTAACCAACCATAAGTTATAACATCATAAACAAAAAGAGCTAAGTTTAAGGATTTCTTTGTTATTCAAACAGTTATTTAAATTACAAAGTTAACTAAAACAAATCTACCCTAACTTAAGAGGAGTCTCATTAAATTTTCCAAAATTTCGAAACTAGCCGATACAAAAACATTCGTATCCTTAACTTCAGCTAATCAGCTAATGAAATTTGAAAATTAATTGTCTGCAATTGATTCAACGTACCTAATTAAAATAGTGGAATTAACTTAAAATTTTAAGAAACTTTTTCAAAACGTTTCAGTTATTACCGTCAGCCAGCTATCGAGCTATCTCTAACTGGTACAAGAGAATGTAATGAACCGGAGAAATATCATGCATTTCTCTTAAAGACTAATTAACGGCTAACTAAGTCTTCAAAAATAACTGCGGCATAATCAAAAAGTTTCGAGACTTCGAAACTAACTAACCATAAGTTGTAATATCATAAACAAAAAGAACTAAATTAAGTTTAAGGATTTCTTTGTTATTCAACCAGTTATTTAAATTACAAAGTTAACCAAAACAAATCTAACCTAACTTAAGAGGACTCTCATTAAATTTTCCAAAATTTCGAAACTAGCCGATGCAAAAACATTTATATCCTTAACTTCAGCTAATCAGCTAATGAAATTTCAAAATTAGTTGTCTTCAATTGATTCAACGTACCTAATTAAAATAGTGGAATTAACTTAAAAATTTTAAAAAACTTTTTTCAAAACGTGTCAGTTATTACTGACAGCCAGCTATCGAGCTATACAAGAGAATGAAATGAATCGGAGAAATATCAAGCAATTCTGTTAAAAAAAGGAACGGCTAACTAAATCTTCAAAAATAACTGCGGCATAATCAAAAAGTTTCGAGACTTCCAAACTAACCAACCATAAGTTATAACATCATAAACAAAAAGAGCTAAATTAAGTTTAAGGATTTCTTTGTTATTCAACCAGTTATTTAAATTACAAAGTTAACTAAAACAAATCTACCTTAACTCAAGAGGACTTTCATTAAATTTTCCAAAATTTCGAAACTAGCCGATGCAAAAACATTCATATCCTTAACTTCAGCTAATCAGCTGATGAAATTTCAAAATTAGTTGTCTGCTATTGATTCAACGTACCTAATTAAAATAGTGGAATTAACTTAAAAATATTAAGAAACTTTTTTTAAAATGTTTCAGTTATTACTGACAGCCAGCTATCGAGCTATACAAGAGAATGAAATGAACCGGAGAAATATCAAGCAATTCTCTTAAAAAAAGGAACGGCTAACTAAATCTTCAAAAATAACTGCGGCATAATCAAAAAGTTTCGAGACTTCGAAACTAACTAACCATAAGTTATAACATCAAAAATAACAAGAGCTAAATTAAGTTTGAGGATTTCTTTGTTATTCAACCTGTTATTTAAATTACAAAGTTAACTAAAACAAATCTACCCTAACTTAAGAGGTCTCTCATTAAATTTTCCAAAATTTCGAAACTAGCCAAAGCAAAAACATTCATATCCTTAACTTCAGCCAATCAGCTAATGAAATTTCAAAATTAGTTGTCTGCAAATGATACCAAGTATAATGAATATAGTGGAATTAACTTAGAAGTTTTAAAAAACCTTCTTCAAAAAGTTTGTTATTACTGTTAGCCAGCTATCGAGCTATCACTAACTGATAAAAGAGAATGAAATGAACCGGAGAGATAGCAAGAAATTCACTTAAAGAAATTGGAACGGCTAACTAAATCTTCAAAAATAACTGCAGCAAAAGCAAAACGTTTCTTAAAGTTCTAAACTAACTAACCATAAATTATAATATGGTAATAAAAAGATCCAAATTAAGTTTAAAGATCTCCCTGTTGTTAAACCAGTTATTTAAATTACCAAGTTAACTGAAGCCAAGGTAACCCAACTTAAGAAGACTCTCATTAAATTTTCTAAAATTTCGAAACTAGCCGATGCAAAAGCATTCATATTCTTAACTTCAGTTAAGTTATTTGCAATTGATAATGGAAATAGTGGAATTAACTTAAAGTTTTAAGAAACTTTCTTCTAAAAGTTTCAGTTATTACTGTTAGCCAGTTATCGAGATATTACTAACTGGTACAAAAGAAAGATTATGATTCAGAGAAACATTAAGCAATTCTCTTAAAGAAAAAGGGCGGCTAACTAAAATTTCAAAAACAACTACGCCAAAAGCAAATTTCGGAACTTCGAAACTAGCTAACCATAAGTTATGAAATGGTAATAAAAAGAGCCAAATTAAGTTTAAGGATTTCTTTGGTATTCAAGCAGTTATTTACATTATAAAGTCAACAAACCTACCCTATCTTAAGAAAACTCTCATTAAATTTTCAGAAATTTCAAAACTGGTCGATACAAAAGCATTCATCACCTTAACTTCAGCTAATCAGTTAATGAAATTTCAAAGTTAGTTGCCTGCAATTGATACAATACAATGAAATAAGTGGAAATAACTCAAAAATTTTAAGAATTTTTTTTCCAAAAAGTTTCAGTTATAACCGTCAGCCAGTTATCGCACTATTACTAACTGGTACCAGAGAATGAAGTGAACTGGAGAAATATCAAACAATTGTCTTAAAGAAAAAGGAACAGCTAAATAAATCGTCACAAAGAACTACTGCGAAAGCAAAAGGGTTCTAAACTTCCATACTAGCTAACTATAAGTTATATAATAATTGTAATAACTGATTAATTTCAAGGATTTCTATGTGATTTAACCAGTCATTTAAATGGCAAGGTTAACTAAAGGAAGGGTAACCTAAGCTGAAAGGACTCTTAATATATCTTTTAAAATTTCGAAATTAGCTGATGCAAATAATCGAGTTAATTTAACGGAATTTAAAATTAAATTTTAAAATTATATATTGCAATAAAAAAAATAGTGAAAATCTTTAAAACATTGGAAAATAACTGTTCACTACAATTATACAATGATAATGGAATTAACATAACTAACTTCAAATATTTATGTTTACATGAACTGTCAGCTAATTATTTAAATTTCAAATTTAATTAACGGAGAGGTAAAAAAAAGTTGATAACTCATAGTAGCTCTCTTTGAAACGTTTCAGTTATTGTAGATGATATGCTGTTATATATGATGATAGATGATAGCTGTTTAATACTTAGTAATGATAGTTGTATTAATTTTAATGATATCGATTAATTTAAAACCAAACGTAAAGTCATAAACTTATTTTTGAATTGTTTGTGGTAACGGTAATAATAACTTTAATGGCATCGACCTAAAAGCAATAACTGACATTACTCAAGGACGGCTTGTGGGCGCACTCCTCCCGCTGGAAATTTAACTAAAAGCAGGAATTTTCCAGGGGTTGTTATCTCGATAAACAACCTCTTTCTACTCCCACTCTGTCTCTCCCTCTCTTCGCCTCCTTCGTACGCCCCCAGGAGCCTTTTTATTACAAGCCGAGGGGAAGGGGGAGACGAAAGACCCCATTAGCTAATCATCGACTCGAATTGAATGATAATTTAAAGGTCCTCCTCGGCGATTCGGCCGTATCTAAAACGGGCGTATTACGATCCTTAATCAGATCCGTCACGAGACTTGATTGGGACACGAACGACGTCGGGAAAGTTATGAACGTAACCGTTCGATCAGCCAAATTACATTTCACCTTGGCGACGAGACTATCGGAGCTGCGACCTCACAGGAAAAAAAATCTAACTTAACGCCAACTCTCCAGACTCTCCTTAAAACTGTAATCCCGCTCCAGACGCTTAAAGTTCCAAGGGTATTACATTACTCCCACGATGTATTCCAGAGAGTGTCCCAGGGATCGATGAACAAAAGTCGACGTAAGGTTGAAAAGTTCGAACTGTGCTGGATTAAGGGGGCTGGACGTTGTCTTTACAGATCTGCCTGGATGAAATCGGGACGCTTTTCAGTCCCTAATTGATGGCAAATATTTGTCTTTCGTCGCTGCTGATCCGGGGAACTTTTCGGGATATTGTTTTTGACAATCCTTCGTTATCCTTATGTTCTCTGTATGGTATCAGAGAGATATTTCAAAACTGCCTTAATACTGACAAACAGTATTCAAGTCAACCCTAATAACATACTGCTTAGGATTTATCTTTACTTTAGAACAGAGATATTCCATAGCGCGAATCTACATTGCAATAATAAGACAACATAGCAACACTGTACTATGTACAACATAACGTAGAAACATTATGAAGTGTTCTTGACAAACCCCAATACAAAAATAATCTTGATCAAACTGCCGACGTTTCGTTCAGTGTTCTGAACATAATCATGGCGCTGAAAATGTCATCAAGTCAAATTTGATCTTGATGACATTTTCAGCGCCATGATTATGTTCAGAACACTGAACGAAACGTCGGCAGTTTGATCAAGATTATTTTTGTATTGGGGTTTGTCAAGAACACTTCATAATTCATCTAGCTCCCCGAGAACATTCTCCTATTCATAACGTAGAAACCTATACAGCTGCTAAGACGCGAACTTCTAGTACTCAGTACTTTCAAAGTCCTTTCTGTACCGTCAAAGTCGCCCTAAGTACATATTGGTACATTAGGAACGCTCAAATCATGACAATTAATAATCAAGCGTTAATAGTGTAACGTTCTACGGGTTCGAAATAACTTAACATTACGCGAAGTGTCTTTACTAATTTATTTTCATTAAAAACTAACACTTAATACCTAATTCATATCCCACTTGTTTATTTTCTTAAAGCGCACGGCCGCTCAGGTCAAGTATCCGTCGCGTTCCGCCGTTTACGACTGCCAGTAGATATACTAAGCGGGTTCGGCGACACATAACCTCACTTTTGGGGACCAATGGTTTGGCGCCAAAATTAGACAGCTGCCCGCCATAGCACTGAACAGTGTCTGAAGCACGGAACAGAAAAGTGAGCGGGGTAGCTCTTCGCGCCAAAATTTGACAGGACCCGGCAACCTGGCGCCGCCTAGCGTACAGCGGCGCAACGATTTACAGGTAGCTGTGAATCGCTCGGGATTTAGCGACCTGGAAATAAATAAGGCACGTTGCTTTCTCACTTTAAATGTCCGGAGATAACAACCCTGTAACCATGACGCTCTAAACCCTATAGTCTTGTGGGTTACGTCGCTTACTTTTTGGGTGCGAAAACGAACCTTGGTTCTCACTTTTACTTTTTTCTCGCTTTTGTTGCAGCCTTATTTCATTTTTTTACAATTTCCCAAGACAATTTTCTTGTCATAACAAATTCTTGATTCTTCAATATGCTGTAATAAGGTTGTGGGTTATGGGGTTGTTAGCTCCGTCCATTTAGAGTGTTAAAGCAACGTGCCTTATTTATTACCCTCCCGCTCCTCCTGATCTTCAACGTTCCTTATGTGGGTCCGCTGCTACACGTGGTAAGTCTATGGAATAACTTAACTTCGTCTTTGGATTATACCGAAACTTAATTTGTGTCTCTGGCCTGAAAATTACGAAATTATACCGGCGACTTTATCGCCGGTTCTTTATTCCCGTCTCGCCGAAATGACACCCGCAAAAAAATTTCCATCGAGGGGACTAAAATTTTAGTGTCGGGCCCCTTTTTCTTTATTGCCGGACCTAATGGATTACGTAATGGATCTCGTTCTCGTAAAGTCCGGGCACTAACGAATATTGAAACATCGATCGACTCCGATCCGTCCAGTTCGAGGGTTTCCGACTAATAAGATTAACGTCGTGAGACGGAGATGCGAGATTAACGCTGAACTGGTGCATGCGCAGTAGTAGTCTTTGAGTTATGGTTTCTGATTGGCGAGAACTGCGGCGCGAACATAGGCTTTTTTCGATACTGCGCATGAACCGTTTCATAAATCTCACATCTCTGATGTGAACGTTCATTGTGACGGAAGACATCTGACGGCAGACGTGGTTCTCGGGAATTCTTTGAATTGATGAACTGACACTTAACAACTGACATGTGACACCAAACACCACCTCACTGAAAAGTGTTCTATACCTCGATATATGGTTGTTGCCAGCTATCCTTTAACCGCCAAATTTAAACTGTCAACTGAAATTTCAGGTAACACTGACCAAGGAAACAAGTGTATTAACAAAAGGAAAACTTAAGAGCTTCTTTGTCTCGTCATATTTATTATCAAACGTCGACTTCACACATAAAATTCAATAATCTTTGAATAGACAGCTGACATCTAACGATTAACGACAATAGTTGTCAGTAACGCTTGTTTTGTCATGTGAGATGATTACAAGACATCTATGACATTTTTTAATAGACAAAGGACATTAAGCGGTTGTCATTTGGCGTCACTTTTCAGAAAGTGTTCCATGGTACGAGCCATTTTTGTTGACAGTTGTCAATTATCGCGAAACGTCAACCGCTAAATTCACGTGGAAAAACTGGGTTTGAATATTTCATAAGTTCTTTTAGCCTCCAGTTTCTGAAATAACGTCAATTTGACAGATAAAAAATTTAAAAAAATAATTCACAACCATTTCCATAATGACTGTTCTCGAGAAAAAATATTAACCAAAGGAATAGAAAACTCAGCAGCTTTTTTGTCTTATTATTTACTTCGTAAGACGCCAATTTCGCATTAAAAAAAATAAAAAATCTAGTTATCTTTGAATTGACAGTCCACATCTAACGATTAACGTCAATAATTGTCAGTAAAGCGTGCATTGTGGTGTGGGATAATTACTAAACATTGTATCTATGCCATTTCCTGTTAGACAAATAATATTAGACGGTTGTCATTTGACATTATTTCCAAGAAACAAGTGTTCCATGGCACGAGACGTTTTTGTTGTCAGTTGTCATTTATCGTGGAGCGTTAAACCGCTAAATTCACATGGCAACACTGTTTATAAGTTCATTTCGCCTCTCATGACGTCGATTTCACGGATAAAAAATTAAGAAATGAAATCGACAACCATTTCTGCTGAGAGTTTTCCAGAAAAAAAAATGTGTACTAAAGAACAGAAAATGTAGGAGCATTTTTGTCTTATTATGTTTTTCGTTAAACGTCAATTTTACTTAAAAAAAAAAAATTTAGTTATTTTAGATTGACAGCTGATATCTAACGATTAACGTCAATAGTTGTCAGTAATGCGTGCTTTGTCGTGTGAGATGATTTCAAGACATGATCTCCATGACATTTTGTAATAGACAAATGACATTAGGCGCTTGTAATTTGGCGTCACTCGTCAGAAACAAGTGTTCCATGGTACGAGTCATTTTTGTTGTCAATTGTTAATATTCGTAAAACGTCAACGGATAAATTCACGTGGAAAAACTGCGTTTGAATCTTTTATAAGCTCATTTAGCTTTCCAATTTCGGAAATAACAGCAATTTGACAGATAAAAATATTAAATAACTAATTCACAGCCATTTCAGATGACAGTTCTCGAGAAAAATATTAACTGAAGAATAGAAAACTCAGGAGCTCTTTTGTATATTTACTTCGTAAAACGTCAATTTCGCATTAAAAAAATTAAAAATCTAGTAATATTTGAATTGACAGTCCACATCTAACGATTAACGTCAATAATTGTCAGTACAGCGTGCATTTTGGTGTGGCATAATTACTAAACATGGTATCTGTGACATTTCCTGTTAGACAAATAATATTAGACAGTTGTCATTTGACATTATCTCCAAAAAACAAGTGTTCCATGGCACGAGACGTTTCTGTTGTCAGTTGTCATTTATCGCGAAACGTTAACCGCTAATTCACATTGCAACACTGTGTTTGAATCATTTATTAGTTCATTTCAACTTTCATGACATCAATTTCACGGGTAAAAATTAAAAAAATCTATTTGACAACCATTTCAGGTGAGAGTTTTCCAGAAAAAAATGTGTACTAAAGAACAGAAAATTTTGGAGCCGTTTTGCCTTGTTATATTCTTCGTCAAACGCCAATTTTACATTTAAAAAAATCAAATATAGTTATCTTAGCTTGACACCTGATATCTAACGATTAACTTCAATAGTTTTCAGTAATGCATGCTTTGTCGTGTGAGATGATTACAAGACATGGTCTCCATGACATTTTGTAATAGACAAATGACATTAGGCGCTTGTCATTTGACGTCACTCGTCAGAAACAAGTGTTCCATAGTATGAGACAGTTGTCAATTATCGCGAAACGTCAACCGCTAAGATTACGTGGAAAAACTGCGTTTGAATCTTTTATAAGCTCATTTTCTGAAATGACACCAATTTGACAGATATAAAATAAAAAAAAACAATTCACAGCCATTTTAGATGACAGTTTTCGAGAAAAAATATTAACCAAAGAATAGAAAACTTAAGAGATTTTTTTGTTTTGTTATTTACTTCGTAAAACGCCAATTTCGCAATTAAAAAAATTAATAATCTAGTAATATTCGAATTGACAGTTCACATCTAACGAGTAACGTCAATAATTGTCAGTACAGCGTGCATTGTGGTGTGACATTTCCTGTTAGACAAAGAATATTAGACGGTTAACATTATTTCCAAGAAACAACTGTTCCATGGCACGAGACGTTTTTGTTGCCGGTTGTCATTTATCGCGAAACACCAACCGCTAAATTCACATGGCAACACTGTTTATAAGTTCATTTCGCCTCTCATGACGTCAATTTTACAGATAAAAAATGAAGAAATCTAATTGGCTGCAATTTCAATATTACAAAAATGTGTAATAAAGAATACAAAATTGAGTAGCTTCTCTTGTTATTTTCTTCGTCGAACGCCAATTTCGCATTTAAAAAAAATAAATCTAGTTATCTTTGAAAATACAGTTGACACCTAACGTCATAATTGTTAACAAAACGTGGTGGGGGACAAGTGTTAAACAATGTTTATATGACATTTGTTGTTAGGTAAAAACATTAAATGCCCGTCATCACACTAATTTGGAAGATCTTGAGTTGTATAATTCGCATTGATCTAAATAATTTATAAAGAATTCTCTCTGTGTAACTTTAACAAAATGAAATTTGTAGTTTAATATTTTACCACCTATTAGTTTCTTTTACATTTTTTAAATGGAGTAGGTACAAATAAACTAATGTTATTTTATACAAAATGTCTTCTAAATTGAACTAACATTTTTATGTTCGTATTCTTAACGAATTTATCCCCCTAAAATATGAATTTAAATTTGCCGCGAGGAGGAATAAGTCGTAGTTCAAGATCAAGCCGTAAGAGGCACTGCAGTGAGGGCTCAGGTAAAGTCACTAGATATATAAAGTACCGCAAACTCCGCTATTTTTGGACAAAAATTTGGCGCCAAATTTGAATTGCTAATGATAAATAAAAATCAATTTTGTACTGTGTTGTTAAAAAAAAGCACAACTCTATCAACATGCGTTAATAATTGAAATGCAGATATTAAGGCAATTAATTAAAACAAGCAAGCATTTTTTTCATTATTTGCTGTTAGCAAATCAAATTTGGCACATCAAGTTCAGGTCAGTTTGCGGTACTTTATATATGTAGTGACTTTAAGCTCAGGTAGAGTCACTAGATATAGTGACTTTAGGCTCATGCTCACTAGGCTATGTGTCACTTGTCGTTTGTGTTCAACTCAAAAGTCCACTGGGTTCGCACTTGTAATAGTACTATAGATATTCTGTGGGGGAACCCATCAAGTCAGACCTCCAGCCAATGGGAGGAGTCGATTTGTTACCTCCTCCCATCCAATCATTCGCGAATCAAAATGAATCACTCACCTTTCTCCTCCACCTTCTCGTCGCCCTTCCGTCGCTGCTCCTCCTCCTCCTCCTCCTCCTCCTCATCTTCCTCCCCTTCGTAGTCGTTGCTGGCGCTGCACTCCTTGCAGACGGCCGCCCTCGGGTTCCCCCTCCTCGCGAGCTGCTTGCTGTAGGCGAGCATCTCCTTCTCCTCCAGCTCCATGTCCTTGTAACCCTCTGGGGGGCTCAGCGTGACGGCGTCGACGAACTCGATGGGCGGCGCGAACTTGGGGCTCTGCGGCGTCGGGCTCTCGAACTCCTCGAAGGCGTTACAGTTGCAGTTCGGCTCGCAGCACGTTAGCCTCACCTGGAGGAGGCGGAGAAGGTTACCAGAAGGTAGAAAACTTGGAGACAAAGGTCGAGGAGGTGGGAAGGTTTTTTGGGTCTTGGCATCAAGAGGAAGACTCAGAAGACTTTAAAAGAAAACAGAACTGGAAGAAACAGTTTCTTACCCATGTCTCTTGTTGCTAAAGGCACTTTTGAACTATCTAAGACAAACGTGCAACGTTTTTAGACACAAAGAGAGTTTATTGGTTCAGTTGAACGATTCTTAGTAATTTTTATGCCACAATCTCGGAGACAGGAAGGGAAAACCAGCCTGGCGATACCACTAGTAAATGTGGATCTGGATAACATCCATAAGACATGACCTAAGGAAGGGAAGGGAAGGGTACATACGTTCACATTCGCTGGAACCAATACTGGGGAGAGTTTTGGACATGAGGTCAACTGCAAGATTTGCGACTTGGGACCTATCAAAATAGGAAAGGGGAACCAACCAACGTTAGTACCAAGGAGATTGAATTACAACCTCAAAACGTACATCGCAGTTGGCATAAAACTGTTCTGTTGGTTAACATCAAAGCTTTTTTAAAGCTATATTAGACATACGTTCGAAATGTTGCCATCTAATCGAAGGTATTTCAGTGAGAGATCAATTCAGAGGAGACCAGCATGGTAACATAAGAACACCAGACAAGCAGTAAGGTAACTCGTAGATTACTAATGAAGTAAGACGGAATTGGCAGCAAAGAAGTTATTTTGGAGTTATCAAATCGCCAGATTTACTGCTAGATCCATTGGGAGGAGTGTTGGGGTGACGTGACTTGGCCCAAATGGTCGCTTGGTCTCTTAGGTATTAGGAAAGGAGATCTGACCGGCGTGAGCCCAAAGGAGATTGGAACGAACCCAACGGAGTAAGCCGGGTTCCCTCACGAATTACACTTAGGAGATTATTCGTTCCACCCTCACCATTTCGTGTTGGTAGCACGTGCACACGCTCTCGTCGTCCTCGTCGTCGAAGTCGCACTCCTCCCTGATCAGTATGATGTAGTCGGCGTCGAAGAACTCGTTCTTCGTCTCGTTGAAGACGACGCGATGGTTCCTGTTCCTGTTGTTGTCCCTCCTGTTGCCGCCCGCCTTCTTCAACAGAGACTTGAGGTTCTCAACGTCCGGGTTGTGTTTACCCTTTTCCGTCTCCGTGCCCATTTTGATCTCATCTCCCCTCATCCCGGACCGTTAGGCGGCCGAACCCTTTCGGGTACTCGGATGGTACCTTAATGGCGTCCGCGGGTATTACGTGGGGAGCGCGCGAAGCCGCGGTAGGTTCCTGATATGAGGCGACGACAACGACACGGGGGACATGCCAGACGACGACGACGGGGCTGGTCTCTGGGGGAGGGAACGAGGCGTGGTCAAAATGTGCGATGAGTCAGCGGTTTGATTGATTTTTGATCGATTCATTCCAATAAATGAGTCGACTTTTAGTTGACATCAATTGGGTGGTTCAATTTTGGATCAACCCGTCGATTACACTAAATGGATGATTTGATTATGCTGATCAACGTATGGGTATGATCGATTTGGTTGATATCAAGTATTGATACTAAGTATTGATACAAATTACTAAGTGGGTGATTTGATTTTGCTGCTCAACGTATTGATATGACCGATTTGATTGGTAGGTACCCCAAGCGTTGGAATTAATTCTTGATCCAAATCAAAGTTTGATGATTTAATTTTTGATTAACAAATTGATACATTAGATCAATATATCAAGTGGGCTTTGATTCACAAGTCGATATGCCATGTGGATCAATTGACATTGGGCCATCGTTGCGCAAAGTCAATATATTAATTGGTTGGTACAATTTTGGATCAACCCGTCGTCTACACTAAATGGATGATTCGATTATGCTGATCAACGTATTGATATGATCGGTACTTCAAGCGTTGGAATTAATTCTGGATCCACACATAAATTGGATGATTTAATTTTTGATTAACAACTTGATACATTAGAATTAGATCAATATACCAAGTGCTCTTAGATATGCCACGTGGATCAATTGACATTGAACCATCGTTTACACAATATGAACTATCTGATCCATATATAAGGAACGTTCATCCACTAACTGGATGATTTGATTTTGGATCAAAATTATCTTTTCCTTGGTAATATGTGATCATTTTAAGTAGATGATTTAATCAAATTGGTGCATTAGTTGGATAACTTGATTGGTATATAAATTTGATTCCATCTTTGATCAACGAGTCAATACAGTGAATCGATAATTTGACCAATACGTTGGGTGGATAAGTTGAATTTGGGTTATCGATACAACATGATGTTTTGATTAATATCCTAAATATTCAATTAAATTTTTAATCACCATTTATATACTGAGTCGATGCTTGGATTAAAAGGCTTGGCGGATGATATGATTTTGAATCAGCAAATCAATACAATGATCCGATGACGCAATTGATTTTTGATTGACTGAATAATTTTGGATCAACAAATCTATGCTGCGATCTTTTCGCAGAGTGGACGACATGATTTTGAATCAATAAGTCGATCATTTGATCTGTATACGAGGTGGATGATTTAATTTTGAATCATATCATTAATTTAATCGAAATGTAAAACGAGTGATTCCATTTTGGATCAACAGGTCGATAATTTGAAATGTATGCAAAGTGAATGACTAAAATTTGGATCAGCGAGTCGATAAATTAATTGAAATGGTAAGCGAATCATTTAATTTCGGATCAATAAATCATTGATTTAATCTGTATGGAAAGTAGATGATTTAAACTTGGATCATAAAATCAATAATATTATTTTAGATCAATAGGTAGATCATTTGATCGATATATAGGGTGGATGATTAAATTTTGCACCAAAAATCAATTATTTCATTCAAACGCAAACTGAATGACATAATTTTGGATTAACAAATCAATTATCTGATCGGTACATAAATGAGATTTAATTTTGGATCTAAAAGTACTTGATTGGATCGATATGTTAAGTACACCATTTAATTTTGTATCAAATGTCAATTGTAACAACGTTTACAATATGTCACGTGAAGGGTATTTGCTTGAGCAGAACTTATCCTAAGAATCCATAAGTTAGTTTAAAAAGATTAAATAACATTTGGCTTGACAAGCAACCTCTTCGATAAGTTAATTTTAAAGCTCTCAAATACGTTTTCTGTGATTGAGTATTTAGTAAAGATTCAAGCAATAATCAACCTATGAAAGCGTCTTGACTAGGGAATTGGTTTATCTTAATATCTTAAAGCATAACTATTGTTTTCTGCAACTTGAAATAATTGATCCAAGGAGGCATGCACTTAAAGCTATTTTGACCACGATCCCCTGCGCACTTTCGATTACCAGATGATCCAGGTAACCCAACCATTACGCCACATATTCCCTAATTAAACACGAGAACGCGACATATTTCGAAATCGAAAACAATTGCGGCATTGTGTACCAACAACCGAGAAGAAAAATAAATAGTAATATTTAATTAAGCGTTATCGGACGGTCGTAGTAATTGTGCGCGCACACAATCACTCGCATTCATCCGATCTGTCAACCTCGGGATACGCCAACGCAACAAACCTGTTGTGAGCAACGATCTTGGATCATCTGGTACGCAAATCCGAAGTACTTTACGTACAAGTAAATACGTGTATTTACCCTCGAAAAAAGGGAACAGGTAGGTACGCGCACGACTTCCCTCCGTCTCTCTCTCCCTCTTTTGTTCCTTGTTCCTGGATCCGCTCCAGGAAAAAGGGGAACCGACGTCCGTCTGGAGGAGCTCACTCCCGTTCCCGGGGGAGAGACACTCTCTGGATTTCGACTCCCCGAGACCGGAAAACGCGCACCTAACAGACCCGCACAGGACTCTGGACACGACTGCACCCCGAGTCCCGTGCGCACTTTCCCTCACGCCGATCCCGATCGATGTGGAGAGAGAAGGGGAGAAATATGGAGAGAGAGAGAGAAGGAAGGAGACACACGCGCTCTGTCACCCCCACGTCGCCTCCTCCTGCGGGAGAGGGGGAGGGGAGATTCGTCCTGCTGCTCCTGCTCCTTCTCGCTTTCGGTTCGGGATGTTCGCCTCCTGGTCGCGGCGACCTTTCCCTATCCCCGAAAGGTTAAGGGCTCTCCAGGAGAAAACCGTTGCAGGCGGGAGGAGCGTCCGGCTGACTGTGACGTGTGGAATTTGGAGATGGTGATGAAGAAGGTTGAGGGACAACAATGAAAATCGGGAGACAAACAGGATCGGGGAACGAGCCTGATTGCAGGAAAACCGTTGGAAGAGTTGGAGGAAAATGGAGAGACAAGTGGGAGATCCTGCTGCTCCTGCTCCTTCTCGCTTTCGGTTCGAGATGTTCGCCCCCTGTTCGAGGCGACCTTTCCCTATCCCCAAAAGGTTAAGGGCTCTCCAGGAGAAAACCGTTAGGGACGAGAGGAGCGTCCGGCTGACTGTGGCGTTTGGAGTTTGGAGATGGTGGCGAAGAAGGTTGGGGGACAACTTCGGGAGACAAATGGGATCGGGGAACGAGCCTGATTGCAGGAAAACCGTTGGAACAGTTGGAGGAAAATGGAGAGACAAGTGGGAGATCCTGCTGCTCCTGCTCCTTCTCGCTTTCGGTTCGGGATGTTCGCCTCCTAGTCGAGGCGACCTTTCCCTATCCCCGAAAGGTTGAGGGCTCTCCAGGAGAATACCGTTGGAGGAGCGTCCGACTGATTGTGACGTTTGGGGTTTGGAGAGGGTGGCGAAGAAGGTTGGGGTCAGCGATAAAAATCGGGAGACAAACGGGATCGGGGAACGAGCCTAATTGCAGGAAAACCGTTGGAAGAGTTGGAGGAAAATGGAGAGACAAGTGGGAGATCCTGCTGCTCCTGCTCCTTCTCGCTTTCGGTTCGGGATGTCCGCCTCCTGGTCGAGGCGACCTTTCCCTATCCCCGAAAGGTTAAGGGCTTTCCAGGAGAAAACCGTTGGAGGAGCGTCCGGCTGACTGTGACGTTTGGAGTTTGGAGATGGTGGCGAAGAAGGTTGGGAGACAACAATGAAAATCGGGAGCCAAACGGGATCGGGGAACGAGCCTGATTGTCGGAAAACCGTTGGAAGAGTTGGAGGAAAATGAAAAAACAAATGGGAGATCCTGCTGCTCCTGCTCCTTCTCGCTTTCGGTTCGGGATGTTCGCCTCCTGGTCGTGGCGACCTTTCCCTATCCCCGAAAGGTTAAGAGCTCTCCAGGAGAATACCGTTGGAGGAGCGTCCGGCTGATTGTGACGTTTGGAGTTTGGAGATGACGGCGAAGAAGGTTGGGGGCAGCAATGAAAATCGGGAGAGAAACGGGATCGGGGAACGAGCCTGATTGCAGGAAAACAGTTGGAAGAGTTGGAGTACAATGGAGACACAAATGGGAGATCTTGCTGCTTCTGCTCCTTCTCGCGTTCGGTTCGGGATGTTCGCCCCCTGGTCGAGGCGACCTTTCTCTATCCCCGAAAGGTTAAGGGCTCTCCAGGAGAATACCGTTGGAGGAGCGTCCGGCTGACTGTGACGTTTAGGGTTTGGAGATGGTGGCGAAGGAAGAGTTTTGTTGGGGGAACAGCGATGGAAATCGGGAGACAAACGAGATCGGAGAAAACCGTTGGAAGAGTTGGAGAAAAATTGGAGAGACAAATATTTACACCAAATCACTCTGTATTCGGTTGAAGGAAAATGTTTCACCAATCACCAAATTCCGTTGGGAAGCAGAAACGAAACTTGAAACACCTAAGTCACACCTTATGTTGAAAAACCGTAAGAACAACTAATCACCAAATCGTTCAACATATTGAAACGAGAGTTAAACGAATAACACCAAATCACCAAATTATTTTGGAAAATAAGAAAGGTAATTTAAAGTCAGGTATGTCCAAAATGCCAAACTATGTTGGGAAACACATGTGGAAATTGAACTTCAAACAACAGCACCAAATCACAGGAGGACATAGGAGACAGATTCAATCACCAAATTCAGTGGAAAAGCAGTAACGTTCATTAAAAGACAAAAACTTCAAATTGTCAATTCTGTTGGAAAATAGAAACTAAAATTGCACAAATAGGTTCTAATCTCCAAATTCTGTTAATAAACAGAAACGTCACTTTGAAAACAAACAGATCAAAACCACTAAACTAACTAACTAGAATCAGAAACCAAACAACAACAACCGTTGACTAAATTCTGTTGAAGAGTATAAATGAAAACAGGAAGACAAACAGGGCCAAGTCACTAAATTGTGTTCAAAACTATAACACCAAATCACCAAATTCAGTTGGAATTTGGGAAAATACTTGAAACAGACCAAAATCACAACTTATGTTGAAAAACAGTAAGAACAACAAATCACCAAATTCTGTTGAGAAGTAGAAGTGCATATAGGAATAGAACAGGCTCACATTCCGTTCAAAATATTGAAACGAGAATTAGGAGTACGACAACACCAAATCACCAAATTATGTTGGGAAACAGAAAAGAAAATTTGCAGTCAAGCGTATTGGGAAACAGACGTAAGAATTGGACTTCAAACAAAAGCACCAAATCACCAAACTAAAACTAATATTTTATTACATACATAAATTACAAGTCAAATAATAAAAAATCACCAAATTCTGGTGGAAAGTAGAAACAAAATTTGCACAAATAGGTTCAAACCTACAAATTCTGTCGATAACAGAAACGACACTTTGAAGACAAATAGATCAAAATCACTAAATTCTGATAAAATATACTAACTAGAATCAGAAACTAAACAACAACAACAACAACAACAACAACAACCAGTCACTAAATTCTGTTGGGAAGCATAAATGAAAACAGGAAGACAAACAGGCTTAAATCACCAAATTGCATTCAAAACTAAAACACCAAATCACCAAATTTTGTTCAAAAAGTAGAGAAAAAACTTGAAACAGACCAAAATCGCAACTTATGTTTCAAAACAGTAGGAGCAGCAGATCACCAAATTTTGTTGAAAAGTAGAAGTGCATATAGTAAGAGAACATGCCCAAATTGCGTTCAAAATATTGAAACGAGAATTAGGAGATCGACAATACTAAATCACCAAATCATGTTGGGAAACAGATGTAAAAATTGAACTACAAACCACAGCACTAAATCACCCAATGAAAAAAATTATTCAAACAAACAAAAAATATAAGCCAAACAACAATAAATTGAAAACGAGGTGATAGGTTCAACTCTCCAAATTCTGTTGATAAACAGAAACTACACTTTGAAGACAACCAGATCAAAATCACTAAATTCTGATAAGAAACACTAACTAGAATCAGAAACCAAACAACAGTCACACCAACTAGTCTCTAAATTCTGTTGGAAAGTATGAATGAAAACAAGGAGACAAACAGGCCCAAGTCACCAAATTTCATTCAAAACTAAAACCCCAAATGACCAAATTCTGTTGGAAAGTACAAAAAAACTTGTAAACAGACCAAAATCGCAACTTATGATGAAAAACAGTAAGAACAACAAATCATCAAATTCTGTTGAAAAGTATAAGTAAAAACTTGGAGACAAACAACAAACGGCACGTATTTGGCAATTGTTTCGATCTTCGTGGTGTCTAATTGTTGGAAAGCTGTTGGGAAACATAACAACAAATTGGGCAACCAATAGCAAATTTTTCCATTACATTCCTAAGGCTGCTTGCTGAAGAATTGTTGGAAACAAATGCATCAGCACCAAATTCACCACCCTCTTCTCCCACTTGCCAAGGGTAATTATTGGCTTTCTAATCGCAAACCGAAATGAAAATCGTAAGGGAAACACAAGCACAAGATTCAGCAAACATTCCCATCCTCTTTCTGTGGCTGATTAGTGGAGTAGGTACTGGTGGAGAAATCGTAAACTTTGAAGAGCGACAAACTTGATAAGCTTCTATCTCAGTGTCGAGTCGGCCAAACAACATCTCCAAATTTTACCAACGTTTTCTTCAATGCTCTCCTGCTAAATAGGTCATGGTAGCACTAACGGAAAAGAGACAAACATCAGCAAAGCATTCTCCTAATGTATTCGATTTCTTGCTGAGGCTGATTATTGAAGTGCTGATGGAACCTTACTAAATTCAACACAAGCTTCTATCCTAGTGATGAGTCTGACAATGGAAAATCATTTTTAGAGACAAACATCAGCACAATGTCTTCTCAATTATCTTCCTAAGACTATTAGTTATTCTACTAACGCTTCGATCCTCGCGATTACTTAGCTAACATGGAATTTTGAAACCTTCCATTCGCTCAAAAAAAATCAATCTGACCGTTTAATAACTTCCCGTATATATCCTCGATAAACCGTTCCGGGAATACCGAAACGTCTGCACCTTCCAGGATTCGGAATCCACTCCCACGGGATAACGAGGAACCCGTCGCCGGGAAAAAGGGAACGGAAAGGATTTCCCCCCACCACGTTTCTTTATAGAGACCGAAGGGACAAAAGGGGACTTATCGTGAAAAATTACTCTGCACTTTGTTGAACCCACGCAAATCTCACTAAACTCGGCTCAGTCGCCATATAATTGGTTCGTTACTGGAGTATGATAATAGTCCAGTCAATCTATGCCAAATCCATGGATTCCAGGGGACATATTTATACAGGTATTTTACGGTTCTGAAAGATATTTGGGGGGTACTAGATGACGAATCCGTGAAGACGTACCATTTTGCTTAGTTTTTTTTAAGCTAAATTAGCTAAAAAGTAACTCCCTTTTCAAACGACATTTTTATTAACAAATTTAAAAAAATATACAAATTTCTTTTGGTATATCTTACAGTTATAGCCACAAAAAATCTATTTCAACTTTCAAAATTTACCTTGATTCATTATTTAGGCAAGGACAATTGTTTAAACAATTGCCTTCTGGGATAAACAATTAGAATAACTTATAAACTATTTGATCAATGTGGCTGAAATTTAGTACACCTTAAAAACACATCAAATGCCTCATTTTTAAAAAGTTATATTAAATGTTATTATGTTAATAACAAATTTATTAATATTTATAAATTAGTGCAAAAGTAAAGGTTTTTGCCATTATCTCAGGCACTTCTTAACCGATTTAAATTTGTAAAACCCCAAATTAAAGGATTTTTAATAGGCTACAACGTTTATCGAAAATATTTTTCTTAAAAATGTTAAGGAAACGTTGTATGAGCAAAAACAGATTTTTTTCACTTTTGGGTATTCTTTAAAAAAAACACTAAGCAAAATTAACTGTACGTCTTCACGGATTCGTCATCTAGTACCCCCCAAATACCTTTTAGAACCTTAAAATACCAGTTTCCAGCTGTTTTCTTTCTACACTGGACTATAAACCGAGTTTAGTTGTAGGTTTCTGTGTGTGTACAGTTGAAGTTGTACCAGAGAGATTCATGGTAAATTAGCTCAAATAATACTGATGATTTGTAGAGCATAACGTTCCTTGTCATTTTTCGCTTAAATTAATCTTAATTAAATTGTAAAGTTCGACACTTATCGGCAACCGTGTCATTATACGTTGCACACTTTTTACCTTTCCCAAGGTCCATTACTGCTATCGCTAACCGGCCCGTTATGGGAATAAACGAAGCCACATATGCTAATAGCTCCTGCAGAAATTATTAGCTAATCACGGATGGATTTCCTGTGGGAACCTACCGCGCTATAAACAAACGGGTTATTACGATATAAAGGCATTTATTATAACGAGATTAGCATAGAGAGAGAGAGAGAGAGAGAGAGAAGGGGAAAGAGGTTTAATGCCCGAAATTAGTAAATCCCCGTTTACAGACGTGGGCCGCGAGTTGGGTGCGAAGGCGGAGATTTCTTCCGCCGACAGCCGAAAAAGGAAAAATCGTCAACCATTCGAATCCATTAAATCTGTACAGAGTACTCGAGACACGTGACGTTTGTCTGGAATTGCGAAACCGTCAGGCCCGTCAGTTAAGTATACCTACGTCTTATACAATACAGTCTAATTAATATAACGGCGTAAGGTACAACGTACAACGCCAGTTGTTGACATCCTCCCACTGGTTTACTTTGGCTTACATTATCTAGGTACTCACCTAACGAAAACAAATGATTTAAATATAAAATAATTATCTAGTACTAAAAAGATATTTAACAAAGTGTCTTACACCAACATAAACACATAAAGAGGATTTGTAATTAACAACTATGTCAATTATTGGGCTGTGAAATAATATTAAATACTATAATTGATTGAAATGGAATATTTAAGAGTTTTATATTGAGTAGTTAAATAGTTTATATATTTTCTGCATCCAAATTGGTCCATTCACAGAGTTAATTAATTAATTAAGTTCCAATTAATCTAACACTCCCAAAAATTCCAAAATGTTTCGAATCGTTACAAAAATGATGTGGAAAGTAAGTTTATGGTAATAAGTTTATATCACAAAGGTTTCAAAGACAAACAGGATTGAATTTCAATAAGAATCTCTATATAGAACTTTAAGACATTTTTGGGACGAAACTCCAATCTTTACAAAAATCTCAAAATGTTTCGAATCGTTACAAAAAAGATGTGTAAAATAAGTTTATGTTAACAAGTTTGTATTACAACATTTTCAAAGAAAGCAGGATCGAATTTCATAATGAATCTCTCTTTAAAAGTTTGAAATATTGCTGGGACGAAGCTCCAATTTATCTAACATTCCTGAAAATCCCAAAATGTTTCTAATCGTTACAAAAATGATGTGGAAAGTCGGTTTATGGTAATAAGTTTTCATTACAAAGTTTTCAAAGACAATAGGATCAAATTTTATATTGAATCTCTCTTTAGAACTTTGAAATGTTGGGATTAAACTGCAATTAATCTCATGTTTCCCAAAGTTCTAAAAATATTTGAATCACTACAAAACGATGTGAAAAGTAAGTTTATGATAACAAGTTTGTATTACAAAGTTTACAAAGACAACAGAATCGAATTTCATATTAAATCTCTCTTTAGAATTTTGAAATGTTGTTGGGACTAAACTGCAATCAATCTCATATTTCCCAAAACTTAAAAAAAGTTTAGATCGTTACAAAAACGATGTGGAAAGTAAGTTTATGGTAATAAAGTTGTATTACAAAGTTTCCAAAGAAAACGAAATCGAATTTCATATTGAAACTCTCTTTAGAATTTTGGAATGTTGTTGGGAATAAACTAGTTATTCTCACGTTTCCCAAAATCCAAAAAATATTTGAATCATTACAAAAATGATATGGAAAGTAAGCTTATGGTAATAAATTTGGATAAATCCTCTAATGGTAATACTTATGGTACTACTTATGGTAATAAGTTTGCATTACAAAGTTTTCAAAGAAAACAGAGACGAATTTTATGCTAAATCTCTCGTTAGAACTTTGAAATGTTGTTGGGACTAAACTTCAATTAATCTCAAATTTTCCAAGATTCAAAAAAGTTTGAATCATTACAAAAACGATGTGGAAAGTAAGCTTATGGTAATAAGTTTGCATTACTAAGTTTTCAAAGGGAACAGAATCGAATTTCATATTGAATCTCTCTTTAGAACTTTGAAATGTTGTTGGGACTAAACTGCAATTAATCTCATATTTCCCAAAACTCAAAAAATGTTTGGATCATTACAAAATCGGTGTGGAAAGTAAGTTAGTTTATATTACAAAGTTTTCAAAGACAACAGAATCGAATTTCATATTGAATCTCACTTTACAACTTTGAAATTTTGTTGTGACTAAATTGCAATCAATCTCATATTTCCCAAAACTCAGAAAATGTTTGGATCTTCACAAAAATGATGTGGAAAGTAAGTTTATGATAATAAAGTTGTATTACAAAGTTTCCAAAGAAAACGGAATCAAATTTTATATTGAAAATCTCTTTAGAATTTTGGAATGTTGTTGGGACTAAACTGAATTTAATCTCATATTTCCCAAAACTCAAAAAATGTTTGGATTATTACAAAAACGGTGTGGAAAGTAAGTTTATGATAAAAAGTTTGTATTACAAAGTTTTCAAAGAAAACGGAATCGAATTTCATATTGAAACTCTCTTTAGAATTTTGGAATGTTGTTATGACTAAACTGCAGTTATTCTCACGTTACCCAAAATTCAAAAAATATTTGAATCATTACAAAAACGATGTGGAAAGTAAGCTTATGGTAATAAGTTTGTATTACAAAGTTTCCAAAGAAAACAGAATCGCATTTCATATTTAATCTTTTTTCAGAACTTTGAAATGTTGTTGGGACTAAACTGAAATTAATTTCATATTTCCCAAAAGTGTAAAAATGTTTGAATCATTACAAAAATTATATAGAAAGTAAGTTTATGATAATGAGTTTGCATTACAAAGTTTTTAAAGAAAACAGAGTCGAATTTCATGCTAAATCTCTCGTTAGAACTTTGAAATGTTGTTGGGACTAAACTTCAATTAATCTCAAATTTTCCAAAATTCAAAAAAAGTTTGAATCATTACAAAAACAATGTGGAAAATAAGTTTATAATAATAAAGTTGCATTACAAAGTTTTCAAAGAAAACGGAATCGAATTTCATATTGAATCTCTCTTTAGAACTTTGAAATGTTGTTGGAACTAAACTGCAATTAATCTCATATTTCCCAAAACTCAAAAAATGTTTGGATCATTACAAAATCGGTGTGGAAAGTAAGTTAGTTTATATTACAAAGTTTTCAAAGACAACAGAATCGAAGTTCATATTGAATCTCTCTTTAGAACTTTGTAATGTTGTTGGGACTAAACTGCAATTAATCTCATATTTCCCAAAACTCAGAAAATGTTTGGATCTTCACAAAAACGATGTGGAAAGTAAGTGTATGATAATAAAGTTGTATTACAAAGTTTCCAAAGAAAACGGAATCAAATTTTATATTGAAAATCTCTTTAGAATTTTGGAATGTTGTTGGGACTAAACTGAATTTAATCTCATATTTCCCAAAACTCAAAAAATGTTTGGATTATTACAAAAACGGTGTGGAAAGTAAGTTTATGATAAAAAGTTTGTATCACAAAGTTTTCAAAGAAAACGGAATCGAATTTCATATTGAAACTCTCTTTAGAATTTTGGAATGTTGTTAGGACTAAACTGCAGTTATTCTCACGTTTCCCAAAATTCAAAAAATATTTGAATCATTACAAAAACGATGTGGAAAGTAAGCTTATGGTAATAAGTTTGCATTACTAAGTTTTCAAAGGGAACAGAATCGAAGTTCATATTGAATCTCTCTTTAGAACTTTGAAATGTTGTTGGGACTAAACTGCAATTAATCTCATATTTCCCAAAACTCAAAAAATGTTTGGATCATTACAAAATCGGTGTGGAATGTAAGTTTATGATAAAAAGTTTGTATTACAAAGTTTTCAATGACAACAGAATCGAATTTCATATTGAATCTCTCTTTAGAACTTTGAAATGTTGTTGGGGCTAAACTATAATTAATCCCATATTTCCCAAATTTCAAAAAAATACTTGACTCATTACAAAAACGTTATGTAAAGTAAGTATATGATAATAAGTTTGTTTTACAAAGTTTTCAAAGAAAACAGATTCGAATTTCATATTGAATCTCTCTTTAAAACTTTAGCATATTGTTGAGACGAAGCTCCAATTTATCCAACATTCCTAAAAATCCCAAAATATTTCGAATCGTTACAAAAGTGATGTAAAAAGTAAGTTTATGATAATGAGTTTGCATTGCAAAGTTTTCAAAGACAACTGAATCGAATTTCATGTTCAATCTCTCTTTAGAACTTTGGGACTAAACTCCAGTTAATCTCATATTTCCCAAAATGTTTGAATTGTCCCGATATGGAGAGTAAGTTTATGACGCCAAGTTCGCATCACAAGAGTTTTAAAGACAACAAGTACGGTAATACCTACTATGTAAACCACATCAACGTATTTCTAATTGAATTATTATCAGCACTAATAACAGGCTCAATTTACTTTATGCCTATGGTCGTTAAAGACAGTTAATGCCATGAACCACCACTTACCAGACAGGAACGATTCTTTTCCATTAAACCGCAGAATAAAATATAACTCCAATTATCGCCCTAATTATTACCATTACTTATAAAATCACCCTAGCCGATTTACGGCTTCGTCTGGAAATCTCGGGAGTTTTATAGTCGCCGCTTTGTATGCGGCGGCATAAACGGATAACCGTCGGAAAAACTTGGGATAGAAGCGTCGAGACGCCCCACGGGAAATAAACTTTCCCGAGTTTTTCCTGGATAGAACAAAAGGGATCGAAAATAGCCGGTTAGATCGAACGAGGAGATGAGTCCCCCGGACAGAAGGTATGTAAATAGGGTTGAAAATCGTTGGCGACATGTAATAGAAGATTAGGGGGGAAATGTAAGCACTTTCCGGTAGTTAAGGGATGTTTCAAAGGTGACAACCTCTTAAGTACCTTCTTGTGACGCATACTTTTAATAGAGTGGTTTCAGCGCCTTATCGTAGAGAATTCACAAATACCATTAGGCTTCCAGAATTTCCTTTAAATAGTACCATTTACATCAAAGTTTAGTACACATATTTCGAGACTAAAAATCCTTAAGGAAGTTAAAATTTTTGTAAAGATTCCACTCAAGCTCTCTTTGCAGAGGTTGAACGCCCTAAATGTCCCCACCCAACCCTTCCGTCAGTTGCCGCCATAATGAGAAAACCTCGCGCCGCCAAGTAGAATTTTTAAGCAGCCCTCGTCTCGTCTTCGTTCTAATTGGACGGTCTTGAGTGGATGTTTTCAAATATTGAAGCGGCAATTTACTGAAGGTTATGAAGTGCAAAATACGGATTAAAGCTTGAAGATGCAAACAAAGAAATTTAAGAAAAAAGTAAGTTATGCCGTAAACTTTAGAAAGTGTACAAGAAAGAATTATAAAAATCTTATTTACATTGAAATTTAATATTGCCCAAGAAAAAAGATTACTATTATCTATAAGGCAAATATATAATCTTAAGGCACTGGTATATGACTACAGAGAAATCCAAAGTAAATACTTAAATACAGATAGTGTCACTATAGGCATAAATCAGTAATTTTACCTAAAGTAGTATTGAATTTTGGGAAAAATAGACATATGTACAATGCAATTAAATTATTTAATATTCTTCTTCTTGATCTAAAGCTTTTGTCTGTAAGCACTAAATTGATAGAAGAGAAAATGAAAAGGTGGATACACAGCGTTGGATGAGCAAACTCTGGTTAAAAAGTGATAACAAAATGGTGAAATCCTGGAAATTACTGAGAAGCAAAGAAAATATGTGGCATTCTTGATTTGAGGAAGTTTGGGTATATTCTTAGTTTTGTGATATTGGATTTGGGATTTCTTTCTTTTTTATTTTTATTTATATTTTTATTTCTCTTCTTTTTTCTTCTATCTTTTCATTTTTACTCCTTTTCTTTATTTTTGTTTTGTTTTGTTGTACGTGCCAGGTCCGTGCACAGGTGTAGACTCACCTCTTGCAGATGTTAAACATACGTATCTTTAACAATAATAACGTAACAATAATAATAATAATAATAATAAAAACTAAAGGCACAAAATATGAGGATTTCTTCTAAAGTTTGTCATTATAATTAGTGCCCCGATCGTAGTAATATTACTATCATTAAATAACTTATGAAATAATATTTTTAAGGAGCGATCCCAGAATAATTGGCATTTTGAACAAAATTTATAAGAATGGGACTAGTTTTGAATTAATATTTAAATGGACCCCCTTCGCGTATTTAACAATAAGAAATTTATTAAACAAACTTGTAATTATGAAACATAATCCTGCAATATCGGAATCTAATTGGATTCCAATTATCCAATTAAATGAAAGTGACATGACATACCATAAATTGGGATATCGGATCATAGCATTATTACTATTATCAATATTACATAAGATTAATGTTAAATAAGTAAATGAGATAACGTTTCTACGGAATTCCTAAAACGATCCCTGAAATAACTTTAACGGGACTAGTTTTCAATTAAATTTTAAATAGATTCTCTTGGCGGGTTTAATATCGAAAACTTTAATAGACAAATGTTTTATTGAACTTATAATAGCAAACTATGACCTTTCAATATCATACTTCTAATTGGACTCCATTACCTTAAATCATTTTATTCGAAAATTGTTTAATGAAAATACTTCTACTGAACTTTATCTTGTAAAGTTTAATAAACCCAAATTTTCCAAAACTTTCCAACATTTAATGAAACAATAAACTTTCTCAATCACAATCTAATTGCATTCCAATTACCTAATCAATTAAATGAAAGTGACAATAGTATTTCATACATAGAGATATTGATCGTAATATTGACATCATTATTAATGTTACATAAGATTAATAACATAAACATATTAATAAAATTATGTTTATGGGGAATTTCTTAATGAACCCAGAAATAATTGAGACTTTGAATAATTTTAAAACAACGGGAGAAGTTAAAAAATTAAAATTTAATTGGATCCTCTACTCGTATTTAATATTAGGAAATGTAATAAAACAAATACTTTATTGAACTTCTAATTATGAAATGTGATCTTCAAATAATAGGAATCTAACTGGATCCCATTATCTTAATTAACATTAAAACATTTTATTTGATAATGGTTTTATTAAAATGCCTCTAGTTAACATTTTAATTACACTTTAACGAACCCAAATCTTCCAAAAACATTATATAAATTTAATATACCTTCTATATCAGAATCTAATTCGATTCCAATTACTCAATTAGAGAAAATTGACATAACATGTCATAAACCGGAATAGTGGATCGTTTAGTATTAATAATACTATTAATATTACTTAGGAATAATGTTTATTAAACAAATTAATGATGATAATGTTTATAACACATTTCTACAACGAACTAATTGCGATTTTGAAAAATTTTAAACAACAGGACTAGACTGAAATAAAAATTTAATTGAATTAATTTAATCTTAATTAATCAAAAACTTCATTTATTCCCTCCATGGATTTAATATTAATAAAAGTAATAAAACAAATGTTTTATCCAATGTAAAGTTATGAAACATAACATACCAATAGAAGAATCTAATTTGATGTCATTATCTCATTTAATATAAAATCACTTTTTGCAATAATCTTTTTCACCATTTTAAATTTTCGAAAATATTTCTACTTAACAATTTAAGAGAAGATTTATTGGACGCAAAATTTTTAGATACATACTTTCGAAAATTTGATAAGAATCGACTCATTTAACTATTTAAATAATGAGAAGATATAATAAATAATTAAATATTAACAAAAATCACAACACTTCATTATTAATGTTTTATTTTAATTTTAAATTTTCTAAAATGTTTCTACTTAACAATTTTAGAGAAGATTTAATGGACGCAAAATTTGTAGATACTTTTATTTATTTAAATTAATGAGAAGGTATAATAAATAATTAAATGATAACAAAAATCACAACGCTTCATTATTAATTTTTTTATTTTAATTTTAAATTTTCATAAATGTTTCTACTTAACAATTTAAGATAAAATTTAATGGACGCAAAATTTGTAAATACATATTTTTTAAAATTTGATAACACTCGACTTATTTAACTATTTAAATAATGAGAAGGTAGTGTAAATAATTAAATAATTAACAAAAATCACACCATTATTAATTTTTTATTTTAATTTTAAATTTTCAAAAATGTTTCTACTTAACAATTTAAGAAAAAATTGAATGGACGCCAAATTTGTAAATACATATTTCGAAAATTTGATAACACTCGACTCATTTATCTATTTAAATAATGAGAAGGTATAATAAATAATTAAATAGTAACAAAAATCACACCTTATTATTAATTTTTTATTTTAATTTTAAATCAAAAATACTTCTACTTAACAATTTAAGAGAAGATTTAATGGACGCAAAATTTGTAAATACATAGTTTAGAAAATTTGAGGACACTCGACCCATTTAACTATTTAAATAATGAGAAGGTAGTGTAAATAATTAAATAATTAACAAAAATCACACCATTATTATTTTTTTTATTTTAATTTAAAATTTTCAAAAATGTTTCTACTTAACAATTTAAGAAAAAATTTAATGGACGAAAAATTTGTAAATACATATTTCGAAAATTTGATAACACTCGACTCATTTATCTACCTAAATAATTAGAAGGTATAATATGTAATTAAATAATTAACAAAAATCACCTCATTAATTTTTTATTTGAAATTTAAATTTTCAGAAATGTTTCTACTTAACAATTTAAGAGAAGATTTAATAGACGCAAAATTTGTAAATACATAGTTTCGAAAATTTGATAACACTCGACTCATTTATCTATTTAAATAATGAGAAGGTATAATAAATAATTAAATATTAACAAAAATCACACCTCATTATTAATTTTTTATTTTAATTTTAAATTTTCAAAAATGTTTCTACTTAACAATTTAAGAGAAGATTTAATGGACGCAAAATTTGTAAATACATACTTTCAAAAATTTAATAAGACTCGACTCATAACTATTTAAATAATGAGAAGGTAAAATAAATAATTAAATATTAACAAAAATCAGAACACTTCATTATTAATTTTTTATTTTAATTTTAAATTTTCAAAAATGTTTCTACTTAACAATTTAACAGAAGATTTAATGAACGCAAAATTTGTATATACATACTTTCATAAATTTGATACGACTCGACTCATAACTATTTAAATAATGAGAAGGTATAATAAATAATTAAATAATTAACAAAAATCACAATACTTCATTATTAATTGAATTAATTAGCAAATGGGAAATATGAACAAATTCTAATAGTTTAAACGAACTGTTTAGTAGGCCCAAAAATTCTAGAAATTCTTAATTCGATGATATCGAAATTCAGCGTTAATTATAAATAGTTTAATTCAACAAGTTAACAATCCTCCCCAGAATTTTAAAGATAAGTTCATGTCATTAAGACATTGTTCCAATAATTGAAACTGAATACTATTCCAAAATCGAATTCTATTATAATATCGTAATATGATATAATAATACTAGTATTCTAGTAATAAGCAATATAATAATTGTAATATAATTCTAATAAATTTCCTCGCAGCTTCTATACTGGCGTTATATTATATTATATATTCTCTAGAGTACAATTCTGGAGCGAGCGTCACGACAATGTGTAACGCTGTAGCTATATATAGTATTCTGTACTTGTCCTGTATAAAACAAACGATTCCGGATATGGAGGGGAGAGAATATGAGTTCTCTCTCTCTCTCTCTCGTTTTCTGGATACGCCACGGTGATTCGACAGCCTGCTGTCAGCTCCACGTCGACCCCGAGCGCGACGTTGCCGCCAACGATGTTAAAGACGTAAAGATTTAAGATCGGACGTGAAGAGGCGACGTTGCCGTTCTCGTAGGAAAGTCGCGAAAGTGTGGAATTGTGTTGAGAAGTGAAGATGGGTGTGTAAAGCACCACAACGTAACGTATTATTTATTGAAAAAACGTAATTTCCCAATGAAGGGAAAAAGTAGTAAGAAGTTTAGCACTGTTCTACAGTACCGACTACTGTACATGTCATCTATTAAATAGTGAAGGAAACATTTGAGCCTGATTGACGAACGCTTGTTATCTTAAGTAAGTTCATTGTTAGGTTTATGATTCTTTCAGAGGGTTTTCTTGTGCCTCAAATTAAATTTCGTAATCTTAACGTGCTTTCCAAACACAGTTAAGCGATTACCGAAAGTGTTGTAGTTCGGAAATTTCAAAAACACATAACGAAAGCGCGTTTACTCTTCTCCTTCTCCTACTTCTTCTTCCAGAATTGTTCTCCAACAATTTCTCCGCGATGTTTATTTTGACAGAGCACTTTTTATTATCGGCCTGTTTACGTAAGCGTCTGTGTGTCGTCGTCGTCGTCGTCGTCTGGAACTTTTATATTTTATCGGCGACGGAAGAGACGAAATTTTTCGCAATGCATCAAATTCCCCTGGGAACGACGTACCAATAAACAATTCCGCGGGTATTATCACATCATAAAAGGGGAGGCGAATGGAGGGCGTCATTTTTCAAGTCACGTTTCCCTTTTATTAATTTCCATTATGAGGAAGTCGGCTCTCTTTCTTCCTTTTTCCGTTTTTCCTCGGAGGACGTAGATTATATTCAAATAGGGCGTAAGTGGAGGGATCGGGAATGCAGGTTTTCCCACACGTGAGAGGTTGTCGTGGATGAAAAGGAAAACAGTGGGGAAACGGAAGGCGACATTTATTAAAAAAACATTTCCAGAAATTTCATATTTCACCAGTTTACAACCAATGGAAACTAGAGTTTTTGGATAAAACCTTATGTTCCTTGAAAACCATTTTGGATACTCACAAATTTTTTACAAACTGTCTTTAAAATGGTCCCAAATTTCATATTTTTAAGTTCTAAAATTAATAGAAACTTTCGCCATTTTTTTAAACTTGTTTTCTGGCCACTTTGCAAAGGCAAACACAATTAAGAAATATGGGAAAATTCCATTGAAACCTTTTAAAATTTTGGAACCTATTTAATAATTCTGAAATCCTTTGAATGGTACAAAAATTCATATTTTGCAATTTTCAAATTACCGATCTCCTTGGATATCAAGTTTCCCGGAAACTTTTCGCGAAAAAGCCCAATACATTTTAAATATTTTTGAAATTGAGACAAAAATTTTTGAAACATCATTAAATTCTCCTAAAGTTCTTAGAACGAATCCATATTGTAACGGAAAGGGTGATTGACCTGAGCGGCCGTGCGCGTGTGAGATCTAAATTAGGTAATAGGTATTAGTTATAAATTTTAAAAATATTAGGTAAGGATTTAATACGTGGAATGTAGTTATTCTGATCCTGAAAAACGTTACAATATATGTTGGTCTTAAATCTCATACGTTTTTCACAATTCCGCAATTTGATGTTTTGAAAACTTTGGTTTCTTAGAAAATCTCGAAGGGAATGAATAATTCTGACAAGTTTATAATATTCAAATACTCTTGAAAGTTTTAGAGAAATATTCTGAAATTTCAATATTTTGCGACACATTTTGGAAAGCACTTGTTTCTGTACAAGGAAAGAAGGATATTTAGAAATTTTTGACACCCCTGTAAATGCTCGGCAAGCTTTTGGTGGCGGTCAAAAGTTTCTGGAATTGTTAAGTTGATCTCGAATATCTCATTTCACAATTTTAAAACTGATAAAAAGGCAGTTTTTGGGAAATTTTCTATTTTCGAAACTCAGCAAAATTTAGAATTTATTTGAGACCACTTGAAATGCTCAGGAGATAGTAGAATCTGTCTAAACTTTTTGAAACTGTTGAAATGGTTCCATATTTCTTATTTCGCAACTCTCAAAGTTATAGGAATCCTCAAGATTTTTGGAAGCTCTTCAGAAAATTCTGGAAAATTCAAATTCTAGTATATTTAAAAAAATTGAAACTTCGTTAAATTTTCCTGAAGCTTTTAGAACAGATCTACATGTAAGTGTCAAATCTCATACGTATTTTATAATTCTGCAGTTTATAGCTACGTTCGCGATATTTGGAACACTCTTGTTTCTTGGAAAGATCTAGAAAAGATTGCGTAATTCTGACACGTTCAGGAACTTTTTAGAAAAATATTCTCAAATTTCAATATTTTGCAAAATATTATTTTTGTTTCTGTATACACTGTATAAGGAAAGACGCAATTATGGATATTTAGGATCTTTTGACACCCCTTTTAGATGCTCAGCAAATATTTGGTGGTGGTTAAAAGATTCTAGAATTGTTTAGTTGATCTCAAAAATCACATTTCACAATTTCGAAACTGATAAAAAGACAGTTTTTGAGAAATTTTCTATTTTCGAAACTCAGCAAAATTCATAATTTATTTGAGACTACTTCGAATGCTCAGGAGATAGTAGAATATATCTAAACATTTTGAAAATGTTGAAATGGTTCCATATTTCTTATTTCGCAATTCTCAAAGTTGTAGGTCAAGATTTTTGAAAATTCTTGAAGAAAATTTGAACAATTTGAAACTTCCTTAAATTTTCCGAAAGCTTTTAGAACCGATCTACATGTTAGCCTCAAATCTCATAAGTATTTTATAATTCTGCAGGTTATAGCTACGTTCACGATATTTGGAACACTCTTGTTTCTTGGAAAAATCTAGAAAAGATTGCGTAATTCTGAAACGTTCAGGAAATTTTTAGAAAAATATTCTCAAATTTCAATATTTTGCAAAATATTATTTTTGTTTCTGTATAGGGAAAGATGCAATTCTGGATATTTAGGATCTTTTGACACCCCTTTTAGATGCTCAGCAAATATTTGGTGGTGGTTAAAAGATTCTAGAATTGTTTAGTTGATCTCAAAAATTATATTTCACAATTTCGAAACTGATAAAAAGACAGTTTTTAGGAAATTTTCTATTTTCGTAACTCAGCAAAATTCAGAATTTATTTGAGACCACTTCGAATGCTCAGAAGATAGTAGAATCTGTCTAAACATTTTGAAACTCTTGAAATGGTTCCATATTTCTTATTGCGCACTCTTAAACTTATAGGAATCCTCAAGATTTTTGGAAGCTCTTCAAGAAAATTCAAATTCTAGTATATTTAAAAAAATTGAATCTTCTTTAAATTTTCCTAAAGCTCTTAGAACCGATCTATGTTAGTTTCAAATCTCATACGTAGTTTATAATTCTACAGTTTATAGCTACGTTCACGACATTTGAAAGACTATTATTTCTTGGAAAAATCTAGAAAAGATTGCGTAATTCTGACACGTTCAGAATATCTAAACATTCTTGAACTTTTTAGAAAAATATTCTCAAATTTCAATATTTTGCAACAGATTTTTGTTTCTGTACAAGTAAAGACACAATTCTGCATATTTACAATTTTTTGACCCCTTTAAATTCTCGGCAAATTTTTGGTGTTGGTCAAAAGGTTCTAGAATTGTTTAGTTGGTCCCAAAAATCATATTTCACAATTTCAAAACTGATAAAAAGACCGATCTATATGTTAGTCTCAAATCTCATACGTAGTTTATAATTCTGCAGGTTATAGCTACGTTTGCGATATTTGGAAGACTCTTGTTTCTTGGAAAAATCTAGAAAAGATTGCATAATTCTGACAAATTTAGAATATTTAATATTCTTGAAATTTTTAGAGAAATATTCTCAAATTTGAATATTTGCAACAGATTTTTGTTTCTGTATAAGGAAAGACGCAATTCTGGATATTTAAAATTTTTTGACACACCTGTAAATGTTCGGCAAATTTTTGGTGGTGGTTAAAAGATTCTAGAATTGTTTAGTTGATCTCAAAAATTATATTTCACAACTTTGAAACTGATAAAAAGACAGTTTTTAGGAAATTTTCTATTTTCGAAACTCAGTAAAATTTAGAACTTATTTGAGACCACTTCGAATGCTCAGGAGATAGTAGAATATATCTAAACATTTGAAACTGTTGAAATGGTTCCATATTTCTTATTTCGCAATTCTCAAAGTTGTAGGAATCCTTAAGATTTTTGAAAATTCTTGAAGAAAATGCAAATTCTCGAATATTTAAACAATTTGAAACTTCCTTAAATTTTCCAAAAGCTTTTAGAACCGATCTACATGTTAGCCTCAAATCTCATAAGTAAAATCTAGAAAAGATTGCGTAATTCTGACACGTTCAGAAAATTTTTAGAAAAATATTCTCAAATTTCAATATTTTGCAAAATATTATTTTTGTTTCTGTATAAGGAAAGACGCAATTCTGGATATTTAGGATCTTTTGACACCCCTTTTAGATGCTCAGCAAATATTTGGTGGTGGTTAAAAGATTCTAGAATTGTTTAGTAAATCTCAAAAATTATATTTCACAACTTTGAAACTGATAAAAAGACAGTTTTAGGAAATTTTCTATTTTCGTAACTCAGCAAAATTCAGAATTTATTTGAGACCACTTCGAATGCCCAGGAGATAGTAGAATATATCTAAACATTTTGAAAATGTTGAAATGGTTCCATATTTCTTATTTCACAATTCTCACAGTTGTAGGAATGCTCAAGATTTTTGGAAACACTTCAAGAAAATGCAAATTCTGTTATATTTAAAAAAATTGAAACTTCCTTAAATTTTCCGAAAGCTCTTAGAACCGATCTATGTTAGTCTCAATTCTCATAAATATTTTATAATTCTGCAGGTTATAGCTACGTTCACGATATTTGGAACACTCTTGTTTCTTGGAAAAATCTAGAAAAGATTGCGTAATTCTGAAACGTTCAGGAAATTTTTAGAAAAATATTCTCAAATTTCAATATTTTGCAAAATATTATTTTTGTTTATGTATAGGGAAAGGTGCAATTCTGGATATTTAGGATCTTTTGACACCCCTTTTAGATGCTCAGCAAATATTTGGGGGTGGTTAAAAGATTCTAGAATTGCTTAGTTGATCTCAAAAATCACATTTCACAATTTTAAAACTGATAAATAGACAGTTTTTGAGAAATTTTCTATTTTCGAAACTCAGCAAAATTCAGAATTTATTTGAGACTACTTCGAATGCTCAGGAGATAGCAGAATATATCTAAACATTTTGAAAATGTTGAAATGGTTCCATATTTCTTATTTCGCAATTCTCAAAGTTGTAGGTCAAGATTTTTGAAAATTCTTGAATAAAATGCAAATTCTCGAATATTTAAACAATTTGAAACTTCCTTAAATTTTCCGAAAGCTTTTAGAACCGATCTACATGTTAGCCTCAAATCTCATAAGTATTTTATAATTCTGCAGGTTATAGCTACATTCACGATATTTGGAACACTCTTGTTTCTTGGAAAAATCTAGAAAAGATTGCGTAATTCTGACAGGTTCAGGAACTTTTTAGAAAAATATTCTCAAATTTCAATATTTTGCAAAATATTATTTTTGTTTATGTATAGGGAAAGGTGCAATTCTGGATATTTAGGATCTTTTGACACCCCTTTTAGATGCTCAGCAAATATTTGGTGGTGGTTAAAAGATTCTAGAATTGTTTAGTTGATCTCAAAAACCATATTTCACAGTTTCGAAACTGATAAAAAGGCAGTTTTTAAGAAATTTTCTATTTTCGAAACTCAGCAAAATTTAGAATTTATTTGGGACCACTTCGAATGCTCAGGAGATAGTAGAATATATCTAAACATTTTGAAACTGTTGAAATGGTTCCATATTTCTTATTTCGCATTTCTCAAAGTTGTAGGAATCCTCAAGATTTTTGGAAACTCTTCAAGAAAATGTAAATTCTAGTACATTTAAAAAATAAATTTTCCTAAAGCTTTTAGAACCGGTCTATATGTTAGTCTCAAATCTCATACGTATTTTATAACTCTGCAATTTATAGCTGCAGAATAGCTATATAGCTATATATTTGGAAGACTCTTCTTTCTTAGAAAAATCTAGAAAAGTTTGCATAATTCTGACACGTTTAGAATATTTAAATATTCTTGAAATTTTTAGACACTATTTTGCGACACATTTTTAGAAAGCACTTGATTCTGGTACAAGGCAATACGCAATTCTGAATATTTAGAATTTTTTGGCACTCCTGTAAATGCTCGGCAAGTTTTTGGTGGTGGTCAAAAGATTCTGAAATTGTTTAGTTGATTTCGAATATCTTCATTCACAATGTACAAATTTTGTTTTTGGAAAATTCTCGATTTTGGAAGGGGAAGGTACAATATTTAGAATTATTTGAAACCACTTTACATGCTCAAGAGTTAGTAGAACCTGTCTAAACATTCTGGAACTTTTTAAATGGTTCCACATTTCTTATTTCGCCACTTTTAAAGTTGTAGGAAACCTCAAGATTTTTTGAAAATCTTCAAGAAAATTTCTTCATATTTTAAAAAAATTGAAAATTGTTTAAATTCTCCTAATGCATTTAGAGCTGGGCCAAATATTCTGGAACACTAAAAGTGGTCTCGATTCTTATATCTCATAATTCTCAAATAAATATCAACTGTCGTTTTTTGAAAAACTTGTTTTCTTTTTGGAAATGTTACAAGGAAAGCCTGATTTTGAATATTCAGAATATGTTGAAGCCTCTTTAAATGCTTCGGGAGTTTTTTAAAAACGGTCTACTTTCTAACCGTTTAAACGGCCTCGAATGATATATTACATAGTTTTCAAATTTATAGAAACTTTCAAATTTTTGAAAAAATCTTATGTTTCTAGAGAGATCTGTAAAGAAAAGAACATGAAGTAACCTTAACGCATTTTTCAAGAATTATTTCTTTTGTTTGATTTGTCTTTAATGGGAAATCTTTTAGCTTCAAAAAATTTTGAAGAAACAACATTTTTGGAAAAATTACATTTCTTCGCCTTTTAATGTGAAAATTTTGAAATATTTTAGTCTGTTTTGTAAACTTTCAGAGAATTTTAACTTTCACACGATCATTACTTAATGAAATATTAATTAATAAAATATTTTACCATTTTAATGTGAACAACGGTATTACTATGATAATTACCCTTACATACCCCGATTTATCATACATTACGTCGATGTCGATTAATCGTAATCCAATTAGATTCTCATATAGAAATATTTTTAAGAGTTTTTATAAATTTTTTTTTGAACTAATTTTATTATAAAGCAAATTTGCTCCAATTTGCCTTGAAAACTGCTACAATTTTCCTTCATTGAAACGTCTACAAATTGTCTATGAAACATGTCGCGAATTCCAAAAAGCAAATGTCCCCTTTGGATTTGCTAAAAACCATCACTCAGAGATATGACAAAATCTCAAAATTCCTCAAGGAGGGAAGATGGATCAAATGAGCACGTGACCGTTTGTTTTCCGCGTATTTCCCCATAAAGAAAATCTTTACCTCGACCATCATCCTCTCGGGAAAGTGTTCTACGTGGACATTCGGAGATAACGGAAAAAAGCAAACTGTTAAGAAAATGGCGTCTGTTTTCACATCGCGACTATTTTCAGGACGTTCACATTTCTCACATAAACACGCACGCACGCACGTCAACGCACACGTTTCCACTAAGAGGTACCGCTGCTCTCGAACCGTGGTAAAGGTACTACTGCCAACAGGCCGGCGATTGGACGTTCGCTGGGTTCCCACATAGGTGGGTACCACCGGTAATGCGGCGTTGCCGAGTTTCGGAGGAGAAACTGAGACTTAATGTGTACGCGAGTGGTTCTTCAAGTTATAAATATGTATATAAAGGGTGTCAGGTGTGCGTCAGGTAACAGATTACCTTGCCCAATTTCAAACCTTCAATTTCACTTTAAGTGAATTTGAATTTGATACCTTTGCCTTCGTTCAGTGAAAATGTAGTTCCACTTAAAATTATTTCATTTCATTCAACCTTAACAGCTAAAGAAGTACGTATCAAAATCGCCAATTCTGGAAAATCTTAGTGTATTTCTTGTATACTCGTAAGTATTTGTACTTGTTTTACCGAAATTCGATTAAGACAGTCTATAATTTAATTCACCCTTAAGTGCCAAAATGTGTCTCAAAATTCCTCAAATTTGAATTTTGACTTTGTCCAGTGAAAATTTGGGTCAATTTAAAATTATTTCATTGCATTCAAACTTAACAGCTAAAGAAGTATGTTTCAAAATCGCTACTTCTGGAAAATATTAAAGCGTATTTCTTACAAACTCATAAGTATTTGTACTTGTTTTACCGAAATTCGATTAAGACAGTCTATAATTTAATTCACACTTAAGTGCCAAAAAGTGTCTCAAAATTCCTCAAATTTGAATTTTGACTTTGTCCAGTGAAAATTTGGGTCAATTTAAAATTATTTCATTTCATTCAAACTTAACAGCTAGTAATTGTTTTACCAAAATTCGATTCCGACAGTCTCTAATTTATATTTAAAGGCAAAAAGATGTCTCAAAAATATTTAAGTCTGTTGATTAAAAATTCTTTTTCCTCACAATTCAACTTAAAATGTGTTTAACTACATTGACTAGGTTCAGATAAGATTCAAGTTTATTTTGAATAATATTAAACTTTATATTTGAATTATCATATTAAAGGTATACAATTTTTAGTCGAAACATTTTCTTTGAAAAATATTATTAAAGAATTATTAGAAAGATTAGAAACCTTTCGAGGATAATTCACAAGAAAAAAATATGTTGTATAAGTGTTATTAGAAGCAAAAATCTAATATTACGTATTAACGAACGTTCGCGAAAAATTATTCGAAAATCGAATGCGTTGTGATTGTGTATGTGAAAGTGAATTTTGTGAATGAAACATCTCCCACCACTAACGTCTCGCTCTCGGACTTCTTAAATGCTCCTAGATATAATTTTGGAGGCACACAAATCTTTTCCAAATTACATTGATTTTGTGTGGCATTCAAGTTTACACTGGAACGTCAGTTCAAAGCTTTGATTGTTAGGGTTGATTTTTGATCACATAAAGGAGTCCTAGATTGTTGATGTCTTTTGGATGGCGAGGAAAAAGAGGACGTGCGCCTCCAGGATCCACACATGAGAGGAGAGATGAGATTCGGGCCTTGGGAATTCTTGGGTTAGTGGAAGAAATATTTAGAAGTTACATTGAAACCTTATTAATTTCTATCATTATTAGTGAATCTTATAAATTTAACACAAGTAACCAAATAATTATGCCTCTCTATTGTATTGTAATGCGAGAAGTAAACAACGCGAGACATGTTTACTCGATCCGAGCGAAGCGGCTACTTCAAAGGAATTACCACGACGCTTAAAAGACAGCTCCATGAATTCTCCCGGATTGTTGTTTACGGAAAGTAATTTAAGACCTTCTGAACATTTCCTACGTAAACATTATTAAAAGAACACTCGGGTTCCTTCCGGAACTATGGAGAATATACGAGAAGGTTCCAGATCAGAATCAAGGTGTATATATAAACGGGCTTGTGATCGAGGAGAGGATTAGAAGTAGAGAAGCAGACGTGAACGCGACATACGATCCGAAAGCGGAGCAGTGCAAATAAATTAAGTAGTGTCTAGTCTAATGTACAAGTAGCAAAGTGTGTTAAATAAATTAGTGTACAATGAATGTAAATAAATTAGAAAATAAACGTTACAATATCATTAAATTTCATTCAAACTTAAAAATCAAATTGGACGTGTCAAAACAGCAATTTCTGGAATATGTTTAAGTCTGTTTATTGTAAATTAACAAATGGCTCCATTTTTTTACAAAAATTTGTTCCAGAAAGTCTTTGACTTCGTGCACTTAAGAGTTCAATTCGTTTTAGGTAATTAAACATGATTTAAACTTAACAGCAAAAAGGAATTTGAAATCACCACTTTCGAAAACTGTTGTAAGTAGCTTTGGCCATCTCCAGGCGAGATTCAATTTAATTTTATACCATTAAATTTAATTCAATCTTAAGAACCAAAAGTATGACTCAAAACCGTCTCAAAATATTGCAAGTTCATACATATGTGTAGTTTTTTTATCTAAACTCGATTCAAAGAATCTTTGACTTTGTCCAATTTACCTATTTTAAATTATTAAATTTGATTCAAGCTTAAAGATAAAAATGGATGTCTTAAAACAGCCAATTCTAAATATGTTCAAGTCTGTTTATTGTAAATTAACAAATGGCTCTATTTTTTACAAAAATTTGTTCCAGGAAGTCTTTAAGTAACTTCGTGCAATTAAGGGGTCAATTCGTTTTAAGTAATTAAATATCATTTAAACTTAACAGCAAAAAGGAATTTGAAATCACCACTTTCGAAAACTGTTTTAAGTAGCTTTGGCCATGTCCAGGCGAGATTCAATTTAATTTTATATCCTTAAATTTAATTTAAACTTAAGGACCAAAGTATGTCTCAAAACCGCCTCAAATATTACAAAAGTTCATAAATATGTGTAGTTTTATATCTAAACTTGATTCAAAGAATCTTCGACTTAGTCCCATTTACCTATTTTAAATCATTAAATTTGATTCAAACTTAAAAATCAAATTGGATGTCTCAAAACAGCCAATTCTGAATATGTTCAAGTGTGTTTATTGTAAATAACAAATGGCTCTATTTTTTACATAAATTTGTTCCAGGAAGTCTTTAAGTAACTTCGTGCAATTAAGGGGTCAATTCGTTTTAGGTAATTAAATATGGTTTAAACTTAACAGCAAACCGCAATTTGAAATCACCACTTTCGAAAACTGTTGTAAGTAGTTTTGGCCACGTCCAGGCGAGATTCAATTTAATTTTATACCATTAAATTTAATTCAAACTTAAGAACCAAAAGTATGTCTCAAAACCGTCTCAAAATATTGCAAGTTCATAAATATGTGTAATTTTATCTAAACTTGATTCAAAGAATCCTTGACTTTGTTCAATTTACCTATTTTAAATCATTAAATTTGATTCAAACTTAAAAATCAAATTGGATGTCTCAAAACAGCCAATTCTGAATATGTTCAAGTCTGTTTATTGTAAATTAACAAATAGCTCTATTTTTTACAAAAATTTGTTCCAGGAAGTCTTTAAGTAACTTCGTGCAATTAAGGGGTCAATTCGTTTTAAGTAATTAAATATCATTTAAACTTAACAGCAAAAAGGAATTTGAAATCACCACTTTCGAAAACTGTTTTAAGTAGCTTTGGCCATGTCCAGGCGAGATTCAATTTAATTTTATATCCTTAAATTTAATTTAAACTTAAGGACCAAAGTATGTCTCAAAACCGCCTCAAATATTACAAAAGTTCATAAATATGTGTAGTTTTATATCTAAACTTGATTCAAAGAATCTTCGACTTAGTCCCATTTACCTATTTTAAATCATTAAATTTGATTCAAACTTAAAAATCAAATTGGATGTCTCAAAACAGCCAATTCTGAATATGTTCAAGTGTGTTTATTGTAAATAACAAATGGCTCTATTTTTTACATAAATTTGTTCCAGGAAGTCTTTAAGTAACTTCGTGCAATTAAGGGGTCAATTCGTTTTAGGTAATTAAATATGGTTTAAACTTAACAGCAAACCGCAATTTGAAATCACCACTTTCGAAAACTGTTGTAAGTAGTTTTGGCCACGTCCAGGCGAGATTCAATTTAATTTTATATCATTAAATTTAATTCAATCTCAAGAACCAAAAGTATGTCTCAAAACCGTCTCAAAATATTGCAAGTTCATAAATATGTGTAATTTTATCTAAACTTGATTCAAAGAATCTTTGACTTTGTTCAATTTACATATTTTAAATCATTAAATTTGATTCAAACTTAAAAATCAAATTGGATGTCTCAAAACAGCCAATTCTGAATATGTTCAAGTCTGTTTATTGTAAATTAACAAATAGCTCTATTTTTTACAAAAATTTGTTCCAGGAAGTCTTTAAGTAACTTCGTGCAATTAAGGGGTCAATTCGTTTTAGGTAATTAAATATGGTTTAAACTTAACAGCAAACCGCAATTTGAAATCACCACTTTCGAAAACTGTTGTAAGTAGTTTTGGCCACGTCCAGGCGAGATTCAATTTAATTTTATATCATTAAATTTAATTCAATCTCAAGAACCAAAAGTATGTCTCAAAACCGTCTCAAAATATTGCAAGTTCATAAATATGTGTAATTTTATCTAAACTTGATTCAAAGAATCTTTGACTTTGTTCAATTTACATATTTTAAATCATTAAATTTGATTCAAACTTAAAAATCAAATTGGATGTCTCAAAACAGCCAATTCTGAATATGTTCAAGTCTGTTTATTGTAAATTAACAAATAGCTCTATTTTTTACAAAAATTTGTTCCAGGAAGTCTTTAAGTAACTTCGTGCAATTAAGGGGTCAATTCGTTTTAGGTAATTAAATATGGTTTAAACTTAACAGCAAACCGCAATTTGAAATCACCACTTTCGAAAACTGTTGTAAGTAGTTTTGGCCACGTCCAGGCGAGATTCAATTTAATTTTATATCATTAAATTTAATTCAATCTCAAGAACCAAAAGTATGTCTCAAAACCGTCTCAAAATATTGCAAGGTCATAAATATGTGTAATTTTATCTAAACTTGATTCAAAGAATCTTTGACTTTGTTCAATTTACATATTTTAAATCATTAAATTTGATTCAAACTTAAAAATCAAATTGGATGTCTCAAAACAGCCAATTCTGAATATGTTCAAGTCTGTTTATTGTAAATTAACAAATAGCTCTATTTTTTACAAAAATTTGTTCCAGGAAGTCTTTAAGTAACTTCGTGCAATTAAGGGGTCAATTCGTTTTAGGTAATTAAATATGGTTTAAACTTAACAGCAAACCGCAATTTGAAATCACCACTTTCGAAAACTGTTGTAAGTAGTTTTGGCCACGTCCAGGCGAGATTCAATTTAATTTTATATCATTAAATTTAATTCAATCTCAAGAACCAAAAGTATGTCTCAAAACCGTCTCAAAATATTGCAAGTTCATAAATATGTGTAATTTTATCTAAACTTGATTCAAAGAATCTTTGACTTTGTTCAATTTACATATTTTAAATCATTAAATTTGATTCAAACTTAAAAATCAAATTGGATGTCTCAAAACAGCCAATTCTGAATATGTTCAAGTGTGTTTATTGTAAATAACAAATGGCTCTATTTTTTACATAAATTTGTTCCAGGAAGTCTTTAAGTAACTTCGTGCAATTAAGGGGTCAATTCGTTTTAGGTAATTAAATATGGTTTAAACTTAACAGCAAACCGCAATTTGAAATCACCACTTTCGAAAACTGTTGTAAGTAGTTTTGGCCACGTCCAGGCGAGATTCAATTTAATTTTATATCATTAAATTTAATTCAATCTCAAGAACCAAAAGTATGTCTCAAAACCGTCTCAAAATATTGCAAGTTCATAAATATGTGTAATTTTATCTAAACTTGATTCAAAGAATCTTTGACTTTGTTCAATTTACATATTTTAAATCATTAAATTTGATTCAAACTTAAAAATCAAATTGGATGTCTCAAAACAGCCAATTCTGAATATGTTCAAGTCTGTTTATTGTAAATTAACAAATAGCTCTATTTTTTACAAAAATTTGTTCCAGGAAGTCTTTAAGTAACTTCGTGCAATTAAGGGGTCAATTCGTTTTAGGTAATTAAATATGGTTTAAACTTAACAGCAAACCGCAATTTGAAATCACCACTTTCGAAAACTGTTGTAAGTAGTTTTGGCCACGTCCAGGCGAGATTCAATTTAATTTTATATCATTAAATTTAATTCAATCTCAAGAACCAAAAGTATGTCTCAAAACCGTCTCAAAATATTGCAAGTTCATAAATATGTGTAATTTTATCTAAACTTGATTCAAAGAATCTTTGACTTTGTTCAATTTACATATTTTAAATCATTAAATTTGATTCAAACTTAAAAATCAAATTGGATGTCTCAAAACAGCCAATTCTGAATATGTTCAAGTCTGTTTATTGTAAATTAACAAATGGCTCTATTTTTTACAAAAATTTGTTCCAGGAAGTCTTTAAGTAACTTCGTGCAATTAAGGGGTCAATGCGTTGTGGGTAATTAAATATCATTTAAACTTAACAGCAAAAAGGAATTTGAAATCACCACTTTTGAAAACTGTTGTAAGTAGCTTTGGCCATGTCCAGGCGAGATTCAATTTAATTTTATATCATTAAATTTAATTCAATCTTAAGAACCAAAAGTATGTCTCAAAACCGTCTCAAAATATTACAAAAGTTCATATGTGTAGTTTTTTTATCTAAACTTGATTCAAAGAATCTTTGACTTTGTTCAATTTACCTATTTTAAATCAATAAATTTGATTCAAACTTAAAAATCAAATTGGATGTCTCAAAACAGCCAATTCTGAATATGTTCAAGTCTGTTTATTGTAAATTAACAAATGGCTCTATTTTTTACAAAAATTTGTTCCAGGAAGTCTTTAAGTAACTTCGTGCAATTAAGGGGTCAATGCGTTGTGGGTAATTAAATATCATTTAAACTTAACAGCAAAAAGGAATTTGAAATCACCACTTTTGAAAACTGTTGTAAGTAGCTTTGGCCATGTCCAGGCGAGATTCAATTTAATTTTATATCATTAAATTTAATTCAATCTTAAGAACCAAAAGTATGTCTCAAAACCGTCTCAAAATATTGCAAGTTCATAAATATGTGTAGTTTTTTATCTAAACTTGATTCAAAGAATCTTCGACTTAGTCCAATTTACCTATTTTAAATTATTAAATTTGATTCAAACTTAAAGATAAAAATGGATGTCTTAAAACAACCAATTCTGAATATGTTCAAGTCTGTTTATTGTAAATTAACAAATGGCTCTATTTTTTACAAAAATTTGTTCCAGGAAGTCTTTAAGTAACTTCGTGCAATTAAGGGGTCAATTCGTTTTAAGTAATTAAATATCATTTAAACTTAACAGCAAAAAGGAATTTGAAATCACCACTTTCGAAAACTGTTTTAAGTAGCTTTGGCCATGTCCAGGCGAGATTCAATTTAATTTTATATCCTTAAATTTAATTTAAACTTAAGGACCAAAGTATGTCTCAAAACCGCCTCAAATATTACAAAAGTTCATAAATATGTGTAGTTTTATATCTAAACTTGATTCAAAGAATCTTCGACTTAGTCCCATTTACCTATTTTAAATCATTAAATTTGATTCAAACTTAAAAATCAAATTGGATGTCTCAAAACAGCCAATTCTGAATATGTTCAAGTGTGTTTATTGTAAATAACAAATGGCTCTATTTTTTACATAAATTTGTTCCAGGAAGTCTTTAAGTAACTTCGTGCAATTAAGGGGTCAATTCGTTTTAGGTAATTAAATATGGTTTAAACTTAACAGCAAACCGCAATTTGAAATCACCACTTTGGAAAACTGTTGTAAGTAGTTTTGGCCACGTCCAGGCGAGATTCAATTTAATTTTATACCATTAAATTTAATTCAAACTTAAGAACCAAAAGTATGTCTCAAAACCGTCTCAAAATATTGCAAGTTCATAAATATGTGTAATTTTATCTAAACTTGATTCAAAGAATCCTTGACTTTGTTCAATTTACATATTTTAAATCATTAAATTTGATTCAAACTTAAAAATCAAATTGGATGTCTCAAAACAGCCAATTCTGAATATGTTCAAGTCTGTTTATTGTAAATTAACAAATGGCTCTATTTTTTACAAAAATTTGTTCCAGGAAGTCTTTAAGTAACTTCGTGCAATTAAGGGGTCAATGCGTTGTGGGTAATTAAATATCATTTAAACTTAACAGCAAAAAGGAATTTGAAATCACCACTTTTGAAAACTGTTGTAAGTAGCTTTGGCCACGTCCAGGCGAGATTCAATTTAATTTTATATCATTAAATTTAATTCAATCTTAAGAACCAAAAGTATGTCTCAAAACCGTCTCAAAATATTGCAAGTTCATAAATATGTGTAATTTTATCTAAACTTGATTCAAAGAATCTTTGACTTTGTTCAATTTACCTATTTTAAATCAATAAATTTGATTCAAACTTAAAAATCAAATTGGATGTCTCAAAACAGCCAATTCTGAATATGTTCAAGTCTGTTTATTGTAAATTAACAAATGGCTCTATTTTTTACAAAAATTTGTTCCAGGAAGTCTTTAAGTAACTTCGTGCAATTAAGGGGTCAATTCGTTTTAGGTAATTAAATATGGTTTAAACTTAACAGCAAACCGCAATTTGAAATCACCACTTTCGAAAACTGTTGTAAGTAGTTTTGGCCACGTCCAGGCGAGATTCAATTTAATTTTATATCATTAAATTTAATTCAATCTTAAGAACCAAAAGTATGTCTCAAAACCGTCTCAAAATATTGCAAGTTCATAAATATGTGTAATTTTATCTAAACTTGATTCAAAGAATCTTTGACTTTGTTCAATTTACCTATTTTAAATCAATAAATTTGATTCAAACTTAAAAATCAAATTGGATGTCTCAAAACAGCCAATTCTGAATATGTTCAAGTCTGTTTATTGTAAATTAACAAATGGCTCTATTTTTTACAAAAATTTGTTCCAGGAAGTCTTTAAGTAACTTCGTGCAATTAAGGGGTCAATGCGTTGTGGGTAATTAAATATCATTTAAACTTAACAGCAAAAAGGAATTTGAAATCACCACTTTTGAAAACTGTTGTAAGTAGCTTTGGCCATGTCCAGGCGAGATTCAATTTAATTTTATATCATTAAATTTAATTCAATCTTAAGAACCAAAAGTATGTCTCAAAACCGTCTCAAAATATTGCAAGTTCATAAATATGTGTAATTTTATCTAAACTTGATTCAAAGAATCTTTGACTTTGTTCAATTTACATATTTTAAATCATTAAATTTGATTCAAACTTAAAAATCAAATTGGATGTCTCAAAACAGCCAATTCTGAATATGTTCAAGTGTGTTTATTGTAAATAACAAATGGCTCTATTTTTTACATAAATTTGTTCCAGGAAGTCTTTAAGTAACTTCGTGCAATTAAGGGGTCAATTCGTTTTAGGTAATTAAATATGGTTTAAACTTAACAGCAAACCGCAATTTGAAATCACCACTTTCGAAAACTGTTGTAAGTAGTTTTGGCCACGTCCAGGCGAGATTCAATTTAATTTTATATCATTAAATTTAATTCAATCTTAAGAACCAAAAGTATGTCTCAAAACCGTCTCAAAATATTGCAAGTTCATAAATATGTGTAATTTTATCTAAACTTGATTCAAAGAATCTTTGACTTTGTTCAATTTACCTATTTTAAATCAATAAATTTGATTCAAACTTAAAAATCAAATTGGATGTCTCAAAACAGCCAATTCTGAATATGTTCAAGTCTGTTTATTGTAAATTAACAAATGGCTCTATTTTTTACAAAAATTTGTTCCAGGAAGTCTTTAAGTAACTTCGTGCAATTAAGGGGTCAATGCGTTGTGGGTAATTAAATATCATTTAAACTTAACAGCAAAAAGGAATTTGAAATCACCACTTTTGAAAACTGTTGTAAGTAGCTTTGGCCATGTCCAGGCGAGATTCAATTTAATTTTATATCATTAAATTTAATTCAATCTTAAGAACCAAAAGTATGTCTCAAAACCGTCTCAAAATATTGCAAGTTCATAAATATGTGTAATTTTATCTAAACTTGATTCAAAGAATCTTTGACTTTGTTCAATTTACATATTTTAAATCATTAAATTTGATTCAAACTTAAAAATCAAATTGGATGTCTCAAAACAGCCAATTCTGAATATGTTCAAGTGTGTTTATTGTAAATAACAAATGGCTCTATTTTTTACATAAATTTGTTCCAGGAAGTCTTTAAGTAACTTCGTGCAATTAAGGGGTCAATTCGTTTTAGGTAATTAAATATGGTTTAAACTTAACAGCAAACCGCAATTTGAAATCACCACTTTCGAAAACTGTTGTAAGTAGTTTTGGCCACGTCCAGGCGAGATTCAATTTAATTTTATATCATTAAATTTAATTCAATCTTAAGAACCAAAAGTATGTCTCAAAACCGTCTCAAAATATTGCAAGTTCATAAATATGTGTAATTTTATCTAAACTTGATTCAAAGAATCTTTGACTTTGTTCAATTTACCTATTTTAAATCAATAAATTTGATTCAAACTTAAAAATCAAATTGGATGTCTCAAAACAGCCAATTCTGAATATGTTCAAGTCTGTTTATTGTAAATTAACAAATGGCTCTATTTTTTACAAAAATTTGTTCCAGGAAGTCTTTAAGTAACTTCGTGCAATTAAGGGGTCAATTCGTTTTAGGTAATTAAATATGGTTTAAACTTAACAGCAAACCGCAATTTGAAATCACCACTTTCGAAAACTGTTGTAAGTAGTTTTGGCCACGTCCAGGCGAGATTCAATTTAATTTTATATCATTAAATTTAATTCAATCTTAAGAACCAAAAGTATGTCTCAAAACCGTCTCAAAATATTGCAAGTTCATAAATATGTGTAATTTTATCTAAACTTGATTCAAAGAATCTTTGACTTTGTTCAATTTACCTATTTTAAATCAATAAATTTGATTCAAACTTAAAAATCAAATTGGATGTCTCAAAACAGCCAATTCTGAATATGTTCAAGTCTGTTTATTGTAAATTAACAAATGGCTCTATTTTTTACAAAAATTTGTTCCAGGAAGTCTTTAAGTAACTTCGTGCAATTAAGGGGTCAATGCGTTGTGGGTAATTAAATATCATTTAAACTTAACAGCAAAAAGGAATTTGAAATCACCACTTTTGAAAACTGTTGTAAGTAGCTTTGGCCATGTCCAGGCGAGATTCAATTTAATTTTATATCATTAAATTTAATTCAATCTTAAGAACCAAAAGTATGTCTCAAAACCGTCTCAAAATATTGCAAGTTCATAAATATGTGTAATTTTATCTAAACTTGATTCAAAGAATCTTTGACTTTGTTCAATTTACATATTTTAAATCATTAAATTTGATTCAAACTTAAAAATCAAATTGGATGTCTCAAAACAGCCAATTCTGAATATGTTCAAGTGTGTTTATTGTAAATAACAAATGGCTCTATTTTTTACATAAATTTGTTCCAGGAAGTCTTTAAGTAACTTCGTGCAATTAAGGGGTCAATTCGTTTTAGGTAATTAAATATGGTTTAAACTTAACAGCAAACCGCAATTTGAAATCACCACTTTCGAAAACTGTTGTAAGTAGTTTTGGCCACGTCCAGGCGAGATTCAATTTAATTTTATATCATTAAATTTAATTCAATCTCAAGAACCAAAAGTATGTCTCAAAACCGTCTCAAAATATTGCAAGTTCATAAATATGTGTAATTTTATCTAAACTTGATTCAAAGAATCTTTGACTTTGTTCAATTTACCTATTTTAAATCAATAAATTTGATTCAAACTTAAAAATCAAATTGGATGTCTCAAAACAGCCAATTCTGAATATGTTCAAGTCTGTTTATTGTAAATTAACAAATGGCTCTATTTTTTACAAAAATTTGTTCCAGGAAGTCTTTAAGTAACTTCGTGCAATTAAGGGGTCAATGCGTTGTGGGTAATTAAATATCATTTAAACTTAACAGCAAAAAGGAATTTGAAATCACCACTTTTGAAAACTGTTGTAAGTAGCTTTGGCCATGTCCAGGCGAGATTCAATTTAATTTTATATCATTAAATTTAATTCAATCTTAAGAACCAAAAGTATGTCTCAAAACCGTCTCAAAATATTGCAAGTTCATAAATATGTGTAATTTTATCTAAACTTGATTCAAAGAATCTTTGACTTTGTTCAATTTACATATTTTAAATCATTAAATTTGATTCAAACTTAAAAATCAAATTGGATGTCTCAAAACAGCCAATTCTGAATATGTTCAAGTCTGTTTATTGTAAATTAACAAATGGCTCTATTTTTTACAAAAATTTGTTCCAGGAAGTCTTTAAGTAACTTCGTGCAATTAAGGGGTCAATGCGTTGTGGGTAATTAAATATCATTTAAACTTAACAGCAAAAAGGAATTTGAAATCACCACTTTTGAAAACTGTTGTAAGTAGCTTTGGCCATGTCCAGGCGAGATTCAATTTAATTTTATATCATTAAATTTAATTCAATCTTAAGAACCAAAAGTATGTCTCAAAACCGTCTCAAAATATTGCAAGTTCATAAATATGTGTAATTTTATCTAAACTTGATTCAAAGAATCTTTGACTTTGTTCAATTTACATATTTTAAATCATTAAATTTGATTCAAACTTAAAAATCAAATTGGATGTCTCAAAACAGCCAATTCTGAATATGTTCAAGTGTGTTTATTGTAAATAACAAATGGCTCTATTTTTTACATAAATTTGTTCCAGGAAGTCTTTAAGTAACTTCGTGCAATTAAGGGGTCAATTCGTTTTAGGTAATTAAATATGGTTTAAACTTAACAGCAAACCGCAATTTGAAATCACCACTTTCGAAAACTGTTGTAAGTAGTTTTGGCCACGTCCAGGCGAGATTCAATTTAATTTTATATCATTAAATTTAATTCAATCTCAAGAACCAAAAGTATGTCTCAAAACCGTCTCAAAATATTGCAAGTTCATAAATATGTGTAATTTTATCTAAACTTGATTCAAAGAATCTTTGACTTTGTTCAATTTACATATTTTAAATCATTAAATTTGATTCAAACTTAAAAATCAAATTGGATGTCTCAAAACAGCCAATTCTGAATATGTTCAAGTCTGTTTATTGTAAATTAACAAATGGCTCTATTTTTTACAAAAATTTGTTCCAGGAAGTCTTTAAGTAACTTCGTGCAATTAAGGGGTCAATGCGTTGTGGGTAATTAAATATCATTTAAACTTAACAGCAAAAAGGAATTTGAAATCACCACTTTTGAAAACTGTTGTAAGTAGCTTTGGCCATGTCCAGGCGAGATTCAATTTAATTTTATATCATTAAATTTAATTCAATCTTAAGAACCAAAAGTATGTCTCAAAACCGTCTCAAAATATTGCAAGTTCATAAATATGTGTAGTTTTTTATCTAAACTTGATTCAAAGAATCTTCGAATTAGTCCAATTTACCTATTTTAAATCATTACATTTGATTAAAACTTAAAAATCAAATTGGATGTCTCAAAACAGCCAATTCTGAATATGTTCAAGTCTGTTTATTGTAAATTAACAAATGGCTCTATTTTTTTACAAAAATTTGTTCCAGGAAGTCTTTAAGTAACTTCGTGCAATTAAGGGGTCAATGCGTTGTGGGTAATTAAATATCATTTAAACTTAACAGCAAAAAGGAATTTAAAATCACCACTTTCGAAAACTGTTGTAAGTAGCTTTGGCCATGTCCAGGCGAGATTCAATTTAATTTTATATCATTAAATTTAATTTAAACTTAAGGACCAAAGTATGTCTCAAAACCGTCTCAAAATATTGCAAGTTCACAAATATATGTAGTTTTTTATCTAAACTTGATTCAAAAAATTTTCGACTTTGTCCAATTTACTTTTTTTGATTCAAATTTTTTTTTATTTGGGTATTTGTTTCAAACTTGAGAATTAAAGGAACATGTTTCAAGACAGCTGTTTCTGAAAACATGTCTGAAAACAAGTCTTTAATTTAGTCTGTTAAAACTTTGATTCAGAGAACTTTTGACTTCATCTAAGTAAGAGTTTAATCTATTTCAAATCATTAAATATGTTTCAAACTTAGCAAAAAGCGTTTTGAAATCTACAGTTTTGAAAAATGTTATAAACGTTTTCCTCAAATTTGGATGAAGTGCGCTTTGGTTCGCCCAATTAAGCTTTAGTTGGATTTAAAGTTGTGATTCAAGCTCAGCGCCAAAGTTCAAAAATCCAAAACCGCCCGTTTCTGTAAAAATTACCAAACCCTTAAACGTTCCCGCTGATTTTTCCGTCGCTAACCTACCGAACAATCCCGGAATAAACGACGAAGCGTTTTTCGTAGAAACCTCGTTTTTTGCTTAAACGTGGCAACGCCGCCCGGGGAATTCTTCCACGCCGACAGTGGCGTGTGGTCGCTCGTACGTATCGCCGTTTCCGTTTTCGAGTCCTCCCCTCTCTCTCTCCCCCGCAGGAACCTTCAGGTACGATTGAAGGGGTTGACCGCATCCCGACAAAAGTATCCCACAGATTTGCCCCACTCGGAAGCGGATGCAATTTGAAATTTGCCCCGTTTCCCCCGAAAAAGTGATTATCGTCTATTTTTTTGGGAGAATTTCGATATCTCATCTAAGACATTCTTTCCGTTTAGGACGTTCTGAACAATATAATTCCTGATGATGGACGCTACTAATTCGAAACGTACGTACTCGACGCTTTTATGTGAATTTCACATACTTTTCTCTTGAACAAACATCGACTTAAGGCGCAGCCGTCGTAGGCGTTGTGGGGGAATAAGGAATTACATGCAATCAAGGTGAACACGTAATTGGATTGATACGTTAACAAGCGGATTAATTATCGATTATGACCATTACGCGTTTCCTTAATCTCGTCGGGATAAGACAGTAATTACGGTTCGAGTGATTGTAAACATTCGTCGATTAGAAAATTTCGAAATTACAATTGTTGAATGGAGCGAGAGATCGTTTTCGTTGTTTTACAACTTTTACCGATTCTAATCTCGCCTTATGGGAAGTTCCCACCGAGTCGAAAGTTTCAAAGGCGGGAAAAGAATATTTCAGGCAGAAACTTTAATTAACAAGGACGATTTAATGACGATGGTTTCAAATTTGGAGTTTCTTGAGAGCCTGAAATGTCCAAACGTTTCTTCCGTCCATAAAGTTCTTTATAGTCTAGTCGAGCAGTGTGTATTCTACGAAAAATAGACGGTTTCGAAAAATGTGTTTGCTGCGAAAAATAGTTAGAAGGCTCGGAAAAATATGAGCTATAGCTCATTCGACGCGGAATGCAAATCTGAGAAATGGGTTTTGAGGATTTTTTCTGCTAATAAAAATTGCAATTGTTATTAACAAAAAATGAAAAAAAATAAAGCTATTTCGATTTTTTAATGATAACTCAAAAACCATAAGAGATAGCAGAAACCGCAAAAAATATCCTTAAAGAGGAGGAAATATCAAAAATAAAGTATAGATTCCCGGATTTCTATCTATAATATTTATAATTTTAATTTGTTGCTGAAAGTAGAGCTCCGCGCCACAATACAAAATAATTTTTTTAAGGTATTAAATATTAGTTTGAAATTAGAAATTTGATATTAGCTAAAAGAAGAATGTCCCAATGGAAAACAATTTTTGAATGCATTTTTCAAGAAGCTAGCCTATTGTTAATAAACTATTTTTTGAACTTCGGCCTTCATTGAAGGCAAGTTAAATGTTTAAATAATCTCTCTATAAATTTTTTACTTCTTGGAATCCTTCCTAATGAGTGTACTCAATAAGATGACGTAACAAAATTATTTAAAATTTCTTTGTTTTGTTTAAAACGAATTTTTAAAATCAACGAAAAATCCAGAAATCATTGTTTAATTTTTTTTTGTTATATGTTATGGTATGGCTGTTTTATATTCAAAAAAAGGATTAAATAATTATGGATAATATTTTTTACAGCTATTTGTTTAAGAATTGTTTATAAACAAACGGCTTAATTTAATATTTTTTGGAAAAAAAAAATTCCATTTTATTGTGTATGGTCAATTATGATTTTTAAAATAAAAAAAAATATCGTTTATAATTTTTATTAACGTTTGCATTATTTAAATAATTAGTTAAGGAATAATCTGGTCTTTAAACGTCATTATTAATGGCCCTTAATAGAATAGGAAAAACATTTTTTTTAATTTGATAGATTCATTGTTTATTAACTTAACAATTTGTTATAAATAATTTTTGAGTGTCACAATATCTTTTTTCTAAACTAGTAAAAATTATATTAACAACCATATCAAACAAAGTGACGTAAATATATATTTTTGTATTAAATATTCACTTCTCGACTAGACTATTATTAATCTTGGGACTCAATGCAATTCAAGGAAACTGTTTCAAGAAATTCATAATGCTTTAAGTGTACTTCAGAATTTGATACACATAGTTTTTTTATCTGAAATACAATTTCAAATTGCGAATAAAGAACTTTGGCAGATGATTCCTTAAGTTCCTAAAATTGAACATGTTTGAACTGGGCATTTCGAATGCTTAAAAATCAAAATATTTAAATTTGTAAACGAAGTACGCTTTGGAACTTCTTGTGGACGTGTGACAACGCTTAAAAAGTGTAAATATTTCGAAATAAATACATTGTAACGCATTTCGAGTATTTTCGAAATACTTTAAAATTAAAGAAATGAAATCCCAATTCCAGAAGTTTCTTAATGAGGATTTAAATCTCCGGAGGTGCTTAGAATGCTTTAATTAAACTCAATATTTTAAATTTTCGAGTATTTTAAGTGACCTATTCCGTTTTTCAAGTATTTTGAACTTTTTTTTGTATTAAATGCCTTTAAATTTTAATTCCCTGAAGTGCTTAGAATGCTTTCGAAGTAAATATTTTAAAACTGTTTATTTAAAAAATTTCTTGTAATACTTTAAGTGATCTATTCAGTCTCTCAAATATTTTGAACTATTTTGGTATTAAATACCTATTATAACGTTTATTTTCTAATTTATTTACACTAATACTAATTGTACACTAGACACTACTTAATTTATATACACTATTACTAAACTAATTAATTTATATAACACACTTAACTATTTCCTACTAATTAATTTATCTCACTCTTGATTATTAATTTATTTAAACGCTCTCGCTCTAGCTATTTCGCTTGTTCACTATTTACTCTCGCGGCTTCCGTCTAATAATAATCTCTCGTCCGCCGCGTGCACTTTTATCCCCCCCATAATGTTTTCTAGTATTTGCTCGTTGTTTCCACAAAGCAATCGATTGTTCTTTTAATAATGTTTACGTAGAAAATGTCCAGAAGGTCATAAATTACTTTCCTTAAATAATAATCCGGGAATATTCATGGAGCTGTCTTTTTTTATAGAATTCAATCAAGCGTCGCGGCAATTCTTTTAAGGTCCAGGTCCGATACGAGTAAACACGTCTCGCGCTGTTTACTTTTCGCATTACACTATAAATTTTAATTCCTAACGTTCCTTAAAGGCTATTTGAACTACTTTAAAATGTTTTGGAATTTTTTGTTGACCCAACAACGTTTTAAAAATATTACTGTTTTATAAAATCAGTAAGTACTATAACCCTTCTCAAAAATTCCTTTAGAACTAAAAAAAGTCCCGAAAAATGTATTTAAATACTTTGAGATACTTAGCATACTGTAAAAGTAAAAATATTAAAATTTTGTTGTTGTTAAAAATCAAACTAGCTTTAATAAGCTCTTTGAAATTCTTTTGAAATCCGTTGTGAACTCTACAACATTTTAAAAATGTAACTATTTTGAAAAAAAACTGTATTGTAATAGTTTTCAAGAGTTTTCAACCTCCTGTGCATTTAAAGAACTTTGAAATAAGATTCCTAAAGTTCCTTAAAATGCATTTAAGTCACTTGATTTATTTAGCACGCTTTAAAAGTCAGAATGTCAAACTTTGGTCTAAAAAAATTCCTGAAATTCTTTGGAGTACTTTGGCACATTTTGCACATCTTAAATCGTTTTGTAATGTAACTCATTTCATACTTTTTGTAATTACAGAACTTTATATTTGAAACTTCGTGTTTCAATACAAATTTTGGAACAGTTTGAAATACTTTAGAACTTCTTGTTAACAATCAAACTAGCTTTAGAAAACTTTTCTAAATTCTTTGGAGTATTTTAAAACCCCTTTGAGTACCACAGCATTTAAAAAACCTGTGCCGTAAGGCTTTTCAAGACTACTCACGCTCCTTTGCATTTGATGAACTTTGAAATTTAATTCCTAAAGTTCCTTAAAAATGCATTTAAGCCACTTGATTCATTTAGCACGATTTAAAAGTCAAGACGTTGAAACTTTGATTTCAAAAAATTCCTGAATTTTTTTTGAGCACTTTGGCGGCACATTTTGTACATCCTAAATAATTTTAAAAATGTAACTGTTTTGTAATGTAACTCATTTCATACTTTTTGTAATTACAGAACTTTAGATTTGTATTCGTGAAGTACCAGAAAGTGTATTTAAATCTCTTGAAATACTTAACATACTACAAAGGCAAAAGTACTAAAACTTCGTGTTTGAATAAAAATTTTGGAACAGTTTGAAATACTTTATAACTTCTTGTTAAAAATCAAACTAGCTTTAAGAACTTTTTGAATTTCTTTGGAATAATTTAAAACCCCTTTGAGTATTACAGCATTTGAAAAACCTATTCCATGAGGCTTTTCAAGACTTTTCAAGCTTCTTTGCATTTGATGAAGTTTGAAATTTAATTCCTGAAGTTCCTTAAAGTGCATTTAAGCCACTTGACTCATTTAGAACGCTTTAAAAGTCAAACTTTGGTTTAAAACAATTCTTTGGAAAATACAACTTTAAATTTTAAGTCATGACAATCCTCAAAGTGCAACATACATTCAAAGTACTCAAGCTTAGTGTATTAATAAATATTGTAACGTGAAATGTCAACTGCAGGGCGAAGTGCGTTTACTCCCGTCTGACCTCGACGGGACGCCTCAAAGGAATTACTACGACGCTTAAAAGACAGCTCCATGAATTCTACCGGATTGTTGTTTACGGAAAGTAATTTGTGACCTTATGAACATTTCCTGCGTAGGCGTTGTTAAAGGAACAATCGTACCTTCTAGAATGTACGAGAAGCATCTCGATCATGGTTGGGGTGTATATATAAGGGGGCTTGTGATCGAGGGGATTATTAGAAGTAGATAAGTAGATGTGAATACGACATGTAGTAAACGATCCTCAAGCGGAGCAGTGTAAATAAATTAACTAGTGTCTAGTCTAGTGTACAACAAACAAAGTGTGTTATATAAATTAGTGTACAACTAATGTAAATAAATTAGAAAATATACGTTACAATATAATAAATAAGTATAAAAGTATAAATAAATAATCCTTCGATAGGCGCCTAGCATATTCGCGAAGCGATAAGGCGGTAACACTCGTGTGAAATATAAATTAGATAATAAGTGATAGTGTTAAGTAGTAAATAAATTAGTTAAGGCATTTCGCGTAGTGTTAGTTATGATGAAAAGTAAAACATTACAATACTCTTCGAGCGTTTTTAAAGTTTGAGGGTGAACTACTTTCCGATAAAAGATTGGGATTAAATTTCCCTTTCAAACTACATGTTCAACTTGTAACAGATATAAAACTCCTTCACCGCATAAACGCCCTAACCGCCCTTTTATCGTTTGTTGTTCGTCCTCGGATACAAAAATAAAACTAATGTATTCCGCCCACGATGAAATTTATATCAACGTCGGGAGACAACGGGAAAGCACATAAATTAAGATTTTCCACGTGGAGCATGCAATTGGCGGATCGAGACATGTTCCTCCCCCGCAGGGAGAAAAAAATATCACCTCATAATCCGTTTTTGTTTACTCCCGCTCGGGAAATTTATTCCTGCGCAATTCGCTCTTTTATTTTTAGTTTCGGTCGCATTTCCCCTGCATTTTCCGGGGAATTAATGAACGTACGGGCGTTGTCTTATCATTTTTCTCCTTCTGTCCGTCCCACTATTCGTGTGTATATATGTATAATATAGTGTATAAAAAATAATTACAACATAATCACAGCAATGCAATGCATGGTATTGAAATAAATTATGTGTTTTCTCGGTAAAACTATATTCGCTAGATTACCTATTTTTATTTAATTGTTCGTTTATTTCATATCAAACTGAGCCACAGCGAAGCGTGGCCGGGTCACGGCTAGTATAGTATATTTATATGTGTATATATATATATATATATATATATATATATATATATATATATATCTCGGAATATCTCGGATATATATATATATATATATATATCTCGGAAAAATTGCTTTTGTCGTGGTTTCCTCGTTAAAAATTCATTCAATGTGCACTCGGAGTTGGATAATTGCTTTTGTGCCTCGCAACGAAATGGACGGCTGTGGGATGTTCTTTATTTTAAATTGGAAATATTAAAGTTTCACGTGGAGGAAGTCGACTTCTCAAAAACTTATGGCGAGGCTAAACTTAAAGACACCCCGAGGAACTTCGAGAATTCACTCCAAGAAATTTCGGAGTTGTTAGGGATTTAAACGCCCCGCAGGTTATTTCATTACAAATTTTTATAAAGTTGTATTAGACACTTTGTTGACGACAGATTCTAAAATATTTCGAAAAAATTCAAGAACGATTTTAAGTATGCAGTTTGATCACTTCGTTTCAATTTTAAAGCAAACTTCCAAAGATTTTAAAAATATTTCAACAAACTGGAAAATTATTTGAGTTGTCAGTCACTAAATTTGATTAAATATAATAGCCCAGTCTACATACTGAAAAATAATAGTTTTCACGACATAATGTTCTACAGATATCTGAAAGTTTTAAATGGTAGGGGGGACCTATAGAAAGATCACTGTATAACTGTATGACAAAGTACAACAGTTGTAAAAGCAATACTTACGTGATTTCCAGATGATTAGAACTTTTGGGAATTTTGGAAAAATTTGAAGGAAATTTGATATTGGTTGCTGTTTTGCCTAGGAAACATTTTTGGCAAATTTCACAGATCAGAAATTTATTTAGAAGACAAATCTATTTCCAATTTTCTTAATACATTTTTGTAAGGTTAGCTAATACACAACAACCTTCTGATGGTTTCCAGATAATTGGAAAGTTTGAAAATTCTGGATGATATTTAATTAAACCGGGTTGCTGCAGTTTAAATTTCTTTGGAAAATTTCACAATGAAGTTTTACAACTAAGTTCCATTTTTTGGTACTCTTTTGTAATTGCTTGATTTTTGAGAAATTTGGGGGTGGAATGGCTCCAGGGATTGAAAAGTTAAAGGTGAAAAATGTTAATGCATTTTAAATTTCTTTAGAAAATATTTGAGTAATTTCCCAAATCAGAAACCGTTCTTGACAAGCTAACCTGTCCCATGGTAAGACAACAGTCAAGTCCTGAATTCCTTAATAAAATTTTTGAAATGGTGTCTCTCTGTTATTAAGAGTTCCTTAAATAAAAGATATGGGAACGACCTTCCCGTGATTTCCAGATAGTTGTCAATTTTGAGAAGTCTTGAAAGAACAGTGAAGAAAATTGGGTTCCTGTATTTTCAATTTTTTTTAGAATTTTTTTTGAAAAATCTTACAAATCAAACAATTTCCGGAAATCTGGTAGTAAATCGACATTGAAATTGTAATTGTCTTATTAAAGGTCTTGTAAGGGTAATTCTGTACAAAGGGTTATATTTAAACTTCTTAAATACTGGTCTTGAAAGTACTAGTACTATAGAATAGAAACTATAGAAAATGCTCAGAAATGTATTTAGATTTTTTAAGTATTTAACTAGCTTTAAATGTATTTGTATCTTATGAGCTTTTCTGGGTTAGGTATATCTACAGCGCCTTAAAAATAAAACGCATTTGTAAACTGTACTGTTTGTAATTTGTAAAGTTCCTTATAGGCCAGGCTACAAAAAAAAGTTGATTTAATGTTCTACAGATATCTGAAAGTTTTAAATGGTAGGGGGGACCTATAGAAAGATCACTGTATGAGCATATACAGCTAGAATGTCCCTGTTTTTTATAAACAATGGGTTAAGGTGTGAAAATTGATTTTTTCTTCATAGAATTTTCCGGTTGCATTTTAGAGGAAAGTGGTCAGCAGGAATGTTGTCGAGAATATAAAGACGGTTAATTTGGTTTTTTATAAATTAAAATCGATAAATAAACAATTGATTTATTAGCAAAAAAACCGTCAATTTTTTATTATTTTATAAATGCTAATAACTTTTGCAATAATAGTGATAAGTGAAATGTAATACACGAATTATGAAGCATTTAGGGGTCTTTATAAGTGTGCAAAATTTCAGCCAGATCGGGTTATTAGTTTACGAGATATCTTATTTGTTTATCCCAGAGACTGAATGTTTAAACAATTGAGCTTGCCCAGGCTGCAATCCTACAGATATTTAATAAGGTGGAATAGTTTCCTTGAATGCCGAACTGTAAGTTAAGTTTGAAAACCAACTCATTTTTAATGAAATTGTTGTTAAAAAAATTATTTTAAAAAGGGGCTAATTTTTTGCTTATAAACAAATTGAATAACTTTTTTGTCTATTGTTACACACGTTTTTAATAAATTGCATTTAAAAGGTGGTAAAAAAACCTGTCATTTTAGAAAAAAAGGTTCTACTGTCAATAGAAGACGAGATAGCAGCATTTTTTTAAAATATCATATCTTCATTATTTATAAATATTAAGAGCCGAAATTTTCACCAGTTTTACATAAAGATCTAAATGTTAATATAGGATTTATAGGTTTAATAACTATGCACCTTGAAAAAAGTTATAGCCCTTTAAACTTAGGGTTTTTCGCTCAAGTCTACGATGTCGTAGTGGAGGGGATAGCAGATCGTTTTGAAACCAAAACTTCAAATTGGACGTGCTAAATTTTTTTTTGATATCTCGGCTTCTAGGCAACATAGAACCTTAATTTTTTTTATTCTGGGGTAACTCGACGAAATATTAACATCTAACCTATTTTCATCGCAGTGGAAAATTGGAAAATCCCGGAAAATTCAATAGATACAATTATAAGAATTTCCTTACAATTAAAATGCTACTATTTTGAAACAAACTCCTTGATGTTTATATTTTTTATACATTTAATATATATTTGTAAGTTAATTTTTATATTTGTTAAAATATTTAATGATAAATAAAGACAAATATGTGTTTTTAACAATTTTTTTGTCCTAAATTGCACAGCTCTTTGTATTAACTGTAATTATAATAGTGATGAAAAACAATGTCTTAATCTGGGCACAATTGTTATCGAAGCAGATTTAAACGGTGAAGAACTTGAAGATGACTTCTTGCAAGAAATGGTCCTTGAAGATGAATTAGAAGAGCCGGCAGAGAAAATATCGAGGAATAGTGAAGTTCTTGATTGATGATATTCTTACATTTCCTGATTTTACTTTTAATGAACCTTAATTCAATAATATTAATTATAATAATAAATAGCATTTTACTAAAACAGACTATTTTTATCATTTTATAAATATCTGAAGTAAATATTTGTAATATTCATAACAATGAAATTGTAAAATATACCAATTTTATACAAAATTTAAAAAACAAAGACTGCTGCAAAAAATTAGCATTTAAATAATTGTAAAAAAAAATGTGATCATTGTATGTATTGAATTTTCGGTGATTTTCTAGGGCGATAAAAAATATTATTAGTATAAAAATATAAAACACAAAGATAATTGTATCTATTGAATTTTCCAGGATTTTCCAATTTTCCACGGCGATGAAAATAGGTTAGATGTTAATATTTCGTCGAGTTACCCCAGAATAAAAAAAAAATCAAGCTTCTATGTTGCCTAGAAGCCGAGATATCGACAAAAAATTTAGCGCGTCCAATTTGAAGTTTTGGTTTCAAAACGATCTGCTATCCCCTCCACTACGACATCGTAGACTTGAGCGAAAAACCCTAACTTTATATAACTTATAAACTTATAAAACTTTTATAAAAAGGCTATAACTTTTTTCAAGGTGCATAGATATTAATCCTATAAATCCTATATTAACATTTAGATCTTTATGTAAAACTGGTGAAAATTTCGGCTCTTAATATTTATAAATAATGAAGATATGATTTTTTTTAAAAAATGTTGCTATCTCGGCTACTATTGACAGTAGAACCTTTTTTTTAAACGACAGGTTTTTTTACCACCTTTTCAATGCAATTTATTAAAAACGTGTGTAACAATAGACAAAAAAGTTATTCAATTTGTTTATAAGCAAAAAATCAGCCCCCTTTTAAAATGATTTTTTTAACAACAATTACATTAAAAATGAGTTGGTTTTCAAATTTAACTTATAGTTCGGCATTCAAGGAAACTATTCCACCTTATTAAATATCTGTAGGATTGCAGCCTGGGCAAGCTCAATTGCTTAAACATTCAGTCTCTGGGATAAACAAATAAGATATCTCGTAAACTAATAACCCGATCTGGCTGAAATTTTGCACACTTATAAAGACCTCTAAAGGCTTCATAATTCGTGTGTTATATTTCACTTATCACTATTATTGCAAAAGTTATTAGCATTTATAAAATAATAAAAAATTGATGGTTTTTTGCTAATAACTCAATTGTTTGTTTATCGATTTTAATTTATAAAAAACCAAATTAACCGTCTTTTTATTCTCTACAACATTCATGTTGACCACTTTCCTCCAAAATGCAACCGGAAAATTCTATGAGGAGAAAAATCGATTTTCACATCTTAACCCATTGTTTATAAAAAAACAGGGACATTCTAGCTGTATATGGTCATATAGTGATCTTTCTATAGGTCCCCCCTACCATTTAAAACTTTCAGATATCTGTAGAACATTAAATCAACTTTTTTTTGTAGCCTGGTCTATAAAGAACTTTACAAATTACAAACAGTACAGTTTACAAATGCGTTTTATTTTTAAGGCGCTGTAGATATACCTAACCCAGAAAAGTTCACAAGATACAAATACATTTAAAGCTAGTTAAATACTTAAAAAATCTAAATACATTTCTGAGCATTTTCCATAGTTTCTATTCTATAGTACTAGTACTTTCAAGACCAGTATTTAAGAAGTTTAAATATAACTCTTTGTACAGAATTACCCTTACAAGACCTTTAATAAGACAATTACAATCTCAATGTCGATTTACTACCAGTTTTTCGGAAATTGTTTGATTTGTAAGATTTTTCAAAAAAATTCTAAAAAAATTGAAAATATAGGACCCCAATTTTCTTCACTGTTCTTTCAAGACTTCTAAAAATTTATAACTATCTGGAAATCACGGGAAGATCTTTCCCATATCTTTTATTTAAGGAACTCTTAATAACATAGCGACACCATTTCCAAAATTGTATTAAGGAATTCAGGACTTGACTGTTGACTTACCATGGGACAGGTTAGCTTGTCAAGAACGGTTTCTGATTTGGGAAGTTACTCAAATATTTTCTAAAGAAATTTAAAATGCATTAATATTTTTCACCTTAAACTTTTCAATCCCTGGAGCCATTCCACCCCCAAATTTCTCAAAAATCGAGCAATTACAAAAAAATACCAAAAAATTGAACTTAGTTGTAAAACTTCATTGTGAAATTTTCCAAAGAAATTTAAACTGCAGCAACCCGGTTTAATTAAATATCATCCAGAATTTTCAAGCTTTCCAATAATCTGGAAACCATCAGAAGGTTGTTGTGTATTAGCTAACCTTACAAAAATGTATTAAGAAAATTGGAAATAGATTTGTCTTCTAAATAAGTTTCTGATCTGTGAAATTCGCCAAAAATGTTTGCTACGCAAAACAGGAACTAATATCAAATTTCCTTCAAATTTTTCCAAAATTCCCAAAACTTCTAATCATCTGGAAATCACGTGAGTATTGCTTTTACAACTGTTGTACTTTACAAAAAATTATGAAAAAAAATAGAATTTGAACATTCATTTTACAAATTTTGTTTCGAAATTTTAAAAAAAAAATGTTTGGTAAAATTTTCCAAAAGAAATTTAAACTTCAGGGACCCATTTTTTTCCAGAATTCTCAGATAATCCAATTAGCTTGTTTCCAGGCACTTCGAATATGGAACTCGACCTTTACAAGAAATGTTATGAGAAAATTAGACTTTGAAGGTTGAATTACTACTGATAAGGTTTGGTTTCGAAAATGTTTCATTTCTGAATTACAAATTACAAAAATTAGGCTATTGACTATGTCCAAAAAAAAACAGTAGTAAAAGGAACTAACGCGTTTTAAGGTACTTTATTATTTCATACGGTCAATTGACCCATAAAGTGATAAAATCTAACAGTGCTCTAAATTTAGCCATGAGTTTTTGAGAACGGGGTGTTTGGCCACTTTTCGATTTTTCGGCTATAGCGCAAAAACTATGCATTTTTCGAAGAAATATGTCGTAAGATTTTTTGTAGAGAATTAAATTTTCTATCAAAATGGTAGTTTTGAAGTCCGAAAAAAGTTTTAATAAGATAAATACAAGGAAACAAAATTAATAAATCGAAAAATTTAATTTTTTTTATTTTAATTTTTGGCTATAACTTTTTTCTGAGTGAAGTTAGGTATAGAAATTGCTTAACAAAAAAGGAAGCTTATGAAATCCTCTTCAAAATAATGGCTTATAAGTCTTTATATATTTAAATTTGACTGAGATATAAACGTTTCAATTTAGCCATTTTTTCTCTATTTTTTACATAGAATTAGCCCAAATTTCACAAAAAAAATTACACGACGTTGGTTTATTAAGACACAAATTTGTTTCCTGAATTAAGTTTCTAATTTTCTAAAAATATTTCCAGGGAAATTAATAACAATTAAAATTATTAAAACTTCCGATTATTATTTGAAAATGATGGGAAGGTTCTTCTCATAACATCCTTATACGTTGAATTTAATAAGAAACTTAGTATTTGATTGTTGATAGATTTGATTTCAAAATCTTCGAAAGAAGTTTGATTTGTGAAATTTTCCGAAAAATTGTCAAATCTTCAATTACTTGGAAATGATGGAAGAGTTTTCCATATAACTCCTACACACGCAGTTACAATTTTACAACACTTATTAAAAAGATATAACAATTTCAACATTAATTCCCTGTAGAAGAAGTTTGGTTCCTCAATTTAAACTTCGTGTAATTTCTAAAAGAGTTTTCAAGAAACGTTCAAACTATCTCTCTTACGTAGTTCAACCCAAAATTTCACTTGGTGGTGGTCGAATAGCACCAAGTCGATTAGAGAGGTACAGGGATTAAACGATATGAAGGGGCCGATTCGTTTACCTACTTGTATGAAACCTTTTTTTTAAGAATTAGTTTACTGTAATAATGTACAAATATTTAATTATCTTCCCCAAATCCGAAAGGTGTGTATCTTTTCGCTGCATTTCACTCTCGACTTCTCCTCGAAAGGCCCAATTATCGCGCACACCTGAGCGTGGAAGGACGAGTAGGTGTATACCTACACTACTTACATCGACGAAAACATCCAAGATACGAATTCAATTGTCTCCTTGACTGTACCGCTTAACCATTGTTCATTTGCCACGGAATTATAAATCGCCTTTGTTATTCCGGCCAGACGAGAGACGGAGAGAGAGACACGCCTCGGAATCGAAGACAATAAGCGACGCGAGGGAATGCCCGAATGAGGTATCTGTCATATGTACTAATTCAATGTGTTCAATTCAATAATTCAATGTCGATGTGTCAATGTTTTTAATCGGGATAATTTTAAATGTCCGTGTTGACACAACCAAATCTTCATTTTCGTCAGCACAAAATCTGTTACGCGGCGAGTTAACCAGTATATCCAAACGTGTGTCATAAGTATGTATATACAATATCCATATAAACATATGCGCAGTATAAGCGTGCAGGGTATTCCCCTTCCGTCGGTCTATTCTTTACAATAGGAAAGAGAGATTTATATTATAGTCACCGATGATCTAATTTAATATGTCTCACTTTAAATGGGAATAATCTTAGGAAAAGGCCCGTCTCGTCGGACACAACCAATTTTGACGGATTTAAAGTGAGATCTTTAACTTGCCGTCAGCACAAAATCTGTTACGCGATGAGTCAACGTATATCCCAACGTGTGTTATAAGTATATAGTCCGAAGGAAACAAAATTTTGTGCAAAATACGGACGAGGCCTGTTTTTTGCAATATATATCCACGTGCGCATGCATAAAAAATTGTGGAAAAATTGTTATTAACAAATTAAGTTGAAAAAATCGCGGATTATTTAAGGATAGTTACCCCTACCAAGATTACATATATGTATAGTATATGTTTGAATTAAAAAATAAAATATATTTCGAGAGGTAGTTATTAATTAGCTTATTGATATATATTACCAACATCTAATATTACGTTTTAATTAAATAATCAAGTAATTTATAATATGCACCATTACTATATTAGGATATCATTTATCATTATTAATAAATATCTTAAATTTCTCTCCCGTGAAAACATAATGATCACTATTAAGTCGTCCTTTAATTTTACTCCTAATTTTCCCAATATTTTAAGCACGGCACTGCATCAGTCTTAACGTTCATGATGGTAGTACAAATCGGCCCGCGCAAAATAGTGATAAAACCATTAGGTAACAGTAGACTCTTCAGTTATATGATTATCCCTTAGAAGTTACAAAATCCAAGTCAGGGCCATTTATAGTTGGCTCCAGTATACAACACTTTACAGGTATTGTAACACGAAAGGTAAACATCAGCGTGAAGCGTGCTCCTTCTTATCAGACGCAGGCGGCGCAGTTTAAAGGGGACTCCGAGTCAACTAAGAGATTTTAGTGATGTGTTTTGCATAAAAATTTTCCGGAAATCGTAAGAAAGACTAAATTTACAAGTTTTATAAAACAATTTTACAAATTCCACAAAAAACAAGTTTGTCAATTTGTTGGCAATTATAGTTACAAAGCAAACAACATTGCAAAAATGTCATCAATTTTGTGCGTGTGCTGTAAAAACAATGTATTTTGCGTCTTGTAGTCCTCACAGTACTAGTCTGGAAAATTCAATTTTCCTGCAGGAAAATGTTGTTTCCAAGACGATTTCCGGAAAAGTACTTCCTAGTAAATTAGAAAAACGTCAAAATTTAGTGTCCGATAAAACGAGTCTCGGTCAAGATTTTTTTGGACTCAAGAGACCTTAAAACGTCTAACTGAAATTTCAAAAATCCTACCGTTATACATGAGTGCCTTATATATAAGAAAGTCAAATTTCAGGTACTACATATCACATTTTCGAGTCCAACTTTACCACAGTGCGATCGACATGGTAAAACGAGCGAAATTAAAACAGTTCCCTGAGAACGTTAAGTTTATTCCAGGTTTACTTACAATACAACAAAATAAATTATCATGGCGCTACGAGTAAATTCAACAAATATCCCAACCAATCCGGACCCTTCCCTTACTTTCCGTATCCGATCCCACTTCCGCCGATCCCTCCGTAACCTCCATGACCCGACCCACCTCCAAGACCCAACCCACGTCCGAGACTCAATCCGCCTCCAAGACCGTATCGACCTCCAAGACCCAACCCGCCTCCAAGACCCTCTCCGCCGTACCCGACGCCTATGACCGTCTTCTGGAGTACCGGTACGGCCACGGCCTTCTTCACGAGCACCTCCGGGTGCACCGCCTTCCCGATCCTCTCGACCTGCGCGTTGAAGCCGTTGTGGGGGTCCGCGGTGTACTTCACGACCCTCACGGTACCGTCGGGCTCGACGAGGGAGTACTGTCCCTTGACGACGTCCCCGACCCTCGTCTCGACTTGCTCCTTCTGGTCGCCGGTGTGGGGGTCCTTAACGCCGTACTTGAAGTCGTACTTCGGCGGGGTCTAAGGGGGGAAGGTACAAGGTACGTCAATCGGGAGGGAGAGTTGTGATTCTAGAGACTTACGTAGTAGTCTACTACTGCGGTCTTGGCAATGCCGTGGCCGATACCGATCCCTTCTCCTATGAGGCCGGAATGGGCTGTGGCTGCTAGCGCAACGATTAAGCAGATCTGAAATGGTATGGAAGCTCAAGATGTGCTTGGAGTTAAGGCAGCTCAAGAACTGCCCAAAAAGTTAGTACTGCACAGGATGAGTACTGAATTGAGGTACCAAATATCGTGAGGTTTCAAAACCCCTTTCTCTAACCTGACACACTCTTCTACATTTCATCTTATTCTAGTTGATGCTCTACACTTCATATGAAGTCCTGGAATATTCTATACCATCAAAATCTGGAATAAAAGACCCAGCGTGTGGAATCTAGAATATATCGTTGATGTATCGTCAATCTAGAATTTTTCAGTCACCTCTGTAATCTGGAATTTCAAGAAGTACTCAAAATTTACTAACCAAAAGGAGTCTAAAGTGTTCAGTGAATCTGAGTATTCCTCTGAAATCTTGACTGGTCACTTTTGAATATTTTTCGTAATAATATGACTTCAAAATCTTGTTTAAAAGCATTAGTGTAATTCTGAATCTGGAGACTAGAATGTATCGTTGTTAGGATAAGTCAATCTTGAGTCTTTTCAATCACCTATGTAATCTAGAATTTTAAGAAAGTGCTTAAAACTTACTAACCAAAAGGAGTCTAAAGTGTTCAGTGAATTTGAGTATTCCTCTGAAATCTTAACTAGCCAATTTTGATTTTTTTTTCAAAATACCTTAATGCTCTACAATCCATGGGAAGTATTGGAACTACCATTCTATGACTTCAAATCTTGTTTAAAGGCCTCAGTGTAATTTTGAATCTGGAGTCTAGAATGTATAGTTATTATGGTAAGTCAATCTAGAATCTTTTTAATCACCTGTATAATTTAGAACTTCAAGAATATGCTTAAAAGGTGCTGCTAAAAGGTAGTCTAAAGTGTTCAATGAATATTAGTATTCCTCTGAAATCTTGACTGGCCAGTTTTGAATTTTTTTCAAAATACCTTAGTGCTCTACAATCCATAGGAAGTACCAGGAAACTACCATATAGCAACTACCATTCTATAACTTCAAAATATTGTTTAAAAGCCTCAGTGTAGTTCTGAATCTGAAGTCTAGAATGTATAGTTATTAGGGTAAGTCAATCTAGAATCTTCTTTAATCATCTCTGAAATCTAAAAGTTACAGAACTTTTAAAAATAATTTTTTTTTTAAAATAGGTAGTTTCAAGTAGCAATTTCAATAAGATTTGTAAAAGTCATTAATTTTTATAAAAAGAAGATACTTGAAGGGAGCGTACTTTACAAGATTAATGGAAAACTTCAAATCTCTAATAAAGGGATAGTTTCAAGTAGCAATTTCGAAGAGATTTGTAAAAGTCACTAATTTCTAGCAGAAGAAGGTACTTGAAGAGAGTGTACTTTACGCGTTTCGTGAAAAACTTCAAATCTCCAATAAAAGAGGTAGTTTCAAGTACCAATTTCAATAAGATTTGTAAAAGCCACTAATTTCTATCAGAAGAAGGTACTTGATGGAAGTGTACTTTACGTGTTTAATGGAAAGCTTCAAATCTCTAATAAAAAAAAGGAGTTTCAAGTACCAATTTAAATGAGATTTGTAAAAGCCACTAATTTCTATCAGAAGAAGGTACTTGAAGGGAGTGTACTTTACGTGTTTAATGGAAAGCTTCAAATCTCTAATAAGAAATAGTTTCAAGTAGTACCAATTTCAATAAGATTTGTAAAAGTCACTAATTTCTATGAGAAGAAGGTACTTGAAAGGAAAGTACTTTACACTTTTAATGGAGAACTTCAAATCTGCAATAAAATAGGTAGTTTCAAGTAGCAATTTCAATGAGATTTGTAAAAGTCATTAAGTTTTATAAAAAGAAGATACTTGAAGGGAGCGTACTTTACAAGATTAATGGAAAACTTCAAATCTCCAATAAAAGAGGTAGTTTCAAGTACCAATTTCAATAAGATTTGTAAAAGCCACTAATTTCTATCAGAAGAAGGTACTTGATGGGAGTGTACTTTACGTGTTTAATGGAAAGCTTCAAATCTCTAATAAAAAAAAGGAGTTTCAAGTACCAATTTCAATAAGATTTGTAAAAGTCACTAATTTCTATGAGAAGAAGGTACTTGAAGGGAATGTACTTTACACGTTTAATGGAAAACTTCAAATCTCTAATAAAAGAGGTAGTTTCAAGTACCAATTTCAATAAGATTTGTAAAAGTCACTAATTTCTATCAGAAGAAGGTACTTGAAGGGAGTGTACTTTAAGTGTTTAATGGAAAGCTTCAAATCTCTAATAAAAGAAATAGTTTCAAGTAGTACCAATTTCAATAAGATTTGTAAAAGTCACTAATTTCTATGAGAAGAAGGTACTTGAAAGGAAAGTACTTTACACTTTTAATGGAGAACTTCAAATCTGCAATAAAATAGGTAGTTTCAAGTACCAATTTCAATAAGATTTGTAAAATTCACTAATTTCTGTGAAAAGAAGCTATTTGAAGGAAATGTACAAGTTTAATGGAAGTACCAATTTCAATAAGATTTGTAAAAGTCACTAATTTCTATGAGAAGAAGGTACTTGAAGGGAATGTACTTTACACGTTTAATGGAAAACTTCAAATCTCTAATAAAAGAGGCAGTTTCAAGTACCAATTTCAATAAGATTTGTAAAATTCACTAATTTCTGTGAAAAGAAGGTAGGTACTTGAAGGGCATGTACAAGTTTAATGGAAGTACCAATTTCAATAAGATTTGTAAAAGTCACTAATTTCTATGAGAAGAAGGTACTTGAAGGGAATGTACTTCACACGTTTAATGAAAAACTTCAATCCCGGCCACCATGGGAGGTGATTATTATCAAGTGACACAATTAATAGGAAAATTACAACGCTAAAGTGATCACCGTTTATGGTGAATGCCCCGACGATCACTCCACGTACCACAACGTACCTAAGTACCTACTTTTACAAAAGAGAAGCAGCCTTGTGGTATTTACTTTGAATTAAGTACACAAATTCACCACCATTTTTCGTACCCTTCATATCAAACTAACAGTAAAAACATTTAAAACGCTCAAAAAGTGATGAAGTATCATCGAAAGTACCATCAAAATTTGAAATTACATTACATCGATAATTTTTATCTTACCTGCTGCAACATGTCTCTCGAAAAGATTTCCCCGGTATATCACGGTACTGAACGGCACCAAGTACTGAAACGCTAATTTGCACATTTTGTTTATATACAATTCCGAAATTCGCTCACCTAAATCGTCGCTGAAAGAATCGGTAATGAGAGCGCACGTGAAACACATGGCGCTGATCTGGTCACTCTTGCATCATACCCGTTAAATCAATATGAAGAATACGATAAGGTAATTAAGTGAGTGATCAAATTAAGAAAAATTGTACCAGCCATTCGATCCGACGAAGGGAAAAAATCACTAATTCGTACCTTATTCGGGTCAGCGTCGGTTTTGTTAACATTGCATCAGATTTACTGGACTGATTACGAAATGCGAATGAATTAATTGATCGAGATTTTGTTGGAAAATCTAAATCTTCAATTAACGTCATCGACTTCATGTGTTTTATGTACGTTTTTCCGATTGCGGGGACGGTGTGGCCACACCCAGATTCTTGTTACGTTCGAATGTTCGAATTTTACCTAGTTGCCGTAAATTAGTTAAATTACGCTAATCGAACGGGGGCACTCATTCTCGCCGGATTTTGTATATAAAGGGAGGGCGAGGAAGAGGAGAATGTGCAGTGATTTGTCCAGCAGTGCCCAAGAACGAAACCGAGATGTTTGTACAGGTAAATCTTAGTTAAATAAGTAGATATATACTGTGGTATTAAAAATTACCCTGGTCAAGGGTGGTCATGGATTTTAAACTGATTTGCACATTGTGCATTTCACATGTGCACATTGCACAAAATTTTATTAACGTTATTAGCATTTCATAACTTGTAGTTCATTACCATTTTACACATTTGTATGTTGTTCATGATCTCATTGTAGCTTGACAATGACAGAATTATTTCATAAGGACGATTTAAGCTAAGACAACCGTTCTACATTCCATGGCAACCCTTAACCAAGATAATTTTTGGTATCTGTATACATAACTGCGAGTTATACATCATTTATAATCGTTTTTCGTAACAACAACTTCCAACGGTGACGGTCATACCAATCAAATTTCTTTCTCTCATACTCTTGCATGTTCCAACTATTTCTAGGTCTTCCTCTTTTCCTATGTTGGAAAATTCTCTTTGGCCATCGTGAGTCCCCCATCCTGTCCATGTACGTACCATCTTAGATGCTTGGCTTCAATCTTCCTCTTATTGCGGTGCCCATCCTCTTTGGACGTTGGATATCACATTGGTCCATATAACTCTGCTGACTGCTGATTTAAAATGGTTGTTGCAGCCATCCCCTTTCACTGCCTAAGGTTCCTGAGTAACGAGTATCTTCTCCTACCAAGACCTCTTTTCCCCTATATCTTACCCTGCAATATCAGTTGAAGAAGGTAATACTTGTCATTTCTCATGACATGCCCAAAGTATCCTTTGAGCTCATCCCCTTCCAATGCCTAAGGTTCCTATGCCACGAGTATCTTCTCCTACCAAGACCTCTTTTCCCCTATATCTTACCCTGCAATATCAGTTGGAGAAGGTAATACTTGTCATTTCTCATGACATGCCCAAAGTATCCTTTGAGCTCATCTCCTTCTACTGCCTAAGGTTCCTGAGCCACGAATGTCTTCTCCTACCAAGACCTCTTCTCCCTTATATCTTACCCTGCAATATCAGTTGGAGAAGGTAATACTTGTCATTTCTCATGACATGCCCAAAGTATCCTTTGAGCTCATCCTCTTCCACTGCCTAAAGTTCCTATGCCACGAGTATCTTCTCCTACCAAGACCTCTTTTCTCCTATATCTTACCCTGCAATATCAGTTGGAGAAGGTAATACTTGTCATTTCTCATGACATGCCCAAAGTATCCTTTGAGCTCATCTCCTTCTACTGCCTAAGGTTCCTGAGCCACGAATGTCTTCTCCTACCAAGACCTCTTCTCCCCTATATCTTAGGTACCCTGCAATATCAGTTGGAGAAGGTAATACTTGTCATTCCTCATGACATGCCCAAAGTATTCCAGTTTCCTTCGTATAATGGTGTTCAGAACTTCCTTCCTAAGTCAATCTAGAATCTTTTCAATCACCTATGTAATCTAGAATTTCAAGAAAGTGCTCAAAATTTACTAATCGAAAGGAGTCTCAAGTGTTCAGTGAATCTGAGTATTCCTCTGAAATCTTGACTGGTCACTTTTGATTTTTTTTAAAATGCCTTAGTACTCTACAATCCATTGGAAGTACTGGAACAACCGTTCTATGACTTCAAAGTCTTGTTTAAAAGCCTCAGGGTAATTCTGAATCTGGAGTCTAGAATCTACCGTTGTTAGGAGAAGTCGATGTAGAATCTTGTCAATCTCCTCTGTATTGTAGAATTTCAAGAAAGTGCTTAAAATTACTAAACAAAAGGAGTATAAAGTGTTCAGTGAATCTGAGTATTCCTCTGAAATCTTGACTGGTCACTTTTGAATTTTTTTCAAAATTGCTTAGTGCTCTACAATCCATGGGAAGTGCTGGAACTACCATTCTATGAATTCAAAGTCTTGTTTAAAAGCCTCGGTGTAATTCTGAATCTGTAGTCTAGAATGTATCGTTATTAGGGTAAGTCAATCTAGAGTACTCTATCATCATCTCTGAAATGTAAAAATTCTAGAACGTGATTGAATATTACTAGTTTAAGCGAGTCTAAAGTGCTCAGTAAATCTGATTTACCCTTTGAAATATTAATTGGTCACTTTTAAAATTGTCTTAAAGTACCATAATTTAATATCATATCTCCAATCAATCCTGGCATTTTCTACAATTTCGAAATTAGTTTAGTAATTAGTTCCAGTAATCCTTGAATTTATTATTTAACTTATCTTGCGTTATTATTAAAGCATATTAATCCAGAAGCTTGGCTAATAGCCTTTAAAATCTTCTAGAATTCCTTCATCATCGTTGTCATGTAGTTAGGTAGGTACACAGAATATTGTGATTTTGGCAACTATTTTGAAAGACAACGAATGGTTTATGCTTTCTTCTAGAATTCTAAGTAGAATTAATCCGGAATCCACTCTGGTTACTTCTGAAAAATCCTTATGAAGCTTAATTTGATACAATACTTCGAAGCCGTCTACAACTTCTAAATCTTTTTTAACATTTCTAAGTGTTTCTGTAATTCTGAATCTGAACCTACAGTCTAGGATTTATTATTTAGGAGATTTAATCCAGAATTTGTTTAATTACCACTGACATTTTCCAAGGTTCCTAGATCGAAACTAATATGTGCCGCTTGTATATAGATTATTGTCACTTTTGCAATTATTTTCAAAGACTAAAATGTTAGTATTCCCAATTTCTTCTAGAATTATAGGGCCCATTACTCTTGTGAATTCTCAGTTTCTCTCAATTTTTTTCCAAAACGACTTTACCGATTCTTCCCAAGTTTTAGATTTGAACTAATCTAACTAATGGCTATAACTTTTATTTGGAACATTTTCCTCTAAAACCTCCTTAAAGGTCACTTTAATATTGTTGCCATGAATATTTGGTCCGGCCATATGAGAAAATCTTACGATGTAGGTACGTCGCCATTTGTAGTTTAAACAATGATTACTGTATCAGTTTTTCTTTCATTGACAACTCATTTGAAGTTATGTTGAGGAATCTAAACGTATTTCAAAGGTATCAAAAAGTTTATTAACTGAATTAGAAGATTTATCTTAATTAAATGCACCATAGTTTTTCCGGTTGTTTCATCATATCTATAGAATCAAATTTGAATGTTAGCTTGTAACTAGATGACCAGAGATTATTATTATCGCTCAATTCATTAGATAGACTTGTTGGAACATTGAAAATGTAATTGTCAAAAGAGACCAATCTGCAAAATTTTTGTGTTTATTTTTTCTTTGCAAAACTACAGATTTCTTGAAGTTAATATTACTTTTCCCAATATAGCTGATAGTGTCCTCTTTCACTCAAAAAAAGTTCATCAAAATTGGCTGTGTCCGATAAGACGAACCTTTACCCATTAACCCTATTCCCTGTGAGGATCGCAAAAATCCCAAAAATAGAAACCTTCCTAGCCTCCTTACACCCTTCTGAAGATCACAAACGTCAGTCCCATTCTTCTTTATCGTCGTTTTCTCATTACTGAGATCTACTCATTACTGATCTGGAGAGAGGATGCATCCCTCACGAACGCACCAAGCTTGAATGGGAGCGAGTGCTGGTTCTCTATTCTCACCTTGGACCTGCTGTTGTCGTAAAGGTTTCTTATGAGTACAATTAGATGTCCCATCTCTCGAAGAACTCTCCACAGCATTTTCCAGTTAACACGGCCTTTTGGTAGTCCAAAAAGCAGATGACCATTGGGATATTAAATTCTATGCCTTTCTCTATGAGTTGTCATAGATTAAGCATATGTTCTCTGGTGCCTTTGCCCTTCACAAACCCTGCCTGTTGTCAGTACCATTAATTCTTCCCTTAATTCCAGGTTGCAGTCCTCGCCAGCCTCCTGGCGATCGCCCATTCCGGCCTTCTCCTCGGGGAGAGTTACGGCGGAAGTTACGGTGGACTGGGCCACAAAGAGACGGTAATCGACTTGGTGGTAAGTCCACGAAATAACCTCAATCTTTCCTCGCTCGATCCGTCACTTCTGTCACTCCCGACAGGCCCCGCCGAAGTACGAGTTCAAGTACGCAGTCGCGGACGGTCACACTGGCGACCAGAAGGAACAGGCCGAGTCGAGGGTCGACGATCTGACGAAGAGCGAGTACGCCCTGGTCGAGAAGGACAGGAAGATCCAGGTGTCCAGGATCATACACGGGAACGTGCCGGTGAAGGTCGTCGGGAAATATTAGATTTCGTCTTAGGTTAAGTAGTTTTTAATAAATTGGTGTGATGTGCGAGATGGTTTTAATAACACCTTTCACTTCTCGAGAGCAGAATGTAAGTAGGTAGGTAATACCTACTTAAATTAGCGTCACAATTTCAATCCCCTCACATAATACCTGCGTACGTGACGTAATAGGGACTCATTATTAGGTACTCAGTTATAGGCAACTATTTCGGAAATTTGAACAATTAACATAAACACCGTTACACGTAATTCAACGTTTAGATAACGAAATGATCAATTACTCAACTCTCCCAGAGTCCACCGCCGAATTTCTAACGACAAATAACACAAATCTATAATTTATTATTTTTAACTACATATATTGTATTTTGTAACCATCCTCTTAAATCTTCTAGAATTTACAGATCAACGCTGAATATAGTTCAACTGAATAGAATATACTTAGTTCAACCTTTGCAAGTTATTCAAGTGTCTGAAAAGTCTAATAAGTCTTATTGCTTCTATTATGAATTTGACTAAGATCTCTCTTAAAGTTTTCGAAGACACTTCTGGGAATATTCTTAGAAAACGTACCCTAATTTAATACAGCTTGAGCGTTCTTGAAAGATTCTATAACTTCTAACGTTTGCTTAAGAGTTTCAGTAATTCTGAATCTGAATATAAAGCATAAGATTCATTATGTATGTAGAAAGTTAATCTAGTGACTTATTTATTCGCCTCTCAATTCTTTATCTGTATCAACTATATCTAAAAATTTCTGTTATTTTGGAATTGGATATACTCTCTAGAATTCATTATTTTTAAGGGTACCTAGTTAATCAAGAATCTTATCTAATCGCTTCTGAATTCTTTTACAATTCCTAGATCGACGCACAGCCACAGGTAACTAATATTTGCATGTAGTTTTGATATTACATGATATTTTGACACTTACACATGTAATTTTACACGATGTTGTGTCCCTTTTCGTGCAACTACTTGAGTAAAATGTGGGAAGACTATGATTGATTGATTGTGTTATATTAAGAAATATTAAACAATATTTCTGAAGTAACCAGGCAAGATTCCAAAGGAAATCTATCTAGAATTTTAGAAGAAGACCTTTCAGACAATTTTTCTCTTGTAAAAATTCACAGTTGTTATGGTTCTATATTGTGGAATCATTTTGTACAACCATTTCGTTCTGTTAAAAACGACGATCCTTCAAAAACGACATATCGGAATATTGATGTAGATCTATGAAAACATTCGTATAAAGATCAATCAAAAATGATGAATCTTGTAAGTAGGTATGTTCAAAGTAATGCTAGATTATGCTAGAATTGACCTCATCAGATCTCCAAGGATGTTGTTGTATTGAATTCGTTTTTAATGTTTCCTTATTCGCATTTGTGATTAGTGATCAATTTATAAAGAAGGAGTTGTGCCATAAATTGTATTTCCCGGGGAATTTGTTTCGTTTTCTATCCGATAGACAGAGCTGTGTGAAGACATAGGCAACTTCATATACACAAAGGAAATTAGTTTTCGTAATCCAGATAACAGAGTAATCTCCAAGTTTTCGATTTGAAGGAACTTTAAGTTACAAATGCCTATTGGAGTTAATAGCGCATGGTCGTTTTTACATTAACTTTGCTTGGTGATTGGTGTTCTGTAACGCATCACTAGATGGCAGCGGCAGCGCGACAAACGTCATCTGTCATAAGTGTCACTGTCAGTCAGTCAGTCAGTACTTGAAGTGTCAAATGTTGTTCGGGGTGGTGTCATTTTCCCCAAAAACGTAAGTTTCCCATCGAATAACGACCCCGCCGGACCGGTAAACCGTCCGATTGAGGCTCCCCCCGAACGATCACGTACTCGTGACGCCCCCAGGACGGTCACCCCCGTCCCGGGGGCGATATTGGATATTGCCGATTGCGCCTTAATTAAATCTAAGGAACCCGAGGGATCCGAAGGCGGAACGTACGTCCGGAGCGCCCCGGGGGACGCGGGGGCGCCGCCGCGGGCGCCGCACATTCCTCGGATTCCTCGGGTCCCGTCTCGGAAAAATTTACATTCCGACATTCGCGACCAGTGGCGTGCTCGCGAGGCCTTAAACCTGACCGCTACGCCTTGTTTCAGATTATTATTTTTATTTTGTACCCGCCGACGTCCGACCTAGTCCGCATCCGAAGAATTGTGATATAGTACGTAACCGATAAGCAGAAAGACTGGAAAGGGGATTTTTTTAGGCTAGAAGATTAGAATATTCGTAAACCTGGTGCTACACTTAGTATAGTCCGATATCCGCTCTAGTTAGTCGATCAGCCGCTTTCATACTGGAATTGGAACGCGTCAAGAAGATTTCTAGCTATCTGAAGCATGGTAGGACCGGCAAGGATGGCGCGACGCACGTGAGGAATACCCATTGTCGCATCTGCAATCCCACGAAAGGAAGAAACACGGGACAGTCCTGCCCGAAGCTCGACTCAGGATCGTGAGTGTTACAAGCCCACTTTTCACATTTTCACTTTAGTTCGAAGTTATGAGGTTTATGGTATCAACTACACAAACATATCTGGACTAAATCCCTCTCTAATTGAGGCTTCGGAATGTTTATCGATTTCTTCGTTCAAGAATTCTTTTTGTTCTTCTCAGCCTTATTGAGCTTAAACATCACTAGAAATTATAACAATTAACTTATTCTATCCATGTAATGGTCATTTTGTCATCGGTCGCGCTAGGTAGCACCACAAATCCCTCACTAAAGTGAGGTTATGTATGGGGTTTTGGGGGCAGAACCCGCTTTGTTGTACTACTCACATTAAACCCTCGCTGACATGATCAACATCGAGATGTTTACTACTGTAGCGACCCACAAAATGTATGTGCCATTATCATCAACATATCTAAGCGATATTGTCACTGCCCCAATTATTGTATGTTAATATCACTGCTCACTGATCGATGTGATACGGACCCATACACATATCACGAATCCGATTTATTAATTAACAACATAGTTTCAAATGGAACTGTATACACCAATCAGCTTTAGAATCAAAGTCCGTTGCGTACCAACACTGCCAATGTAAAAGTGTTTAAAGAATATGATCTTAAATTAAACCCCAAAATAAACTGTAATATTCTACAAATGTTGGTCTTAAAAAATAGTGCCAAGGAAAAATGTCAATATCTGCGATACGGATGATCTGAAATAGTACGTCAAAAAAATCTGATCTGTGTGGTGTATACCGTCCGTATGGTACTGATCAGTGAACACTTACTTTTAGTACTCTGTCTATCTTATATCAGAGTTGCCAGATGTATCTTACCCATACACAGTACATCTTTCCGGATTGTAAGTTATAGGTATACTGAATTTGGTAAAAATCGCTCTAGGTGTTCCAGAGTTAGTCTGCATACAAGGAACTTATTTATACTTTAATCCAACTGGCACCTTGTTACCTGGATAAACAACTGATAAGTCAGTTTATATAAGAAAAGTTAATAAAACATAGTTGATATGCAGAAAAAACTGGACACATTCTCAATGTACATACTTTGTCTGTTAATAAACTATTTTAAAAACTGATAAGACCATAAATATACAAAGTATTATGTAATATGAATAAAATCAGAGCCTTGTTGGAGGGGTTCGTTATGGTGTTATTGGATAAAGCTCTTGCATTTATGCAATTAACAGGATAAAAAATGTTAACGATTTAAAATTTTGTACAACCAAAATTGTTGGAAAAATATCTTCAAAAATGTGTTTTTCGCCATATCTCGAAAACTTGTTCAAATCAAATTTTTTTTTCAAGGGTACAAGAAACAATCAGCATTTAAGCACACTCATGAATTGATTATTTTATTATTGTTTCACACTAATTGTTATTCATATCAATCGACAATTATCAACAGTGTTGCTGTTGTCTTGTTTGCATTTCTTTTAGTTATAATCATCATTGCTTTGTATTATCAATTACCTATATACTTCTCTATTTAACTATACCGTTGGTAAATAAGTATGAGCATTGTCATTATTGTTATTAATAACAATATTATTATATTTATTCACAATTAATCATTCTCAAAATCTCATTTTAAGGTATCACAGTTCAACAATTCCCCGTAAGGGCAGCGAGGCAAGCACGACAAGCAAGAGCAACTCGAGCGGCGGCATCCATGCCTGGACCAGATCGTTGACGCGTCACTCGAAGCAGCCGGCCCACAAACGTACCGCCTCGAGCCTATCGTCGGCCTCGTACGAGCTGGGGGAGGAGGCTACGCAGGTGCTCTTCGCCCCTGCCGATTCCTCCTCCCCTAAGACGATCGAGGCCCCGGATACGAACACCCAGTCGGCCAAGAACGTAAGGGAACGTCCCGGAAGATGAGGATCTAGAATGTCTGGAGGTTGTAGATTGGCGACGAGGTTTAAGAGGTTTCCCCTTCTGTAGTACTCGTTAAGACACTTCTGTCGACGTTCTTGGGAAGTTCCTCCAAATCTGGCTCAAGAAGAAGGATCTGAGAAGGTTCCTCATTTTGGAATTCCTTTAAGAGGTTTTCTAAGGTTGTTAAGAAGCTTTCAAGAATTTTCTAATGCTACTTTTGCTAGCAGAACGGTTGAATCTCTTACCTAGAATCTCTACTCTTCTAGAATCATCTGAACACCCATCCAGATGTTCTAGATCTTCCACAACTATCTAAAAATCTCCCCTTACGCCGTTTCCCAATATCCCCTGTCTGCCCTGTCGATAAGGATTCCTGTTTTTCTTTCCAGGCCGAGTCCTCTGAAGTGGAGTCGCTCAGTCCCATCGTAGGTAGCGCCCCAACGCCTGGCATCGATAAATTAGAGAACATAGAGTACATAGATCAGGTGACGCCTAGTACAGACGTCACGCACCTGAACAACAAGGGCTACCATACGATAGAGAAGGATCAAGCCAGTAGGCCGGAAGATGCTACGAAGACAATACCTAACAAACTGCAAAAGACAAAGGTTAGCTTGATAATCAATCCAAAGTTATTTGTTTGACTCATTTAATCATCATTAATTCATTATTCGAATCTCCTCCATACAGATTAGGCCTAAGAATAACGGTAATAAGAAGAAGAGCAAGAAGGATAAAGTGAAGCCGATCGGCGGTGAGTTATCTTCCGAGGGTGCGGAAGAGAAGGGATGCTCGATGAAACTGAGGCACGAGTCCAGAAAGTCTCCCAGCAGGGAAACAATCACAACGGTTAAGACTAGCACGACTGAGACCGAGACTACCAAATACGTAACGACTACGACAAGCTTGAATAGGTGTGATTGGAATTCGTTAATATTTAACAATATATTAACAATTAATGGTGTTAATTTAAGGTACACATTCATGAAGATCATGGATGATGGGGGTAAGCCACAGGAGAAGAAGAGCAGGACTCACAGCTGCAGCAGCATCCCGTACGATAATATTATTGAGAATTTGGCGCCTTTCCGGAAGAGGTTCTGCAATGTGCAGCTTTTCCATAAAGAAGACAGTCAAGATGTGAAGAATTTGAAGAAGAAAAGGGATGAAGGTAACTTTTGAAGGGTATTGTTGCAAACGTGTTTGGAACAAAGTCATTTGGTGACAGTCATTCCATTTGACGTCCAACACTCCTCTACTGTTTTATGTGTCATTGCCAAAGTAATTTGTTTAATGTCACAAGGTGAATTTTCAACTTTGAAACATAAACCAAATCATTATGAGTTTATCCTGGACTTATTAACGCTACCACAGGCTCTTCAAATATGTGTGGAGGTGTTTAATTGTGTACCAATCGGGGTAAAGTAAATAACTGGATGGGTTGTTAAATTTCACACTGTTTGTAGCTTTCAGTCACAATTGAGGGTAAGTTTAGGTGTTTATATAGACTGGAATTGTGATGTTTCATTTACCTCAGAAGTCGTGAGGGAATTCCTAAATTCTATTCAAACAACGCCTATCTCATCAATAATACCAAGTTCTAAGAGTTCAAATGACATTAATGCAATTTATACAATTGTGACAAAAACAACATTTTTATCTCGTTCCTTATCAAGGTGATTACAAAATCTTGTCCCTTGAATTTAGTACAAGAGTTATTTTCGCCAATGGTTGTTATTTCACCCCAAACTATGAAAAATGTTTCATAAATATTGTATAACTGAGGAAGTATAACCTCCTACACCCTTATTGTTATAACAAACGATAGAGGACAAAAAGACCTACAAAGTGGCCATAGTAGAATTTCCAAAAAAAAAACATGAATAACATCTAGTTCGAGATTTTCAAATCAGGTTCACGTGTAATGGAGTTACGTGATATGGTGTAACTCCGGAAGTATAACTTTCTGCGGTTATTTTTTATACCAGACCATAAAGGACATAAAGACCAACAAAACGACCATAGTTAGAATTTCCAAAAAGTGCTAATAACTGAGCTATTTCGAGATTTTCGATTGTGGTTCACATGTAATGGTGCTACTTAATATGCTGTAACTCCGGCAGTATAAATTTCTACGCCTATTTTGTTATATCAGACCTGATTCGAAATAAGTCAGTTATCGACATTTTTTATAAATTCGTACTATGGACACTTGTAGGCCTCTTTCTTCTCTATTGTTTGTTATAAGAATAAGGATGCTAAATCGTACTATATCTGTCGCTAACTTCACGCACATGGTGATAAACCTGGTTTTGCAGAAAAGCGCAATGTCTCCCGTGCAGAAATCAGACCGCTAGTCGAATCGGTGATAAACTCGATCATAGAGATGGCGGTCGAAATCATCGAAAAGAACGAACTGTCCCTGTTGAGGACAAAGGGCGATCGGAGCGACTCGGCCATCGAGCAGCCGCCGAGCGACTACAAAAGCCGCATGAGATGCAACACCGGCGACACCCTCAACAGCATGTACCTGCCGAAGTTGGCTATCACGCCCTCCACAGACCACATCATCGACGCCAGAAATTTCGTCGAGGAGTACGAGGAGTACCACGAGAGTTGCTCGGAGATGCACGACTCAGAAATAGCCATCGGGCAGGTCATCTCCGATCTGAGCGCCAGCGTCGAGCACGCCATCTTGGAGAAGCAGAGGAATAAGAGGAAGAAGGTGGGTCGATCGTGACAGGGGTTTCCCTCGTTTCGATGTCCTCTTGGCATTGCTTGAAACTAATACCGTCTCCCAATTCCTTGTGAAACTCCTTCTAACATTATCCCTCGCCATCTCATGGAGGTTCGTTCTCAGTAATCTCGGACATCCGACAGCATTCGTAGCACTACTCCTTGTAATTTCACAAAAGGTTTGTCCTCAGGACAAGTCCGTCAAGCATGGAGGCGTTACGAGCCTTATCCCGATCGAGACCGATTCGAACGCCGAAGACGACACGGAGACCCTCCAGAACGACAAGAGGCTGCTCGAGGTCGGCGCCATGTACAACATTCCCAAGAATCTCTTCCAGAGCACGGAAATGACCGAGATCACCGAGCAGACGATCGATGAGTTGCACAGGAGCCACGAGAACGCCGAGAACAACGAGAGCATGGTGGTCAATCTCAGTCTGAGCAACGAGGGGAAGGTCGAGGACGACGACGACGTCTATAGACCTATTGCGGTCAGTCCGGACGGGAGGTTTTTCAAATACGAGGAGGAGGTAATGGGTTTTGTCGCCATTATTGATTTTGTCGTTTTGTAAAATTCCACTTTGGTCTAGATCGGTCGGGGCTCTTTTAAGACGGTCTACAGGGGTCTCGACACTCAGACGGGCGTGGCGGTGGCCTGGTGCGAGTTGCAGGAGAAGAAGCTGAACAAAACTGAGAGGCAGAGGTTCAGGGAGGAGGCGGAGATGTTGAAGAAGCTCCAGCATCCGAACATCGTCAGGTTCTACAATTATTGGGAGTCATCGGGACCTAAGAAGAAGAATATCGTCTTGGTGACCGAGCTCATGCTGAGCGGGACACTTAAAGCGTAAGTATTGTCACTTGGTGACCCTCCTGTAAGAAAACTTATCAAACCGTACTCTTTCAGGTATTTGAGGAGGTTCAAGAAGATCAATCCGAAAGTATTAAAATCTTGGTGCAGGCAAATCCTGAAAGGTTTGGCGTTCCTACACTCTAGGTCGCCTCCCATCATTCACAGGGATCTGAAGTGCGATAACATATTCATAACCGGCGGTACGGGCTCCGTTAAAATTGGAGATCTGGGTTTGGCGACGTTGAAGAATAGGAGTTTCGCGAAATCGGTAAAGCACTTCGACATATTGGTGAACTTTTAGAGGTTTAGTGTGTTAACAATGAGGTGATCAATTTTTTTACAATGGAAAGGGTGAAGGAACAATTTTTAAAATAGAGTACATATATGACATATAGACTTGCGGTTCTAATTTACCAGAATTTAAATACGCATTCGTATCGTTCGTAGGTGATTGGCACTCCTGAGTTCATGGCGCCCGAAATGTACGAAGAGCACTACGACGAGGGCGTCGACGTCTACGCGTTCGGCATGTGCATGCTAGAGATGGCAACCAGTGAGTACCCGTACTCCGAGTGTACGGGGCCGGCGCAGATTTACAAGAAAGTCATCTCGGTAAATGCGTAACGTCCCACATCCTCCTCTCCCGACATAACCTAAATCTTCTTGAAGGGGGTGAAACCTGCCAGTTTCGAGAAGGTGCAGAATTCCGAAATCAAGGACGTGATAGAGAGCTGCATCAGGCCGAGGAAGGAGGACAGGCCGAAGGTGAAGGACCTCCTGAATCACGCCTTCTTCGAGGAGGACGTTGGGTTGAAAGTCGAGGTCGTCTCGCAGGAGAGCACGAAAATCGTTTTCCGTTTGAGGGTGATCGATCCAAAGAAAAGGACTCATAAGCACAAGGAGAACGAGGCGATTCAATTCGAGTATGACCTAGAGACCGATAGGTACATTACGATTGTGGACGAAATGGTAAGGGTCATTCAATACTGATTGATGAGTAATTTTGGAATTTTCTTATCACCCCACATAACTTAATTGTCACTCATTAATGACATGTAATCCCTATGAAGCATTCGAGACATATTCAGAATTCCATCCGTATTCATGTGTGTTTTTGTTTGAAATACATTGTAAGTGTTGATGTGCAATAAGGTCTTAATCGAATTGTTACAAATTTTTAACAAACAATTAAGTCTGATATTACTGATATCAGTAAGTACGAAAAACGTTTCAAATTATGTGCTCCTAAAATCATCCCTAACACAATTTTCCCATCAGGCGAAGTCCGGCATAATTTTCGAAGATGACGCCAAAACAGTCGCCCAATTGTTAAAAACCCAGATCACCCAAATAACAAAAGAGAGGGAGAAAAAGAGTAAGGAAGAGGAGGAAGCCAGAGCACAGCAATTACAATACCAGCAGTACCTTCAACAACAGGCAAGTGAATGTCCGTAAACAACACAAATTACTGAAACCGTCCTCTTGTAGGTCGAACAACAAATGTCTCAGCAGCAAGTCTCCCAATCCATGCCGGTGAACCAACAACCACCACAGCCGCAACAGCCGACGCAGCAGTCTCAACCGACGCCCGTTTACCAGCAGCAGCCTCAGCAGAACGCTCAACAGACGCAACAGCAGTATTCCCAACAGCACTCTTTCCCTGGCCAGCAGGCTCAGAGTTACCCTCAGTCTGCCCAGCAGCAGATCTTGCAGCAGTCGGGAGAGCAACAGATGCAATATCAACAACAAAACATCAGTCAAGAACAACAGCAGCAACAACAACAACAACAATATCAACAACAGCAGCAGAATGTCATCGAACAGCAGGATCAAATGTTACAGGGTCAGTACGCCCCTCAGCAGCCAGCACCGCAGCAGGCGGAAAGTTACCAGTACTCGCAAGAGCAAACTCAACAACCTGTTTATCAAGGTTCCGAGCAGGGTCAGAGCATGCCATCGTTACAGCGGCAAACGTCCGTCGATCCTTCACAGCAGCAACAGCAACAGATAGTCCATAAGCAGCCGGCTCCTACGCACTTTGTCCAACAGAATTTCTTGCCGGACGGTCATCCACAACAAGCGGAGTTCCTACCGATGCAAGACCCTCAACATAAGGTCTCTAGTGTATCGCAACCGGAGTTGTTACACGCTATGACCCAACAACCCGAACATAGATTAAGCGTAGACAGTCAGCTCGACAACATACAACAAGGTTTAACGTCAGAAAAACCACAGGGCATGCTGAACTACCAACAGTCCCAAAACTACCCCCAGGACCAAACCTACAGTCAGGTCATGCAGTCACAATCTAACTACCAACAGCAACCACAGAAATATCAGCAACCCGCTCCTATTCCCGGGTACCAAAATTACCAAGAGACTCAGAATTATCCTCAACAGGAGTACCAACAACAACAGCAGAATTTCCAGAACCAACAACAACAGGAGCAGAAGCAGCAACAGCAGACCTTACACAGGATCTCGAGCATATCCGGGCTGTCGCAGGAGTTGAACCAACAGCAATATCAGCAGACTCCATATCAGAACCAACAACAACAGCAACAGCCGCAGAATTATCAGCATGTGCAGCAGAATTTCGCCCAACCTCCGAATTATCAACAACAGCAGAGCTATCAGAGTCAGGCGAGTTATCAATCCCAGGGCAGCCAACAGCAAATCAGCTACCCTCCGCAGGCGCAGAATCAGCAACAGGTTCGGATAATTACGCCTCAGAAAAATTAATCGCTTCACGATTTTCCTTTTTGTAAATTCCAGCAACAAGTCAACTACCCGATTTCTCAACAGACCTACTCTCAGCCCCAGCAAAACACCCAGCAGCCTCTGTACCAAGTTCAACAACAGCCGTACCATGGGCAGTCTCAGCAGCCGCAATATCCGGACCAATCGCAGCAACAACAGCAACAGTACCAGTCGCAGGGTCAGTACCAGGATCCTCAGGTTTACCAGCAACAGCCGCCGGCGCAGTACACCCAACCTCAGAATACCGTTCCGATACCGGAACCGGCTCAGCAATACATCCAACCACCGGTAGACGCGACTTACATCCATCAAAACCAACAGTTCATCGATCCCGCTCAGCAGTACGTCGATCCGGCTCAGCAACAGTATGACCAGGCCCAGCAGTACATCCAGGCGAAGGTCGAGCAGACGCAGCAGTTCGTACAAGCCGGTATCGATCCGAATCAGCAGTACATGCACTCTAACATCGACAGGATGCACTCTCAACAATCCATCGATTCGTCTCAGCAGTACATCAAGCAACCTGAGCAGTATGATACGCAGCAGTACGTTCAGCAGTACATGCAGGCCTCGAACATCGAGGGCGGCCAACAAGTTTACGGGCAACCCTATCAGGATCACAACCAGCAGATTTTGCAGCAAACACAACAAGTAAGGGAGCTTGAATTAGAAGTGGGTTGGGACAAGATTACTGCATTTACTGCACTTTTAGGCTTCTATATTTGTACATTATTTTGCTAGCTTATATTACAAGTGAACAATTATATCCACGACTTATTTTAGCTTATTCTGTATATATTCTAGGTAGAATTAGGTATGGTGTTACTTTTGCTTTATATTTAATGGTTTTAAATTTTACTTTTTCTCTAAAGGTTGTCATCCCCGAGGCTGTTCTTGCAGAACAGCCGGTACCTCAAGTGACGCACCGTCTCTCCACCACCGAGATCCCCCCGTTGAACCTGCAGGAGCTGCAACAGAAACTGGCCCAGCAGAACATGCCTCAGAGCAAGGATCAGCACAAGGTCTCGACATCTTCCCTGCCGCCGATGCCTACTTTCGACTCTCAGCAAAACCAGCAGGGCGACAGCAGGAAGTTGTCCACCATGTCCCAACCGGCACCGATCCAGGATTACACCGTCCAGCAGGTGAACGAGGTGCCGGTCCAAGAGTCTCAGAAACCGAATCAGGTATGCGTTTGTTTCCTGTTTCGGTCCTGATTCACGTGTCCTCTCCGTCAGGGCGCTGCTGCGACTCAGGTCCAGGAACCTCAACCTAAACCTAAGCAGCTGGAGACGATCGCCTCTGTGGAGTCATTGACATCGAAAACGCCTCCATCGCCCTCGCAGACCAACGAGGAGGACGTATCGGAACAGATGAGTTCCGAGATGTCTTCCTCTGCGGAAGATAAACCGCGCAGGAAGAGGGGGTCGTTCAAGCACAAGCTGATCGTCGACAACGTCTATCCCGACGGGACCGTGGAATGCCAGCTCGTGTGCAAGCAGAAGACGATCAGTTTCAAGTTCAACAGGTTCGATACCAAGCCCAGCGACATAATCGAGGGAATGATCAAGCAGGACCTGCTGAAGGAGGGTCCATACAACCAGCTGAGGGGGAACCTGCAGGACGTGATCGATCAGTTGAAGGTGGATCCCAATAAGATTCCCGACGGTTCCGTCGCCAAGTCTTCCACCTACGTTCAAAAGGTAGCTTTTAACTTACAGAGCATGGGCGTGGTCAGGGTCTGACCAGTGCGGATGCCGATGCCCAAAATTCCGCCCCTTGAACCCCCATTATACATTTTTCTTTTTCAAACGATGGAAATTACATGGAGCGATGCAATTTTATTATCTCTGGGACTGTATATAACTTTTTTTAAGTATCTGGATTCAAAATGTTCATGTTATGTTGTAATTACTACTGAAACAAAATGTTTTCATTTCATCAGTCGGTTTAGTGGTGGGATGACTCGAGTAGTCGATTTTTGGTACAACTCGAGTGACGAAGTGGTTGTTGAAATAACTGGTTATAACTCAAGTAGTGTTTGATTTATTCAAATTTGCAACTTGTGATAATCAATTACTCGATAGGTTACTTAACCATCTCTTCGTGATATAAAGAGTGATCCTTGAAACTGGAAAAAGGTACTTATGTGAATGGACGACATAATTGGTTTCCAATTTAATAGCAGTGATTGTAATCACTCGGCGGTTATTCGAATACTGAGTATTCGGCTCTGAACTTGCCTTTCATGTACTCGAGTATTTAAATTACATGTGAATGGACGACATAATTGGTTTCCAATTTAATAGCAGTGATTGTAATCACTCTGCGGTTATTCGAATACTGAGTATTCGGCTCTGAACTTGCCTTTCATGTACTCGAGTATTTAAATTACATGGTGTTTACCAGCACTAAATCGGTTGTGTAATATTTATTCCTAACATGTTATATACAGCGGGAGTCCTACGGCTGCTGCCGCTTCCCGCACTTCAATCTCCATTCACTTCTATTTTCTCAATCTTCTTCAGTCATTTCCCTTTTCGTTATGGTTTCTTGTGTTCCTTTTCTCCACGAGATTCTTGATCTGCTTTTCTTCTGTTGGTTGGGATGTACGATATCACTTTTCTTGGACACCTTCTACTCTTCATTCTCATCACATCACCATACAATATTAGTTGTTTGTTATTCGATCTACAATATCTTATACATGCGCCTGATATCGTCATTTCGGATATGATCTGAGCTTGATCACATCTTTTCTGGGCTCCCTCTATCTATCTGGGCTTTCCTCTGATAACAATGTATTTGGTTTTGCTAATATTGATGTTCAGCTCCCATTTATGGTGTTTCTCAATGAGCTTTCATGTCATATATGTAATATCTTCTTCATTGTTTGCTATCAGTACTTGGTTATCTGCAAGCAGTAGTGTATACAAGCAGGTGTTTCCAACTTCAATTCCCATTCTGTGACATTTCTTCATTCGTGTGCTCAGTACTTTTTGTAGATATATTTTGACCAGAGTCGGAGATAGACTACATCTCTGTTTTAAGCCCTTGTTAACTTTAAACGGCGCGCATATTTTTATATTTAATTTCATCACACATTCTGAATTGCTATATAGTGTTTTGATGGCCCTGATGTAGCATTTGTTACTGTTAGTCTCATGTAGTACTTCAAACATCTTATTAATAGGCATGTTATCATTGGGCCTTTTCCAAATCAATAAACGTCAAATGTATATTCAAATTCTTTTCTAGAGTGCTGATGTTGTCTAGGCATGATCTACCCTCCCTAAAAGCGCATTGCTCTTCAAAGTCGTGCTCTATTTTTATTTTCAGGATTTGGTCATGCAGTCTTCCTATAGTACTGGTTACCGTTATGCCTCTGTAGTTAGAACATATCTTCTTATTGCCTTTTTTGTGTATGGAGCTAAGACATCCTTTTTTCCAATCATTTGAAATGTCGTACCTTTCCAAAAGGCATTTGTTACATATGTCCAGCAGTTTCTCTACTAGTATGTCTGGTCCATACTTCACCAACTCTATAGGAATACTTCCAGCTCCAGCTGTTGTCTCATTCTTCATATATTTTAGGCCATTTTTTAGTTCTGTTACTCTGATTTCCTCTATCTGATAGTTTTCTCCTCCAGTATTGATGTCATCATAAACTGACGCCTGTCTTCTTTCAGTAATGTGTGGTAATAGTTTTCCCATTCATTCATTTTTATTAGGGTGATGTTACATTTTTTGAGATTTTTTATTAGTTTTCCATTCCTCCGATACTCTCGATTAATTTGTCCATAGTTTAATTCACACTTTTCACGTGTTCAAAAAATCGAAGAGTTATCTAAATAGGTCACTAATTTTTCTAGAATGGAACTCTTCTATTATTCTACTAATAACGGGACACAACACTTGTGCGACACCATTTATTATAGTAGATAGTAATCACACAACTACAAATGCGGACACAAATGAATGCAATGAACTAAGTTGTTTTAATAATGGAGGGTTTTGCACATGTTACCTTACCTATTTTCAAGTTCCTTGGTACCACTAATGCTGATATGAGAGCACTGGGACCTTGTCCGTGGTACACTGAGTACGTGATTTCTTTATAAACCAAATTAACTTGAATTGAAATGTGCCCCTAGAGTATCAAATAATCACGCCACTTGTGCACCTAAACCATTTGATCAACGGAAGCACTAGTAAACTGTAATATTTTTTGCACGCTGCAATAAAAAGGTCAGGCATGCCTCACTAACAAGACACTCTCACAAAAAAACTCATCGAAGGCACAGATCCGTAAGTACCACATAAGATCGTCTGTGAGATATTCTACTCTTAATACTCAAACCGTATCGCCCTACGTTTCAGAGAGACGAAAGCAGCAGCGGTCACTCCTCCACAAGGTTCTCCGGCTCGGAACCCTCGTCCTCCCAAGCGGATTTCCAGGCCATCAAGACGACGTTAGCCGAGAACATCTACCAGAACATGAGGTACCGGGAAAGTTTGAACTCGAGCGGTACCGTCTCGAGGAAAACCAGTACCGCGTCCGAGTACACCCCGGAACACACCTTCACCACAAACAAACGTATAAGCTTGACGGAACAGACCAACGTCAGCTATGTGGTGGATAATTGCGTGCCCGCACCGACGGAGACGCCCTCTAGGGCCGTGGAGCCAGACAAGGGTGAACAGGTAGAAAACCAGGACCATACCGACGCCCTGAAGGCCGAGTTGAACAGCAGCCTGCAACAGAAAGAGGTAGGGAAGTTGATACCCGGCCAGAAGGTGAACGTCAAGATGTTCGTAATGTCGATGGACGAGAACGAGAAGTCTGCGAAAGCGGAAACGGAACCGGCCGTCGACGAGGGGAGGAAGGGGGACAAGGCGACGGAATCGCCTGCGCTCAAGACGCCGCAGAGGAAGATCTCAAGGTTCCTGGTCAGCCCCGTATTGTCCGGTCAGTTGGATCTACCGAAGGATAAAGATTTCGGCGTCGATGTGGCGCAGCCGCCCGCCGTCGAGAAACCGGTAGAACCTCAACCGAGTCTTCCAGTGGTCGAAGCGACGGAAACTGCCCCGGTTGTTCCGGAACCGGTCGCCCCGGAGCCGGCGGCGAAGTCAGCGATTTCCAACACCTCGATCACCGAACCGATAAGGAAAAATTCCGCGCCCCTGTCATCGGTGGTCGGATCGGAACTGGAGAAATCCGCCCCCGAACAGAAGGTCAGCGTCTCCTCGTTGAAAGAGGAGGCCGGCCACAAGGAGGAATCCGCCCAGGTCTGCGGACCGGAACACATCAACACGATCGAACAGCTGAAGATCAGCCTTGACAACTTGAAGCACAGCAGCCACCCGAAGAAGGACACCTCCGATCTGGAGGCGAAGAAGATCGCCTCGAACGTCGACGTCGCCGCCAAGAGGACCTCGTTGCCGGCGCAGGCGTCGAACCCGCCGGCGAGCGCGAGCCCGGCGCCCCCGCCCGCCGGCCAGGCGAGCCTGCCGATCGTCGTGCCGCCGCAATTGGTGGCCGCGCAGCCGGTGATCGCACAGCAACCGGCGGCCGCGCAGCCTGTGCTCCAGCCAGGCATACCGTCGTCGCAGTCACAGCAGCAGCTGCTCGCGCAGCCGGCGCCGCCGCCCGCGCAGCAAGTCGCGCCCGTCACGCCGCCGGTCGCGATCACGACGATACCGGCGACCGCGCCGCCCGCTTTCGTGCCGCAACAGTACGTCAACATGTCGACGGCGCCGCCGCAGCAGATCATGGCGCCCGCACAGCAGGCGCCACAACCGCAGGGCGTGCCGGGCGGTATCGCTCAGCACGACGCGTCGGCAGTGGTAAGTAATTCTCGAGTCGCATAGTGATTAACGTCTTGCTTCATGCACGACTCTATTGTGACGAGTAGAGTCCATTCAGTTTGAGAAGAATCGTGGCCTTGAGTTTCATGCAGGCCGCATCACGAATGACTTTAATCACGAAGTCGCGCGATCGCCATCTGGAGGTCTATTCTCTAACTTGAACGATGTGAACAATCATTTGTCGGATGAGATCATTCATATTCCCACGTTCTTCTCATGAGTTCAAAATTCTGTATTCTAGAAATCTGGGAACACACGTTCTCCTAATACTTCGTTAAGCCACGTTGCCACCCGTATCAAAAAGCACAAAACAGCTAATTTTGGTATTGTATTAATGTTTTGTTGAAATTTGTGTACTATCAACGCTTCATATTTGGCGTTTCTTGTCAGCCTAACATATTCTAACAAATATGTTTGGGATAATCTGGATCTCCTCTTGGTGGTACAATGGCAACATGTGCACAATCAATACAACCTATTGCTCCAGGAAATCCATGATTTTGGAAAAATCTATGAAATAAATATATTTATATGCTGACTAGTAAAACGTAAACCTTGTTGGCAACATTTTGGCAAAGTAATACCCTACACATTCATGTACCTACCGTGTTCTTGCTTCACGGAGTTCATTATAATTTTGATGAAATTTAACAATTTGCTGGAATATATCTGTTTCATTTAGACTTTTTCAATTTCATTCAATTTACATAAATTTGATTCACACGCTTGTATTGAGGTTTTTCTGTTTCTTGAGATTAATCTGCTTGCAGATTACGCATTAGGTGTAATAACATTCGTCATATGTATTTGCTACTGGAACATTTATTTCAGATACGCTATACATTTCCTTAAGTATCATTCACATAAGCAGTAGTGCAGTTGCAGTGCAGGGGGAGTGTATTTGGAACAGTAGCAGCGGTAACGTATCAAGTCGTCCTGTTCACAATGCACGTATAGAGAAATTAGTAAAACTTGCGGTGCCGTCATCAATGACGTCACATTTATTGCCAATTGCCGTTGGTGTCACATAAAAATTTGCTTTAAACAGAGCACACTGTTATCCCAGTTAAAAAGAGATAGCACACTGTCGGATGTTAGCCGATAAAATATAAGTTGGTAGCCGTGGGCACTGTTGTCAGACCATTCACGAATTGACACGAAAGTTTTGTTATGATTTTGAGAATTTGAGGTTATACTTCGAAATCTTTGCTCGCTTCGGTAAATTGTAAATTAAATACGTGTTTGGGTGTTTTCGAGTGTAAGGAATTGCAATAAAATGCCTAAACCATTGAATAGGCTGTGTCAGCAGCTGGTCTCGTCTCTAATCAGTTACTTTGAACTGGAACGAAATAATGGGGGCCCCTTACTCCCGTTAAACTGCGTTAGAGAGGTAAATTATTGATACTATTGGTTATTAAGCTTCTATGGCCCTTATTGGAAATTTTAGCGTGTTTCAGCTGCACTGAAGATCAGTGTGTGTACTGTGAGTAGAATCTCGCAAAAGTGAAGAGTGATGTGGTGTTAAAGTCGCCAAAGAAAAACCGGAGGAACCGTCAGTTATTATTATGGGCAACGCACCGTACCACAGTACATTGGTAGATAAGGCTCCTACAAGTGGATCGACAAAGCCTGTTATAAAGGATTGGCTTACAAAACATAACTTTCAATTTGAACATACAATGTTGAAGAGTGAACTACTTCAAATTGTTAATCAGTAAGTAGAAATGAAATATAAACATTTGTGTTTGTGTAATTTTTTTTCTAGAAATAAACCAGAAAAGATATACCTAACGGATCAGATGGCTGAACAATATGGCCATAGAGTGTTACGTCTTCCTCCCTATCATTGTATATTCAATCCAATCGAGTTGATATGGGGCGTGACGAAAAATTATTATAACCAACATGTAGGTCGAGATGGAAATGCAAACGATAACTGTTTGGACATGTGGAAAGAAGCATTGTCTACCATTACACCTGTGGTCTGGATGAACTCCATCAAGCATACAGAACAAGTAATTGAGAAATGGTGGAATCGTGAACGAATGTTTGATAGAATGGAAGTTAACAATTTAGTGATTGACTTGAACAGTGACTCAGAGAGTAATAGTGATTTTTAGGAAATATTTAACATCTACACGAACATGCCATCTGTAGTGACTGTGAATCTAAAATCGAGCCTGATATGTCTGGTATCTCACTTTTACCTATATCAGATTCTGACTAAAGTAAATACATCTTACTCTAGGTATGTGCACATAATGTATTATTAGAATATTATTATATTGTAACTGCAGTGCATGCATATTTATATAGTAAAACTTTTTTTAGGTGAACATAAAATGAAGGCTCGATGGACACATGTAAAGCTGCCAATAGAGAGTTGATAAGAGACAGTACTTCCGACGGGTTGACCAGGGTGTGTTTCCTTCCGCGACTTTCATAACTACAATATTCTGCTTGAATTCCAGATTCTAGGCCGTTGGACATGCACCTCCCTACAATGTCTCTACGCTCCTCGATCCAATTACACCTGCCAATTTAGTGTACACTTTCTTGATCCAAATGTTGCAGATCAGTTATTATATCATACTTGTAGTTTGTAGCTTATCTTCAGAGCAGTGTTTCCATTTCATTTTCATTGGTGTAAATATTTCTTTTCTGTTTTGGATTTGTCATCTATTAATGTTATTTGTTTTCTTCTATTTGCTACTGTATTCCTTAATATTTTTGGTTCTATACTTATGGTTTTCACAACAATGTCAGTCCCGACCTCCATACTTCTCTATTTATTATAAAGAAAAATGCACCTTTAATCCCGAAAAATATATGTATTCTTTATAAAAAATCACTGAGATGTTAAACTGAGTTCAGGTGAGAGAAGTTAGTGGTATAATTCAATGTCGGTAGGGGTATTTGTCCTCGAAGTAGTTGTTTCCTCTAATTGCTCAAAAGTTCAGTTATATTTGAATTTCTCTATTTATTATTTTTAATTGTAGGCTTAATTTGGGTTTCTTTGTTTCAATTGATGACCACATATATTCTGGCAGCAGATACTTTACTTACTTTATTGTTGTTTGTTTCTCACATGTTAATTTGTTCTGTATTGCCCTCTATTCTTTCTCATCTGTATTTGTATTACCTAATATTACATTGTAGGTCATTTTGGTCAACAATTCAATTTCAATCTTGTATTTTCTGTGCTGTGCCAAGTCCATTCTCTACTGGGTTTCTCTTTATATGAAAGTGCACACTTCCTGTGGATCACACCTCCCACAGGGAGGTGTGATACTCGTGTGATACTCACACCTCCCTGTGGTCTTTGGTGGACAGTGAGTTTTTATAACAAAGTAATGCATAAAGTCAAAGCACTTGCAGATATGTAATTCAATTAACAAGAATGCATAATGGCAAATTAGAAAAACTTATAAAATGACACTGACTAAATGAGTAAATTCCATATACCTTACTCATCCTAGAACACATGATCCTATTTGAATTGTAATTAGTGTATATAAATGTGTTTGTTATTAAGAATTTCATAATTTCTAATATAATTAATCTATTAATATCTATTTTGTTTGTAAATAATTGTATAATAGCATAATAGTGTATAATGTAATATGTATAGGTAATGTAAATGTATAATAACACTAATAAAATCACACTGACTAAATGAGTAAATTCCATGTACCTACTAACTCATCCTAACACATTATGATTTTATTTCATTTGTAATTATTGGTGTATACTAATACCTATATATTTTAATTATTTAAGAACTTCACAATAATCTCAGAGCAAAATTCATGAAAGACGAAGAAAATGTATACTTTTCAGTTATAAATTTACTAGCCAAACCAACAGTCATGTCAAGTAAAAAAATTTGATGTGGCAACATGGCGACGTGCTGACGTCATAAATTTTGATGACGTGCACCGCAAGTTTCGCTAATTTCTCTATAGTGTGAAAGGCTGCTTCGCGGTTTACGTCGTTTTCATTCCTTTTCGTCCATTGCTCTTTTCAAGAGAATAGCAGCAGCACCCAACAACAGTAGACAAACACGTCGTAGTTGCAAATTGTATTCTTCATTTGGATAGTCCATCTTGAAAACTTAAACTTACTGAAAGAATTAACGCGAAACAAAACTGTAGTTGTAGTTGAGGTTTGAGGTTAACAATTTGTAAACAAAACACACGCCGACGCGGCCGACGGCCTCGTCTCTGATTGGCGCTTGTATGCGCGTGTAGCAGTGTAGTGCAGAAGCTAAAAAGCTTGCTAGGTTCTACACTACCGCTGCCACTACCTTCCCAGAAGGTCGTCGATGTGAACGCTGTCGTTAACATACACAGGCTTAACTTTTTACAATACCACCGCACTACACCTACAACTGCACTACTGCTTATGTGAATGATACTTTACAATACTAACAGTAATTAGTTTTTACCTGAATTTCCGTTTAAATTTGGCCTCGCCTAACCTTTCAACAGGATTTACTCTTTGATATAAAATTTTATTATGGTCCTCCGCGGCTTGTACATCCGCAATGATTCGATCATACAGGAATAATTCATCCATTTTCTGTACGGACTGAAATGACTGAAATATGCCAAACTTGAAAACTATGCCGTTGACACCCGTCAAAATATTACTACCAATTACTACTTTCTCTTGACTTTTTATACGTTCTACTGCTGTTTAATAAGGGAACTCCGTTCTCTCAAAAATTATAGGATGTGATTCATCCCATCCTTCAAAAATACAGTCAAATGAAAACTTGAGAGAATCATATCAAAAGTTCTCATGAAATGATCTATCACACAATTCGAGAATAGACACCCTGCTGGACAGTAGCGGTCTCAGTAGTAATCAATTATTATACACGAATTACATGAAACTTTGGAAACCGAACATAGCCGGCGGAGTATGTCTCTCCGTGAAACTCAAGGCCACGGTTCGTCTCTAACTGAATGGACTCTAACAGTGATTTGCCCACCTTAAGAGAGGGAACATCCCATTTTCGGTCATTTTCCGGTATAGAACGAGAACGTGATACTAGGGTTGGGATTTTTATACAATAAAAATAGTGAAAATATGCCCATAATTATGCACACTTTTTATCAAAAATATTCAAGAAATATGCAATTTATCCATAATATATGCAAAATATGCACTAAATGTATGAGAATATAACTTGAGTGCATACCCACATACTAGTTTAAAATAACTTTGAAGAAAATAAATTTATATGATTATTACATAAATACACAATTCACAATTATTTATTAGAATAATTAACAATTTTTATTAATCAATAGTCATCATTATTAAGCATAAAATATCATTTTACAATCCAACGTTTTTCTATATTTCCAACTGTAAATCTGTGCCGGTCGTTGGTTAAATTAAAGGAAGAAAAACTTCTTTCCACGTCTACAATAGATCTAATTGGGGCGTATTTCAATGCTGAGATTAGCTCTGAACTTAAATTAATTGTTTGGTCAACTGGTTCATTGTCTTAAATTTTACCTACATGGGTTAAAATTCGATATCCTTAATTTTTTTTTAAATAACATTTTTGAATTTATTTAAAATATTTTTTCCTGTATCACCAGGTACATATTTTAATAGTGATTCGCATTCGTTAATGACGTCAATAGTGTCAACATAGTAAAATGTTGGCTTTTTCTAATTTGCAGATTGATTTACTTAAAAAACCATAGTGTGTTTTTATATATGCTAATTGTCTACAGACCGTTTCTAAAGAGTCGCAGGATGGAATAAACATAAGAGCGAAAGAAAGGCCATATATTTCTCGTTGGCTAAACAGAGAACGACCTTTTGCGATGTTGCTAGCTCGCGAAACATCACAGTCATCCGCTCCGCACACTGTACCGCACACATCCGAAAGTGTAAAGCGATACGCGACCGCGATACGCGTTGACTTGGACTGCCTGCTCGGCCGGCAACGTTGCAAAATATCCTCTGTCATACTAACGAAGTACTATTTGTTTCTCGTTTGCTCTTGTTGATTTCGGGACAGGCGTTTCAATAGAAAAGCTGCGTATATAGATATCTCCAGTTTTTGAAATAATTCTTTACATGATTTGTTGATTCTAAAGAAGCTGAGACGTCCGAAAAAATATATTTAATGGCATCTTAATTACTATTAGCATAAAAATGAGCCGCTTCCAACCATGTGCCCCATCTGGTAATAACTGGCTCAGGAGGAAGTGGCGTGTATGGCAATCTTTCTTTATACACTTGAATACGAAGTGGAGCTTTAAGAAACACTTTTTTGACATTTTTTATCAAAGAATTAATAAGTGGAAACTGGGAACGAATTTCTTCTGCAACTCTGTTTAACCCATGCGCTAGGCACGTGACATAAGATTTTTGTAAAATAACTTTAAATTAGTTCTAGCTTTTACCATATACGGAGCTGCATCGGAAACTAGGATAACAACCTTTTCAGTTGGAAGTATATTGGTAGAAAAAAAATGCCATTAAACCTTCAATTACAAATCTAATAATTTCTACGCTATTTGTTTTATCTATTTGTTTAGTACAAATTAGAAAAGATGTTGGTTTTATATTTCCATTTAAAACCCCAAACTCATATAAGTAAATCAACAATATATGTACCCGTTACATCAGTTGTTTCATCCACAATTATGTAAAAAATTGTCACGTATATGATTTTCAATTCTTGACGGTATATTATTGTATAACGGAGTTACATAATTTTTCCGCAACGTACTTTTACGTGAAATTGTTTTATTGGAATTTTTTTCCAAGAAACCCTTCAATTAAGGAGTCTGTACCTTATACAGTGGTGTGCTTGCACTTATGAGAGCTTCACATAATTGTAAATTAAACTCTTGTTGTTCTGTAATATCTGATGTGATGGAAAAACACTGCTGCAAAGAAAGTTGAGAAATGTTGTTCTTTCTTCGTTCACATTTTTGTTGATGTTTTGCTGTTTTAGTTTGTTGGTTCACTTGTGATTTTCTCTCACAAATAACCTTTTAACAAACGGAAAAAATTTAGTATATTAAAGTATGAGTAGATATTGAGCTCTTTCAAACACGCGCAAGTTTCCGAGCACGACGGCGTAGCCCGAGTGCTCGAAATAGAGCAAGTGCTTGAAAGAGCTATCCATAAATACTTTACGCGATTTTTTTTTATTGGTACCTACCTTTGAAATCATAAATAGTGTAAAAATACCCAAATACCCAATATAATTAATTTGAACGACACTCGGGACGCTTCGTGCCGGCTCGTCGCCCGTCGTCATGCAACTAATTGGGTCGCCCCGCTACGGCCAAAAACGCTCTGTTATTGGTTGATTTCGTCGTTGTTGATGCGTTTCCATGGCAACTTTAAAACACGCGCGTGCGAAAAAGCCCGATTTACGCACACCAAAGCGTATTTGAAATAGGCAAAACAGAGTACCAATAAAAAAAAATTAATTGCAGTAAATTTTTAAGAAAATGACCCATGAGCGTTTACCGATCCAAATAATTAAAACTGCAAAAAATATATTAAGATATTTAATTTCTAATTCAATTTGCTAGACATCAGAGAATTTAAGTTTAAAATCAAAGCGATTAGATAATGTAAATTCGTAAATTATAAAAAGAAAATTACTTACCACTTTTGAACACACTTTAACAAAATATTTCACCATTTTCTTAAATCAATTCTGGATATTTTTTATCCAAATCGTTGCGTGATTCGAAACTTTAGGCATTTTAAAGTTGCAAGAAGCGCGACTACTAAAAACTGAATGAAAAGTACCTCCACGCTTTCATTAAAATATGGTGTTGAGGGCGTGTTTCGTTGAGGGACATAATTATTCTAAGAATAATACGCAATAAACCACATATGTCCCTCGTTATAAGGTGGTCATTATTTCCAGGGTCCGAGCTGGGATTTTTTCCTCACTTCGTTAAATTTAAGTATCTTATAGTTAGAAAACCTATGTACTTTTATTATAAAGCGGCGAAATATGCACATTTATGGACCAATAAGCACAATATGCATAAAAATTAAAAAATATGCAAATTTTTTATTGCAGAATTTGAACATGCAATTTATTTGCATAAAATCCTAACGCTAGACTAAATAATAATGAACCCATACGAGAAGTTACAACTGGACATTAATCACTCTAGAAACACTTTTAGATCTGTGAAACTGAAGTCGAACTCTTCTAGGTACCCGCCGTTCAGCTGCAGCAGCAGCCGGCTCCCGCTCACATGGTGCTGCCGAACCTGGTGACGCAACCTGTCCCGATACCGACGAACCTGCCCTCGCAGCAGCCTCCGGTCGCCGCGATGGCCTACCAGCAGGCGTCGGTGGTTCCGCCGCCTCAGCAGCAGCAGCAGGCGGTCCAGCCGACGCCGCCGGCCACGACGGGCGCCCAGCTGGTGCTGAACGTCGGCCAACCGGTACCCGACATGGGCATGTACAACCAGGCGGCCGTGTTCTCGACCCACACCACGCCCATATCGAGCTCGGTGTCCGTGCAGAACCTCTCGATGCAGAACAGCGAGCAAAACCTGCCCGGCTTCCAACATTCGATGTCGATAGATGAGACGTTGCAGCATTTCGCTGTTAAGAAGGTGCCGGAGAATCTCAAGCAGATATTAGAAAGGTTTGTGATAAGTGAAGCGTATTGTAAAAAAGTCCGTTCTGTGTTGGTTGCTTCAATCCGTCTTATCGTTGATCTTTTATTTTATAGTAGTGGTTCCAATAAGACGAGTCAAGCTTCAACTCCCCTCGCAGACGCCCATTATGATACTCAATTGCAAACGTTGCAGCATAAGCTTTCCGCTATACCCGTCGGTAGGATACAACAGAATAGTACTGTAAGTATTTTCAGGATCGATGTTATTCAAAGCCGATGCACATCATATCCCAGCTAACAATTTGAATGGTGTATTACATACTAGAAATTTATGTTACTTCGGTTATTTGCCCAATTAGATTTGGTACAAAATTACTAATTTCTAGCGGTGAAAGGGTGCCATTTTCACGTCAAATTTATGTCACGATTTAGTTAATTTAGTGGGTTTCTATCATAACGTACCAAGTCGCCGATGACCTATCAGGTGAAGTTCCACGTCGAAATCAATCCTAGTTTTGTCATACTTGGTGAATAATCATCTTCCCAGTTTATGAATGTCACAGAAATATAATATCGATATAGATCAATATTTTACTTGATGGTGAAACTTGGTAATGTTATCCTAAGCTTATATTTCTCGTCAATATCAATATTCGGAATTTTAGTTTGATAGAAATAGAGAGATATTGCAACAGTTTAATAATGTCTTAACTTGTCTTAAAATGTCTTAAATGTTTTTACATGTAAAGGAACGACTGCAAAAAAACACTAAGCTAACTTTACCTAAGTACAAAAGGTAAAAAACTATAGTAATAACAATGACCACAATATTAAGTAATAGTATAAGGTAAATGTTGTGTTATTAAATGTACCAACCATTATACCGGTTAAATTTTAATTTTATTTCTGCAGCACTTGTGTTAAATATATCAATCCCTAAGAGCGACAAAAAGTGATTACATGTTTTCATAATATTATTAAAAGGTGAGATACTATTAGACTTTGTATAGAATACATTCCTATTTAACAACAATAAATTTATATTTGGTACATTGAAATACACAAAGCTAATCAATCCACAAGAAGTATATTTTTTACTACTAATTATCATGTGCATAAACAGCACACCCTGTAAGATTCTTCTGTAATATAAAGAGTTCAGTTGAAAAATTCCTAGAAGTGTTTTGTATGATACCATAAATGGGTAGTAAGAATAACGCTTAACGAAGGTGTCTTACGAATCATTTTTGCACTCTCTCTATATAAGTTCTATACTGCACGACCACTAGGGCATCCATACTCAAGCTGAGGTACCACCAATGCATAATATAATCTGATAACTGTTTGTATGGTAAAGTGTTTACTATTGCGTCTAATCAATCCTAAAGTTTTATAAGCTTTATCAGCTATGTTGACAAAGTGCTTACTAAATTTTAAATTGGCTTGATAGAAAATCCCTAGGTCCTTAGATTCACTTTCACTTTTTAGAAGAGTACCATCTACCATATAGCTGCCCTCAATAGTATGTACCCTTCGTGAAAATGGAGTTATACATTTGCTTATATTCAATTTCATGTTATTATCTAGAAGCCATTTGACTACTAAATCCAAGTCATTTTGAAGTGAGATACAGTCAGATGTAGATTCTATACTTTTAAAAATCTTGATGTCGTCCGCAAAGAGTATGACAATGTGATTTTTTTATAGCATAGGCAGGGTATTTATAAAGAAGACAAATAACAGAGGCTCCAAGTTAGTGCCTTGTGGCACACTAGATGTGCCAAAAAAGGTTCTGGAATATCTAGTACCTATTCGGACTGCTTGTGGTCTATCCGTTAAATATGATTTCATAAAGTTTTATGCTTTCTTTGTAAAGCCAAGATCAACAAGCCTGTTAAGCAAGATGGAGTGGTCAACCTTGTCGAAGGCCTTTGCGCAATCCATATAATTGACATCTAACTGATTTCCCTCTTCTGTAGCCATTGATGCATATTCTGATAAAATACTGAGGTTTATAACAGTTGATTTATTAGTGATGAACCCATGTTGGCAATGGGTAATTTCAGAAGAAAATGCTTTAGATAGGTGAAGGTGCAATATTGTTTCAAACAATTTTAGCAACGTTATTCAAAATGGCTATAGGTCTATAATTTTCTGTACACAGCTGTAAACAGCTTTGAATTGCTAAGTTATAGATGTGAGACAAAGGTTGAGTTACCAATTGCACACATCCCTTGTTTCCTTGAAATACTAAACTTTCGAGCTCAATTTCTTCAAATTTAAAACTCACTTGAAGTACTTAACTGCCTAGCAACATTATTCAAAATGGCTATAGGTCTGTAATTTTCTGTATGGTTAATTTTTCCATTTTTATGTATAGGGGTTACTACTGTCAATTTTAGTTTATCTGGATACAAACAGCTTTGAATTGCTAAGTTATAGATGTGAGACAAAGGTTGATTTAACAATTGCACACATCCCTTGTTTCCTTGAAATACTAAACTGTCGAGCTCAATTTCTTCAAATTTAAAACTCACTTGAAGTACTTAACTGCCTAGCAACATTATTCAAAATGGCTATAGGTCTGAAATTTTCTGTATGGTTAATTTTTCCATTTTTATGTATAGGGGTTACTACTAATTTTAGTTTATCTGGATACAAAGAGCTTTGAATTGCAAAGTTATAGATGTGAGACAAAGGTTGAGTTAACAATTGCACACATCCCTTGTTTCCTTGAAATACTAAACTGTCGAGCTCAATTTCTTCAAATTTAAAACTCACTTGAAGTACTTAACTGCCTAGCAACATTATTCAAATTGGCTATAGGTCTGTAATTTTCTGTATGGTTAATTTTCCCATTTTTATGTATAGGGGTTACTACTGTTAATTTTAGTTTATCTGGATACAAAGAGCTTTGAATAGCTAAGTTATAGATGTGAGACAAAGGTTGAGTTAACATCCCTTGTTTCCTTGAAATACTAAACTTTCGAGCTCAATTTCTTCAAATTTAAAACTCACTTGAAGTACTTAACTGCCTAGCAACATTATTCAAAATGGCTATAGGTCTGTAATTTTCTGTATGGTTAATTTTTCCATTTTTATGTATAGGGGTTACTACTGTTAATTTTAGTTTATCTGGATACAAAGAGCTTTGAATTGCTAAGTTATAGATGTGAGACAAAGGTTGAGTTAACAATTGCACACATCCCTTGTTTCCTTGAAATACTAAACTGTCGAGCTCAATTTCTTCAAATTTAAAACTCACTTGAAGTACTTAACTGCCTAGCAACATTATTCAAAATGGCTATAGGTCTGAAATTTTTTGTATGGTTAATTTTTCCATTTTTATGTATAGGGGTTACTACTAATTTTAGTTTATCTGGATACAAAGAGCTTTGAATTGCAAAGTTATAGATGTGAGACAAAGGTTGAGTTAACAATTGCACACATCCCTTGTTTCCTTGAAATACTAAACTGTCGAGCTCAATTTCTTCAAATTTAAAACTCACTTGAAGTACTTAACTGCCTAGCAACATTATTCAAAATGGCTGTAGGTCTGAAATTTTCTGTATGGTTAATTTTTCCATTTTTATGTATAGGGGTTACTACTAATTTTAGTTTATCTGGATACAAAGAGCTTTGAATTGCAAAGTTATAGATGTGAGACAAAGGTTGAGTTAACAATTGCACACATCCCTTGTTTCCTTGAAATACTAAACTGTCGAGCTCAATTTCTTCAAATTTAAAACTCACTTGAAGTACTTAACTGCCTAGCAACATTATTCAAAATGGCTATAGGTCTGTAATTTTCTGTATGGTTAATTTTTCCATTTTTATGTATAGGGGTTACTACTGTTAATTTTAGTTTATCTGGATACAAAGAGCTTTGAATTGCTAAGTTATAGATGTGAGACAAAGGTTGAGTTAACAATTGCACACATCCCTTGTTTCCTTGAAATACTAAACTGTCGAGCTCAATTTCTTCAAATTTAAAACTCACTTGAAGTACTTAACTGCCTAGCAACATTATTCAAAATGGCTGTAGGTCTGAAATTTTCTGTATGGTTAATTTTTCCATTTTTATGTATAGGGGTTACTACTAATTTTAGTTTATCTGGATACAAAGAGCTTTGAATTGCAAAGTTATAGATGTGAGACAAAGGTTGAGTTAACAATTGCACACATCCCTTGTTTCCTTGAAATACTAAACTGTCGAGCTCAATTTCTTCAAATTTAAAACTCACTTGAAGTACTTAAAACTGCCTAGCAACATTATTCAAATTGGCTATAGGTCTGTAATTTTCTGTATGGTTAATTTTCCCATTTTTATGTATAGGGGTTACTACTGTTAATTTTAGTTTATCTGGATACAAAGAGCTTTGAATAGCTAAGTTATAGATGTGAGACAAAGGTTGAGTTAACATCCCTTGTTTCCTTGAAATACTAAACTGTCGAGCTCAATTTCTTCAAATTTAAAACTCACTTGAAGTACTTAACTGCCTAGCAACATTATTCAAAATGGCTGTAGGTCTGAAATTTTCTGTATGGTTAATTTTTCCATTTTTATGTATAGGGGTTACTACTAATTTTAGTTTATCTGGATACAAAGAGCTTTGAATTGCAAAGTTATAGATGTGAGACAAAGGTTGAGTTAACAATTGCACACATCCCTTGTTTCCTTGAAATACTAAACTGTCGAGCTCAATTTCTTCAAATTTAAAACTCACTTGAAGTACTTAACTGCCTAGCAACATTATTCAAAATGGCTATAGGTCTGTAATTTTCTGTATGGTTAATTTTTCCATTTTTATGTATAGGGGTTACTACTGTTAATTTTAGTTTATCTGGATACAAAGAGCTTTGAATTGCTAAGTTATAGATGTGAGACAAAGGTTGAGTTAACAATTGCACACATCCCTTGTTTCCTTAAAATACTAAACTGTCGAGCTCAATTTCTTCAAATTTAAAACTCACTTGAAGTACTTAACTGCCTAGCAACATTATTCAAAATGGCTGTAGGTCTGAAATTTTCTGTATGGTTAATTTTTCCATTTTTATGTATAGGGGTTACTACTAATTTTAGTTTATCTGGATACAAAGAGCTTTGAATTGCAAAGTTATAGATGTGAGACAAAGGTTGAGTTAACAATTGCACACATCCCTTGTTTCCTTGAAATACTAAACTGTCGAGCTCAATTTCTTCAAATTTAAAACTCACTTGAAGTACTTAAAACTGCCTAGCAACATTATTCAAATTGGCTATAGGTCTGTAATTTTCTGTATGGTTAATTTTCCCATTTTTATGTATAGGGGTTACTACTGTTAATTTTAGTTTATCTGGATACAAAGAGCTTTGAATAGCTAAGTTATAGATGTGAGACAAAGGTTGAGTTAACATCCCTTGTTTCCTTGAAATACTAAACTGTCGAGCTCAATTTCTTCAAATTTAAAACTCACTTGAAGTACTTAACTGCCTAGCAACATTATTCAAAATGGCTGTAGGTCTGAAATTTTCTGTATGGTTAATTTTTCCATTTTTATGTATAGGGGTTACTACTAATTTTAGTTTATCTGGATACAAAGAGCTTTGAATTGCAAAGTTATAGATGTGAGACAAAGGTTGAGTTAACAATTGCACACATCCCTTGTTTCCTTGAAATACTAAACTGTCGAGCTCAATTTCTTCAAATTTAAAACTCACTTGAAGTACTTAACTGCCTAGCAACATTATTCAAAATGGCTATAGGTCTGTAATTTTCTGTATGGTTAATTTTTCCATTTTTATGTATAGGGGTTACTACTGTTAATTTTAGTTTATCTGGATACAAAGAGCTTTGAATTGCTAAGTTATAGATGTGAGACAAAGGTTGAGTTAACATCCCTTGTTTCCTTGAAATACTAAACTGTCGAGCTCAATTTCTTCAAATTTAAAACTCACTTGAAGTACTTAACTGCCTAGCAACATTATTCAAAATGGCTGTAGGTCTGAAATTTTCTGTATGGTTAATTTTTCCATTTTTATGTATAGGGGTTACTACTAATTTTAGTTTATCTGGATACAAAGAGCTTTGAATTGCAAAGTTATAGATGTGAGACAAAGGTTGAGTTAACAATTGCACACATCCCTTGTTTCCTTGAAATACTAAACTGTCGAGCTCAATTTCTTCAAATTTAAAACTCACTTGAAGTACTTAAAACTGCCTAGCAACATTATTCAAATTGGCTATAGGTCTGTAATTTTCTGTATGGTTAATTTTCCCATTTTTATGTATAGGGGTTACTACTGTTAATTTTAGTTTATCTGGATACAAAGAGCTTTGAATAGCTAAGTTATAGATGTGAGACAAAGGTTGAGTTAACATCCCTTGTTTCCTTGAAATACTAAACTGTCGAGCTCAATTTCTTCAAATTTAAAACTCACTTGAAGTACTTAAAACTGCCTAGCAACATTATTCAAATTGGCTATAGGTCTGTAATTTTCTGTATGGTTAATTTTCCCATTTTTATGTATAGGGGTTACTACTGTTAATTTTAGTTTATCTGGATACAAAGAGCTTTGAATAGCTAAGTTATAGATGTGAGACAAAGGTTGAGTTAACATCCCTTGTTTCCTTGAAATACTAAACTGTCGAGCTCAATTTCTTCAAATTTAAAACTCACTTGAAGTACTTAAAACTGCCTAGCAACATTATTCAAATTGGCTATAGGTCTGTAATTTTCTGTATGGTTAATTTTCCCATTTTTATGTATAGGGGTTACTACTGTTAATTTTAGTTTATCTGGATACAAAGAGCTTTGAATAGCTAAGTTATAGATGTGAGACAAAGGTTGAGTTAACATCCCTTGTTTCCTTGAAATACTAAACTGTCGAGCTCAATTTCTTCAAATTTAAAACTCACTTGAAGTACTTAACTGCCTAGCAACATTATTCAAAATGGCTGTAGGTCTGAAATTTTCTGTATGGTTAATTTTTCCATTTTTATGTATAGGGGTTACTACTAATTTTAGTTTATCTGGATACAAAGAGCTTTGAATTGCAAAGTTATAGATGTGAGACAAAGGTTGAGTTAACAATTGCACACATCCCTTGTTTCCTTGAAATACTAAACTGTCGAGCTCAATTTCTTCAAATTTAAAACTCACTTGAAGTACTTAAAACTGCCTAGCAACATTATTCAAATTGGCTATAGGTCTGTAATTTTCTGTATGGTTAATTTTCCCATTTTTATGTATAGGGGTTACTACTGTTAATTTTAGTTTATCTGGATACAAAGAGCTTTGAATAGCTAAGTTATAGATGTGAGACAAAGGTTGAGTTAACATCCCTTGTTTCCTTGAAATACTAAACTGTCGAGCTCAATTTCTTCAAATTTAAAACTCACTTGAAGTACTTAACTGCCTAGCAACATTATTCAAAATGGCTGTAGGTCTGAAATTTTCTGTATGGTTAATTTTTCCATTTTTATGTATAGGGGTTACTACTAATTTTAGTTTATCTGGATACAAAGAGCTTTGAATTGCAAAGTTATAGATGTGAGACAAAGGTTGAGTTAACAATTGCACACATCCCTTGTTTCCTTGAAATACTAAACTGTCGAGCTCAATTTCTTCAAATTTAAAACTCACTTGAAGTACTTAAAACTGCCTAGCAACATTATTCAAATTGGCTATAGGTCTGTAATTTTCTGTATGGTTAATTTTCCCATTTTTATGTATAGGGGTTACTACTGTTAATTTTAGTTTATCTGGATACAAAGAGCTTTGAATAGCTAAGTTATAGATGTGAGACAAAGGTTGAGTTAACATCCCTTGTTTCCTTGAAATACTAAACTGTCGAGCTCAATTTCTTCAAATTTAAAACTCACTTGAAGTACTTAACTGCCTAGCAACATTATTCAAAATGGCTGTAGGTCTGAAATTTTCTGTATGGTTAATTTTTCCATTTTTATGTATAGGGGTTACTACTAATTTTAGTTTATCTGGATACAAAGAGCTTTGAATTGCAAAGTTATAGATGTGAGACAAAGGTTGAGTTAACAATTGCACACATCCCTTGTTTCCTTGAAATACTAAACTGTCGAGCTCAATTTCTTCAAATTTAAAACTCACTTGAAGTACTTAACTGCCTAGCAACATTATTCAAAATGGCTATAGGTCTGTAATTTTCTGTATGGTTAATTTTTCCATTTTTATGTATAGGGGTTACTACTGTTAATTTTAGTTTATCTGGATACAAAGAGCTTTGAATTGCTAAGTTATAGATGTGAGACAAAGGTTGAGTTAACAATTGCACACATCCCTTGTTTCCTTGAAATACTAAACTGTCGAGCTCAATTTCTTCAAATTTAAAACTCACTTGAAGTACTTAAAACTGCCTAGCAACATTATTCAAATTGGCTATAGGTCTGTAATTTTCTGTATGGTTAATTTTCCCATTTTTATGTATAGGGGTTACTACTGTTAATTTTAGTTTATCTGGATACAAAGAGCTTTGAATTGCTAAGTTATAGATGTGAGACAAAGGTTGAGTTAACAATTGCACACATCCCTTGTTTCCTTAAAATACTAAACTGTCGAGCTCAATTTCTTCAAATTTAAAACTCACTTGAAGTACTTAACTGCCTAGCAACATTATTCAAAATGGCTGTAGGTCTGAAATTTTCTGTATGGTTAATTTTTCCATTTTTATGTATAGGGGTTACTACTAATTTTAGTTTATCTGGATACAAAGAGCTTTGAATTGCAAAGTTATAGATGTGAGACAAAGGTTGAGTTAACAATTGCACACATCCCTTGTTTCCTTGAAATACTAAACTGTCGAGCTCAATTTCTTCAAATTTAAAACTCACTTGAAGTACTTAACTGCCTAGCAACATTATTCAAAATGGCTATAGGTCTGTAATTTTCTGTATGGTTAATTTTTCCATTTTTATGTATAGGGGTTACTACTGTTAATTTTAGTTTATCTGGATACAAAGAGCTTTGAATTGCTAAGTTATAGATGTGAGACAAAGGTTGAGTTAACAATTGCACACATCCCTTGTTTCCTTGAAATACTAAACTGTCGAGCTCAATTTCTTCAAATTTAAAACTCACTTGAAGTACTTAAAACTGCCTAGCAACATTATTCAAATTGGCTATAGGTCTGTAATTTTCTGTATGGTTAATTTTCCCATTTTTATGTATAGGGGTTACTACTGTTAATTTTAGTTTATCTGGATACAAAGAGCTTTGAATAGCTAAGTTATAGATGTGAGACAAAGGTTGAGTTAACATCCCTTGTTTCCTTGAAATACTAAACTTTCGAGCTCAATTTCTTCAAATTTAAAACTCACTTGAAGTACTTAACTGCCTAGCAACATTATTCAAAATGGCTATAGGTCTGTAATTTTCTGTATGGTTAATTTTTCCATTTTTATGTATAGGGGTTACTACTGTTAATTTTAGTTTATCTGGATACAAAGAGCTTTGAATTGCTAAGTTATAGATGTGAGACAAAGGTTGAGTTAACAATTGCACACATCCCTTGTTTCCTTGAAATACTAAACTGTCGAGCTCAATTTCTTCAAATTTAAAACTCACTTGAAGTACTTAACTGCCTAGCAACATTATTCAAAATGGCTATAGGTCTGAAATTTTTTGTATGGTTAATTTTTCCATTTTTATGTATAGGGGTTACTACTAATTTTAGTTTATCTGGATACAAAGAGCTTTGAATTGCAAAGTTATAGATGTGAGACAAAGGTTGAGTTAACAATTGCACACATCCCTTGTTTCCTTGAAATACTAAACTGTCGAGCTCAATTTCTTCAAATTTAAAACTCACTTGAAGTACTTAACTGCCTAGCAACATTATTCAAAATGGCTGTAGGTCTGAAATTTTCTGTATGGTTAATTTTTCCATTTTTATGTATAGGGGTTACTACTAATTTTAGTTTATCTGGATACAAAGAGCTTTGAATTGCAAAGTTATAGATGTGAGACAAAGGTTGAGTTAACAATTGCACACATCCCTTGTTTCCTTGAAATACTAAACTGTCGAGCTCAATTTCTTCAAATTTAAAACTCACTTGAAGTACTTAAAACTGCCTAGCAACATTATTCAAATTGGCTATAGGTCTGTAATTTTCTGTATGGTTAATTTTCCCATTTTTATGTATAGGGGTTACTACTGTTAATTTTAGTTTATCTGGATACAAAGAGCTTTGAATAGCTAAGTTATAGATGTGAGACAAAGGTTGAGTTAACATCCCTTGTTTCCTTGAAATACTAAACTGTCGAGCTCAATTTCTTCAAATTTAAAACTCACTTGAAGTACTTAACTGCCTAGCAACATTATTCAAAATGGCTGTAGGTCTGAAATTTTCTGTATGGTTAATTTTTCCATTTTTATGTATAGGGGTTACTACTAATTTTAGTTTATCTGGATACAAAGAGCTTTGAATTGCAAAGTTATAGATGTGAGACAAAGGTTGAGTTAACAATTGCACACATCCCTTGTTTCCTTGAAATACTAAACTGTCGAGCTCAATTTCTTCAAATTTAAAACTCACTTGAAGTACTTAACTGCCTAGCAACATTATTCAAAATGGCTATAGGTCTGTAATTTTCTGTATGGTTAATTTTTCCATTTTTATGTATAGGGGTTACTACTGTTAATTTTAGTTTATCTGGATACAAAGAGCTTTGAATTGCTAAGTTATAGATGTGAGACAAAGGTTGAGTTAACAATTGCACACATCCCTTGTTTCCTTGAAATACTAAACTGTCGAGCTCAATTTCTTCAAATTTAAAACTCACTTGAAGTACTTAACTGCCTAGCAACATTATTCAAAATGGCTGTAGGTCTGAAATTTTCTGTATGGTTAATTTTTCCATTTTTATGTATAGGGGTTACTACTAATTTTAGTTTATCTGGATACAAAGAGCTTTGAATTGCAAAGTTATAGATGTGAGACAAAGGTTGAGTTAACAATTGCACACATCCCTTGTTTCCTTGAAATACTAAACTGTCGAGCTCAATTTCTTCAAATTTAAAACTCACTTGAAGTACTTAACTGCCTAGCAACATTATTCAAAATGGCTATAGGTCTGTAATTTTCTGTATGGTTAATTTTTCCATTTTTATGTATAGGGGTTACTACTGTTAATTTTAGTTTATCTGGATACAAAGAGCTTTGAATAGCTAAGTTATAGATGTGAGACAAAGGTTGAGTTAACATCCCTTGTTTCCTTGAAATACTAAACTGTCGAGCTCAATTTCTTCAAATTTAAAACTCACTTGAAGTACTTAACTGCCTAGCAACATTATTCAAAATGGCTGTAGGTCTGAAATTTTCTGTATGGTTAATTTTTCCATTTTTATGTATAGGGGTTACTACTAATTTTAGTTTATCTGGATACAAAGAGCTTTGAATTGCAAAGTTATAGATGTGAGACAAAGGTTGAGTTAACAATTGCACACATCCCTTGTTTCCTTGAAATACTAAACTGTCGAGCTCAATTTCTTCAAATTTAAAACTCACTTGAAGTACTTAACTGCCTAGCAACATTATTCAAAATGGCTATAGGTCTGTAATTTTCTGTATGGTTAATTTTTCCATTTTTATGTATAGGGGTTACTACTGTTAATTTTAGTTTATCTGGATACAAAGAGCTTTGAATTGCTAAGTTATAGATGTGAGACAAAGGTTGAGTTAACAATTGCACACATCCCTTGTTTCCTTGAAATACTAAACTGTCGAGCTCAATTTCTTCAAATTTAAAACTCACTTGAAGTACTTAACTGCCTAGCAACATTATTCAAAATGGCTGTAGGTCTGAAATTTTCTGTATGGTTAATTTTTCCATTTTTATGTATAGGGGTTACTACTAATTTTAGTTTATCTGGATACAAAGAGCTTTGAATTGCAAAGTTATAGATGTGAGACAAAGGTTGAGTTAACAATTGCACACATCCCTTGTTTCCTTGAAATACTAAACTGTCGAGCTCAATTTCTTCAAATTTAAAACTCACTTGAAGTACTTAACTGCCTAGCAACATTATTCAAAATGGCTGTAGGTCTGTAATTTTCTGTATGGTTAATTTTTCCATTTTTATGTATAGGGGTTACTACTGTTAATTTTAGTTTATCTGGATACAAAGAGCTTTGAATTGCTAAGTTATAGATGTGAGACAAAGGTTGAGTTAACAATTGCACACATCCCTTGTTTCCTTGAAATACTAAACTGTCGAGCTCAATTTCTTCAAATTTAAAACTCACTTGAAGTACTTAACTGCCTAGCAACATTATTCAAAATGGCTGTAGGTCTGAAATTTTCTGTATGGTTAATTTTTCCATTTTTATGTATAGGGGTTACTACTAATTTTAGTTTATCTGGATACAAAGAGCTTTGAATTGCAAAGTTATAGATGTGAGACAAAGGTTGAGTTAACAATTGCACACATCCCTTGTTTCCTTGAAATACTAAACTGTCGAGCTCAATTTCTTCAAATTTAAAACTCACTTGAAGTACTTAACTGCCTAGCAACATTATTCAAAATGGCTGTAGGTCTGTAATTTTCTGTATGGTTAATTTTTCCATTTTTATGTATAGGGGTTACTACTGTTAATTTTAGTTTATCTGGATACAAAGAGCTTTGAATTGCTAAGTTATAGATGTGAGACAAAGGTTGAGTTAACAATTGCACACATCCCTTGTTTCCTTGAAATACTAAACTGTCGAGCTCAATTTCTTCAAATTTAAAACTCACTTGAAGTACTTAACTGCCTAGCAACATTATTCAAAATGGCTGTAGGTCTGAAATTTTCTGTATGGTTAATTTTTCCATTTTTATGTATAGGGGTTACTACTAATTTTAGTTTATCTGGATACAAAGAGCTTTGAATTGCAAAGTTATAGATGTGAGACAAAGGTTGAGTTAACAATTGCACACATCCCTTGTTTCCTTGAAATACTAAACTGTCGAGCTCAATTTCTTCAAATTTAAAACTCACTTGAAGTACTTAAAACTGCCTAGCAACATTATTCAAATTGGCTATAGGTCTGTAATTTTCTGTATGGTTAATTTTCCCATTTTTATGTATAGGGGTTACTACTGTTAATTTTAGTTTATCTGGATACAAAGAGCTTTGAATAGCTAAGTTATAGATGTGAGACAAAGGTTGAGTTAACATCCCTTGTTTCCTTGAAATACTAAACTGTCGAGCTCAATTTCTTCAAATTTAAAACTCACTTGAAGTACTTAACTGCCTAGCAACATTATTCAAAATGGCTGTAGGTCTGAAATTTTCTGTATGGTTAATTTTTCCATTTTTATGTATAGGGGTTACTACTAATTTTAGTTTATCTGGATACAAAGAGCTTTGAATTGCAAAGTTATAGATGTGAGACAAAGGTTGAGTTAACAATTGCACACATCCCTTGTTTCCTTGAAATACTAAACTGTCGAGCTCAATTTCTTCAAATTTAAAACTCACTTGAAGTACTTAACTGCCTAGCAACATTATTCAAAATGGCTATAGGTCTGTAATTTTCTGTATGGTTAATTTTTCCATTTTTATGTATAGGGGTTACTACTGTTAATTTTAGTTTATCTGGATACAAAGAGCTTTGAATTGCTAAGTTATAGATGTGAGACAAAGGTTGAGTTAACATCCCTTGTTTCCTTGAAATACTAAACTGTCGAGCTCAATTTCTTCAAATTTAAAACTCACTTGAAGTACTTAACTGCCTAGCAACATTATTCAAAATGGCTGTAGGTCTGAAATTTTCTGTATGGTTAATTTTTCCATTTTTATGTATAGGGGTTACTACTAATTTTAGTTTATCTGGATACAAAGAGCTTTGAATTGCAAAGTTATAGATGTGAGACAAAGGTTGAGTTAACAATTGCACACATCCCTTGTTTCCTTGAAATACTAAACTGTCGAGCTCAATTTCTTCAAATTTAAAACTCACTTGAAGTACTTAAAACTGCCTAGCAACATTATTCAAATTGGCTATAGGTCTGTAATTTTCTGTATGGTTAATTTTCCCATTTTTATGTATAGGGGTTACTACTGTTAATTTTAGTTTATCTGGATACAAAGAGCTTTGAATAGCTAAGTTATAGATGTGAGACAAAGGTTGAGTTAACATCCCTTGTTTCCTTGAAATACTAAACTGTCGAGCTCAATTTCTTCAAATTTAAAACTCACTTGAAGTACTTAACTGCCTAGCAACATTATTCAAAATGGCTGTAGGTCTGAAATTTTCTGTATGGTTAATTTTTCCATTTTTATGTATAGGGGTTACTACTAATTTTAGTTTATCTGGATACAAAGAGCTTTGAATTGCAAAGTTATAGATGTGAGACAAAGGTTGAGTTAACAATTGCACACATCCCTTGTTTCCTTGAAATACTAAACTGTCGAGCTCAATTTCTTCAAATTTAAAACTCACTTGAAGTACTTAAAACTGCCTAGCAACATTATTCAAATTGGCTATAGGTCTGTAATTTTCTGTATGGTTAATTTTCCCATTTTTATGTATAGGGGTTACTACTGTTAATTTTAGTTTATCTGGATACAAAGAGCTTTGAATAGCTAAGTTATAGATGTGAGACAAAGGTTGAGTTAACATCCCTTGTTTCCTTGAAATACTAAACTGTCGAGCTCAATTTCTTCAAATTTAAAACTCACTTGAAGTACTTAACTGCCTAGCAACATTATTCAAAATGGCTGTAGGTCTGAAATTTTCTGTATGGTTAATTTTTCCATTTTTATGTATAGGGGTTACTACTAATTTTAGTTTATCTGGATACAAAGAGCTTTGAATTGCAAAGTTATAGATGTGAGACAAAGGTTGAGTTAACAATTGCACACATCCCTTGTTTCCTTGAAATACTAAACTGTCGAGCTCAATTTCTTCAAATTTAAAACTCACTTGAAGTACTTAACTGCCTAGCAACATTATTCAAAATGGCTATAGGTCTGTAATTTTCTGTATGGTTAATTTTTCCATTTTTATGTATAGGGGTTACTACTGTTAATTTTAGTTTATCTGGATACAAAGAGCTTTGAATTGCTAAGTTATAGATGTGAGACAAAGGTTGAGTTAACAATTGCACACATCCCTTGTTTCCTTGAAATACTAAACTGTCGAGCTCAATTTCTTCAAATTTAAAACTCACTTGAAGTACTTAACTGCCTAGCAACATTATTCAAAATGGCTGTAGGTCTGAAATTTTCTGTATGGTTAATTTTTCCATTTTTATGTATAGGGGTTACTACTAATTTTAGTTTATCTGGATACAAAGAGCTTTGAATTGCAAAGTTATAGATGTGAGACAAAGGTTGAGTTAACAATTGCACACATCCCTTGTTTCCTTGAAATACTAAACTGTCGAGCTCAATTTCTTCAAATTTAAAACTCACTTGAAGTACTTAAAACTGCCTAGCAACATTATTCAAATTGGCTATAGGTCTGTAATTTTCTGTATGGTTAATTTTCCCATTTTTATGTATAGGGGTTACTACTGTTAATTTTAGTTTATCTGGATACAAAGAGCTTTGAATAGCTAAGTTATAGATGTGAGACAAAGGTTGAGTTAACATCCCTTGTTTCCTTGAAATACTAAACTGTCGAGCTCAATTTCTTCAAATTTAAAACTCACTTGAAGTACTTAACTGCCTAGCAACATTATTCAAAATGGCTGTAGGTCTGAAATTTTCTGTATGGTTAATTTTTCCATTTTTATGTATAGGGGTTACTACTAATTTTAGTTTATCTGGATACAAAGAGCTTTGAATTGCAAAGTTATAGATGTGAGACAAAGGTTGAGTTAACAATTGCACACATCCCTTGTTTCCTTGAAATACTAAACTGTCGAGCTCAATTTCTTCAAATTTAAAACTCACTTGAAGTACTTAAAACTGCCTAGCAACATTATTCAAATTGGCTATAGGTCTGTAATTTTCTGTATGGTTAATTTTCCCATTTTTATGTATAGGGGTTACTACTGTTAATTTTAGTTTATCTGGATACAAAGAGCTTTGAATAGCTAAGTTATAGATGTGAGACAAAGGTTGAGTTAACATCCCTTGTTTCCTTGAAATACTAAACTGTCGAGCTCAATTTCTTCAAATTTAAAACTCACTTGAAGTACTTAACTGCCTAGCAACATTATTCAAAATGGCTGTAGGTCTGAAATTTTCTGTATGGTTAATTTTTCCATTTTTATGTATAGGGGTTACTACTAATTTTAGTTTATCTGGATACAAAGAGCTTTGAATTGCAAAGTTATAGATGTGAGACAAAGGTTGAGTTAACAATTGCACACATCCCTTGTTTCCTTGAAATACTAAACTGTCGAGCTCAATTTCTTCAAATTTAAAACTCACTTGAAGTACTTAACTGCCTAGCAACATTATTCAAAATGGCTATAGGTCTGTAATTTTCTGTATGGTTAATTTTTCCATTTTTATGTATAGGGGTTACTACTGTTAATTTTAGTTTATCTGGATACAAAGAGCTTTGAATTGCTAAGTTATAGATGTGAGACAAAGGTTGAGTTAACAATTGCACACATCCCTTGTTTCCTTGAAATACTAAACTGTCGAGCTCAATTTCTTCAAATTTAAAACTCACTTGAAGTACTTAAAACTGCCTAGCAACATTATTCAAATTGGCTATAGGTCTGTAATTTTCTGTATGGTTAATTTTCCCATTTTTATGTATAGGGGTTACTACTGTTAATTTTAGTTTATCTGGATACAAAGAGCTTTGAATAGCTAAGTTATAGATGTGAGACAAAGGTTGAGTTAACATCCCTTGTTTCCTTGAAATACTAAACTGTCGAGCTCAATTTCTTCAAATTTAAAACTCACTTGAAGTACTTAACTGCCTAGCAACATTATTCAAAATTGCTATAGGTCTGTAATTTTCTGTATGGTTAATTTTTCCATTTTTATGTATAGAGGTTACTACTGTCAATTTTAGTTTATCTGGATACAAACAGCTTTGAATTGCTAAGTTATAGATGTGAGACAAAGGTTGAGTTAACAATTGCACACATCCCTTGTTTCCTTGAAATACTAAACTTTCGAGCTCAATTTCTTCAAATTTAAAACTCACTTGAAGTACTTAACTGCCTAGCAACATTATTCAAAATGGCTATAGGTCTGTAATTTTCTGTATGGTTAATTTTTCCATTTTTATGTATAGGGGTTACTACTGTTAATTTTAGTTTATCTGGATACAAAGAGCTTTGAATTGCTAAGTTATAGATGTGAGACAAAGGTTGAGTTAACAATTGCACACATCCCTTGTTTCCTTGAAATACTAAACTGTCGAGCTCAATTTCTTCAAATTTAAAACTCACTTGAAGTACTTAACTGCCTAGCAACATTATTCAAAATGGCTGTAGGTCTGAAATTTTCTGTATGGTTAATTTTTCCATTTTTATGTATAGGGGTTACTACTAATTTTAGTTTATCTGGATACAAAGAGCTTTGAATTGCAAAGTTATAGATGTGAGACAAAGGTTGAGTTAACAATTGCACACATCCCTTGTTTCCTTGAAATACTAAACTGTCGAGCTCAATTTCTTCAAATTTAAAACTCACTTGAAGTACTTAAAACTGCCTAGCAACATTATTCAAATTGGCTATAGGTCTGTAATTTTCTGTATGGTTAATTTTCCCATTTTTATGTATAGGGGTTACTACTGTTAATTTTAGTTTATCTGGATACAAAGAGCTTTGAATAGCTAAGTTATAGATGTGAGACAAAGGTTGAGTTAACATCCCTTGTTTCCTTGAAATACTAAACTGTCGAGCTCAATTTCTTCAAATTTAAAACTCACTTGAAGTACTTAACTGCCTAGCAACATTATTCAAAATTGCTATAGGTCTGTAATTTTCTGTATGGTTAATTTTTCCATTTTTATGTATAGAGGTTACTACTGTCAATTTTAGTTTATCTGGATACAAACAGCTTTGAATTGCTAAGTTATAGATGTGAGACAAAGGTTGAGTTAACAATTGCACACATCCCTTGTTTCCTTGAAATACTAAACTTTCGAGCTCAATTTCTTCAAATTTAAAACTCACTTGAAGTACTTAACTGCCTAGCAACATTATTCAAAATGGCTATAGGTCTGTAATTTTCTGTATGGTTAATTTTTCCATTTTTATGTATAGGGGTTACTACTGTTAATTTTAGTTTATCTGGATACAAAGAGCTTTGAATTGCTAAGTTATAGATGTGAGACAAAGGTTGAGTTAACAATTGCACACATCCCTTGTTTCCTTGAAATACTAAACTGTCGAGCTCAATTTCTTCAAATTTAAAATTCACTTGAAGTACTTAACTGCCTAGCAACATTATTCAAAATGGCTATAGGTCTGAAATTTTTTGTATGGTTAATTTTTCCATTTTTATGTATAGGGGTTACTACTAATTTTAGTTTATCTGGATACAAAGAGCTTTGAATTGCAAAGTTATAGATGTGAGACAAAGGTTGAGTTAACAATTGCACACATCCCTTGTTTCCTTGAAATACTAAACTGTCGAGCTCAATTTCTTCAAATTTAAAACTCACTTGAAGTACTTAACTGCCTAGCAACATTATTCAAATTGGCTATAGGTCTGTAATTTTCTGTATGGTTAATTTTCCCATTTTTATGTATAGGGGTTACTACTGTTAATTTTAGTTTATCTGGATACAAAGAGCTTTGAATAGCTAAGTTATAGATGTGAGACAAAAGTTGAGGTAACAATTGCACACATCCCTAGTTTCGTTGGAATACAAAATTGCTGAGCTCACTTTCTTCAAATTTAAAACTCGCTTGGAGTACTTAACTGCCTAGCAACATTATTCAAAATGGCTATAGGTCTGTAATTTTCTGTATGGTTAATTTTCCCATATTTATGTATAGGGGTTACTATGTTAATTTTAGTTTATCTGGATACAAAGAGCCTTGAATAGTTGAATAGCTAAGCTATAGATATGAGACAAAGGTTCAGTTAACAATTGCACACATCCCTTGTTCCCTTGGAATACTAAACTGCCGAGCTCAGTTTCTTCACATTTAAAACTCGCTTGAAGTACTTAACTGCCGAGCTCAATTTCTTCAAATTTGAAACTCGCTTGAAATACTTAACTGCCGAGCTCAATTTCTTCATATTTCTCTGCGTTTATTTTCCAGGCTCCCTCTAGTCCGCAAACGCTTATGACTCCGTTGGAATTCCCGCAAGTGCCGCAAGAAAGTGTGCCTACTAACGCCTCCATTAACGCCCATAAAGTAAATTAGCTTTCGCGTAGCGAGTACGTTTACCTGACGTGATGTGCTCGATTTCAGCTGCAGGCGGAGTCGAGGAGCGGTCCCGGTAGCGGCGCCGCCACCTCGGAGGACCTCTCGCCGGTCGCCGTCGCCGCCGATGGCGGCGACGCTAATTTAGTAACTCAGAACAGTAACCAACTTAGCGAGCTCGATAATAAACTCAAGCAGATTAACTCGGTGAAGGGGACGGAGGCGGTGAGGGAGCAGGAGAAGGTCCAGGAGGCGACGGCGGCTAACAACCTCGCTCAGGTCAGGTGTAGTTGTACGATCGCGACTTACTAAAATCGACGGTGACCAGTAGAATAGACCGCTTGATGTCCCGCTCATTTTTGGTGTAACTCGTACGAATTTCGGTTACAGGTCCAGGAACTGGAAAAGGTCCGCGAACGGAAGGTGTCACGTTTTAAAGTTAGTGTGGTTACAGAGCCGGATAGGAGCAAGCTCATCGTGCCCGATGGGAGGGAGGGGGCGACGGCTGAAGACGCTTCTAAACGCGAAGCGGACTTCACAGCCGTCATTAACGAGACGTTCGACTCGCTCAAGACGACGCTCGTTCGATCTCTGCCTGCCGGAGGAAGTAAGTCCCCAGAAAGGAAGATGTGTGGGTCATTAAATAGACGCAAAGCGCGCTTTAATAATTTTGGGGAATTTCGTCGGGTTTCACTTGGGTTTTATCAAAATTAAAATCGCTTGACAACTTCCTGGGGTAATGGGGCAAAACTGAGAAATTAGGAATTTTGTTTCCAAAAACCCATCTTTTTGGATATGGTTTTCAGATACAATTTGTGCTAAGCAACAATACGCCATATTATTCCATTCGGGGGATATGCAAAGGCTATGGCTTTTTCTACGCTTTTAAGCCCCATTTGTGTTTTATGTAAAAAGGAATTTTCTTGTAATTCAGTACATCCCATTGTACTTTTTTTAAACCTGTTCTTCTTCTTCACTTCAGGTTTGAGGCACTCTGCCTGTTATGATACCCATTTTTTTTCTCGGCCTTCTGATATCTCTCCATGGCATTAATAAAATTTACTGACTGGTATCCTCTTCTCGTGCATCTGTTCTATTGTTCTTTCCACTTACTTTTTTTCTCTCCTTTATATAAGAGATGTCTAATTCTGTTCTTATGTCTCTCCAGTTTTATGCAACCTTTCACTCTTCTTAGAAATTTCATTTTTCGTTCTTGTATTCTATTTTCTTCTTTTTTTGTTGTTGCCCATGTTTCACTGTCGTATAAGAGGGTTGATACAGCTATCGTCTTGTAAAATTTTATTTGTTGAGTTTTTCTTCTATGTCTTTGCTTCGGTCATAAGATGTATATCGCAGTCTAAATATTTAAAGTGTTTTACCTGTTCCAATACTATATAATTTACGACTATTATTGTTCTGACTGAGTATTTACCTGAGAAAGCCATGGTTTTCGTTTTGCTTGCTGGTATTTTCCTGTATTTTTAACAGGTTGTTTGTAGAGTATATATTTCTCTCTGTAGGTCCTCTTCGGTTTCCTTGAAGAGTGTACTAAATCTTCGACATACAAAATAGAGTTTAGGGTGGTATTTTAGCCTAAATATATACCTTTAGGGTACTTCCTTTTCCACTCTTTCACAATGGCATCTATATATAACTCTAACTCCCTTGTTTGTTGATATTTCTGTAGTTAACTTTCGGCCCCCCATACCTATTGCAATTTTGTTGTCAATGTACTACTATAAACTTTGTATTGCTCTTATTAAGTGTTTTGAATATCCCCGTTCTTTCATAATATTCCATAATTTGCATCTGTTTACATTGTCAAAAGCTTTCTCAATGTTTTTTAAACCTGTTCTTAGATAAAATAGAATTTTGAACAGTTCTTGGAGACTTCAATTTTGAAACTTCCAGTACTGTAAAGTCGAAGCCAAAACAACTTTCCATAACTAATGCTTGACCAACGAGAAAATCAAAACTCCTTAAACTGTAATAGAATTTACAGTACTTTAGACCCATAGGGTATGTGGGGGGAGTGAGACACTTTAAAAATATGTGAAATTTCGTCAGCACTTGTGTTTTTTCGAAATTCAGTCGCTTTGGGATAACAGGGATAAACCTGAGAAAATAGTTATTTCTTTCAAGGAACCCATCATTTTTGATAAATTTTTCAGAACCAAACAAGCCACCTTTCTGACAAGCGGCAATATGCCATATTACTCCATTCGGGAGGGTACGGCAAAGGCAATGGCTTCGTTTAAGCTTCATTTGTATTTTATATAAAGAGAAAATTTCTTGAAGTTCAATACATTTCATTGTAGAAGAGTCCTTGAAGACTTCAATTTGGAAACAACTTCCAGTACTCTAAAGTCGAAGCCAAACCAACTTTCCGTAACTAATGTTTGCCTTAAGAGAAAATGAAAACTCCTGAAACTCCGATGGAATTTGTTGTACTTCAGACCTGTAGAGTAGGATATGGGGGGGGGGGGTTATAAGACAACAGCTATTTCTACATGTTTAAGCTCCACTTGTGTTTTAAATAAAGAAAGAATTTCTTGTCATAATACAATTCATTGTACTTTCTCTAAACCTGTTTTTGGATGAAACGGAATTTTGAAGAGTCGTCGAAGACTTCAATTTTGAAACTTCCTATTCTCTAAAGTCGAAGCCAAAATAACTTTCCTTAACTAATATTTGTCTTAAGAGGAAATCAAGACTCCTTAAACTCTGATGGAATTTGCAGCACTTTTTTCCTGAACTTTCATGGACACCAAATATACATCTACAACTTTATTCTTTATTAAATAGAAACGTTCTGGAAGTCAATAGAGTTTATAATTATTTTTTCAAATTCAGATAAGGAGAGCGGTCTTTTAAAGAACTTACTGTACTTCAAAGTCGAAGCCAAACTTAACTACATTTGACGTTGAAGAAGCGAAAAATCCTTGAGATCCAAGTTTGTTTTGTGTGAGGATGCATCTCCCAAATGGAGCAAGATGGCATATTGCCGTTTGACAGAAAGATAGCTTATTTGATCTTGAATTGAAAATAGGTTTTTTGGAAAAAAGTTCTATTTTCCAGGTTTGCTCCATTTTCTCAAGTTTTTCAAACCATTTTGAATTTTGGAAAAAAAAACAACTGAAATCTTATGAAATTCCGCATATTTTGAAAACAAAAACGTTCCGATAGGACGTTTTGGACCAAAATAACGGTCATACTCACCTGTCTCTTGTCAAATTTGGACATGTTTCGGGCCGGTAGTACCATACATCTGGCGTGTCTATGATAAGAGGAAAGTACATTAATTGAAAATGTGATGTAAAATTAATTTAACGTTCCCATTTAACTCTGTCTAATTCACACCTCGCGTTTCAGGTGAAGATGTCGTAGCAGAAGTGGAGGAAGTTTCCAAAGTAAAGGTATGCCATTCGCTGTTGTGCAAAGTTTGACTAATCACCTTTTGATCATTCTTATTGTGAATTAACCAGCGCAGAGTATCTTTAGTGCCTTAGATCGTTTTGTTTTTCACACGGCTTTTATTCTCTTCTAACCGCAGATACTTTCCAGAAGTTAAAAATGCCAGGCTGAAATCTAATTGACTTAGGCATGTTCGTAAATTCAGCAATTGAGGATGCGCACAAAGTGCAATTTCGTACAATCGTTCTTAAGTTATGGGTGGAACAGCGCACAAATTTAACCATTGAAATACAAATTCGATGTTATTCATAATTACAATTAGTATAAACAAATAGTCTCATTGGAACTGTCTAGTCTCATGCATGGGATAGTAGTTAATGCGTTTATTAAATTCAAGACTAGTTTTTTGTTTAGCAGTTCTGTTTCCTTATTTACATATTCTTGGACAAACAATTGATATTTTATCAAGAAATGGATAATCATTAATGTTTAATATATGCATTACCTCAAATTATTATTTTATTATCAAGATCCTCACTTTGTAACCAAACAAATTTATTGATTTAAATTTTATGGGATTTATATAGAGACCTATCCATATACAGACCGTTTCTACAGAGTCGCAGTGTGGTATAAACATAAGAGCGAAAGAAAGGCCATATATTTCTCGTTGGCTAAACAGAGAAAGAACTTTTGCGACGTTGCTAGCTCGCGAAACATCACAGTCATCGCCACACTCTATCAGATCATTCGCTGTATAGTCTCCAACGGGAATATTTGGAATGGGTTACGGACCGGCCGGCCGGCAACGTTGCAAAACTTCCTTCTCTGTCACACTAATGAACTACTATTAGTTTCTTTTTCGTTCTTGTTGATTTCGGACCCTGCATTTCAATAGAATAGGTCCGTATATTGTTCGTGAACAAAAGTTCAATTTGGGTTTGAAAGATTACTTTCTGATATGCTCACGTCACACTGCAAATTAATGGCGAGGACTGATTTCAATAGACAACGAATAATACAAAATCTGGGTTTAACCCGTTCGTTGTGAATATAGAAGAATGATAAAATTACAAATAAAGTTATGGAGTTACAATGTATTCTGAGAGAGTCGTGTAGTCGTGATCCTAAGTGGTCATTCCTAGAATACTTTATTTTGGCGAATAAGCCACACCCCTACTACAAGCTATGATTGAATTACTTGTTACAACTGGGAGAGTAGGTGTTAACAATTATCTTCTTCCCAGGCCCTACTTTCTAAGACATTTTTGAAAGGGAGGATCCACCAAGTGATTGACTAAAACCTTCTTGTCAAGTGTAGCCACCTGAAATTACTATCATCGTAAATATTAACGGTCATAAAGTTTCCTAAATTTAATACATGTACCAGATGGACCTTGCAATAAACCTATTTCTGTCCCATCTTGAACTTTGGTAATGTAACAGTGTAACAATAATAAAAGTATGAAAGAATATAAAGGCACCCTGGGCTCCCTTATGAATTAAGGGAAGTTTCTTAAACAAATACAAAAAGGCAATATATCAAATTTTAAAAAGTTTCTCTTAACTTCTGGCCAGAATAACATCCCATAATTTGCCAGATTAACAATTCGAACCACAAACGAAACGTTCGAAAAACCGCCTTAATCTAAAAGTCTAAAACGTAAATCGCGCTTTAATTCAAGGTGAATTATAAAACTTGCGCCATCACCTGATGACGTAATTGACAGTATGTGCACAAATTCAATACTTAAAACGCTGTTGACTCTACGAACATACCCTTTCGTTTAGAGCCATTTTGTACACATTTTGGTAAATTCAGTAGTAAATATTATAACTTTTGTTTGATCACTTTATTAGACAGTTCACAATGAAGTAGTAGGTATGACTTTTGTGAAAGTATCTGTGAATTCCTTCCAGACTTCGCCACGAGTACAGTTAGCCGGGCAAGACGTACCCTAATCAGTGATTAATTCTATTTTCTTGTTATAATTATTTTTTGTTCTGGTGTAGAATGTTTAGTTGTTTTTTTTTTATTTGTAGCGGCATGACGATGGTAACATCAACTGCAAAACGCACGTTCCCCACATTATTGGCACCCCTTCGCACAGTCGCCCCCTTTGCAACACAAAAGTCATCTCCCACTCCCACGTCACATTACACAAGATAAACCTGAACGCGAGAATCCTGAAAAAGTCCCTTTCCTACGTCGATCTGAAGAAAGAGATCGAGAACCTACTCCCCATGAAGGAGAAGGTCAGTAATCCGAGGAGGATTAACGGCGGCCGTAGGCAGTCGAAGAGTTTCCGTCACTTCCCGAAGATAATCGTCCATCCTCCGGACAGCGCTCCGCTGACGACGAGCATGCCCGACATCCACGCCTTGTTGGTCAAGGAGTCGCAGGAGAGGCGGGTGTTCAATAACGTCTCGAATCAGAACGTCTCCTGTCCCGACTTGACCAACGAGAGCTACTACGAGAAGGTCGAGGTGGACGATATCTTCGCGGAGGTACGAGTCGAAAGCCGCAGAGAGGTTAACAAGCAGAAATGTTCCGCCGTCGTCCCGCGACCTAGGACGAAAAAGGTGGACGACATGCCTAGCGAGGTCCTCAAGAGGAACCTGAAAGTCAAACATTCCGCGTCGATGTACAACCTCCCGGATCGCCGTACCGAGACCAATTACGATAACTATTACACTGTCCACGGGGAGAACCACCTGTCCCATCACTCGCCCCGTCTCTCCCCGTTCGAACGGTCCCCCCCGTCCCAACAACAGTTCTCGCGCAGTTTCAATTCCATGGACCACATCCCCTACCATCCCGAATACCAGTACCGGCAACAACAACAACAACGTTACAATTGTCGTTGTCATAGTTTTCAACCGCACACAGAGGTCGTGTACAAGTGTTGTTGCGGCGGCACGAACTGTAGAACGGTGGTGCCAATATACGATTATTTGGAAACTTATTTCGTCAAGACGGTAAGATATGGGCACGGCAGATCTATAGAACTTGGTAGAATCGTGAAAGTTGTATGGGGCCGTACGATCGGTTCAGTATGGGACCGTTGAGGTCTCGACAGTCTGTCGGGATGGGAGGGAGTGATGATTATATATGATGATATATTTTATTACATATATATGGTGTGGTCATCATATCCCGTCACATTAGGCGTTTTTTGGCCAAGACCAATTCATGCGACCGATCATTTTAGTCAATTTTGGCGTTGTTGGTCATCAAAATTGATTGGAATGTAGATGTTTTGGTGGACACTTTGCTTGACCATCCTACTTCGAAAGTGCAGAGACCAGCAAAAAGACGCTTTCAAGTGTTTCAGAGATTTTATCAAAAGGCGTTCGACTGTATTAAACACAGAATTAATAAAGCTGCTCCAATATAGGCGGATAGATACAAAGGATTTAAGATTTATTACCAACTTCTCAAACAGCATCAGTGAAAATGGGGAATGGAACTACAAAAAACTTCCTGATAGAGAAACCTGATAGAGAAAGGTGTGAGGCAGGGTTGTGTTTTATCTCCCCTCCTTTTCAGCCTTCACTCTGAGGCAACCTTTGAAAGCGCCTTAAAGGATACCGAGGATGGCATTTGGATCATTGGACAGGTTGTTAACAATCTTCGCTATGCTGATGACACATCTTATCCATAGAATAACTACCGAAGGAGAACGTCTTGGTTTAATGATTGACATAGACCAAACGAAGGCTGTGCTGGTCAACAGAACACCAAATGTGCACCTGAATATTACAGTGAACTATAATGAATTGTATCAGCAGCTGTGCAAGCTATTTGTTACAGTGACTATACTACAAACAGTGGCGACAATCGATGTCTCGATTTTTATTGGCCTGACTAGTCACGTGGTATATGGCCGCCATTAAGAGGCATATTTCCTTTGTTTACGTTGTTTTGGATTTAAGTTGTAACGTTTTTGCTTTATTAAGAACGTAATAATTGATATTAATTTAGTTTATGGTGAATAATAGTGAATATAGAGTAAATATTAAGTGTTATTAAATTGTGTCTTAAGTGTGATGTAGCGGGGTGTCACGTAAAAGCCGTAAAACATTGTTCTGTTTATTCGGCAACCCTTCGCTCCCACTTTTGATGCTATTTCTCCTGATTATGCCCCTAATATATAAATAACTTATGAACAGGTATTATCAAAACTCATAATATGTATATTTTTTAAAAAGCTTCTAAAAATGCTGTAAAGTCTATTTGCGACCCTGATTTATCTATATCTATCAAACTAATATATAAAGAAATCTAAAAAAAATCATTATATACTTGGTATATATGGGTAACAGTAATAAAATAATATTAATTACTTATTAACCTGTCAAAGTAATCTAAACACCCATCTTTTACATACAACGGCGATTTTTTTATCGCAGCTACTCGGCTTTCTCATAAAACACCCGATTAAAATATCATATTTTCATTAAAATGCCTCAAACATAATCGAATTTTAACAAAACATTTGAATTTCCTGTGTTAACGCGCCAAAAATTTTGCCTCTTAATGGCGGATGGACGAGCTTGTCGCCACTGTTTGTAGTATAGTCACTGTACTATTTGTTCACCGGCAGGCCCATCTGTTGATGGTAGTAATACTAATGATAAGTAATGAAAATTATTTCTGTTCAACTTCTTCTCATAGATACTTATCATGATCCATGATGAAACAGAAAATCTGGAAAGCTATGTTTGTAACGATAATAATTAGGAAAATCCCCCCAAAAATATATATAAATACATTTGGGTATCAAACATTCCAAATAGTATGGGTATTGAGGCTGCACAAGCATTTCTAGATCGTTACAAGGAGATTCGATTTGTAGAAAATACAAAGAAGAATACAATTTTGAAAGATATATATCGAGAACTTACAGAGCAATATACAAAATTTCTTACAATGAGATAAAACGAGGGAAGAGAGAGTCCATCAAAAGTGGAGGAATCTAAAAAGACCTTACTTCGCAATTCTCCGAAAGCCATGAATGTTACAGGGAATAATAAGGTTCATAACTCAAATTTCTTCAATAACATTAATGAAGTACTATCGACTAAACATAAAATAAACGCAAAAGAATATTAGACACATTTAATATTCCTGATTATGACAATGAAAAAACAGTGGATGAAGCTGAAAGTAGCCTTGAAAGAATACAAGTACCCCATTAACTCGACTTCCAAGAGACAGGACAGCTGAACCAAAAAACTGGAAAACTTATAAGAAAATAATTCTTCCCAAGGAATATTTTGAAAATTCTCAGTTTATGCAAGGAGTTAACAACTTCTCCACACAAATCGCCTGAATTTTCTAACAAACCAATTAAAATCCAAAGCTGTACTGCTTCCATTTTTGTTTGAAATCCATTTATTGACTGATAATTGACTAAACTATAACTGACCAAAATCTCTTGGCCTGATCATCGTCAGAAAACGCCTATTGTATAATTCAACTTTGAATCTGGTAGGTAGCGCTTTTCCTCTACTTCCTTCCGAACTGTCGGGATGTCAGCGTTTCCTCCACTGGATCACCGTCTGTTGGGGCTGTTGTTTTTTGGTACTGTCACAACGTTACTTATCGTTGGAGGTGTAGAATCGAAAACTCTCACGGTGTCGCTTCGTAGGAAACACATAGAGAATCTCTAATCCGGAGCTGATCCTTGGTTAATGTTATTTCTCGCACTAACTCCCGCCACTTTAACCGCTTCGATGCTTCTTCTCGTTGTAGTTTAGGTATGGGAATGTGTACAACACTTTACATCTAATCATGTCGTTCATAATCGTTTTCCTTCCATCGAAAAGATGATTTAACAGGTATTATTGAAGAAAGTGAGTCCGTACGCTTTCGGGAGTCTTAAAATAAAACGACCATATCACTTAATTCTTTTAATCTGTTTTAATTCATTTCTCTTGCTTCCGGGTTAAGCAATCCATGGATGCGCTTAGAATTGATTTGAATTTATTGTTGCGCAGGAGGAGACGTTTGAGGAGATGCTGAACAGGCAGAAGGCTGAACTGAACGCTTTAATGGAGGCTCACAGGAAACAGCAGCTAGAGTATATGGGTGAGTGTGCATTTTGAAAATTACTTTTCGTATTAATTCCGTCTTATATTCATTTTTTGTTACAGAGTTTCATCGAAGACAATTAGAAGGTATTTATTCATTTCTTAATTTCGTTGGGTCTTTAACATTTGTTTTTCTTTGTAGGGAACCGAATGAATTAATTTTAAGTATAGAATCGATTGATTAAGTGAGAATGAAAGGCTGTATATCAATTTATTGTTTATATTGTATTATAATTAAAAGAACTCTAGTTATTTCATTTTAATTGCTGATCATTTATTTTTAATATCCCCTGTTATTTCTAGTTCTTTGTTTTATTTATTTCAGTAAAATGAGTAAAAGCATGTATACCGAAGATTGTTTTATTCCAAATAAAGCTTTCAATTCACTGTATAATTAGAATAACTATGACACCATGTGAGCAAAATGAAAGATTGTTAACCAGCCTTATTCTCCCAAATGGTCGACGTATTGCAACGATATTGAATGGTTAAAGGAAGATTTCTCTATTATAACAAGAACGTAACCAAAATTTTATCTAATAGGGGGCGATTTGTATTAAAGTATTGTAAACTGAGCTTTCCCAGGAAGTTTTGATTAAAGGAAATGAACCTCGTAACATTCCTAAAACCTTTCAAAGTCGTTTCCATAGGCTCAAGCTTGGTAAAACCAGTTGAATTTCGAATTTGGCGGCATCCTATGGTATCTCAACTTGTTGCTGAACTGCATATCGGGTTGCATACATCACGAGCATTGTCCCATTATGAATACAATACAAATAAATCGAATTTAAATTAATTCACTATAGAGCGCTGTTCGAAATTTATCCCAAACATCAAAATCTTTAACACGTCTTTGTTATTTTCTGTAATTTTGGCGCCGTTTCTTCTTTCGCATGTTTTGTGTTCGTTCATTCCGTGCCGTGGTGTTTGTTCTGTGGGTGTTTTCTCTCGGTCGCCATTAAAGTCGCCATAATTATTTTTTCAAAAGATAGAAAGCGGTGTTTCGCCACGCTTAGTGAATATGAGAGTTTGTCGCTAATTTATGTGATTAGTTGGGATTACTACTGCAAAACCGAAAAATGGAACAAGCAGCGGCAGTGAATTTGTTGATAACATGCCTCGGAAAAGAGGGGCCCTTCTTGAAAGTATGGGGTCAAACGGACAAGGCGAGCAGTCTCCACGTAGAGCACATCCTGCAGAGCGCCAGCACGCAGTTCGAGATGGGGGTCGGAAGGCTCGCGCCGGAAGTTTTACTGGTGAGAACAATAATTACTCTTGAGGCGAACGTTTTTGAGGTTAGGAATGGAAAGCGCTTGGCACCTATGAAAAAGTGATACATTAGCGAAAATAGGGAATGGTCAATTCAGAGGTATAATACACAAAAGGATCTATCATCCATCTCAAATAATGTCCATTCACTGAACTTACAGCTCTAGATAGTAAACTGCCAGTATGCTACAAACTTATTGCCAGAGGTATTTAATACCTTCAATACCTTTGGCAGTATTCAGCTTTTGATAGTTAACCATCACATAAGTTACGTTTACATGTTTCACCATTCGGTAAATTTTTACTTCTGCCACTTCTATTTTTCGTATTTATTCTGATATGTTTCTGATAAAGGGAAAATACATGAGAAGTTCAGAAACGCCCCATAATCTCAAGGGGGCAAGGAACATTCAAATACTTATGGAGTCTAGTAACCCCTGTAGCCCTGACATTGACCATGGTCGTCGGCGTCTCATTCACGGACGTGGTAGAAGTAAAAATTGACCCACCATTCCAAACTCTGCTTCTCTTTTGAAAGTAGTACCCCTGAAAGCTGCCCCTTCCTATTTTTGCCATTTCCAGCCTGGAGTGCTGATGGCAGCTAAATACAAAGACGGAAAGTACTACAGGGCGAAAGTCACCAACACCTCCTTCATCCGTGGTGGTTATGTGGAAGTCAACTTCATCGACGTCGGCAACAGGGACGTCGTCTCCCTCGAAGACATCAGGAGCTTCGCCCACTTCCCGGCGGTATTCATTTCGATCCCTCCTCTGGCGTCGGGGTTTATATTCGCTGAGGCACATTGCCCCGGCGGCGGCGAATGGAACGACAACATATTCGACAGTATAGTGAAGGAGCTGAAGGGCAGGGAAGTCCAGTGTCATTTCCTCATACAAGCGGCGAATTACTATCTGGTTAAGTTGATGATCGACGGCGCTGATTTGAATGTCATGTTGCTCCAGAGGAGATTGATGCAACCGATTTCGTTGCAGGTAAGGGTTTCAGCGACTGGTCTGAACTTATTCGAATGACCCGAATGTTGCAGGCTCAGCAAGCGGTATTGTTAAGTATGAGCATCCAGAAACAACAGCATACGACAGTACTACAACAACAGCAAGTAATACCAATGCAACATCCCCAACAACAACCCGTCGCAAACAACCCGGGTCTTAACACCTACAAGGCTTGCAACTTAGAACCCGGTTGTTTGTATCCGGTGTACGTATCGTATGTCAATGATGGTCCTTGTCATTTCTCTGTCCAACTGAAGCAGAGCGAGGAGGTGCTTGTTAAACTCATGAATGATATTAATACTATAAATCTGAAGGCACTCGATGATGTCGCAATACCTGGCACAATATGTTTAGCTAAGTGTCACGAAGATGGGAATATATGCAGGGCAGTCGTTACCAGTGAAGTCGACAATCAATTTAAAGTGAGCATCTGTAGTCATCACATATAAACTATAATTATAAACACTTCACTTTCCAGGTCTTCTATGTAGACTTTGGCAACTATGAAGTCGTACCTCTCGACTCCCTCTACCAGATCCCTTTCAAGTTCGTCATCCCGAAGGTGATGGCGATTCGATTGAGTCTGGCCGGCGTGGAGAAACCAACCGTCACTATGGAGATGCAGTGTGCCTTTAAGAAATTCGTCGACAATCGTCTGTTACATATGAAAGTGTTGCCGGCTCCAACGAGGATGGCCGTACCAAAGTGCGAACTGTGGGATCCGGAGACGAAGACGAGCGCCTTGGATGTGGTCAATAGGGCGGCCAGGCACGCCTACCCGGGTATGTTTTGATAGCTTATACGATCGCAAAGTATCTCAAAGGAAACGGCGCTTACTTATGAACAAGAATTAACGATATTCTACGGCTGCTAGTCAAAACTTTCATTTAATTTGTACAAACGCATTCCCTTTCCTTTTTTCAGAACCGATATCTTTGACGAGAGGCTTCAGTCAAGAAGTCAAAGTGAGCTTCGTGTACAGTTGCAGTCGCTTCTACGTCCAGCTGTCGAGTAAAGAGAACGATCTGATAAAGCTAATGAAGGAACTCCAGGAGCTCTGTATGTCGAGCGAACCGATGGACCTCGGCACCATTAAAGTGGGCCTGCCATGCTGCGCGTTGTACGAAGGTGACGGCCAGTGGTATCGTGCCGAGATTGTCGAAATCATGGGGGATAACGTCAAAGTCAGGTAACGGAGGATCGATTAGTACGTTGGGTATGTTTGCTGATCGTTTGTGAACTGCGCAGGTATATCGATTTCGGGAACGAGGAAGTTGTGGCTGTGTCGCTGTTGAGAGGTATCGAAGGTGAACAACTTACCGTCCTGAGACCTCAGGTAATTAATTATTTAATTTGGTTTTATTTGTGGCACATGAAATTTGAGCGAGTCATCGGTACACTATTTTAATTAACTAATTCCTTCAGGCTATCGAATGTTCCCTGAACGGTTACCAGAACATGGGAGAAGATGAAAAACGCGACGATTTATTGAACGAGATAATCCTAGAGTGCGCCTTCACTATGAAAGTCATAGATATGTTCGATAAAAAAGCAATAGTGGAATTATTCAATGAGGACAGTTACAACGTCGCCTCGTTGCTGCTGGATAAATTGGCCGCTGCGAACTCCCAGGTCAGTCCGATGTTGATCGTTCAGGAGGGAAACAAGCTGGAACATCGGAAGTCAAACCATGCCCAACATCAGAGCGGCCCTAAAAGTGATGGATATAAGAGACCTCCAAGGTAGCTTTTCAATATAATAATTTAACATTGTTCGTTTATAACTGTTTCTCATTAGGGAAAACAACGACTGGGTCGAAAGGAATAACGAGCGAAGTGAAAGGCCCCGGCGACAGGACAGACAAGAGAGCCCGAGAGAATTTCGGTAAGTTGTTCAATGACACACCTACAGAAAGGTAGCCGGCAAACTAATGAAATAAGTTGTAATCATTTTCAAGCTACCAGAGACAAAATAAGCTTAAGTAAGTTCCCCAAGTTACTCTTCTTGTAACCTCCATTTACACTGTTGTATCTTTTTGAACAGTCAAAGTGGGAGACACGATCGAAGGTAATAGCAATAAACATGAAAATATTATCATTGATAAAGCAATACTTTCGCTCATTCCATTTAATAAGCATGTTCTAAGGTAGTGTTTGCTTATTGGTTGTATGTCGGTGTAATTTGAGGTCATTTGTATGGATTTACCCAAGTGTAAAGTTAACTGATTGATAAGCATCCATTTAATAATTCTTCTCAAGTTTCTTTCTCAAGCGATTTATTTGTATTTTAATTTGTTGTAGTTGTGATAGGTTAGTAATAGCAATAGTTTTTTCTTTACTTAAATAGTCACTTAAGTCCGATTTTTGTATTCAGAAACAAATAGAGTAATTCAAAATCAAGTAAAATGTTTTTCATACTCAATAGCATTCGTAATTCCCCTGCATTTAAATTTTTCTATATTACAAGCCGTCCTTTCGCTATTACCCAGCCTTCATACCTTTCCTGAATTCAATTCGTAGGAGGTGACTTCTGTTAAATGAACCAATCAGTGATCACAGTGATTGAAGCTGAGGTGAACTCTATGGTACTAATGAAATTGTTTCAACCAAAATTTTTCTTAATTAGATTTTTTAATACAAATCGTTTGTCACCTTTACCTTAACAAAAATCTCGACTTAGTTAAGAATAGCTTAAGAGATATCTTAAGAAATGAGTATCATTTGTGACCACGACCATTACCCTTTGTTTTATTACAGAAACAAAAATTCACACGAAAACGATACGAGGGATCGACCGGACTCCTGGAGTCAAAACAACAAAGGATTCAGGTCTGCATTGAACAATAATACATTCTAAAGGTTGATTTTAATGAGATTGTAATAAGTTAAGGGTCTTTCTGACCAGTAATACTTATGTGACTCAGCAATTGACTTATGAAACATCAGCATACCAAGAGTAACCTACCTTGCTTGATTATTTCTCATTATGTAATATATATTATTGCGTACTAATTCTCATAAGTGAAATAAACAGCGTAACAATAAATTTAATTTCAGTCCCAAACGATACAACAAGTTTAACGACTCCGAGAACAACTGGCAAGATCAGAATTCGTCGAGTGCCGGCGGAGACACTTGGGAGAACAACCAGTCAACGAGGAAAGATCAGGACAACGACGGCCACAGAAAAGGTGGCTATTATGACAGGAATAAGGGAGACAAGTGAGTCGAAAGGGTTACAATGGAATATATCAAAAATATTTTACTCTTTCTAGTAACTTCAATAAAGACCGACCTGCCGGCAGATCCAGAGAAGGTGGAGGCTTCAGGAAACGGTATTAATTGAATCGAATTATGTTTTCAAATGTTACTAACCTTTCCTTTGCCTTTTCTCCACCAGAGATGACGACTCCAGTAGTTCGGAACAGGGTTTTAATGCGCGGCCACCCAGGAACGACAGAGGTGGTAAATTTCCCAGTAGGACTCATGATAGGCAATCGAACGCTACCACCTTTAACAGTTTCCCGAGCAGTACTCCGGCACTTCCGCCTATCGACGCCGCTCCCGTCAACACCACATTCTTATCTTACGAAGTGTTGGGGACCGAAGCTAAAATCACCGTATCCTGGTTCTATAATCCGGGACACTTTTACCTTCAACTGACAGATTTTCAGGTAACTGTATTAAAAATTTAGGTGTGTTTGTTTTAAAAAAGTTGCATTTTCCCAGGAACAATTCAAAAAACTAATGGAAGACATTCAAGTGTTCTACAAGAACCGTCCCTCTGAAGGGTCCGTGGTGGGTGCGCCCGTCGTGAGTCTGTTCCCGGAAGACAATGTCCTCTACAGGGCCCAAATCCTGGAAGTGCTCGTAGGCCAGTACAAAGTACTATACGTGGACTTTGGTAACGTGTCGACGGTTTCCAAGATATGGCGCATCGACAAGAAGTTCATGGAACTCCCCGCTCAGGCTATTCTATGTAGCCTTGCTGGAATCGCACCACCTAACGGTGATAAATGGGAAGACGTGGACCGTTTCGGCAATTACTTCAATAAGGACAATCTGATTTGTAGATTCATCGATAAAGACGAAACAAGGTAAATAGTAGACCTAGAGAGCCTAGAGACCTAGAGAACCTTTTTATTAACGTTTCCCATTTCTAGGAATTACGTGAGTCTCTTCTGCGGCACCGATGATGTCACGCAACTGCTAATTAACGACGGGTTAGCAGTTGCCTCGGCCGGAATGGACCTCGCCGCGGTCGAGATACCGATCCTGCTCGGACAGCAATTCCGGGCGACCATCAAGAGCGTCAATAACCTGAACGATATCATCATAGCTTTAGAATGTGGATTGGCTGTAAATTGTTCCATGCATAATCTGGAAAGCGCGACGGAGACCTTCGAGGAGGAGCTGAAGGGTCTACTGGAACAAACTGTGATTGTTTATGTCGATAATGTTATAGATGATAGGTAAGTGGGATGGTTCAGGCTTAATCGTAAGTTATAAATATTCTTGGAGGACGAGGATGTATTATGAAATGTATGAGAAGAATTCTAGTCCTTTATATATATTATAATAACATTTACATTATACATTAATATTATATGTTTCTATATTATTCTTCTATTCTATTCTTCGTTTCTATTACGTATCTATATGTATATAGATGTTCTTAATTCCTTCTTCTAAACTAAACGAACTAATGTTGATTAACTCCCTATCGTTTCCAGGTTAGAAGTTACGCTGTACGACACTTTGGGTAACAAGCTCGTTATCCTGAACCCCGACGAGGGCGCCTACGATACGGTCGAGCCGGTCTGTCCCTGCCTCGTGCTGACCTCTACCGTCAGTGGTTTCGTTAGTCACGCCGACGACGTTTCCGTCTATCTGCAACCGGCCGAGTTCGCCGATACCATCGCGTCCCTGTTGGACGGCCTGTTCGAGAGCTATGAGGCTCAGGTCGTAGAATCAACGATCATCCCCGAGGAGGAGCAGCTGTACGCAGTCCGTAGCTCCGACGGTAACTGGTACAGGGGCAGGGTGACGAACTTCAACGACGAGAAAGTCACCGTTAATTACATCGATTACGGGAACACGGAAGAGGTGGAGTTCGGGAGTTTGAGGGAGTTGACCGAGGAGTTTTATCAGCCGTGCGTGCAGTGCATCAAGGTAAAATAAGTTTCGTTCATTTGAGTTGCACTAACGAAGTCACATTCCCAATCATTGTCATCATTTTTCGTGTATTTTAGGTGATCGTTTCGCTCGATACGTCCGCCCTGTTGGACAGAGAAGTCGTGGCGGCGATCTACTACGGCGAGTCGGGATGGGAAGGTACGATCGAGCTGGCCGAGGTTGCGAATGTGGCATCGGAAGCTCCCGAAGTCGAAGCCGATCTGAGCACGATCGATTCTGAGGCGGTGGACTCGCCCAGAGTCGCCGTTGTTTCTGAACAGAATGGGCAAACCGAACTGTCTGAGACCACTCAAGAAGTGCCCGTAGATGGTAGGATACAGGTGAGGAGAGGGGATTGACATGGGTGTGTCGAATTTCATATGGATTTTTGTTGTTGTCGAGTTTAAGTTTGGATCACAGAAATGTCATAAACTCTAGGACGCTAATCAGTTCTGAACAACTTGACAATCCATAGTACAAACTGGCCTCCTTCTGAGTTTGCGCAGTAAATAGTGTACTAAGCGGGATATTTCACCGTGTCATCAGTGCAGGATTAAGGGTTATTGACTTCTCGTTCGTTAATCTGATTTGAATAAGTTGTAAATGTGAATGTTTGAGCTCATAAGGGTATTGAATCTAGAGATTAGTTTGATTTTTCATAAATTGGGAAAATTGTCCGTGTACTGTTCCACTTTGAATATATCTGTGTGTACAGACTACAACCTACACTAGTAATTATAAAACAACTCTTTGAATTTTTACTTCTACGTGGCCCTAGAAGGGAGAAAATATTTACTCCATTGCATTGAATTTTGCCACAGTGACTGGCCAATCAATGGCCGCGATTTCATAGGTGAGTCCAATTGATAGGATCCTATCAGATTGGGATATTTAAACTTAGAAAATGTGTTTATTATGCAATGTCATGGACTATTATGGAGGTATTATTGAAAATGTGCTTTGAGTAAATTAATAAATGTAATTTTAAGTATCTTTGGTGTGTCGGTTACGAAAATCCCTGTAATTGTCGGTAATATGTGTTACAGATTATACCGTGATATCAAAAATTACCTTGGTCAAAAGTGGTCGTGGATTTTAAAATGATTGTCACAGCTTCCATCCTACATTTCTATCAATCATTTATTGAGTGTCAAAATCTGTCAAAAGTGCTAAAGTTTTCTAATCCTATGAAGTTTTCGAATCATGGCTCTCACCACACAGCACAAAGTTATTAAAACGTTATTAGTATTTCATAACTTGTAGTTCATTATCATTTTATAGCTAAAATAAGTAGGTTTGTTAGTTATTGATTATGCCAGTGTAGCTTGACAGTGACAAAATTATTTCAATGAGGTAATTTAGGCCAAGACAAGTTTTACAGTCCATGGCAATCCTTGACCAAGACAATTTTAAATATCACGATACAATGTTACACTGTGGAGTGGAAGAGTGGAAGGGGATGATATGCCACAGACACGTGGTCCCGCAGTACTCGAATTTACGGCTCAAAAGATGTCGTCACATCAAAAAATGTCTTAACAGACTGTCACGACTTACTGTCATTAACAGTATTATCCCCTGCCTTCAAATATTCTGCTTTAGACATGTTTAGTAATTTCCCACTTCATATTATTCTAATTTGCTAAGCATATAATGAGCATCTGCCTCATCTCCAGCTACAATCACTTGGTCGTTAGCAAGGAATAAGGTCGACAAGATGTCTTCGTCTATGGGGATACCCATTTCTCTTCTTTTCCCATCTCTTTTCAACATTTTAGCTCCGTTTCTAAGTAGACCTTTCTAAGAGATAGGTTATTTCTCATTTCTACTATTGTCATACATCCCTTGTAGAACGATTCAACTGCCTTTCCATAGATTAGTGACACCCCATTATTGGGCAGATTTGTTCACTTGTTTTGTGGAACTGTGTCATCGACTTTTTGGAGATCTACAAAGACAAAGTGGGTAGTAAGACCCCTCGCGGTTCCTTGCTCAATTAGGTCTTTGAGAATGAATAACTCCATCAGTGCAGGGTCGTCCAGGTCTGAACCCATTTTGTTCTTCTGATCCAAAACAAGCCACCAAGAGTAATAGCATATCCGGAGCTCTTAAAGAAATAGTGTGAAAGAACAAATTCATGTCCAGGGAGGCTAAAACCCGAATCTATGAACCCAATAATGCGGCTGAAACCCGAGCGGACATATCGATCACAAAAAGACTATTAGGAACATCCGAAATGAAGATACTGAGAATGGTGGCCGGCTACACACTGATGGATAAAAAAGGGAACAGCAAAATACGAGAAGTAGGTAAGACACAGGACGTAATTAGAAAGGCAAGACAACGACAGAGAGAATGGAATGCACATCTGACACAGATGGGAAGCAGCAGACTGCCAAAAATTGCAAGGGATCATAAACCTAATACAAGAAGACTCCAGGGTGGAGCTCCCAAAGAGATGGGAAGAAAGTCGGAGTTTAGGTTCACAAGAAGCCCCAGACTGAGGCGAAAAGAATGAATAAACAGGCTTTTTTGCATATTGAAAGGAGAAGAAGAAGATGATAATTCAGTTACTTCTTCTATTCTCTTTTTTAGGATATGACCGTAGAGTTCACAACTAATCAGAAAATGTTGTGAACTTAATTTGAAAAACACTAATAACAATAAATATCTTGCAAAAGACGTTCTGTGCATGTACAAGTAGTAGTAGATGTTTATTCTTATGTGTGGGAGCTTGAACTGAATCTCGGACGTCCCTATTGGTGTCCTAGAGTTTATTATATTTCTATGGTTGCAATCGCCCTAATTATGACCGTTTCATGGCGTTACTGATAGCATCTTCTCCATCCACCAGGTATACGTGTCGCACGTAGACACCCCCAACGAGTTCTACCTGCAGCTGCAAGATTCGACCCTCGCCATAGAGGAGTTCCAGGCGGCCCTCCAAGCCGGCGTCGAGGCGATGCCGGCCATGGAGAACCCCTCGACCGGCATGCTGTGCGCGGCGCCGTACTCCGTCGACCAGCAGTGGTACCGGGCGGAGATACTCGACGCCGACGACGACATCACGACCGTCAGGTTCATCGACTTCGGTAACACGGACGTCATCGACAACAAGAGCACGAAGGTGAAGACGTTGCCGCCCGAGATGCTATCGATGGCGGTGTACGCGACGAAGTGCAGCCTGAACGTCAGGCCCAAAGACTCGGAATGGGACCCGGCCGCCGTCGCGCTCCTGGAGGCGGCGACCGCCGTTGACGACGTCGTGGCCGAGTTCCTCGGCCAAGACGAGAAGATCAATTACGTCGATTTGTATTGCGGCGGCGCGAGCGTCACAGCGAAGCTGATAGGCGAGGGCGTCGCCGTGCCCGTCGAGCAGGCCGAGACCGGGCTGACGGGGTTCGTGAGTCACCTCAACTCACCGTCGGAATTCTGGGTGCAGCTGGAGACCTGCGTCGACGAGTTGGAGTGGATAGCCGAGAGGCTGTCGACGGCTGAGACTTTCGAAGAGCTCGAGGACTTGACGCCGGGTACGTATGAGATGAGCGTGGGGAACCGGGGATGGTTCTGGGGTGACGAGAAGTAAACCTAGGTTAAAGTGATCCTGGAATAGCAGAAGACATGCCTGGGGATATTTAATTAGGCATTAGATTAGGGGTTGATTTTTTAAATTTATTTATACCCCTACAAACATTGAAGAGAGTAATTACATGCAAGAGTAGCAATTTAACCTAATACTAACTTAAAACTACAGAGAACAAAGGGCATGTGATACATAGATTGGACAAGACAAGATCAGCATAAAGCCTAAATCTAACGTACAGATGCTGCCCATACATCCAAATTAACGGTTAAATCAATGAAGGTGTACCTCAGTTAAATAAAGTTAGCCTAATTATTTGCGCCTATTTCAAATGCACGTATAACGTATACATTCTCTCATTTTTTAACTTTTTTGAAATTGACGTATTTGAAAATGGATTCGTTGGATTTTGGAACTGTCGCGTTTGATACCATTTCCATAAGATATGTCATTTTGACAGTTCAACAAATTTCAGAAAATCGTTTCTGCGCTCTACTCACTGTAACGACAAAATTTTATAATATATTAAGACAAAAAAATAGTTTGATAATATTAGAAGGTTCACATTGAACACCGTTTATTCCAACATGTCATTGTGACAGTTTAAAAGTTTTTTATTTACATTAATTTAACGTCACAAACCGTTTCTCGTCAATTTTGGGATGATATTTAAAAAAAGGTCATCTACAGAGACAGTTTGTAACTATTAAAGGGACTGGATCAATCCCTTACATTGCATTAAAATTTTAATTGTTATTTTGAATGTGACGAACCTTTCTCCAAAATCCCCTTTCGAAACGTAATAACAGTAATAAGAATACAACTTCTTCACAGGTACCCTTTGCGCGGCGCTCTTCCCCGACGACCAGATGTGGTACCGGGCGAGGATCCTCTCGAACACGGTCGCCGGCATCGAGCTCCTCTTCATAGACTACGGCAACTCCTGCACGGGCACCAGCCTGAGGCGGCTGCCCGAGGACCTCCTCATGATCGCGCCGATGGCGCTCAAGTGCGCCCTCAGGCGGCCCGAGGGCGTCGCGACGTGGGGCGCCGAGGCGGCGGCCAAGTTCGGCGAGCTATCGGCCGACGGTCAGACCGTCTTCGCCATTAAGAAGTTGGCGACGGGCGAGACGACGGTCGTCGAACTGTCGACGGTCGACGGGCAGGACGTCGCCGGGATGTTGTCGCCGGTGATGGTTGGCGGGTACGTCAAGGACTTCGAGGGTCCCGAGAAGTTCGAGTTGGAGAAGGAGGGGGGAGAACGACTGGAGGGAAGCTTCGGGTTGGAGGGCTTGCCGGGGATGAGTTGGAAGGAAGACTGCTCAGAGGCGTTCGAGGAAATTAACCAAGGAGGTATGAATATATCTATGGAAAGGCTGAAATAGGATCTTGAATTGATAAGATGGAAATTGATGGGTTTTGTGGATTGAAACTGCAATCAAGAATTTTTGGGAATACAGTAAAACCTCTATATAGCGGCCACCCTTGGGGAATCATGTATTGGTCTTTTAAGAGAGGTGGTCGTTCGAAATTATTCAGAAAAAGGAAACTGTATTTTTTATATTTTTTCTTTATTAATAAAATTAATTACAAAATGAGGAAATAAAAAGAAAACTAAAAGTGTAATGAGAAAGACTTGTCACATTTGATGTGACAAGTTTCTGTTTCAATTTTTTCAAAAACCCACCCTTTGGGTGGGGTGTTTCTTGCATGTGGGGGGTGTAACACCCCTTTTCGCGTGATGTGACTCTGATTTTGAATATCAGCGACCGAAAGAAACTGAATAGGCAAGGTCAAATGTCCGCGGGAGGTTTCGTAAGAGAATTCCGCAGTACAGTCGAGAAAAACCCCTATTTAGGGGCGTTTTTTTCAATTTTAGGGGTGTTCCAACCATTGCTGCAAGTTCCAACCCCCATTTTCGTAATCAGCGCCCCAAAATACATAAGGGCCAAGTGGTCTCGTCAAGTCCAGCGCTTCCCGACCTTTTACCGTTATTTTAAATGGACTAAAAGCATTTGTGTATCATTATTGGAGACAAATTTCGCCAGTCCACCGAAATCCATATTAGCGCGTTGGATAAAGTGAAAAAGTTTTAATGCTAACAGGTTAAAATTTGGAAGAAGACTGAATTTGAAAACACGTTTTTTACCAGTCTTTAAAGAGGGTGTATTTAGCATTGATAAGTATTTAAAAGTGCCAATGATGGGTGGTCGCGGTCGTTTTTGAGAAGGGGTCGTTATATACAGGTAAAATAGCATGACGGTTTCACTTAGATTTGGAAATTCCAAAATCGGTCGTTCTAGGCAAATGGTCGCTTTTTAAGGTTGTTTACAAACAGGGGTTTTAGTGTATTTTCAAGGCATGACTCACAAAGCTTATCAATCTTGTGGTCTTCACAGTTGTAGGTGTTGCCTCCTTTTGGTAAAGCTATAAATGTTGATTTGAGCAATTCAGATGGTACTTCGCCACTATCATCATCATCAATCGGCTGTTCTCGTCCACTACTGGACATAAGCCTCCCATAGTAATTTTCATCCCCTTCTGTCCTGAGCTGCCTTCATCCAGTTGGAATGGATATGCTCTACGCTTTATATCATCCGTCCATCGGGTTGGTGCTCGTCCTCTGCTGCGGAATGCATCTTCTCAATGGCGTCGATTACTTTAGTTCTTACCCTTATATTTGTATTGGAAACCCTATCTCTCAGAGACAGACCCAGCATTACTCTTTCTCTCCATAGCTCTCTGTGCAACTCTGATTCTATTAGCTGTCCGTCTTGTCAGGGTTAAAGTCTCTGCGCCATATGTCAGCACAAGCAAGACGCATTGGTTAAAGACTTTCCTTTCAAAGCAGGTGGGGATATCTGATTTTAGGACGTGCCTTAACTTTCTGAAGGCTGCCTAAGTTTGTCCAATTCTTCTTGAAAATTCACAGGTTTGGTTGTCTCTACTCTACTTAAGCGAATCTCATGGCCCAAATACTTATATGAGTGAACATGTTCTATTTTTGAGTCGTTGAGAGTTAAATAAGTACTTGCAACCAGATTAGTCATGAACATAGTTTTATTGGTGTTAACACTCAGATCCACCTTCTCGGTGGCTTGTTCTAGCTCCTGTAACATCGTTTGTGCTTCACCAAGACAATCTGTAGCCAGTATTATGTCATCAGCGAATCGAAGTTGTTTCAGTTTTTCGCCGTTAATATTGATGCCGAAGTTCTCCATGTTAACACTTTTGAACATATATTCAAGCAGGGTTGTACACAACTGTGTAACGATGGTCAATTCTACGGTCCGCCATAGCCTTGAACATTGCACTGTGATCGATCATGTCAAAGTATCGACTTTTCATAGCCGACGAAGACAAGAACTAAGGGTTTGTTGTACTCCACGCACTTTTCGATGAGATGTAGGTACGCTATGATTCTTATGAACAATTTATAAAACTGATAGGCTGATAGGTCGATAGTTTTGGATCTTTGCTATATCTCCTTTCTAATGGAACAATACAACAGCTCTGTTCCATTTCTTAAAGATGCATTAAATAATTTACACAATAATCTTAAAAGTGTGGGGCTGCTTTTGAGTTCGTCCATGTTCTACTGTCTACTATCATCTCCCCAGCCAAGGTAACCATTATCATATATTTTTGAGCATCTCAGCATGAATGTTATCTTCTGACGCCTTTCCGTTTTTAAATTTTTTAATGGCATATATCCCACTTCTGATATTAGTATGGAAGGTCCTGAAGAATTGCTGAAGTCAATTAGATTTGTTACTGCTGGTCGGTCATCCTGATGTATTGTACTTCTTCTTCTTCGCTACAAGTATTAGACACATTGCCTGTTAGGGTAGCCTGATATATTGTTTTTACCTTGCCATGCAAATCTCCTTATTGTCTGTTTGTTAATATTTTGTGGAGGTCATGTTTTTATTTCTGGAACATCCTGTAATCTCCTTGAATTTCTTATGAAAATTAAATGAGTCATGTAACTGTTCTGCCTGTTGACATTGTTATTCCAGCCACTTGTCTTATTTTGTTATGTATTTCTCTGTGTATTATGTTATACTGAACTTTAGTTTAGCTATACGTCGTTCTTCCATTCTATCAAGTATCTCCGATGTCATCCAAGATTTCTTTGCTTCTCTCTAACTGTATCCAATAACTTTTTCTACTACTTGTTCCACGTTCCTCTTTATATTTTCCCAATAATATCCTAGAGTTGGTTTGTGGGTTTCAAATTTTCTCTATTTCCATTTTTATGTTTTCTTGGGATCTAATTAGTTTTTTGAGCTGATGTGTTGTTATTTTGAAAGCGTCTTAATTATGAAATTGTCCATTTTCCAGGTTCTACATTGTTCCAAATTGAATTCGTAAATGAGAGGTCGGTCAGGTTGTACCTGAACGGCGACGATATCAGACTGAAGTTGTGCAGCAGTACCGCACAGTCTATCCAGAAAACCGAGGAGGATTCCATCCCAGACAAAATCGAACCTACAGAGACCCAGGCTGCCCAAGAAACTAGTAACGAAATTCCAGAAAAAATCGAACCTACGGAAACGGAGGTTGTCCAAGAAACTAGTAACGAAATTCCAGAAAAAATTGAATCTACTGAAACCCAGATTGCCCAAGAAACTAGTTACGAAATCCCAGAAAAAATAGAAACTACTGAAATGGAGGTTGCCCAAGAAACTATCAAGGCAATTCCAAAAAAAATTGAACCTACCGAAACCCAGGTTGCCCAAGAAACTAGTGACGAAACGAGCATCGCAACTCCCACCACAGAAGGTGCTGAGGTTATCGAAGGCTCTGACATTTCTCACGATGCTGAGATTCCTGAGGAAGTCGAACTTCCTCCTGAAAACGTCGTTACCTCTATCAAACCCAAAGAAGTTTCCCGAGAAACTAGTAACAAAACGAACATCACAACTCCCACCACTGACGGTGCAGAGGTTATTGAAGGCTCCGACATCTATCCCGACGGTGCTTCGCAACCCGAGGAAGTCAAACTTCCTCCTGGAAACGTCATTACCTCTATGGAACCCGTCGTATCGAGTGACCAGGAGGATACCTCGCAAGCGTCCACCTCCTCCGTACCAGATACTACCGAGAAGGTCGAAGAACGACCTACCAGCAGATCGAGTCACGACGAGAAGATACTCCCAGGAGCGATCTCCGGAGCGGAGCCTCCCGAGGAAGATGAACCCGAAGGAGCCAAATCTCGCCCGCTCAGTAGTTTGAGCAATGATGAGAGAGTTGCGTCCAGATCGGACTCTCCTCCCGGCGAACCGGAGAAGGTCGCCAGTCGGCCGTCGAGCAGGTTGAGCCACGACGAGAAGATCGTCCCGGGCGCCTTGTCCAGATCTGAAAGTCCCGCTCTGGAGACCGAAGGTAACGAGTGAGTTTTGTATTCTTAGACTTAGGGAGCTTTTAATTTTGTTTTGTATAATGTTATGGCGACAGATGAAATGACGGTTTTATTTTTATAAGAATGAAGTTATGGCATGTTACTGCGAAATGTTCTGTTTATACTGTTTAATGATAATTGAGTTCAATAAATGTTCTTTTCCACTTTCTCGAATGACTCGTCTGTTGGAAGGGGGCGGATAAAGTGAAGTTTACAAAGTACAAAGTTTAATTAATGTTAGTGGCAGTATATCAACAAATATCATCAAATAATATCTCTATACTTAAACAAAAAGTAAACGTACATTCATCAATTTTCCCTAATTTCGTTTTGAGATTGCACATTTTCAAATAAACCAAAGTGAATGAACTACTTGAATACACTGAATTTAGACAAATCGAACGCTTTGATTACATCAAAGTTAAATTAAATAGAATTTCTCTGTACAACTAAAAATTTACAACCTTACGTAGAAAAGAAAAATAAAATGTACACCTATGTACATTCAGATCTGAACAGTCTTTCACGTGCGAACGTGTGCGTGTCTCTATTTACAAACTAATTCTGCTTCGGCGGCTCCTTGTCGACCCTCATGTCGTCGATCTTGGCGACGATCTTGAGGGCGGGCCCCAGCTTCATCGCCATGGCGGTCATCAGGTGGTCCTCCTTCAGCAACATGAGGGCCTGGCCGTCGATCTCCTGGTGGAGGAAGTCTTCCGCGTACTCGGAGCAGCCGGGCAGCTTCTTGATGAAATCGCACACCTCTTGCACCTGCAAAGCGAGGTTGGGACGTAGATGAGTTCCGTGGTATATGTAAACTTACCATGTATGGATCGATACCCGTTGAAGACGGGAAGGAGCGGGAGAGCAGTAAATAAGGCACGTTGTTTTCTAGCTCTAAATAGGGGGAGATATTAACAACCCGGTAACCATGATGGGCTCTATAGCCCGGTGGGTTACGTAGGTTATTTCGAAACTCCACGAAAACGAACTTATTTCTTAGTTTTACTTTTTCCCGCTTTTGCTATAGCCTTATTTCCTTTATCACATTATCCCCAATACAATTTTAGAAGGTAAATGATAACAAATCCTTGATTCTTCGATAATGCGGTCACAAGTTTGAATCTTTGAAAAGTAGTGCCAGTATGCAATGTTGGTATCTTCCAAGGCTTCATTAGAAATGTGTTCTGTGTAATAAATTGAATATCACGAGAGAAAGGATTGATCCCTGCCTAAGCCTCTTTTAATTTCTACTTCATCAGATACCCAATCTCCAATTCGTATATTTCTGATTGTTGCTAATATAAATTAGCTATTATTCCAACATCTTTGTCATCTGTAGCATCAAAAGCTTTTTCAAAACTATTGCACACATATACAGACCGTTTCTAGAGAGTGGCAGTATGGTATAAACATAAGAGCGCCATATATTTCTCGTTGGCTAATCAGAGAAAGAACTTTTGCGACGTTGCTGGCTCGCGACGGGAATATTTGGAATGGGTTACGGACCGGCCAACGTTGCAAAACTTCCTTCTGTCATACTATCGAACTACTATTAGTTTCTCTTTTGCTCTTGTTGATTTCGGACCCTGCATTTCAATAGAATAGGTCCGTATATGTCGGTTTACATCTCGACATAGTTTTATTAATACTTGTGTACTAAACAACGCTTCGCGTGTTCCTAGGCCGTTCCTAAACCCGAATTGGGTGTCTTGGATTCTAGTATTGAGTTTTTTGTATAATCTTCCATGCATCACATATAGAAACTTTTAGGGTGTAACTCATTAGGCTTATCATAGGATAGTCACTACACTTTTCGAACTGGGAAAATGTAATAAATGAAATAAGGCTGCAATAAAAGCGGAAAAATAGTAAAGAGAAGAAAAGTTCGTTTTCGTGGTATTACGAACCTGCGACCTTTGAAATAAAAGTAATAGCCCAGTCATCAATGGTAAAATAACCGTATTACTGTGCAATTTTGGGAATCAACGCCGATTTTCAAAAAAATTGGGTTTAAGCTCTATTTATCCTCTACTTCAAAATCTACTCTGTGCCGAAGCGGGTTTTTACCTTAGGGGTGGAAACCACCCCTTCTATAGTAAATCCACTGAGAAGAAAACACCCACGAAACGAGAAAAGGTAGTAAAGTTAGACAACACCTAATACACGTCGTTTGCTATTGGTGGAAGTCATAAAACTTTTGGCGGGAATTGTTGATGTACAGAGTCGGTTAAGGAAAATTAACAAGTTTAGTTGTCTGATCTATGGTTGTCTGTTTACAAGCGTTCAGGTAAGTCATTGACGGTGATAGTGTCACCATCACCGAAAATGGCCCATGACTGGACTTTAAACCTACAAGGGTATAGAAGGTAGAGCGTCATGGTTATGGGGTTGTTAGCTCCGCCCATTTAGAGTGAGAAACCAAGATGGCTTAATTGCTCCCTCGTTCCTTCTGGTCTTCCATGTCCTAAGGGATATGGTGCTCCAGAGTTGCGAGATTTACACAGAAGTGGTGCATTTGTAGTAGCTGTAGAGAAGGGGCCAGTGGTTTCAAACCTAAACTGTTCATACTTATAGTACTGCGATCTGACCGTTACTGGGCATGCACCCCTTCCGTGTAAGGCTCTCAACTCTATGGTGTTCTATATGTGGTGAGTCTATGAAGGTTCCAACTCTACTTACGCTCCACTTGATCGGATCGACCTTGGGCACGCCACTGTCGTCGTCCGCCGAAGGGCTGAGGCTGCTCTCGGCGCCGGACTCGCCGTCCACCTCCATCCCCTCCTTCTCCCACTTCTTCTTGCCGTCCTCGGGCTTGTTGTTCTTCCCGCTGAAAAAGTAACTTCGACCATTATTACTTCGGTCCCTCGCGCATTCTACAGTCATCGTTCCTTACCTCTTCGAGCAGGCGACCGAGCAGAACCTCTTGTTCTTCTTGAACTTCGCCTTGAGGTCGACGGTGCCGCACGCCTCGCACTTCGCCATGTCGCCCTTGCCGCCGAGGCTTATGCCGTACGACGGGGAAATGGCTCGTTTTTTGCCTGATCAATAAGTACAAGGATTTCGATTAATATTTAAACGGGGATTGAATCGATGGGATTTCCACTTAACGTTAATTGTTAACATAAGCGAGCACGTGGTCAATAAAACTAATTTTATCTACTTTGCGTTACCAATGATCTCATTATTACATCGAAAGTAGTATAATAATATTCATATTATTACACTACTTTTGGTTGGTTGTGTTAAATTGGTACTCGTCTGTCAACGAGTTCTCATTAGCCTCTTGAGCAGCTTTGCGTATTTCTGGGGGTATACAGGTCAATTCTACATTTTTGTCTTCCATTTGGCGCACGTAAGTAGTTATTGAATTTGTCCGAGGGTTACTAGATTTTCAAATTCAAATACGAAACGTCAATGTCAGTGTGATCCACCCACGCAAAATTCCCTAGTGTAATACGAAAACTTGAGCAGCCAAAATTTCATGAAATAATAAAGCAAAGTTGATAAAATAGTATATTACACCCCTATAATAAGACGTATTGTCACACTCGTTCTATTAAAGCACTCCTCGCTTTAAAACTCTCGTGTGACAATACTCAGTCTTATTAAACTAGTATAATAATATACTATTTCAATTTCGGTATTTTCCCCAAAAACCCTGAAGTACCTACACTATAATCCTTGCAAATCTCCTTGAAGGATTAATAATATAATAATTAATAATAATAATAACAATTAATAATAGATATAATTTCACTACCACCTCCCTATTAATTAAGTCTAGCCGATGTTTGATCCCTCCAAGTTATTTTTAACTTCCCTAATGGTAATACAGCTTACCACCCTGGATTTTTATTCACATTTATCTTTAATGTCCACGAAACTTAATCACACTTACTGTGGACTCTTTAGTGAAGAGGCGATTAACCCAGTTAAAGTTCCCGTAATATCCTCCACTTTTCGACTAATAACTAAATGATTTTGTTGTGAAACCAAATCCTTGAGAAATAGTTGAATATCGTCACTGCTGCAAACTTACGTAGCGGTTCGTCGTCCTTATCGTTGGAACTTTGCGTCGGCTTGATGTCACCCAACAGGCTGCTCCTGGTGACGGGGAAGGGTTCCGAGGACTCCTGGATGACAAAGTCTTCTATGACGTGGGTGAGGACTTGGGGCTTCACCATCGCCTTCGGGGGACACCTGGAAAACAGTTCCATGAACGATCGCCATAGAAACCGATATTCATCCATGTCTCTTACCTCTCTTTCACCTCCTCGGCGGTGACCGCTATGGGTAGTCCGTTGTCCTGGGTGGAGTTGTTCGTAGGTTGAGCGGGCACCATGCCGGGTATAGGCGTAGGTTGCACCATGGAAGTGTCCAAGGTTATTATGGACGATTTGACGTCTGTGCTAGGTGTGGCTTCCTTGGTCTCCGGTTGGGAAGAAGAGGTTGCTGGAAAATACACCAAAGGTAAATGTTTGTGATCCGAAACTAGATGCATGTTCTTTGGTTTTGGATTCAATGGTCCATTTTGTTACTTGAAATTATTCTTATAAAGTTACAGTGGCTGTTGTGGAATCCGTAACATTCTTCTGAGTTCCAAATTACCTTGGAGCTAAAGAGAAAGCGGGTAAAGGCTTCATATCTGGCACCCGAGCTTTTCATTACTTAGTCTCAAAACCAGCAAAAGTCGCCAATTACAAGTAACCAACCCCCCTGTTTTCGTCTTCAACTCTACAAATGGGCGGCTAAAGGCATTCCACCAGTACACTTTGCGAGTTTCGTGACAATCAAAAATTTAATTTTCAGCCCCAAACAGGTGACGTTTCTCAAAAAATGCTTCACAAATGGATTTTTAAAATATCTATCGCCAACGAAAGGGGATGATTTTGTGAAGCATATAATGAACGAATTACGCGAAAATGACGTTTACTTTCGAAGATATGATTTTTGAAATTTTTAGGTTCTCCATTTTTTCAAAAAATCGTGACCATTTGGAAACTACTGCAGTTAGCGATCTGAAATTCGGCCACAGCATCAAAAAGCATCCCCCTAGCCTACTTTGCGAGTTTCGTGACTAAATCAAAAATTTCAGTTTTAGCCCCAAAAGGTTAATTTAACCCGTTGTGATTCTTCTCAAAAAATGGTTCAAAATTAGATTTCAAAAAAATATCGCAAATGAAAGCCACAGAGGATGCTTTCCTGAAGGCTACAATAAAAGAATTACCCAGAAATGCCATAACCCACAGAACCTAGTCCAATCCTTACCGTCGGTCCCCTCCTTTAAACCCTCTTCCCCGGTACCATCGCCCTCGGTAGCGACCTGACTATCGACACTCTCCGTTACCGGAGCGGTCTCGTCCTTCGCAGACGCCTGCACCACGGTTAAGTGCAGCTGCTGCTGCTGCTGTTGTTGTTGCTGAGGCTGTGTCACGCCCATCTGCTGCTGAGGCGAAGCCGAGGCCTGCATCTGTTGGATCTGAGCAGCGGCGTTCCCGTTGGTCACCTGCTGTAGGTTCTGAGCCATGGCAGGCGGAGTCGCCTGTGGTGGCGCCTGGAGTTGGCTGATCAGCGCCCCTTGCTGTAACTGTGATTACAAATTGAGGTAGATGAATGTGCTTAAAAAAAAGAAGTAAGTCCAAATGTACCAAATGGTACAAACGGAATCTCAAAGCAGAACTTTACCTGTTGGAGTTGCTGCATGTTGACCTGCATCGGTTGCTGGGTCACGGCCAGGTTGGACTGTAGCGGGATCCCCTGCTGTATGGGTATGTTCTGCTGTGCCATCTGCTGCACCTGTTGCTGCGCGTTGACTTGCGCCGACATCGAGACCACGGGCATTATCGATCTGTCGCCCATCTGGATCTGCTGCGACTGGATAGTCGGGATCGTTTGTACTGAAACAGGCGGTCTCGATTAACAACGAAAACCTCGCCCATATAAACGACGGGCAACTTACTCATCATCGGTTTGGGTTGTATATGCTGCTGTTGTTGCTGTTGCCCCTGTTGCTGTAATTGGTACTGTTGCATCACCTGTTGTTGTTGTTGTTGCTGCTGCTGCTGCTGTTGTTGTTGTTGTTGTTGGATCTGTTGCTGCATGACTACGGCTTGCTGCTGCGTTTGCTGTTGGGCCGCCTGCTGTTGGCCCTGCTGCGCTTTCTGATTCGCGAGCTGTTGTGCCTTCTCCGGCGTCATCGGCGAGCCAGGCGTCATCGTCGAGCCGTTCATGCTGCTCGAATTCATGATCAACATCCTAAAAGGAAAACCGTTTCTGAAACGTCTCGTCTCCAAATTTATAAACTCTAGGAATGATGAAGCAGGGGTAAATTTTCGATCGATCCTTACTTGTTGCCCACGATATGATGCTGGATGTTCGCATAGGGCTTGATCTGCGTCTGGTTCGCGGCGTCCGCCTTCGGCGCCGGCGACCGGATCTGTGGGGCCTTTGTCCTGATCTTCGCTCCGGGTTTCCCTCCCATCGAAGCCTGGAAGAGATCGAACCGTTACCGGACGGATCATAAATCAACCGACGAGCTCACTTACGGGAGTCTGAGCGCCGATGGTCTGGGTCGAGACCGAGCTGGCCGGTCTGATGTTGGCCGCATTCGAGGGTAGTATGTTGAGGGGTCTGTTCCCTTGTTGCTTCGGCTGGATGTTCTCGTTGGGCGGTCGAGGTTTGGCTATCTGTTGGACCGTTCCTTGGGTCGCGATGGTTTCTGGAAGAAAAGAACAGACACTGCTAAATCTATGAACTACTGAACTGGTACGTAGGTACCGCACAGACCACAATAGAATCTGCAATATGGTATGAAATTCTGTATACTCGATAGTGATTATTTTCTTGGCAGTATGATTTGTGATTTCTTATCATGACACTTTCCTATGCATAACTGCAAATTATTCAGTAAACCTTCAACCGTTGCACCCTAAGAAGGATTGAAAAGTAAATACAGTTGTTCCCATTCAGTTTAAGAATAGCTGAATCCTAAATGTGGGCAGTACATTCCAGACAAATTTTATTTATGCATTTAAAATAAGGGATATAATATGAAAAGCGTAATATACACTTCATGAAATTAGAATAGGATTATTTTTAGATGAGAGTATGTCTTTGGGTGTATGACTTGAAGGTTCTTCTTCCTCGTTTATGGCGTTAGTCTGCTATATTCTGATTTTTAATTCTGTGGACTTTTACAACCCGTCAAAAAGAGAGAGATGCCGATATTGTTACCACCCATTTGTTCAGCTATTGGGTTGTCGGTCAGTAGGAGGATCGTATGATCGCCGAATCCGAGCGATGTTGTGAAATGTACTCACATCAGCGCATCAGCGGTCCGGTAACGTAAATTTCAAACTACTTATAACTACCAAATGATTACCGTCAAAAAATTACACTGGCAATGTCGCACTCCGTACGTAAATAGTAATACAGCCCTCTGGTCGCCTAAAAGGCGGAATTATTTGATGTGTCGATCGTAAACGTCCACAGCATTAAAAATCAGACTTTAGGACTGTTGGTCAGGGCAACCTTCTTCGGATACTATAATTAACTAAACAATAAATTTTGATGGTATAATTATGTAAGTTTCTAATATACGTGCATCAAACAGGTATTTCAGTTCACAAGTCGATTTATTAGGACAATCAGTTTTGGCTTTTCCAAAATTGTATGTACTTCTCTTACCTTCCACTGACGGCTCGAAGTAAACAATTGCCTCAATAAATTCAAGGAACTGCGAACTGAGGTGTGATCTTCCTTCATTCTTGTTTGATAACACAAGAACTTCCAACACATAGGTATATATATTTTGATTTTCTTTTCAAAAAATAAACATTAACAAATTTGATTTAAAAATGTATGGTTGCATTTCTAGGTTTCACACTTCTACAAACCGCCTAGAGGAACCCTTAGAATGTACAAGACGTACCGAAATAGGTCATTTCGATGATTTCAACTCGAAACCTTGTAATAACAACTTATGAAATCTACTCCACTTACGATTCTGTTGTGTCTGGATGGTGGCGGTCTGAGGGTTCTGCTGTATGAACATGCCCGGTCCGGGCGTGCCATCCGCCTGGGTTCCCCTTATGAATATCGGGCTCGGGGTCAGCTGTAGACTCTGCGACGGTAGACCGTTGGTCGTCCAGACCTGCTGCAGGCCGTTCGCGAACTGCCACGGCGCTGCGAACTGCATCGGTTGGCCGCCGGGCTACAACGGAGGAGCCACGGGTTAGACGACAGTAGAGCTCATAGACATTGTAATATATATGGACCTGACCTCACTATGCATAAACGTATGCTTACACAGACATAAACAGAGCATACTGGAATTTGGATACGCTCATGATCGAAATAAAAATGTAGTTTCTGATTGCACTGCAAGTATGCTATCTGTAGCTCCTTCGGCTTTAACAACGCGCAGCTAGGGCTGGTCCATATTATATTAAGTCTATGGTAGAGGTGCAAGTGTTTTTCTATGTTCTGTTGCTCGTGTCGTGTGGTGGTAAAGCGGGGTGTGAAAGTTTATGTCATCTACCGAGTTAATAGGTGGGAACCATGCCACTACGAACAACCTTCGTTCGTCGTCCTTAGTCCGAAACCCAAAAGTCTACGTACCTGCTAATGGACAGTTTTGAAAAGGAACATGTCACTGCGCTGATTACAATATGAGATGTTTCTCTTCGACGGACCATTAACAACACATTCCATTAGTTCTGAGCATGCCAAAATGAAAGGTCCAGGTTCTGAGCCTTGAATCTTCCTAAAGTACAGTCTAACTACTCCAAGACGCATCTACTTATCATTCATACGGAGCGCAATGTGACCAAAAAAAATCTATTTAACCATGGAAGTTGCGAGGAAACAGTGAACAAACATCTTCGGAAAGCTCCTGGATACAAACAAGACTTTGCTGTTAGCAACAATATTCTGTTATCTCCATAACTTTTTCGGAAATGTCGCGTAACATAGAAGACTTTGAACGCTTAAGCGCTGGTTTATCCTTCTTCCATCGTTAAGATATTTTTACTCTACAACTCATCACCCAAAACTATTCTTCGTTCTCTTACTTGTATTGGACTGATAATTTGAGCGGTCGGCTGTGTGCCGATCATGGCTTGCGATACTTGTACGCACTGTCCCTGCTGTTGTGTTTGAGCAACCGCGCCCGTACTACTTGCGACTTTTTGCATTTGTACTTTTTGGCCTCCCATCACCTAAAAGTCCTCAGGTTTTTAAATACGGGATTCGTGAGAGTTTGTACAGAGATAGTGCCGAGCCCCTCGTCGCTTCAGTGTTTGCTTTGTAAGTGTCACAAAGGAGTTTAGCACACAGAAGGAGTATATTACAAGGGTTGCCTATCGTTTCACGCAGAAGTTTCGGTGCAAAATCTAAGCCGTTTTTTTTAAGGAAGGAGGAAGATTACTTTTGTGATAGATAACCTCAAAATCTTGCGATTGTGATAAGAACGATTGAATACAACAAACTGAGGTTTGTGATTTGCTTTTAAACATCCTCCACATTATCGAAATACGGCTTGTATACAGATAGTATAACAAAACTTCTGCGAATAATAGATAACCTCAACTTTCTTCCCGCCGAAAACGCCTCACCTTATGCATCTCTTGCTGCTTCTGCTGAGCCACCTGCCCATTACCCTGCGAGTGGTTCGGCAGGATATTGGGCTGGGAGCTGATGACGCCCAATTGGCTGAAGACCAACGTTTGCTGGTTCTGAGTGGTCGGAATGGTCGGTATGGCCGTGTACGGGAAGGTCGTCGCTTGGTTACCCTGCAGTACCTGTTTCCCTTGGGCCGTCGTCAACATGTGCGGCCCCAACTGATTCCCCTGGAAGGGCTTCGTTATGACCTGAAAAGCGGCATCGGGGTTGAAAACTTCGAGAAAGTCCCGTTTCCTCCTCACCTGTATCTGCGAAGGATTGATGCCCGGATGTAGCGCGATGTTGCTGATGTTGCCGGGCATCAGCAGCTGCCCCTGCGCGTTGTAGAACTGCGGCAGGTAGGTCGGGTTCTGGACCGGCTGCTGGATCACCTGGACCCTGCCGTGGCTCCAGTCGGCGCTGATCTGCTGCTGGTGGGCGGCCGCCTGGCTCTGCTGCAGCGGCGACATGGTCGTTATCGTGGTGGTGCCGGTCTGGGCGGCGGTCAGCACCTGCGCACCCTGCGTCTGGATGACCTGGCCGGTGGGCTGCTGCTGGTGCATCGAGACCGTGTGCTGCGGCGGGCCCATCGAGGTCGCCACGCACTGCTGGCCTGGGGAAACAAAGGTTTGAATGCTTAATTACCCTAGCCAAGACAACAGATATATCTGGAAAAATTGCCTGCTGCGTTCTAACCAAAATTTTAATACAAAGTATGTACTGTAAACTAAATGGCGCCTTCACCATATGTCAAAGGTATGATGTATCCCTAAGTGTGCCCTAAGAGGTAACTCTCCTAACAAAAAGTAGTTAGGAAAGGTGGGTGTATTTCGCTGCAATACAAAACAAACAGTAAAATGACGCACAGCCATTCAAAATATAGTTGTGGCAAGAGGATACTCATTTAAGCAAAAGAGTTCAGGACATTGTTTACTACACTTACAGTTGAAGGTGTGATGCACAATAATAATTTGATGCATTAATACATAGGTAGCTGTAAGAACGAATAAAATTTATACCTTTATTTGAAATTTCCTAATCTATAGGTAGAAGAGATTCTACATCTAGAATGTCATTCTCCAACCTTAACCGATCCAATCAATAACTTTATCTCTGGAAACAACACGTATAAGGAATTTCTTGGAAATCCAGAAGAGTTATCTAAGTTGTAAACTAGATTACCTAACCTTAGATATATTTAGTCAGCTTCTAACATGACTTTGCTTGAGGATTTAGTTCCAGAATAATCTTTAGATAAGACTTAAACTTGAACTGTTGAATTTAGATAGAACCGAGATTCCAGTTATATACACATCTCTGGTTAGTACCTTCACAGCTTTATACTCGCTAATTTACTTGAATATTCCTAAATGCATTATAATCTTATAAAAATCTTATGCTACCCATGATCTCGTATACACTTCAGGTATTAATTACAATCCAATCGAGATATAAAAGAGAGTATAGTTTGTCGCAACTTTGCTTCTACAAGCAATTCTAGGCAAAATCATCCACAGCAATCTGAGGAGATTTATACCTCTATTTTAAGTTCTCTAATCTCTAGGTAGAAGAGATTCTACAACTAGAAAGTGTCAACTTTTGTACCTTAGACGCCATAGATGTTATCAGAAATCTATTCCTTTGTTTAATCCTATGACAGTATCTCGCGTATTTACTTCTATAAGCAACTACAGACACGACATGAATTTCTGGAAATCATCAGTGAGATTGTTTTTAATTCCACGTCTTCCAACCTGGATATAGAAGTGATTTTCTGGTATATGATTTATAAACTTTGAGGTTCAGGTTATCCATCCAACTTAGGCATCTTTGGTTGGCTTCTAGCATGACTAGATGTGGTAATTTAGTTCTTGAACTTGTATGTCATAATCTAGATAGATGGTTTCTAGTTATAAAAACATTACTGGTTTGGTTCTTTGTAGAGGTTGATTTATTCTGTAGTTCTGGATTCAATAGACTCTGCACTCGGCAGGAGACTTATGGAATAAGACTCGAATTACCTGACGCCCCGACGGTGACCTGCTGCAGGTGCGGGCTCTGCGCCGGCACCAGAGCCTGCTGCTGTTGTTGTTGTTGTTGTTGCTGCTGCTGCTGCTGCTGCTGTTGTTGTTGTTGCTGCTCCTGCTGCTGCTGCAACGCAACCTGTTGTTGAAGCTGTTGTTGCTGATGCTGCTGTTGTTGCTGCACCGCCTGCGCCTGCGCCGTCGCGTCCATCTGTTGCTTCGCGATGTCGCCCATATCCGCACCTAGCTTGATGAACCCGTGGCACCTGTCTAGGTTCAGCAGCGTGTTGGCGACATCGTACTTGCAATCGTCCGGCGTGATGTCGTGTATGCCCGCCTTCTCTGCCAGCGTCTCGAGGCACTGCAGCGACCTCGAGCTCGGCTGCGGGACGTCGTTGTTGTTCGGCTCGTTCGGGTCCTGTTGCGTCGTCGATTCCGGTTCCTGGTTAGGGGACGGGTCCTCCTCGGGCTGCTTGTGCTGCTTCGAAGCGCACGAGGTGTTCGTCGAGTCCTTCAGCGGTTGCTTCAGCTGCTGCTGCTGCTGCTGCTGGAGGTTGTGATGCTGCTGCTGCTGCTGACTGTCCGCCTGGATGCTGTCGTAATGCTGGGACCTGAAACAAGAGGTATGGTTATTTGTGAATGTTGCTGCGAATGAATGATGACAAATGCCATCTTCTTATGCAATTCCAGATCAATTCATTAGGATCCAAACTGACCTAGTGGATTGACAATAGATCTTTCAGATTTTGGACCTTAAGATTAACTGCAATTCCAGATTGATTAATTAGGTTCTAAACTGACTCAGTTGATTAATGACAGGGCTTTCAGATTCTTCCTATAGAATCTATAGAATAGTCTTCCTGACTTGGTGGATTGACAAAGGGTCTTCCAGATTTTGGATTTCAGAGTTTACTGGATTATGCTTAGGTAAGGATTCCAAGATATCAATATCGAGATATGCTGGGATTTCGAGTATCTCACAATTCTCTCTCGAAGGGTGTGCAATGGCATCCATCCTCTCCTCGTTTTACTTGTAACCTGAGAACATCCTTCTCTCGCTCTTCCCCCATTGTTATTCGCGGACGGGATTTCATTTTAAACGGCAGGAAGTCGTTTGCACCGTTAAAATATGGAAGATCGCATCCTTCCTGGCCAGATTTCGCATACCGGCACGTAAGGAAAAAAATTGATATTCATCGATTTGAAATTTAAATCCGTAACGGATGTGAAACGCCACAGATTAGATCTCGACGTACATACATGGACAGGGATTTAATTAAGCTGAACTCTATAGAGCCTGAGGATTTCCCGTTTTAATAACCTGAGAAACGTGGTGCTAATGTTTTCCCTTTTCATTCACAGATGTCCGGAATTATCCTGGAATAATGTATGGAAAAGGGATGCCCTTATTGCCGGTATCGTTCGTTCCCTCGGGTTTTATTGCTGAAGTTTTCCCGTTTTCCCCCCGCGGTCAGTAGAAACGTGGAAAACATCCACTGACGGTATAAAATGTGGAAATTTCGTTTTAGGTTCGGTACGGTAACCTAACCTGACAACTGTTAAGAGCCTCATAAATTAAATTTAGTTCAGCAAAGGTCCCAATCTCAATGAGAAGTACTTGTTCCTTCCCTCAGGACAGTACCTTTTCATTCAAAAAATCATAGTGCCACACAACTGCTACCGAATCAGTTATTCCAACTACAGACAGACTTAGGGTAATAAACTCAGGAAAAAGTCTTCCCTTTCAGCGATTAACCCCAAGTCTCATCACTCAGTAAAGGAGGAGTCTCACTCCCAGCTGCTCCTCTAGCATTTTTTTAATATATCCCGGACCGCTCCCGTCGTTCCCGAATTCCAATAAGGCGACGTCGAGATTTCGCAGATAAACAGACGATATGAATGCGGAGTTCGCGTCCCGTCCCTGATCTAATAAAGCCCTCTAACTAAGCCCGGGGTGGGCGGGGGTAAAAATGGAAAAGACGAACCCGGCGCCCCTGAGGGGGGGGGTGAGAATGTAATTGCATTTCGGGACCCTCTCATGTGCACACGACATCACTTCGTCGGGATAGGGGAAGATACTAGGGGTAGGTCCTGATGCAGTTCGAACGTAAGGATATCTGGCCGAAGGCACGGAAGTGGTCGAAATCCATTCTTCTTATAGATTACGTGGTGTTTGTTGTTAGAATACTCCTCTAGATTCATAACTACACGAGATGATCCACAAGTGCATATAGATTTTGAACACTTTCCGGCATTATTTTGAATTGCAATGCATTAACAACTAGTAGATGATTCAATCTTAAAACCTAATGAGATTTCACTTAAGAGCACAATATGAGAAGAACATAGGGTTTTCTGAAAATCTACCAGCTCATTCAAACAGATATAGATATTGATATTCATTCCATCCAATTGGATCGGGATTTTGTCACGTGACTTAATGTCATTGGCCAGAACATATTTGGAACATGTCCAGAACTTCGTTCGGAACAGGTCTATATTTGTTCAAAGAAAATTGGAAACTAGTCTTAAAGTATTATTGCAAATTGGCAAATCAAATTCAAAAATTACAAAAACTGGATAAAATTGAGAGGCAAAGTTACTAAAATTTTGGACTTTGAGAAAACCAATGCTTTTGAGAAATTTGAACATTTATAAAAAAAGAATAAAACAAAATTAATCATACATTAATCATTTAATCTTGTCGGGTATATCAGTAACTAAGGTATGTGATCAGTTTGATCGATTTAAGTTAATAATCTGACTGGATAAAGCTAGTCAGTTAGCAACAGAAGCTAAACTAGTTGAACTTCAGGTTAATCAGTCCCAATAGTTGTTATATCACATTCATTTCTGTCTTTGTACATATTTCAAATAATTCATCACTATTCAATACTTAAATTAGATTCCAGTTAACACATCATATTCATTTTTGTATTCATTATATTATCCACTAAAAGATAGCCAATTTAGTCTGTTAGACACTGAGATGAGTCAATGAAACAGTTTGTTAAATATTATGGTATTCAACTAGTTGTAATTTAGCGTGTAACGTAAGTTAGTTAATGATTAACTAGTTGGTAAAAGGCAGTCAATTTGGTCTGTTAGTCGTTGTGATAAGTCAATGAAAACGTTAGTTAGGGATTAAGCTACCCAGATACTTGCAATTCAGCTTGTATAACGTGATTTAGTCAATGCTTATTTGGTAGAAGCTAGTCAGTTAGCAAGTGAAGCTAAACTAGTCATCATTCTCAAGGTTAGTTAGCTAGTTGTTCTAGTAATTACATCATACCTATTTTTGTATTTAGTAGAAGGAATATATTTTAAATAAAAACTAGTCAACGTTGCTTGTCAGTCGTAGTGATAAGTCAATGGAATAGTTAGTTGCGGATTAAGCTATCCGGCAAGTTACAATTCAGCTTGTACAATCTGAGGTAGTCAATAATTAGTAGGTAAAAGCTAGTCAAGTAGAAAGTAAAGCTCTAAACTAGTCGTTCTCAAGGTTGGTAAGCTAGTCATTGTAGTGATTACATTACACTTATTTTTGTATTTGTAGGAGTATAGTTTAACTAAAAACTAGTGAACACTGCCTGTCAGTCATAAGTGATAAGTCAGTGGAATAGTTAGTCAGGAATTAAGCTATCCGACCAATATAACGTGAGTTAGTCAAAGATTAATTGGTAAAAGCTAGTCAATTAGCCAGTGAAGCTGAACTAGACATCGTTCTCAAGGTTATAGCTAGTCATTATAGTGTTAATATTGTATTAATTTCTGCATTTGTAGAATATTTTAACTGGAGTCTAGTCAACCTAACCTATCGGTCATAGTGATAAGTCATTCGAATAGTTAGTGAGGGATTAAGGTATTCAGCCAGTTGCAATTCGGCTTGCACTAATTTTTGCATTTGTAGAATATATTTTAACTGGAGTCTAGTCAACCTAACCTATCGGTCATAGTGATGTCATTCGAATAGTTAGTCAGGGATTAAGGTATTCAGCCAGTTGCAATTCCGCTTGTATAACGTGAGTTAGTCAATAGTTAGTTGGTAAATGCTAGTCAAGTAGGAAGTCAAGTTAAACTAGTCCTTCTCAAGGTTGGTTAGCTAGACATTCTAGTGATTACATCGCACTTATTGCTGCATTTGTAGAAGTAATATAAGCTAGTCAATCTACTCTGTCAGTTATTAGGATAAGTCAATGGAATGAGTTGTAATTCAGCTTGTATAAGGAAAGTTAATTAATAACTGATTGGCAAAATGTAGTCAATTAGGAAGTATAGCTAGAGTAGTGGATCACAAGGGTGGTTAGCTAGTCACTCTAGTGATTATATTGCACTAATCTCTGCATTTGTAGAATATATTTTAACTGGAGTCTAGTCAACTTAACCTATCGGTGATATTGATAAGTCATCAGAATAGTTAGTCATGGATTAAAGTATTCAGCCAGTTGCAATTCGGCTTGTATAACGTGAGTTAGTCAATAATTAGTCGGTAAAAGCTAGTCAAGTAGGAAGTAAAGTTAAACTAGTTGTTCTCAAAGTTGATTCTAGTGATTATATCACACTTATTGCTGGATTTGTAGAAGTAATATATTTTAGTAAAACTAGTCAACCTACACTGTCAGTTATTAGGATAAGTCAATGGAAGTCAAGTTAAACTAGTCCTTCTCAAGGTTGGTTAGCTAGACATTCTAGTGATTACATCACACTTATTGCTGCATTTGTAGAAGTAATATAAGCTAGTCAATCTACTCTGTCAGTTATTAGGATAAGTCAATGGAATGAGTTGCAATTCAGCTTGTATAAGGCGAGTTAATTAATTACTGATTGGCAAAATGTAATAAATTAGGAAGTATAGCTAGAGTAGTGGATCACAAGGGTGGTTAGCTAGTCACTCTAGTGATTATATTGCACTAGTTTCTGCATTTGTAGAATATATTTTAACTGGAGTCTAGTCAACTTAACCTATCGGTGATATTGATAAGTCATCGGAATAGTTAGTCATGGATTGAAGTATTCAGCCAGTTGCAATTCGGCTTGTATAACGTGAGTTAGTCAATAATTAGTCGGTAAAAGCTAGTCAAGTAGGAAGTAAAGTTAAACTAGTTGTTCTCAAAGTTGATTCTGGTGATTATATCACACTTATTGCTGGATTTGTAGAAGTAATATATTTTAGTAAAAGCTAGTCAACCTACACTGTCAGTTACTAGGATATGTCAATGGAATGAGTTGCAATTCAGCTTGTATAAGGTGAGTTAATTAATAGGTAACTGATTGGCAAAATTTAGTCAATTAGGAAGTGAAGCTAGAGTAGTGAATCACAAGGGTGGTTAGCTAGTCACTCTAGTGATTATATTGCACTAATCTCTGCATTTGTAGAATATATTTTAACTGGAGTCTAGTCAACCTAACCTATTGGTGATAGTGATAACTGCGATAAGTCATTCGAATAGTTAGTCTGGGATTAAGGTATTCAGCCAGCTACAATTCGGCTTGTATAACGTGAGTTAGTCAATAATTAGTTAGTAAAAGCTAGTCAAGTAGGAAGTAAAATTAAACTAGTCGTTCTCAATGTTGGTTAGCTAGACATTCCAGTGATTATATCACACTTATTGCTGCATTTGTAGAAGTAATATAAGCTAGTCAATCTACTGTCAGTTATTAGGATAAGTCAAAGGAATGAGTTGCAATTCAGCTTGTATAAGGCCAGTTAATTAATTACTGATTGGCAAAATGTAGTCAATTAGGAAGTGTAGCTAGAGTAGTGGATCACAAGGGTGGTTAGCTAGTCACTCTAGTGATTATATTGCACTAATTTCTGCATTTGTAGAATATATTTTAATTGGAGTGTAGTCAACCTAACATATCGGTCATATTGATAGGTCATCGGAACAATTAGTCAGGGATTAGGGTATTTAGCCAGTTGCAATTCAGTTTGTATACCATGAGTTAGTCAATAATTAGTCAGTAAAAGCTAGTCAAATAGGAAGTAAAGTGAAACTAGTCGTTCTCAAGGTTGGTTGTCTAGACATTCTAGCGATCATATCACACTTATTGCTGCTTTTGTAGAAGTACTATATTTTAGTAAAACCTAGTGAACCTACACTGTCAGTTATTCGGATTAATCAATGGAATGAGTTGCAATTCAGCTTGTAGAAAGAAAGTTAATTAATAACTGATTGGCAAAATTTATTTAATTAGGTAGTGAAGCTAGAGTAGTGGATCACAATGGTGGTTAGCTAGTCATTGCAGTAATACCAACACTTTTTCATGTATTTGTAAAAGTAATACAGTACTTTACCAAAAGCTACTCAATCTGGTAAAGATAATGGAACAGTTTGTCAGCCACTGGGTATAAGATTATGTAGTTGCAATTTTGTGACATTAGTTAGTACTATGGGTTAGTACTTTAACAGAGGTTACTGGATTTATTATATAAGATATACGGAGATATAGAAAAAGGTGTAATTTTAACCTTGGATGAGTCAAAAGGCGCCAAACAATCAATCAAACGAGGTAACCTTATAGTACTAAAAACAATATTGGGTGGTGTTCGTTTATGAATATTATAGGATATAAGTGAGAAAGTAGTCTCCTTTGACTAACTTTGAGAACCTTAAAAGTACCTACACACTAGTTAAGAAAATGTCAAAAAGAAGTGTCAAAGAAGAATTCAAAAAAAAGAAAAACAATAGTCCAACGTGGTGGAGGCTGTGTACACGTAAAACTGATTGGAAGAAAAGACGTGGTGTGTAATGTCCGTGTATAATATATTAATCTTATATTTTCGTACCTACAGCTGCATTTTCAGTACTCTACCTGGATGAGAATGTAGATGTCATTAGTCCAGTAAACATGGACTAATGAACGGTTTTATATGTTTCCTGGACTAATGACATCTACTGACATTCTCATCCAGGTAGGGTACTGAAGATGGCTTAACAGCCGAAAGAAGCTTTACGAAAACATAAGATTAATATAGGTACACGGACATACACACCACGTCTTTTCTCCCAAAAACAATAGTGATCCTTTATGAACATACGAAATAAGCGAGAAAGGAATGTCTCCCTTGACTAACTTTGAGAACCTTAAAAGTACGCACTACTTCAGAGAATGTCGAAACGAAGTGCCCTTAGCCTAGCCAAATCATAACGTCCCTAAACCATAGATCGATACGTTGTTCCAAGGGACTATTCTAGATTTTGGACACGGCTCTATACGCGACCTACGGTACGCCCCAAACCCGCACCACTTCAACGCAAAACCGATGAAACCCGCTCTTACTCTCCGACTTCCTCTAGTTCCTCTTCCTTGGTCGACGAGGCCGCTGCTCGGTCTCCCTTCTCCGCGACGTACCTCCTACTGCTCGTCCTCCTCCTCCTCTCCGCCGCCTCCTTCAGCCTCCTGTACTCCTTGAGGCTCCTCACCCTGAGCGGCGTCTGCGACATGACGCGGAAAATCCCCCGCATAGTCATAGGATTAGCATTATTTCGACAACTGACACGAGACGAGAGAGAACCGAATGGCCGAAAAATGCGCGTTGAGCGTCGAGAAAGCCCACGCGGTGCGTCACAGGAGAGCAGACATATAAAGAGAGAGAGAGAGAGAAGAGACGAAGAGAGTATGGCATGCGCGCCGGAGGACCGCGTGGTCCGGTCCGGTCTAGACTAAATGGACGATTTCCTCGAAAGAGAGAGAAGAGAAGTCACGAAACGGGCATTAATATTATTTTCGGCCAACGGGAGAGCGAGTGAGTGCGAGAGAGACAGATATGGTTAGAAAGAGGAGGGAAAGGACCCGGCACGCCGACCGGGACCGTTTTATGGCGGCTTGAGTGACGTTTTCTTTTCATGACATTCTTGCCTGGGCTGTTGATGGGTTTCTCTCCGTTTCGCCACGTTGCCAAGTCGCGGAAAGGGCGACGAAGGGCGAAGTGGGATTTTAGGACCGCCTTGAAGGTCGCCTCTAATCGATATTTACGTTTCACACTTTCACAGTTCAAATCCTGAAGCGTTCTTTAATTGGCGCATGCGCATCAAGTGAAAATTCTGAGCGTGCGCATTAAGTTTTACATGACGTCCCTTTAGGATGGTTTTCTAACCTCAAACTTAGCTTATTGACAATTTAAAGGATTCGGAGAGTGTTTGTTGCTTGTTACTTGTTTTTAAGTTAGGTACTTTGATTTCCCATTTCGCCGTGGAGTTCTCTTATGTTGTTATCCAACTCGCCGTGGAGTTTTCTTATTTCGCCGTGGAGTTCTTTTATGATGTGTCAAATCGGGTAGTTTTCTCATTGTTCTCAATTTTTGTTTCTAAGTAATCTCACTTCCGACACCAATCGTAACGTACTGTCGATGGGTTTCTCTCGGTTTCGCCACGTTGCCTAGGGAAAGAGTGACGAAGGGCGAAGGTTAATGGGATTTTAGGACCGCCTTGAAGGTCGCCTCTAATCGATATTTACGTTTCACAGTCCAAATACTGAGGCGTCCTGTAATCGGCGCATGCGTATGAAGTGAAATTTCCTTTAATTAGCGCGTGCGCATTAAGTGGAATTCGCTTCCTTTACATGACGTCCCTTTAGGATGGTTTTCTAACCTCAAACGTAGCGTATTGACACTTTAAAGTTTTCGGACAGTGTTTGTAGCCGTGAATTTAGTCTTGTTGCTTGTTACTTGTTTCCCATTTTGCCGTGGAGTTCTCTTATGTTGTTATCCAACTCGCCGTGGAGTTTTCCTATTTCGCCATGGAGTTCTTTTATGTGTCAAATCGCGTAGTTATCTCATTGTTCACAATTTTTTTAAACAATTTCAATTCCGACACCAATTGTAACGTTTTATTGGTTCAAAATAGTTTACACCACGTGAAGTATCTTAACTAATTTATTTTTCACTAATAACTAACACTTATTACTTAATTTATATCTCACAGCAGACACAGTAGACGCCAGAAGAATTAGAAAGTCAAGATAAAAGAAAAAAGTTCAAAGGTCAACTGTTAAGAAACTTGAAATGGATACTTCTTAAGAATACTTTTCTGTAACCAAGAGCAAAACGGTAAATTATCGTAACTCTGTATCTACTTATCAATACATCTATATACTTATCTGTATCTACAGTACCTCTTTGTAGTACCTACAGAATTGCAGAAATTTGGGACAACTTTTGGAATGGCCGATATTTTATTAGGAAATTTTCTTAAAAACGTATCAATTACTAAGGTATTTCAAGGTCCTAAAATAATTCCGGAATTATTAATCTTTTAAAAGATGTTCTCTACAAAGGAGGTTTTAAACCTTCCGAAATCTGAAACATTTTTTCCTGAATTCTTAAGAATCCTGGAGTTTTGTAAACTCCTAAACAGTTTCTTGATAAATCTGTAATTTATCCTGAAAATAACAAAAAAAAAACAGGAAACTGTTTGGAAGGATTACAAAATCAAGAAACCAGGAACATCCTTGATGGACTTTTCAAGAATTGCATGAATTTGGGACAATCTCAAGAATGCATTAGGTATATTTAATTCACACACTTTTCTTGAACTACTAGAGGATTTTAAGGTTTCAAGACATAAGTATCTTGGATAATTAATCATTTAAAGGGGATTTTAAAGGATCTTCCAGATTCTGGAACATTTCTTGCAGAATACCTGGATAAATTTTCGTATTTCTAAGAATTCTAAGGCAGTTGGTTTTTTGATGGGTCTGTAATTTATCCTGAAAATGTGTGAAAATCCATAAAATTGCAGAACGCTCCTGAAGAAAATTCTTGAAGGACTTCGCCTGAATTGCAGCGATTTAGGACAACTTCGGGACATTTTACACGGAAATTTTCTTAAAGAACGTATCAATTACTAGAAAATTTTCCAGGACTAAAAAAATTACTTTTGCATTATCAAGGGTTTTCTGAAATAGGGATTTTAAACCACCAAAAATGTGGGATAATTCATGCAGGATTCCTGAATGAATTCCTAAGAATCCTGCAGTTTTGCGAACTCCTAAAGAGTTTCTTGATAAATCTGCAATTTGTCCTGAAAATAACAAGAAATAATTTGGAAGGACAACAAAATCAGGAAACCAGGAACATCCTGAAAGACTGTTCAAGAATTCCATGAATTTGGGATAACCTCAGGAATGTTGCACTCAAAATTTTTTCCTAAACTTCTAGGGGATTTTAAGGTTCCAAAATATATCTTGGATTATTTAAAGGGGGCTTTGAAAGGTCTTCCATATTTTGGAATGCCTTGCAGAATTCCTGGACAAATTTTTGAATTTTTTTAAAAAAATCTAAAGCAGTTTGTGTTTTGGTGGGTCTGAAATTTATCCTGAATATGTGTAAAAATCCAGAAAAAAGTCAAAAATACATTACGCAACGCTCCTAATTTACCCGGAAAGTCCCGTAGGACTTAGCCTGAATTGCAGTAATTTAGGACAACTTTAGGAATGGCCCACATTTTATCGGAAATTTTCCTTAGGATTTCAAAGTCCTAATATAATTCCGGGACTATCAATCATTTAGAAGGTGTTCTCTAAAAAGTAGGATTTTCAACCTCTTAAAATCTGGAACATTTCACGCAGGATTCCTGAATTCTTAAGAATCCTGGAGTTTTTAAAGATTTTATTGATCAATCTGTAATTTGTCCTCAAAATAACAAAAAAAAAGTTTGGAAGGATGACAAAATCAGGAAAACAAGAACATCCTGAAGGACTTTTCGAGAATTGCATGAATCTGGGACAACCTCAGGAATGCATCATATTGAATTCACATTTTTTTCTTAAACTACTTGGGGGTTTCAAGGTTCCAAAATATATTTTGGATTATTTAAGGGGGGTTTTGAAAGGTCTTCCTTATTCTGGAATGTCTTGCAGAATTCCTGGACAAATTTTTGAATATTTAAAAAAATCTAAGGCAGTTTATGTTTTGGTGGGTATGGGTAAAAGTCCAGAAAAACGTTAAATATGTTGCACAACGATCCTAATTAACCCAGAAGGTCCTGAAGGACTTGGCCAGAATTGCAGTAATTTAACGTAACAATAACTAAGGGATTTCAAAGTCTTAAAATAATCCCGCGACTATCAGTCATTTACAAGGTGTTCTCTAAAAAGTAGGATTTTAAACCTCTTAAAATCTAGAACATTTCACGCAGGATTCCCGAATTCTTAAGAATCCTGGAGTTTTGTAAACTCCTAAAGAGTTCCTTGATAAATCTAAAATTTGTCCTGAAAATAACAAAAAAAAGTTTGGAAGGATATCAAAAACAGGAAAGCAAGAACATCCTGAAGGACTTTTCGAGAATTGCATGAATCTGGGACAACCTCCAGGAATGCATCATATTGAATTCACATTTTTTTCTTAAACTACTTGGGGGTTTCAAGGTTCCAAAATATATTTTGGATTATTTAAGGGGGATTTTGAAAGGTCTTCCTTATTCTGGAATGCCTTGCAGAATTCCTGGACAAATTTTTGAATATTTAAAAAAAATTAAGGCAGGTTGTGTTTTGGTGGGTATGAAATTTATCCTGAATGTGTGTAAAAGTCCAGAAAAACGTTAAATATATTGCACAACGATCCTAATTAACCCATAAGGTCCTGAAGGACTTGGCCAGAATTGTAATTTAACGTAACAATAACTAAGGGATTTCAAAGTCTTAAAATAATCCCGCGACTATCAGTCATTTACAAGGTGTTCTCTAAAAAGTAGGATTTTAAACCTCTTAAAATCTAGAACATTTCACGCAGGATTCATGAATTCTTAAGAATCCTGGAGTTTTGTAAACTCCTTAAGAGTTTCTTGATAAATCTGAAATTTGTCCTGAAAATAACAAAAAAAAAGTTTGGAAGGATAACAAAATCAGGAAACCAGGAACATCCTGCAGGACTTTTCGAGAATTGCATGAATTTGGGACAATCTCAGGAATGCATCATATTGAACTCAAACTCACAATTTTTCCTAATCTTCTTGGGGGTTTTAAAGATTCCACAATATATCTTGGATTATTTAAAGAGGGTTTTGAAAGGTCTTTCATATTCTGGGATGCCTTGCAGAAATCCTGGACGAATTTTTGAATTTTTTAAAGATTCTTAGGCAGTTTGTGTTTTGGTGGGTCTGAAAGTTATCCTGAATATGTGTAAATATCCAGAAAAAATATCAAAAATACATTACGCAACGCTCCTAATTATCCGGAAGGTCCCGAAGGACTTTAGCCTGAATTGCAGTAATTTAGGACAACTTTAGGAATGGCCACATTTTATTCGGAAAATGTCCTTCAAAAAAGTAAGGGATTTTAAAGTCCTAAAATAATACCGCGATTATCAGTCATTTAGAAGGTGTTCTCTAAAAGGAGGAAAGGAGGATAATAACAAAAAAAAAGTTTAGAAGGATAACAAAATCAGGAAACCAGGAACATCCTGAAGGACTTCTCGAGAATTGCATGAATTTGGAACAACCTCAGGAATGCATTATATTGAACTCACAATTTTTTCTTAACCTTCTTGAAGGATCCAAGGTTCCAAAATATATATTGGATTATTTAAAGGGGGGTATGAAAGGTCTTCCATATGCTGGGATGCCTTGCAGAATTCCTGGACAAATTTTTAATTTTCTAAGTCTTCTAAGGCAGTTTCGAAATTTATCCTGAACATGAGTAAAAGTCCAGAAATACGTTAAATATATTGCACAACGCTCCTAATTAACCCAGAAGGTCCTGAAGGACTTGGCCAGAATTGTAATTTAACGTAACAATAACTAAGGGATTTCAAAGTCTTAAAATAATCCCGCGACTATCAGTCATTTACAAGGTGTTCTCTAAAAAGTAGGATTTTAAACCTCTTAAAATCTAGAACATTTCACGAAGGATTCCCGAATTCTTAAGAATCCTGGAGTTTTGTAAACTCCTAAAGAGTTTCTTGATAAATCTGAAATTTGTCCTGAAAATAACAAAAAAAAGTTTGGAAGGATAACAAAATCAGGAAACCAGGAACATCCTGCAGGACTTTTCGAGAATTGCATGAATTTGGGACAATCTCAGGAATGCATCATATTGAACTCAAACTCACAATTTTTCCTAAACTTCTTGGAAGTTTTAGGATTCCACAATATATCTTGGATTATTTAAAGAGGGTTTTGATATTCTGGGATGCCCTGCAGAAATCCTGGACGAATTTTTGAATTTTTTAAAGATTCTTAGGCAGTTTGTGTGAAAGTTATCCTGAATATGTGTAAATATCCAGAAAAAATATCAAAAATACATTACGCAACGCTCCTAATTTACCCGGAAGGTCCCGAAGGACTTAGCCTGAATTGCAGTAATTTAGGACAACTTTAGGAATGGCCACATTTTATTCGGAAAATGTTCTTTAAAAAAGTAAGGGATTTTAAAGTCCTAAAATAATACCGCGATTATCAGTCATTTAGAAGGTGTTCTCTAAAAGGAGGAAAGGAGGATAATAACAAAAAAAAAGTTTGGAAGGATAACAAAATCAGGAAACCAGGAACATCCTGAAGGACTTCTCGAGAATTGCATGAATTTGGAACAACCTCAGGAATGCATTATATTGAACTCACAATTTTTTCTTAACCTTCTTGAAGGATCCAAGGTTCCAAAATATATATTGGATTATTTAAAGGGGGGTTTGAAAGGTCTTCCATATGCTGGGATGCCTTGCAGAATTCCTGGACAAATTTTTAATTTTCTAAGTCTTCTAAGGCAGTTTCGAAATTTATCCTGAACATGAGGTAAAAGTCCAGAAAAACGTTAAATATATTGCACAACGATTCTAATTAACCCAGAAGGTCCTGAAGGACTTGGCCAGAATTGCAGTAATTTAACGTAACAATAACTAAGGGATTTCAAAGTCTAAAAATAACCCCGCGACTATCAGTCATTTACAAGGTGTTCTCTAAAAAGTAGGATTTTAAACCTCTTAAAATCTAGAACATTTCACGCAGGATTCATGAATTCTTAAGAATCCTGGAGTTTTGTAAACTCCTTAAGAGTTTCTTGATAAATCTGAAATTTGTCCTGAAAATAACAAAAAAAAAGTTTGGAAGGCTAACAAAATCAGGAAAACAAGAACATCCTGAAGGACTTTTCGAGAATTGCATGAATCTGGGACAACCTCAGAAATGCATCATATTGAATTCACATTTTTTTTCTTAAACTACTTGGGCGTTTCAAGGTTCCAAAATATATTTTGGATTATTTAAGGGGGGTTTTGAAAGGTCTTCCTTATTCTGAGATGCCTTGCAGAATTCCTGGACAAATTTTTGAATATTTAAAAAAAATCTAAGGCAGTTTGTGTTTTGGTGGGTATGAAATTTATCCTGAATGTGTGTAAAAGTCCAGAAAAACGTTAAATATATTGCACAACGCTCCTAATTAACCCAGAAGGTCCTGAAGGACTTGGCCAGAATTGCAATAATTTAACGTAACAATAACTAAGGGATTTCAAAGTCTGAAAATAACCCCGCGACTATCAGTCATTTACAAGGTGTTCTCTAAAAAGTAGGATTTTAAACCTCTTAAAATCTAGAACATTTCACGCAGGATTCCTGAATTCTTAAGAATCCTGGAGTTTTGTAAACTCCTAAAGAGTTCCTTGATAAATCTGAAATTTGTCCTGAAAATAACAAAAAGAAAGTTTGGAAGGATAACAAAATCAGGAAACCAGGAACATCCTGCAGGACTTTTCGAGAACTGCATGAATTTGGGACAATCTCAGGAATGCATCATATTGAACTCAAACTCACAATTTTTCTTAAACTTCTTGGGTGTTTTAAGATTCCACAATATATCTTGGATTATTTAAAGAGGGTTTTGAAAGGTCTTTCATATTCTGGGATGCCTTGCAGAAATCCTGGACGAATTTTTGAATTCTTTAAAGATTCTTAGGCAGTTTGTGTTTTGGTGGGTCTGAAAGTTATCCTGAATATGTGTAAATATCCAGAAAAAATATCAAAAATACATTACGCAACGCTCCTAATTTACCCGGAAGGTCCCGTAGGACTTAGCCTGAATTGCAGTAATTTAGGACAACTTTAGGAATGGCCCATATTTTATTCGGAAATTTTCCTAAGGAGGATTTTAAACCTCTTAAAATGTAGAACATTTCACGCAGCATATTTCTGAATTCTTAAGAATCCTGGAGTTTTGTAAACTCCCAAAGAGTTTCTTGATAAATCTGTAATTTGTCCTGAAAATAACAAAAAGAAAGTTTGGAAGGATAACAAAATCAGGAAACCAGGAACAACCAGAAACCAGAACCATATTCTGGTATGCCTTGCAGAATTCCTGGACAAATTTTTAATTTTCTAAGTATTCTAAGGCAGTTTTGAAATTTATCCTGAATATGAGTAATTAAAAGTCCAGAAATACGTTAAATATATTGCACAACGCTCCTAATTAACTCAGAAGGTCTTAAAGGACTTAGCCAGAATTGCAGTAATTTACAAGTTCAGGACCGGCGCACATTTTACTCGGAAATTAAAATCGTCACAATTATTAGAATGTTTTCCAGGACTTAAAATCATCCTTGGATCATCAAAGGTTCTCTGAAATAGGTATTTTAAACAATTAAAAATCTGGAATCCATAAATAAATCATGACTTCATATGAATCGTAGAGTTTTGTAACCTCCTGAACAGTTTCTTGACAGATCTGAAATTTAGCCTGCAAGTTACTTTAGAATCCCAGGACAATATTTGGGAAGATTACAAAACCTGGAAATAAGGAAGATCCTGGGAAGGATCGCAAAAATTACAACAACTTAAGCAGTGCTTTAATTTACAAATTTTTCTTAAATTATTCTTTTTCTTAAACTACTAGAGGATTTATAAGTTCCAAAATATATCTTGGATTATAATCGTTTAAAGGTGATTTTGAAAGGTTTTCCAGTTTTTGAAATATTTCTAACGAGACTCTTGGGCAAATTTTGGAATTTCTAAGAATTCTAAAGCAGTACCTATATCTTTTGGTGGGTTTGTAATTTATCCTGAAAATGTGTGAAAATCCAGAAAAATGTTTATAGTATTGCACAACGCTCCTAATTAACCCGGAAGGTCCTGAAGGACTTTGCCAGGATTGCAGCAATTTAGGACGACACAATTGACTTATAAACCCAGGAGAATGTTTGTGGGGATTGCAAAGTAATCCTAAATATAATATACTTTAAATAAGCGTGTACGTACGTAAAATATAAACTTGATTACCCGATTAAATCGTAACGTTTGATTGGAAATAGCGCTTCTCCCCCGCCAATCCGGTTTGTCGCCAAAGAAGGACGTCGGGAACGTTTCGAGTTTCTTGTTCCATCTTCGTGCGGACCCCCTCTCGGGTCTCTTCTTTTTTGTTTAATTTCGACTGTGAGGTCCGACCGTAAAACAGTTTTTATGATACATTTTTATTGGCGGGGACGTTACGTTTTTATACTTTTACAACATGCCCCTACCCCTAACCCCCCCCCTCCCCACCGGCGAACGTTACGAAACCGGCCGTCGCGCAGATTCCCAAATTACTTCAGTGTTGAAAAAAAGAAAGCTGGAATGAATTTATACAGATATTTTAAGGTTTCAAAAGGTATTTGGGAAGTCGATGAATTGGGCATAGATAGACTGGAGTGAACTCCCTTTTAAATTCACAAGGAAATTTTGATTTTCCAAAAGAAAATCGTTCGTTCCCTATATCCCTCCACGCCTCTGACTTGATTAGATTTTTGGTATTCGAGCGCTACTAATTAAACTTTCTTAATTAAGGCTTATTCGCCTTCTCCCTCTCCTTCTCTCTCTCGTTATCTCCGTTTTGTGTTGTTTGTTGTTGTTTTTGCTACGACTTTCTCTTGTTACCCCCCCTCTCCCTCTCCCACTTTTCACGTGATTGTAATCTAAGCGCGAAACTTGGCCCGGCATTCCGGCTAATTTAAGTTCCAAAGCGGGAAATCCTAGATACGGGAAGAGGGAGGGGAGCAATAGTGGGGAACGCTAGATCCGGATTAGGACCCGTAAACGAAAAGTTATCGATTCGGTACGGCCGAAGGGGGAAGCGTGCAGTTCCGCCAGGCGAAGCGTGTAGCCCTGGAAACGAATCAGTTCCGTCGAGGGGTTTTCGGAAAACTGTACAACTCGGACCTAATACACTACACTCTTTTCAAAACGAATCCCGATGCACGTCATTTTGATGACGTCAGAATCATCCAATACTACCAACTTAATATAGTCACAGGACATCGCAATTTAAAATATACACGGAACACATAAATTGCGATGTCCTGGGACTATATTAAGTTGGTAGTATTGGGTGTTTGGTGACGCCATCAAAATGACGTGGCATCGGGATTTGTTTTGAATAGAGTATACCTACTTGGTTATGTATATTGTCAACCTAAAATAGACACAAAACACATAAATTGCGATGTGCTGGGACTATATTAAGTTGGTAGTATTGGATGATTCTGACGTCATCAAAATGACGTGCATCAGGATTTGTTTTGAAAAGAGTGTAGGTACATAAGTAGGTATAGTGCGTTGCAAATTATTTCGGAGGGGAATTCCTAGCCCAAAAGGGCGACAGGGTCGGCTCTATGGGTCGTACAGAAATATGTAAAAAAGTACTGTAACTAAATAATAGTTTTTAGATACACAATTTTATTTCAGAGAGTAGAATTGAGACTTTATGAAATAGAACTGTCTAATTAGATAGTGAAACATCCATTTTTGACTAAATTAAGACACAAATGATACTTTCAAAAATTCAGCTGGAGTTACCGCAATTGTGATGTTGTTTTCAAAATGTCGATTATTGATACTTACTTATGCTTACTTTTTTGTAAGTACGTACTGGACCAATAATAGAAAACTATGACCAATGAATATCAAAATCAACCAATGTTTGATTGTTTGATATTTATACAATATAACTAAGGCTCTCTGAAATCCACTTGACTAATATAAATGTGGTATTTGTAGTGAAATAACCGTATATTTTCAAGTAAGCTGAAATAAAATTGGTATTTTCTAAAATCCAATTGCAAAAGGTGGGCATAATTACTGTAACAGCCATGTTGGCTTGTTCAAAATTTTCAAAATTTATACCTTCTCTTCTGAATGAGTAAGTATAACATGTAAGGACAGGTCTCAAATTACTTCTTAAATGGGAATATTTGTACTTTACATTAAGCTGAAAAAAAGTGATATTTTCCAACATCCAACTGCGAAAGGTGCGCTTAATGTAACGGCCATGTTGGTTTATTCAAAATTGTTAAACATTATTGATATCGTGTCTTCTTCATAAGTACTATATAATTTGTAAGTACAGGTCTTAAATTAATCGTTGAATAGGAATATTTACACTTTACACTAAGCTGAAATAAGTGATATTTTCCAAAATCCAACTGCAAAAGGTGCGATTAATTACTGTAACGGCCATGTTGGTTTGTTCAAAATGTTCAAAAATTGATACCTTCTCTTCTCAATAACTAAGTATAACATGTAAGGACAGGTCCCAAATTAATTCTTGAATAGGAATATTTATACTTTACATTAAGCTAAAATAACAGTGATATTTTCCAAATCAAACTGCAAAAGGTGCGCTTAATTACTGTAACGCCATGTTGGTTTGTTCAATATTTTCAAAAATTGATATCTTCTCTTCGCGATAAGTAAGTATAATATGTAAGAACAGGTCTGAAATTACTTGTTGAATAGGAATATTTATACTTTACTGTAACGGCCATGTTGGTTTGTTCAAAATGTTCAAAAATCGATACTTTCTCTTCTCAATAAGTAAGCAGTACTTATAACAAGTTAGGACAGGTCTGAAATTAATTCTTGAATAGGAATAATAGTTATAGTTTACATTAAGCCGATTTATGTTAAATAAAAGATTTATGGGAAAGGTGTGGAATTAGACATAAGTTAGGGTCGTTATCCTCAATGTTTTTTACTTTTTTACAGATATGGCTTTATCTTCAAGATTAGGCACAAACAATTCATCATAACAACCATATCTTAAAACAATTGGAGATGAACGAGCACATACACTCTTTAATAACAATTTTATTCTAATGCAATTTACTTTACATGTTACATAACCTAAAAACAGTACCTTTTGGGTTCTTACGTTACGCAAAAAACTTTAATACAGAGAGAAATCGCCTTGGCTTCGAGATTAGGTGTAAATTCTAAGAGTTCATCATAACAATGAAATCTAAAAACAATTGCAGTTGACCGGGAACATATACTCATTAATAACAATTTTATTTGAATATAATTTAAGTTACATAACCTCAAATTTACCCAAAAACCGTACGTTATGGGTTCTTAAGGCGGAAACAGACTATTGTCACCTCACGTGAGCTCACGTGCTGTCACGTTAACTCACGTCACTTTGAGGTAACCTCAGTCTGGTTCTAATACATTTAAATACCATGTGAAATAATACTCCGCACTTTTTACCTGTGACGTGAGTTAACGTGACAGCATGTGACCTCACGTGAGGTGACAATAGTCTGTTTTTGCCTTTGGGTTACGCACAAACCTTATTACCCAGAGCACTCTTTAACAACAATAAATTTTCTTTTAATGTGATTTACGTTACATAACCTCAAATTTACCCAAAAATCGTACCTTTTGAGTTCTAAGGTTACGCAAAAACCGTACTACCCACTCAAATTTTGATGGAAACCCTTCCGAACGATTCAGTCTACTTTCCAATTTAAAAACGATTTTGCTACGAGGTGACCATCTTCAGTCACCTTCACCATCTTCAACTCATCAACGCGTAGGTACAAGAAACTCCCCTTTCCGGGGAGATAAGAATGGAGGTGGGGGCGGGGGTGCAAAACAGTCGAAATTCCCTTCGCCCCCGAAAAAAAAATCCATTACGATTCCCTCCCCCCCTCTCGCCACCCCCTTTCACCCCTTGTCCCCGCGCCATTTCGATCCGTCCGGGGCGGTAATCATGGCGCTCTCCCCCTCCTCGCCCCCCCGCCCCTCCCGTAGCCACGGGGGTTGCGAACACCCTCGTTATTTTCCTGTCGGTCGCACCCGGTGCACACGCAACCACCCCTCGGGCCTAAGGGTAGGGTGGCGACGCGGGAGAGGGGTAGAGGGGACGAGGCTAGACCAATGGGTGGCGGGTTTTAGGGGCGAAGATTAGGTGGGTTTTTTCTGCTCTGCCCTCGTGAGGTAATTATATGGAGAGGGGGGGGAGAGAGGGTGAGATCTGTTTTTTAACGACGTTTTGAAAAATAAAATTTTCATCCCCTCACATGGAGTGCTCGATTATAAAAGTAAATTTCGATGCCTTTTGGAATTATCTTTGATTTCTAAATTTGTAGAAAGCGTTCTCAAATTTGGATTCGCTTCGAGTATCTTCTAGCCCAAAAATTCAAGATCCCTAAACTGGTATCGACAAGTTCGTTCCGACGAGTACCCGAATTAGTTCTGAGCGTGCGCAAAAGCATTTCGTTGAACTAAGTTTAAGTTACAAATTGTCGATGACCTGATCGAATTTGGTGGCGTCTTCTTAAACACCTTTAACACTTCGCTCTCATAAATAATTCGAAGAATAAAATTTACAAATTCGAATTCAGTACGTTTTCACGGTTTTGCATTATGCCCAAGGTGCGACACATACAATCAGGACACAGGAAGGAAATTGTGACCGCAGCTTAATGTTCAAATGTTATAACAAAGGAAAATATAAGTAATTCCACTAATAACAGTAATAACTAACACGTATTGCCTAATTTATACCTTTACAAAAATTATGTTCTTGGCCCATAAGGGCAAAAAAAATTAAAAAAATTCAAGAAATCGTAAAATCACGAAGAATGACCCACTGAATGATCTCAGCGCCTACAATTATTACTCCATAAACCTCACATTCGAACGTTTCCATTAAATTAAGCTTCTCCGTACCAAATGAACATAATACCGTTAATACGGCCATAATCGACTTCCCCCGTTTTTCCCTTTTCCCCCTTTTTTTCCCGCTACTTGTCGTTTGCATACACGCGACTGTGTATGCGAGTGATCTTTCCACGTTGAAAAGATCAAAGAACACTTGCACATACCGAAAACGCTCCCCCACTCCTCCCTCCCCATTTTAATTTCCGCGAGGGAGGAAAAGCGCGTCCTTTTCGGCGAGGAAAACGCTTCGAGGAAAGGAGCGCTAAATAAAGAGCGAAGAGCTTCCAGCGAATCGGGCGCGACGGTTTAATCACGTGTCGAGGACGTCGAAGTGCGTGATTGGTCCGAATCGATTTTGAATTATCCGCGAAAAGCCGTTGGGAGTTTCGTACAGATTTAAAAGGTATTTATTAAAGTTGCTGGGGAGGGTGAAGGGTAAATGGCCTTTTTGAAACGTTGAATTCTTGAATTTTGAGAACATTTCGAAAAACCGGAAAATGACAAATGTGAAGTGCCCTTTAGAGAAGATTTAACCAAAAATGTTATTAAACTATATTATACACATTCAGTAGTGGAATAAATAGGTACTCGAAGTTTGAAAAACATTCCCGAAGGAAATTTCGAGAAAATTATAAAAAGTCGAAAAATGACAAGTATGAAGTGCGGTTTAGAAAAGATTTATCCAAAAATGTTGTTAAACTTTATTATACACATCAGGTAATACAATAAATAGTCAAATTTTTAAAAACATCCCTAAAGCGAATTTCGAGGAAATTTCAAAAAAACGAAAAACGACAATTGTGAAGTGCCCTTTAGAGAAGATTTACCCAAAAATGTTATCAATCTTTATTATACACAATCAGTAGGACAATAAATACTCGAAGTTTGAGAAACGTTCCTGAAAGGAATTTCGAGTAAATTTTAAAAAGTCAAATAATGACAAGTGTGAAATGCCCTTTAGAGAAGATTTACCCAAAAATGTTATCAATCTTTATTATACACATCCGATAGTGCAATAAATACTCAAATTTTGAAAAACATCCCTGAGGCGAATTTCGAGAAAATTTCAAAAAACCTAAAAACGACAAGTGTGAAGTGCCCTTTAGAACAGATTTACCGAACAATGTTATTAAACTTTATTATACACACTGAGTAGTACAATAAATACTCGAAGTTTGAAAAACATTCCTGAAGGGAATTTCGAGAAAATTTTAAAAAGTCGAATAATGACAAGTGTGAAATGCCCTTTAGAAAAGATTTACCCAAAAATGTTATTAAACTTTATTATACACATCAGGTAATACAATAAATAGTCAAATTTTTAAAAACATCCCTAAAGCGAATTTCGAGGAAATTTCAAAAAAACGAAAAACGACAAGTGTGAAGTGCCCTTTAGAGAAGATTTACCCAAAAATGTTATCAATCTTTATTATACACAATCAGTAGGACAATAAATACTCGAAGTTTGAGAAACGTTCCTGAAAGGAATTTCAAGAAAATTTTAAAAAGTCGAAAAATGACAAGTGTGAAGTCCCCTTTAGAAAAGATTTACCCAAAAATGTTATTAAAGTTTAGTATACACATCCGATAGTGCAATAAATACTCAAATTTTGAAAAAACATTCCTGAGGCGAATTTCGAGAAAATTTCAAAAAACCTAAAAACGACAAGTGTGAAGTGCCCTTTAGAACAGATTTACCGAACAATGTTAATAAACTTTATTATACACACTGAGTAGTACAATAAATACTCGAAGTTTGAAAAACATTCCTGAAGGGAATTTCGAGAAAATTTTAAAAAGTCGAATAACGACAAGTGTGAAATGCCCTTTAGAAAAGATTTACCCAAAAATGTTATTAAACTTTATTATACACATCCGATAGTGCAATAAATACTCAAATTTTGAAAAACATTCCTGAGGCGAATTTTGAGAAAATTTCAAAAAACCTAAAAACGACAAGTGTGAAGTGCCCTTTAGAACAGATTTACCCAAAAATGTTATTAAACTTTATTATACACACTGAGTAGTACAATAAATACTCGAAGTTTGAAAAACATTCCTGAAGGGAATTTCGAGAAAATTTTAAAAAGTCGAATAATGACAAGTGTTAAATGCCCTTTAGAACAGATTTACCCAAAAGTTTTATCACACCTTATTATACACATCCGGTATTACAATAAATATTCAAATGTGTATAAACATTCCTAAAGCGAATTTCGAGAAATTTTCAAAAAAACGAAAAACGACAAGTGTGAAGTGCCCTTTAGAGAAGATTTACCTAAAAACCTTATCAATCTTTATTATACACAATCAGTTGGACAATAAATACTCGAAGTTTGAGAAACGTTCCTGAAAGGCATTTCGAGAAGATTTTAAAAAGTCGAAAAATGACAAGTGTGAAGTCCCCTTTAGAAAAGATTTACCCAAAAATGTTATGAAACTATATTATACACATCCGATAGTGCAATAAATACTCAAATTTTGAAAAACATTCCTGAGGCGAATTTTGAGAAAATTTCAAAAAACCTAAAAACGACAAGTGTGAAGTGCCCTTTAGAACAGATTTACCCAAAAATGTTATTAAACTTTATTATACACACTGAGTAGTACAATAAATACTCGAAGTTTGAAAAACATTCCTGAAGGGAATTTCGAGAAAATTTTAAAAAGTCGAATAATGACAAGTGTTAAATGCCCTTTAGAACCAGTGGCGGCGCCAGCTTTTTCTTTTCGGTTGGGCGACACCCGGCAGAAAAATTTGGCGTGTGGGCAGCAAAAATGCATGTGCTATATTTCGGGTAATAAGCATAGATTTTATAATCTAGATATTTTTTGCTGGCAGTGCTTTTTTACAGCCAAACAGCTTGATATGTGTGATGTCCACCTCGTATCACTAAGTCTTTTTAGCTCTATACGTTTATCTTTCGGGTGTAGTTCTTTTTGTATTTGTAAAAAGGTATTATGTACGGAAGATCCACTAATATAAACAAAGGTTCTCAACAACAGAAAAAAAGATATTGCAATCTTTTAAATTTTTACATACATCTACTACTACCAAACTTAAGGCATGATTAAAGCAGTGTACATAAAAAGACTGTGGAACTTGTTTTTTAAACAACGTTTATAACCCCCTACCCTTGCCACTCATAACGTTGGCTCCATCATAAGTTTGTACCACGCAACAACTGTCAATGTCGCACTCACTTAAACGTTTCCTAATAAACTGAAACAATGACGTTGCATCTAATTTGTCTGCAGCTTCATATCCCAAAAACCTCTCGTACAACACACCGTTTAAGTAATATCTTACTATTATTGATAACTGCTCAGTTTTACTTAGGTCTGTCGTTTCGTCAGCCATAATGGCAAAATAACGGGCATCCCTAACTTCTTTACTAATATGTTTAATAGATAGTTCTGCTAGATAATATATCAACTAATTTTGAAAAGAGTGATGCGTATACTTAGCATTTTTTGGGCCCTCAAATAGCCTTTTTGCGATGATGGCATTATCACGTGACATCAGATCTAGTAATTCTAAAAAATTGCCTCTATTTTGACTAGTATTGGATTCGTCGTGTCCTCGTAGAGCAAGACCCTGGGTAGACAAATATATTATACAACGTATGATAGATTTAATGTACACTCGATTTTGTTGAATCAATTCAGTATGCGCAGTGCTTATTTGAGCTGCTACTGACTGCTGATTTTTACTACTTTCATAGGATTGCCAAGCTACCATAGCAGTTTTGTGTTGATAGCCATTGTGATGATATCTGAATCCAGCTTTTCTTTCTGAAGCTCGTATCCAATTTTTGTATCCTTCAGAAGTAAAATTTTTGAATGCCCCTGTAACTTTCGTTAAAAAAATCTACAAGGATAATAAAATACAGCATCTTTTAAAATACTGTATTCAATCCACGAATAGGTTTTGTAATAGTCTGATTTAAAAGATCGCAGATCAGAACCAAACCTTGTTTTCGGAAAACTGAGCAAAGGTGGTTGCCTTGGAGGTTCATCTAGAGACTGGGCCAAATCAGGTGGAGCTATAGGACTTGTTTTCGGGAAACTAAGCAAATGAGGTTCTAGGCAGTCCAGGGGCTGGGCCAAATCAGGTAGAGCCACAGGACCTTTATCAGCGTTGCTGGCGTGCATCCCTTTAAAAATCGATTACCTAGGTTTCAATCATTTCCGACTAATAAACGGTTGAATAAACTTTGTTTTTTGTTTGTTTTAACATGGAAATAATTTATTTCTCTAAATATATTTTTTGCTCAAATGCTTAATTTAGCTGGTTGGGCGAATGGTTGGGCGAGGACAATTTGGGTTGGGCGCTCGCCCAACTGCGCCCACCCCTGGCGCCGCCACTGTTTAGAACAGATTTACCCAAAAGTTTTATCAAACCTTATTATACACATCCGGTATTACAATAAATATTCAAATGTGTATAAACATTCCTAAAGCGAATTTCGAGAAATTTTCAAAAAAACGAAAAACGACAAGTGTGAAGTGCCCTTTAGAGAAGATTTACCTAAAAACCTTATCAATCTTTATTATACACAATCAGTTGGACAATAAATACTCGAAGTTTGAGAAACGTTCCTGAAAGGCATTTCGAGAAGATTTTAAAAAGTCGAAAAATGACAAGTGTGAAGTCCCCTTTAGAAAAGATTTACCCAAAAATGTTATGAAACTATATTATACACATCCGATAGTGCAATAAATACTCAAATTTTGAAAAACATTCCTGAGGCGAATTTTGAGAAAATTTCAAAAAACCTAAAAACGACAAGTGTGAAGTGCCCTTTACACAGAAAAAAATTTCGTACGTAAAATCAATGAACGGCCGTCGTCAATTTTGTGAACATTAATATTATGAATCGGTGATTGTTACAACGATTTCTGGTCATAAACTAATGACTTCATACATTGAACCAATAAACGAGCCAACATTAAACAGTGAAGGCCAAACATTAAAATTAAATATTTCATCCATTAATCTAATGTAACAATTCATTGAGTTAATGTTTGAGGATTATTAAACAACGTTCTTCGTCATTATAACGATAAATTTTCGTCATAGATCTATGAACAGCAAACATAAAAAATTTATGAACGGTTTTCGTTGTTTCAATGAACATCAAACATTGATTTTACGAAGCCAGCCATTAACTTTTAAAAACGCAGCAGATTTAATGTTGTCGGAACTTGAAACGATGTCGGCGAACATTAATATTACGAATCACCGTCGTAGACTTCTCTGCTTGTACCACTTTTTATGCGAATTCTTTTGAATTTCCTCCAGTCGGTCTGATAAAGTAGAAGAGGCAGTACAGCGTTCTAACTATTATACCAATTGTGCCAAATTATTGTGTGATAGATGAACAGGCTCGAGAAAGAAATAATATTTCCCTCTAAGAATGGAAAATTGGTAAGTATTAGCATTATCGGAAAGTTGAAATGACACAGTTCTATGCAATAACCAAATCTCTTACTAGTAGGTAGTCTTCAAATTTTATTTTTCTTTCGAATCATTTAGGAAAATGTCTAATTTTGTATTACTTATAACACTTTTATTTTCTAGGTTGGTATAGACTATGAGATTGCTTTCGGAAATTGGGAATTACTTTTAAATAATTGGGAAAAATGGTTTCCCCACACAGTGACATTTCTACAGGAAGACGGACACATAAAAAATTAAACTACTGAAGGCCTTCTAAAGAATGCGTTTGAGGATGCTGGTAAAGAAAGTAAGTTCTATTTTACATACTTAAAAAATAGGAAAATTTGCTTTTCTTAAACCTTCCACATTAAAAAACATTTTCTTTAAATCCTTGTTTCAAATCTTTGTAATGGATATTCGTTGCTAAATAACTAATATGTCTTTTTGTGCTTGACATCGTGCTCGGACTTTGTTTTGTGTAGAAATAGTTATAAACACAACTGTTAATGTTCTAAAACTTATGGTGTTTATAAAATTTGAATTTTACTTTCTAACGCCATGAAACAAACATTTTTTTAAAGCGTAAATCTAGGTTTGGTTTACCATTTCCCCTTCTTTTTTTCAGATTGAAAATACGCATCAATTTTATGGGCGATCCATGGATATTTGGTGCCATCGGCCAAGTTTTGTTCCAAATGGAAAAGCCATTTTATAAACATAACGTGTCGCTTGAGAGCCCAAAGATTCATATGATTTGTGAGTTTCTGATGTAATAAAAAATTGATGTAACAAAAAAGGCTATTATTCTGCAAATCCCTTTGCGAAGAATTAGAAAGTGGTATGTATTAGTAAGATTTTCCTCCTTCCGCGTTCCAATGCTTCTGAAACGCTGCATGCAATATTTTTTCAAAAGTCACTGCAATTAATAATTGGAGGTCATAGGTCTATCAACACCAGTTATTGATTTAATGTACAGCAATCATAAGCCAATGTTGATCGTTCGTAATATCAATAACCGGCGATCAAACATATGCTCACTGTTTATTAATTTAACGTACAGCAATCATAGGCCTGACGTATGTCGTACATAATATTAACGTCCGGCAACCTTAGATCTATGCTCACAATTCATTGATTTAACACATAGCAAACATCACATTAATAACCGCCAACATAGATCCATGTCTACTGTACATTGACTCAATGTACAGCAATCGTAACATAATGAATAGAGAAATTTATGTACGACCGTTCATTGAATCAACAACACTCGCCATCGGCCCGAAATTAATGTCGACGTTCATTGATTTGATGTACTTTTTTATTAATATCACGTACCTTTTTCGTTCAGTGTAGAACAGATTTACCCAAAAATGTTATTAAACTTTATTATACACACTGAGTAGTACAATAAATACTCGAAGTTTGAAAAACATTCCTGAAGGGAATTTCGAGAAAATTTTAAAAAGTCGAATAATGACAAGTGTTAAATGCCCTTTAGAACAGATTTACCCAAAAGTTTTATCAAACCTTATTATACACATCCGGTATTACAATAAATATTCAAATGTGTATAAACATTCCTAAAGCGAATTTCGAGAAATTTTCAAAAAAACGAAAAACGACAAGTGTGAAGTGCCCTTTAGAGAAGATTTACCTAAAAACCTTATCAATCTTTATTATACACAATCAGTAGGACAATAAATACTCGAAGTTTGAAAAACATTCCTGAAGGGAATTTCGAGAAAATTTTAAAAAGTCGAATAACGACAAGTGTGAAATGCCCTTTAGAAAAGATTTACCCAAAAATGTTATTAAACTTTATTATACACATCCGATAGTGCAATAAATACTCAAATTTTGAAAAACATTCCTGAGGCGAATTTTGAGAAAATTTCAAAAAACCTAAAAACGACAAGTGTGAAGTGCCCTTTAGAACAGATTTACCCAAAAATGTTATTAAACTTTATTATACACACTGAGTAGTACAATAAATACTCGAAGTTTGAAAAACATTCCTGAAGGGAATTTCGAGAAAATTTTAAAAAGTCGAATAATGACAAGTGTTAAATGCCCTTTAGAACAGATTTACCCAAAAGTTTTATCAAACCTTATTATACACATCCGGTATTACAATAAATATTCAAATGTGTATAAACATTCCTAAAGCGAATTTCGAGAAATTTTCAAAAAAACGAAAAACGACAAGTGTGAAGTGCCCTTTAGAGAAGATTTACCTAAAAACCTTATCAATCTTTATTATACACAATCAGTAGGACAATAAATACTCGAAGTTTGAGAAACGTTCCTGAAAGGAATTTCGAGAAGATTTTAAAAAGTCGAAAAATGACAAGTGTGAAGTCCCCTTTAGAAAAGATTTACCCAAAAATGTTATTAAAGTTTATTATACACATCCGATAGTGCAATAAATACTCAAATTTTGAAAAACATTCCTGAGGCGAATTTCGAGAAAATGTAAAAAAACCTAAAAACGACAAGTGTGAAGTGCCCTTTAGAACAGATTTACCCAAAAATGTTATTAAACTTTATTATACACACTGAGTAGTACAATAAATACTCGAAGTTTGAAAAACATTCCTGAAGGGAATTTCGAGAAAATTTTAAAAAGTCGAATAATGACAAGTGTGAAAGGCCCTTTAGAACAGATTTACCCAAATGTTTTATTAAACTTTATTATACACATCCGGTATTACAATAAATATTCAAATGTTTATAAACATTCCTAAAGCGAATTTCGAGGAAATTTCAAAAAACCGAAAAAAGACAAATGTGAAGTGCCCTTTAGAGAAGATTTACCTAAAAACGTTATCAATCTTTATTATACACAATCAGTAGTACAATAAATACTCGAAGTTAAAAAAATATTCTTGAAGGGAATTTCGAGGAAATTTCAAAAAGTCGAAAAATGATGTGTGAATTGCCCCTTAGAAAAGATTTACCCAAAAATGTTATAAATCTTTATTATACACATTCGGTAGTACAATAAGTACTTACTCAAATTTTTTGATTTATTTTATGGGACTAGTTTTTACTAAAGTGTGAAATTACAGTAAAGTTATGGGGCAGTTTCGGTGTTGACATTTTTTAAAATTTGGAAATATGGGAAATTTTTACACTTTGCAATAGTTTTGGAATTGGAATTTTTCCGTGTGTAATTTGCGTTCAAATAAAAGACAAAAAATTGTTAATAGACAATTTTAAAAAGTCTAATTATTTATTGTTATGTTTTCAGTCTTAGTACTGAAACTGTAAGTTTCCGTAGTTGGCTGAATATAACAATCATAATCATACTATTTTTGGCATAGTTTCGTATATAATAAATATATCCATTTCTGTAGTTATAACGAGTGGCAAACTGTACCGGATTATTGTCTGCTAACGAATTTGTATTACTCTACCAAAAAATACTCAAAATTCAATTTTTGATCAGAAATTTGATCTTTCATACTACAATGTTTTAGTACTGATGGATAAGTGCTAAAATACATGATGGTGTGAAGTTAGCGACAATTTTGTAAGAGAGTCATTTCCGCCAACGGTTGTCACTTCACTCCCAAAAACAATAAATGATGTTTTGTAAATATTGGACAACTCTGGAAGTATAAGTTTCTACATCTTTATTCTTGTAACAAACGATAGAGGACAAAAAAGGATACAAAGAGGATATAGTGAGAATTTTCACAAAATTTCAATAACTGAGCTATTGTGAGATTTTCGAAATGGATTCAAGTGTAATGGAGTTACTTCATATAACTGTCTACACTACTTTTGTTATAAGAGACCATAAAGGACATAAAGACCAACAAAACAGTAATAGTTAGAATTTTCAAAAAATGTCAATATGTATTGAGATTTTTGAAGCAGGATCACTCTCCAACCTCGGAAGTATAACTTTCTACAATTTGGTTTTTATAACAAAAGATAGAGAATGCAGTGGCCTACGAAACGGCTATAAAAAATGTCAATAACTGACCTATTTCCAGATTTCGGAATAATGTTTGTGTAATGGAGTAACTTAAGACGCTGTAGTTCTGGAAGTATAACTTTTTACACTTCTTTTGTTACAACGGACCATAATGGATATTAAGACAGACCAAAAACCCATAGTTAACACTTTCCAAAAAAATGTGAATAACTGAGCTAGATGACATTATTGGGAAATGTTGAAAATGCTCAGTTATTGACATTTTTTGGAAATTGTAACTATTAACTTTTTGGTTAGGCTTAATATCTTTGGTTGTCTGTATAATGTTATAACAAAGGAAGTGTATAAAGTTGTACTTCCAGAACTACAGCGTCTTAACTAACTAATTCCATTACACTTGGGAAATCTCGAAATAGGTACTAGCTCAGTTATTGAAAATTCCTACTATGTGCGCTTTGTAGGATTTTTCGTCCTATTTCGTTTGTTACAAGAATAAGGATGAAGAAACTTATCCTATATACATATTACAGAAAAACAAAACATCTTTTACTGTTTGGCGTTAATTAGCAACCATTGGCGCAAACGACTCTCTTCCAAAATTCGTCGCTTACTTCACACACACACACACACACACACTCATCGAAAACCACTCAAAATCCCACTTTCCCTCTGCACCAATTTTGATATGTTGCAGTTTCCGAATTTCCTCGTTAGATTCGCCCTTATAAGGGACGAAAAGGTGAAGCATCACCGGCGATCACCGTTACAATAACAATCGTAACAATCGTGTAATCTCGAAAATTACCGAACAGTTAATCAGCGGAGCGCCGATATATATCTGGGACCGTTTTTATACCGAGCAGTATACTTAGAACGGACGAAGAGAGAGAAAGAGAGAGAGAGAAGGAGGGAGGATGATAACCCACAAGAGAGAGACAGACAGATAGAGAGAGGGAGAGAGAGAACGACGGGAGATTTTTAAAGGGGAAGAGCTCGAAGCGAACGTTCGCCAGCCGCACGTTCTTAAAGGGGATAAGCAGTTAGCGGATGTGTACAGCAGCTTTAAGAGGGCGCTGTTGCCGCAACGACGCCTTAATCCCGACTTTCGCGAAATTCGAAAAAAAATTGATACTGGATAAATCGAAAATATACGGTTCGATTCGTACATTAATTTAAATTAAGGCGATCACAACGAAATACTAATAAATTGTGACCTTCGACGTTTCCTATGAATGAAACAGCTCAGGAGTATAATTTAAAAATCTTCATAGGAAGTTTAAAATGAGTATGTTTAAAGCAAGTAACATTAAATTAATTGAGTATTTTGACATTGCGTCACAAAAAGATTTTAGTACGAAGAGACCAAATTTTTGATTTACATTTTGAAAAGTACCTACTTAATGCAATTGATATAAAATCTTACATGGTAAGACTTAGGGCGCAATAATACCTACAACAAAGTTGTGCCATTTGTTATAAAAACAGATGTATGTACCTATGCATGGAATTTTACCAAAAATGTGGGCTCAATTACGCATGGAATTTACTAAAAATAGTTGGAGTACGAAATAACACAAAACATATTTCAATAAAGCAAGTACGCAAGTAATTATTACCCAATTAATTGAGGAAAGTACTAGGTAGGTACAACTCTATATCAAAACAATAAACAATCCAATGTTATAATTTTGAATTTCATTCTCTAAACTGTTAGTATAAAATCGTAAAACTTATACTATTAGCACATATTCAAATTTGAATTTTGAAATTCGCATGCTTAACAACGTAATACGTATGTCTCAGATCAATCCACACTTTACTCAGATTTGTAAAATTGAAATTCCATAATCCAATAGGTACCTAAGTGAGTCTGTGTTTAAATACCTAATATTCCAATTTTGGTACTATTTATTTAAATGCCTACTTAGATTCGTACGACTTTGATAATCAACACTCTTTCATCGCGATACTCTCTTTAAATTTCTCTCTTTAAAAATATCTTAAATTTCTAGCAAAACGGTTATTTATCCAGAAAAATCTAATTTGGAATTGATAATTTAAGTTTCTAAAACATTAGTGGGCATCTTGTGGATTTTACCGCACTAGGTACGTTCCTCGACATTTTGGAATGTAAAGAAAGATGAAATTTCAAAATAGAAAATTGTATAACTATTATTTTAGAAATTTTCAAATTTGGAATTTCTAAATCTGTGTGCCAAGTGGGTATGTCTCTGATAAATCCAAACTATATTTTGTTGTAATACGAAAACTGATCTCAGATTTGTAAAACTAATTCCAAAATCCAATAAGAAAGTCTTCCTAATTTCGAAAAAATTCTAATTTTGATATTATTCATTTAAGTAACTAAATTGTTGGTAGGTAGGTATGTCTGTGATTATTTAACACTTTAATTTCATTTATTTTATTGCGACATTTTCCTAACTCTCTACAATATGCAGAAATGAATTCTCATAACTGATAAGGGGATAAAAGATTACTTAATCAAAAAATCTTCTAATTTGGAATTTTTAATCTAAGTTCTCGACAAATTAGTGGACATCTTGTTATTAATTCACACTATGTTTCGTGGCAATAATATTATGACTTACTGGAATATTAAGAAAAGGAAATTTCGAAATCGAAAAACGTGTCTTCCTAATTCATCTCCAAATTTGATTTTTTTTTAATTCGTTGTCTAATTACCTATGTGAAGGGTATGTCGCTGATTAATAAAAATCTTATTTTATTGTAATACGAGAATTATTACCAACTCAGGTGCGTAGAATTGAAATTTCAAAATTCAATACGAGAATAGTCCAATTTGGTATCTTTGATTTAAGTGTTCATCTAAATGGATGGTATGTCGCTGATTATTCCACACTTTCTTTTATTGTGATAGTCCCTTTACTTCCTGAAATATGAAAAATTAAAATTTCAAAACCAATATAGATATTCCAATTTGAAATTATCGATTAGATCTCTTAAATTGGTAGTGAGTATGTCTTTGATTATTCGTTAGTATGCATTTTTGAAAAATTTTCATAATTCTCTAAGACATGCAAAAATTAAATTTCGAATTCGAAAAACGTGTCTTCCTAATTCATCTCCAAATTTGATTTTTTTTAATTCGTTGTTAAATTATGTGGAGGGTATATCGCTGATTAATAAAAACTTTATTTTATTGTAATACGACTATTACCAACTCAGATTCGTAGAATTGAAATTTCAAAATTCAATACGGGAATAGTCCAATTTGGTATCTTTGATTTAAGTGTTCATCTAAATGGATGGTATGTCGCTGATTATTCCACACTTTCTTTTATTGTGATAGTCCCTTTACTTCCTGAAATATGAAAAATTAAAATTTCAAAACCAATATAGATATTCCAATTTGAAATTATCGATTAGATCTCTTAAATTGGTAGTGAGTATGTCTTTGATTATTCGTTAGTTTGCATTTTTGAAAAATTTTCATAATTCTCTAAGACATGCAAAAATTAAATTTCGAATTCGAAAAACGTGTCTTCCTAATTCATCTCCAAATTTGATTTTTTTTAATTCGTTGTTAAATTATGTGGAGGGTATATCGCTGATTAATAAAAACTTTATTTTATTGTAATACGACTATTAGTACCAACTCAGATTCGTAGAATTGAAATTTCAAAATTCAATACGGGAATAGTCCAATTTGGTATCTTTGATTTAAGTGTTCATCTAAATGGATGGTATGTCGCTGATTATTCCACACTTTCTTTTATTGTGATAGGCCCTTTACTTCCTGAAATATGAAAAATTGAAATTTCAAAACCAATATAGATATTCCAATTCGAAATTATCGATTAGATCTCTTAAATTGGTAGTGAGTATGTCTTTGATTATTCGTTAGTTTGCATTTTTGAAAAATTTCCATAATTCTCTAAGATATGCAAAAATGAAATTTCGAATTCGAAAAACTTGTCTTCCTAATTCATCTCGAAATTTGAAATTTTTTTAATCCATTGTATAATTATGTGAAGGGTATGTCGCTGATTAATACAAACCTTATTTTATTGTAATACGACAATAACTAACTCAGGTTTGTAAAATTGAAATTCCAAAATCCAATAAGGGAACAGTCCAATTCGGTATTTTTGATTTAAGTGTTCATCTATATGGAAAGCATGTCTCTGATTATTCCACACTTTCTTTTACTGTGATAGCCCCTTTACTTCCTGAGATAGGTATGAAGAATTGAAATTTCAGAACTAATATAGATATTCCTCTTAACCCAAAAAAACATTCCTATTCGAAATTATCGATTAGATTTCCTAAATTGATAGTGAGTATGTCTCTGATTATTCGATAGTTTATAGAAATTCCAAAATCCAATAAGGGAATAGTAGTCCAATTTGGTATTTTTATCACAATTTCTTTTATTGTGATACTCCCTTTATTTCTTGAGATACCAAGGATGGCAATTTCAAAATTAATGATCATGTTTTAGTCCAAAAAACTTTAGGTAAAGAGATAAAGAAGTACTGGTTCAAATTAAGCCAAAACAAATCATAGCTCAGTCGCTCAGTGAAAAATGAGTATAAAAGTACATAAATTGTGCATAATATATACAAAACTGAGTAATAACAAGAAAATAACCCAAAAATTACCACAAAAAGCTACGACGCGCTCACTTTACCTAATTTTTACCAAATATCATAAACGTTTGTTCAATCACCATTCACACGTACCTAAGTAATTAACGGATCGGTAAAGCGCCTAGTTATCCCAACTCGTACTTTTCCCCTTCTTATCAAACAACGTTCGACATCCTATCGTGTCGCGAAACCCAATAAAATTTTAACGAGCGCAACTGAGAGTCAGCGAAAAACGGCGATTACCTTCCAGGTACGAAGGACGTTAAATTAAATTATTATTTCGTATTAAATCTTTCCTGGAAGCGATCGAACCGAGCCCATCAACCACCTCCGTGGTTTCGTACGAAGAGTACCTGGAAATACTGTCATAACGGTCATAATTGCAGTTTACTGCCCTTCTACCTGGAAGGTAAAGGACCTTGGGAAAGGGCGACTCTTATGGGGGTCCTTAACGAGGATTTTACGAGGTGGCAGGGTTTAAATTTGGGATGGACGACGACGACAAATCGTAAGATTTGTACTGAAATGCAATCAAGAACAAAGAAATCAACATAAGAGGATAACTTGTATGTATGACCATCTGGAGGAATGTTTTCATTTATGTATGAGGTAATGGGCAAGATATCGAGAACTTGAATGATAGTAACAACGAAAGAAAATTATGTTAACAACTTATTGCTTTTTTCCACTATTACTACTTCTTGTTCTTCTCCATATTAGACATTTGTTACGGCACCCATTCTACCAATATTTCTTCTGCCTCTACATTTACAGTTCAGTACCTTCTTTCATATTTCATTGTATCTCCCACAGACCATTAATATAACTAGACCCGTTTGTTTACAAAATAATGTATTGACAAGATCTTAGCACATTCTAAGCGTTTTTTTGCGCTGTTGCATGAATGCAAATGAAGAATTCTCGCTTACGATTTGCTTATACATCCAGCCTACTTGGCCTGCGGTTGGTCAGTTGTACGTAAATCTAAAATAATATAGACTTTCGTTATGAGAGGCAACGTGGCAACATCGCGTCCTAGTCTGTCACACACTAACCTAACCAAACCAAAATTAACCGGGAGTAATTTTGATAAAAATAGGAAACATTTAACAATGGTTAATAGGTGCAAGATATGCAACGTTTATAGCGATGCAGGGAAAGCCTCGGGATTGTCTTTTCATAGGTAAATAAAGAAATTTATTAATGAAATTTTTTGAGGTTATGTATCATCTCAGTGGCGTTCTGTCAGTGTTATTATTTTAGGTTTCCAGCAGATCCAATTAAAAGAAATATTTGGATTTCTGTTTTTTGACTTAGCGAAAATGATAACATAACAAAATCGTCCTATATTTGCTCAAAACATTTCAGTAAAGATGATTTTTTGTCTAAAATAGGTGCAACCGACAATGCTAGATATTTAAAGAGAGATGCTGTTTCATCAAGTTTTTGAACCTAAAAGTACTACAAGGTAATTAATTTCTACCCTGTAACTGTGTTTAATAGAAATGTCAAATTTATGAATTTGTCAAAATTCGAAGCGAGACATTTTTTGAATTTAAATTTCAATCTTTTCGATGTAAATTTCAACAAAAATATTATATTGGTTACTGTGAGAAACAATTATTTCTTAAGATATGAGAAAAAATAGTAATTTTATTAACCATTATTAACCATTTTATTAAACACTAAACAACTTTGAGGAGTTATATCTCAGAAGCTAAGGAGCAAAATAGCAACTTATTATGAATAAAAAGAAGCGTCTTTCCGAGTACCTACTTTCCTGCTATGTTTTCAGAATTTCATTTAACAAAAAATTCGCCGAGATAATCTATTTGTTTATAAGCAAAAAAAAACGACACCAACTTTAAACAATGACTGTATCCGTTCTAATAACTATTTTTAATTCTGACAAAAGTACATGAAAGCTTGTTCCCTCTTATATATGACCGCTAGTTATATTAGAATCGAATAGTGGAAAAAAATTTAAACAATTTTGAAAATTTTCAATATATTCCGATTTTTCTGGATTGCAAAATTATTGTGCAAACTCTAATAATCCGATCGAAACGAAATTTACTCGATTCTTTTATTATAACTTGAGGATTTTGTACCTGTGATATGGAAGTCCTAACTACATTTTAAAGTGCCTAAAATAATAAGTTAAAAAAACACTTTTTTGGGTCGATTTTTTGTTTATTACTATTTGGCAAAACCGCTAATAAATTTTTTAATTTATAACCTATGCCATTTTATGTAAAAATAGATTCTGCAACTTTTTCCTCTCTTCAACTTTCTTCTAAATTCAATAATTAAAAAGTTAGAAGCAAAACAATTCGGGAAAAAACGCGTTTTTTAATTTCTTTTTAAATTGTTGCATTTTTAACAATATTCCCGACCGATGCGCTTTCGAGGATAAGTCAATCCTTATTCTAGACGTTATTCCCGAGGTATTCATGTAAAAACATTGCGGTTACCTCTTATGCCAATCTAAAGCAAATTTCAGACAGATGGGTCTTGGACTATACTTATTGTATGCATTATTACTGTCATGACGATTTTGATAATCTATGTCCTTCTTTATCATTTGTCACTTATTTCGCACCTTTGTTACCTAGCATGTAAAGGGCTTCATTGCCCGTTGATCTAAATAATAAATAAATTATTTTCTTAATTTTGTTTCCTTTTTGTCCCTTATTATTGATACGCCTATGGATAGCTACTTTGTACGCTGTCAAAATTCGTCAAAGGCGGCCATATTTTCTTCCCCCTTTACACCGCGCCTATCGGCTATGTTGGCATGTAAACAAAGATCAGTTTCTAATGGGAACACCGGGTCTAGTTATATTAATGGTCTGTGGTATCTCCATATGCTCTTTCCATTTAGGTACTCCTATTTACTGTAATTCTTTCGAACAATTTTCTTCTTAAACTATCATTTCTTGTACAACCTTTAACCCTTTTTAAAAATTTCATTTCTTGACCTTTGCAACCTATTTTTATCTTTCTTGGTTATGGTCCAGGTCTCGGTGCAGCCATCGTCCTATGAAATTTTATTTGTGTTTCTTCCCTGGTTATTAAGTGTTCTAAATATTGGTTCACACATAAGTGCAAATTTATTAAGTTTTTCCTCAATGTCTTCATCTTTAACCTAAGTATTTAAAATGTGATACCTCTTCTAGTATTTCATTATTTACAACTATTTTAGATCTACCTGAAAAGGCCATTCCCCGATTCTGTCATTAACACTAGGTCGTCTGCATAAAGAGTCGAGTGTAAAACTGTATTTTGATCTACTCTAATTTCTTTCTTGAATTTATTCTTCCATTCTGAATGTTTGTTATTATGTCATATTATATTATATTATCTCATATTATATGTCTTTATGTTTGTTATTATTTTTTGTTTCTCTTCCATGTATGTCGATTAATGTTTTAGTATTGTGGTGCAGGCGTCTTATTGCTCTTATCAGTTGTTTTGGATATCCACGTTTTTCCATGATATTCCTTAATTATCCCCTATTTAGGTTGTAGAAAGCTTTTTCTAAATCTACGAAGCTACGTATGTGTCTCTTTATTGAATTCTCTGTGTTTTTCAATCAGTTGTTGCAGTGTGAATATTCCATCTATTGTTAATCATCCTCTTCGTTCTTCTCCGATTATATGTTATGTTATGGGAATTTTGGGATAATTCTGATTTCAGTAAACTTACCCCTCTATCATGTTAGTATCGTTTTTATCTTTTTTAAATATTGATAGTACTTTTTCTTTTTTCCATTCTTCTGTTACTCTAGTGTTTGTCCAGCTTTTATTATAGGTATAGCTGGAGTAATTGCAGTTGAAGTAGTATCCCTCCACATTTCAGCAATTCTGAGTTGATACCATCTCGTCCTGTAGCTCTTCTGGTTTTTGTAGTTTTCAGAGCTTCTTTTAGTTCCTCCAAATGTATATCATCTAGACCTTGTTATACCCTTTTCAAAACAAATCCCGATGCACGTCATCTTGATGATGTCAGAATCATCCAATACTACCAACTTAATATAGTCCCAGCACATCGCAATTTATGTGTTCCGTGTATATTTTAGGTTGGCAATATATATGGTTATGTATATTGTCAACCTAAAATAAACACGGAACACATAAATTTCGATCTGCTGGGACTATATTAAGTTGGTAGTATTGGAAGTATTCTGACGTCATCCAAATGACGTGCATCCGGATTTGTTTTGAAAAGAGTGTACATTTGTTCTTCTTTAGCAGTTTCTTGTCAGTGTTTTACCCAGTTATCTTCTTCTGAGTTGTTTATTTGGATCATATCGTTTTCTTGTTGATTAAGTGCTTTCACTATCTTATATGATATCTGTTGTCTATAATGTATATCATTACCAATTTCGCTAATAAAGCATTCCCAGGGTTGCTCATGTCCTTTTTAAATATTTTCTTTTCTGTTTATGATTCCTGATTGTTTTCTTTTGGATTACTCAAGTACTATTAGAAGCTCTTCTGTCCATATTCGCAAACCTTTTTTCCCTAATGTTTCTGAGGCTGTCTGTTCTATTGCTTTTTGTGTTTTTCCATTCGTCATTTAAATCTCCTTTTGTCTACTATTCTTAGTATTCGACTATTACTACTTTAGAGTAAATTATACACATGTCCACTTTTGGCTTTTCTGCACATTTTGAGCCATACCACCTCCCTCCCCTTTTGACGTGTTTTCACTAGTTTTTAACACCCTGTATATTACTCAAAAATCCAGACCGTCTTAATTTATATATTTAAGACCACCTTTGCCAAAAAAAAAATAAAAATCACTGGAACAGTAGATCCTCGCACGTACAGTTAGGACCATCCCCAAAGCTGAGGGTGAAATTGAGACGACGCGCACACACATTTCATTTTACGTACAATGAAAAATTAACACACTCACCTCTTCCCACATTTATTCCCCCATGCTCGTTCCATGTTCGAATTTCATCCCCCATTCTCGTCGTTCCCCCATATAAAATATTTATCTTCAATACAGGACGCCATATGGGCGTTCGGAAATTCAAAATGGTCGCTGTTCCCTCTCTCTCTCTCTCTCTCTCTCTCTCTTTTTCACCCTTCGCTTATTATTACAATTATTGTTATTAATAACGGGCGATGAGACAAGAGGGGGGGGGGGAGTGCGAAAGAATAAGAGAGGGAGAGGGACAGAGGAGGTACCTACTCCCTTTTCACCATTACCCACCCCAATTGCATGAGGGATGAGGGTAGCATGAATCGATATGTTATGCCTAGGGGATGGTTGATCGATATATACAGGGCGTTCTAGGGAAGCTGATGCGGTCCAAAGCAGCTCCTCTTGGACTGAAATGGCTCATGGTTCGTTGATACTGACACTGGCGTTTTATATAAAAATATTGAAATGTTGATAATGCGTGGAAAGTACAGGGAGTTTGAGGTTGCAGTTACTTCCACGTTGCAATTACGTTAGATTACCTTCCATGGTCCCTTATATTCCGTTAAAAAAAAAAGACAAATTTAACATAATTATAAGAGCAAATAGATTTTCCTAGTTAAGTACCTGTATGTATATCACAAAATAAAAGGGAAAATCAGTAGTCAAAATTTCATGTGAAAATGTGAATATTACAATTTCATCACAAAAATAATAGGTACCTACTTTTCCCAAGAGAGCACATCAGCTGGGCATTTTAAAAAATGTCCCATTGTTCACGTTACAATGAACAAAGAAATTGTTGGAAATTGACCATACCTTCAATGATGAGAAGGTTTCAGATGTTTGAGTTCCAGACGATTATTCACAATTTTGTGATATCGCAAAAATAGGTTCTTCCATATTAACGCATTGCTACAACTATAAATAGTGGAAAGTTGAAATTTTTTATTTAGGTTGGGTAAACTGTAAACTAGCGACCACATAAATTTAATCAGAACCAGTTAAGGGCAAAGGGCATTTTACTCGTCATGTTTAAGTTTTTTAAGGTTTTTTCGGATTAGCTCAAAAACTGGTCCTTTTTTTTAAATGGCACCCTATTTTTGTGAATTTTCAGTTTTTTTTAAATTTTCCCCAAAACGGCTTTACCGATTCTTACCAAATTTTAGATTTGAACTAACTTAACTAATAGCTGCAACTTTTAGTTGAAACATTTTTTTCTAAAACCTCCCTAAAGGGCACTTATGAACATTTTCAATTTCTCAATATTTTTTAAATAGGCTTTTAATGTAAACTTTATAATTTGAATTAACATATTAAATGTATACAATTTTTATTAGAAATATTTTTTCATAAAGCTGTCCTAAAGGGCACTTCACTCTTAAGAATTTTTATTTTGTTGTAGAATTTTCTTTAAAACAGTTTTAGTAATTTATACCAAATCTCATAACTGATAACAGACATAACTTAAGTTAGCTGTTTAATGCCTATATGCCTATATCTATACCTTTTATTTTAAACACTTTTATCTAAAATTGCCCTAAAGGGCACTTCCTTAAGTGCATCCATCGGTTTGTAGGGTGATTGCTCAGTCTAACTGATACATCTCCGTTAAATAAACTTATTTCTATTATTCCAATTCGATGATCGGATTCTTATTTCGAAGTATGGACATTGATTATTACAATAACATCTATTTTCTCCTTAATTATGCTATTCTTAGATATTTGTAAAAAAAATTATGGTGTTTTATCATTTTTAGTTTGATTCACCATTAAAGCGTGTTTTATTAGTTTTATTAAACTATATACTATATAATAGTCGGGTGCAAATTATTTCGGACGGGATTTACAGGTACCTAGTTGAATGCCGTCGGGTAAACCCCCTTATCACATAGACTTCGAATTCCTTCTAAGAAAACTAGCCCTTAATGCACTTGTAAATTAGTATAAGTAATAATAAATTAGTATAATAATATAAGTATTTCAAGTTATTTTCGTTGTATTTCGAGCTGTCTTTCCAGTAAAGTGTATTTCGTGGTGGTTTCAGTTGAGATTAGTTATTTCTTATTTCATTGAACTGCGCTAATGGATAACTTTAGCAGTGACGAGGAACAGCATGTTCCTTTCACTATATTTGATGTAGACCAAAATCAATAAGAGAGCCCAAACAGAAATAGACCTCTGCTTAGATGTAAAGCAAATAGTGCTTAACGTGTACCAGGAAAAATAATAATACAGTGAAACCTCTAATAACGGACACTTCCCATTAGCGAACTCCTCTACATAACGGACAGTTTTATATTTCCCGAATTTCTCAATAGGGATTTATACATATCAGCGGACCCTACAAATAACGGACACGGACAGTTAAAAACTACCATTTCATATATAATCTCTATAAATATAAAAATGGATTGCTGTTCGTTTGTCTAGCTTGAACTCGAGAACGGCTGGACGGATTTTGCTAATTTTGATCTTGAAATATTTGTGGAAGTTCAGGGAAGGTTTTTCGGTGAGAAACATAAATAATAAGTAAGGGAAATACTGAAAAAGGTACGTTTTGTAATTTGACATTTATAATCAAACAAATGAAAGTATAGTGTCAGTTGGTTGTCAAATAAATAAATGTCAAGACGATTATTACAATCTATCATCAGTTTGTCAGTGCGCGAGAACTTTATTGATTTTAAAATGCCAAGGAGAAGATGGACTTAGGTCGTCGAAGTCAATCAAATGTGCAACGAGATGAGAGCTCTCACGTCCAAATCGCACTGACGACTGACGACCGGCGAGAGACAGATAACATTCGTATTGGTATGACAGAATTACGTTTAACAGTATATAATGGAATCGAACGAGTTCGGGCACGTCTTATACAACAGCATTTAGATCGACAGGGCACCGACTCTACAAAGTCTACACGACGCCAACACAAAAGCGGGAAGTCAAGAAACCAAGAAGAGTCCTGAGTAAGTCAAAGCAACTTCACCAGGACACCAAGTCTACAAATTCTACAAATTTGAAACGACGGACATATCCAGTCACTGCAGCTGGAGGAAAAGCCGCCGGTGATTACAACTCCAAAACTTCAAGAACTTCGACACCAACACAACGTCGGGAAGTCAAGAAGACAACCAAAGTCCTAAGTAAGTCACAACCACCTTTTCCAGAGAATTAAGTTAAAAATTTCACAATTTCAACTACGACAAGATATAACAAGCAGATGAGTTGATTCAAGAACAAGAAAAAATAGCCCAATAAATCATATAACTACAAAATAATTGCAAGAAAAACGGAAGTGCAAGAAAAACCAAGGAATACTTACAAAAAAGGATTGATCACTTAGAAGCACTATGGGGGAAAGCCCAAGAGAACAACGAGGCGTTCCATGAACTTGGGTTTGACGATCAGCACAATTATATAAGATCACACTATTTCAAAAGGATCGAGGAGAACTACAAGACAATTCGACTGTACCTGACGTCAAACGAATAAAACACCCAAGAAACAAGTCTATGAGGTACAAATACAATACCCAAAACCGGAAGTGAAGAAATCCAAACAACAGACCGAACAGAATTACCGACGAATCGAACTAAAGGTAAAAATAACAAACAAACAAAAAACTACTTAGACAAGCTGAAAAAGACATGGCAGAATCAACACCAAGATGGTCATGCACGTACTACGAGCAACAAATGCCCAAAACATGGGGCGCACTTCAAGACACAATGAAATAGAGCGATTCCGCAGACGCAGTATTCCTGTAAACTTGGAACGAGTAGCATTCCACTACGACCCGGAAATAGATTATTGTGCCGAAGAATCCGTAACGATTGAAGAAATGACAATCGTTTGTCAATATTGTAAAGCGTTAAAATGCAGCGGTGAAGCTACTGGATTATGTTGTGCTGGTGGTAAAGTAAAAGTCCCGTAATTGTTCCCACCATCAGATCCATTACCTTCTTTAGTTTCTGGGGTGGGAAGTGACTCTAAATATTTCTTGGCCAACATCCAAACGTATAATAATTGCTTTTAAATGACGTCGTTTGGTGCAACGCATATTGTACAGGAAAATTTCATACCTAATTTCAGGGTAGTTTTTCATAAATTATTTATTAAAAATTTAAAAAGATAATTTACAATTGCTAATACAATGACAGTTTGCGGAATAAACTTGGAGTTTCCCGGTTTCGCGCATGGACAATTATACGTCGCGTGTTCGCGAGTCGTAAAACCATCATCTTTATAAATTTACGCACCGCAAAAAAAGACGGAAAATATAGCAGATCAGAAAGCCTTAAATTGATTATGTGTATAACTGTGTTGCATTTAATTTAATGTAGATAAAAATTTTGTATTGTTTTGACATTATTTTTCAAAAATATATGTATATGATAGGAATTTCACCGGGTCATCTATAATTTTTATTTATCTTTTTTCTTTAAACTTTACGTGGCATTGCGACGCATGCCGGGTACGGCTGGTTGTTAATAAAATTACCTCTTAACAACGGACAATAATTTTTGAAATCAGATCTGAAAGAAATATATGTATTAAATAGGAATTCAAATTTTAACCATCATCTCCTGGAATCCGTTTTACTAAGCAGTTTAAATAACGGACCTCTTTCATAACTGCACCCATAAATCCCTTAGATCTCTTAAATAAGTGTTTAATTTGTAATCATCCTATTCAACAATTCCAGGTATATTTCAGAATAAACATTGATTCGGTGGTTTTTGGTAAACAAACTAATATTGACAAATTTTTCAATAAGAAATTAATTGCAATTTGAAAATGTAGTATTTTTGAATTACATTTGTGCACATATCAATATTTTTTTTATTTAATCCTTTCCTCCCAATAGCGGGCACCTCCTTATAACGGACAAATTGTGGTTCCCGTGACTGTCCGCTATATAGAGGTTTCACTGTAAAATAATAAAAAGTGATTTACCAAAATGCTACCGACATTACAATTAACTTAATTTAACAATCACCTTTGTGATTGTTCACCCTTGTGACTTAAAAATGTTATACCTACTACAAACTCTAACAACGTTTTATAAGTATGTATTTAAAATAACACAATTTTTCACATTATCATTTAAGCTATTAAACGTAGTTACTCCCCTTTTCAATACATTATTAAATTTATTATTTGATTTAGTAAAAGGCACTACCATATCATCAGTGTTTAGAGTGTCGTAGTTATGAACATCTCGATTAAAAATTATTTTATTAGTTAAATATAGCGGCATGTTGCAATTCTTGATTTTATAAATAAACATCAATGCATTAAAAATTACCCTTGTTCATCACTTCCATTAATTTTGTTTTGGGTGTTTTTTTTTTAATTTCACCTCATAGTAGGCTGTGGACAGTGTTTGTGAATGCGCCTTACTAAAAAATGTCAATATTGGCATAACCTCACTTTTTTGGTAAAAATTGAAGCTGCTCCAATCAGTTACTAGTGTCTTGAAAAAGACAGCTTGGCTCTATTAATTAGGCGTAGATGAGTGAGCTGTCTTTTTCAAGACACTAGTAACTGATTGGAGCAGTTTCAATTTTTATTAAAAAAGTGAGGTTATGCCAAAATTGACATTTTTTAGTAAGGCGCATTCACAAACACTATCCACAGCCTACTATGAGGTGAAATTAAAAAAAAAACACCCGCAGATGTTATTCTGGTACATTGTTAAATACATCCTAGTGCTCTATTTTGTACTAGGTATTTGGAAATTTCTGATTACGTATGATATTAGTTAATTAATATAACTGACAAGTAGTTAATGTGTGGTTAATTAAAGAATCTTACTTTTGATAAGGTACCTACTTCAATTTTTACCAATCCCAATCCCAATCCCATAGTATATAATTGCAATGATATTTAAAATTTAATTTCTCATCCGAATAAAACCCTAAGTATTTGATCTCATTTATCGCATCTAAATACCATTAGTTGGGTACAGTACTTTTTTATAAAGTGCGTTTTTTAATTGCTGTACCCAAATTTTGTTGGCACGCGTGGTTGCAACTAAATTTTGGTTGGCAATGTATTTTCAAAATTGACAGTTTTAGCGTTTTGTGAATTCTTTGCCAGTGGCGTTTTAAAATGTTTTCTATTTACGCTATATGATTATTGAGAGCTTGACCATTTTGTTATTATTTTTCAACCTGGCTTTGAGTTGATCGTTATTGTTATTTTGAGAAGCGTAACGAAATTTACGCCGCTGGTCGGTTGGTGAAGTATGGTGATTTTAGGTCTCAACGATGCATTATGTTGCAATTCAGGTTTGCAACATAAATTCACAGAACACTGATTTTAATCGGGTACGGTATTAAAAAAAATCGTGATGTGTTCATCAGAGTACTTTCTCATATATAGGGGTTAATTTAAGCAACAAATCGAAAAACGACAAGTACCTATAAAGTACCCCTCACAGTAGATTTAGCCAAAAACGTTACGAAACTTGTTTTATATATTACAAGCCGTACCCGGCATGCGTCGCAATGCCACGTAAAGTTTAAAGAAAAAAGATAAATAAAAATTATTGATGACCCGGTTAAATTCCTATCATCTACATATATTTTTGAAAAATAATGTCAAAATAATACAAAATTTTTATCTACATTAAATTAAATGCAACACAGTTATACACATAATCAATTTAAGGCTTTCGGATCTACTATATTTTCCGTCTTTTTTTTTGCGGTGCGTAAATTTATAAAGATGATGGTTTTACGACTCGCGAACACGCGACGTATAATTGTCCATGCGCGAAACCGGGAAACTCCAAGTTTATTCCGCAAACTGTCATTGTATTAGCAATTGTATATTATCTTTTTAAATTTTTAATAAATAGTTTATGAAAAACTACCCTGAAATTAGGTATGAAATTTCCCTGTACAATATGCGTTGCACCATACGACGTCATTTAAAAGCAATTATTATACGTTGGGATGTTGGCCAAGAAAAATTTAGAGTCATTTCCCACCCCAGAAACTAAAGAAGGTAATGGATCTGGTGGTGGGAACAATTACGGCAATTTTACTTTACCACCAGCACAACATAATCCAGTAGCTTCACCGCTGCATTTTAACGCTTTACAATATTGACAAACTATTGTCATTTTTCCAATCGTTACGGATTCTTCGGCACAATAATCTATTTCCGGGTCGTAGTGGAATGCTACTCGTTCCAGGTTTAAAGGAACACTGCGTCTGCGGAATCGCTCTATTTCATTGTGTCTTGAAGTGCGCTCCATGTTTTGGGCATTTGTTGCTCGTAGTACGTGCATGACCATCTTGGTGTTTATTCTGCCATGTCTTTTTCAGATTGTCTAAGTAGATTTTTGTTTGTTTGTTATTTTTACCTTTAGTTCGATTCGTCGGTAATTCTATTCGGTCTGTTGTTTGGGTTTCTTCACTTTCGGTTTTGGGTCTTGTATTTGTACCTCATAGACTTATTTTTTGGGTGTTTTATTCGTTTGACGTCAGGTACAGTCGAATTGTCTTGTAGTTTTCCTCGATCCTTTTGAAATAGTGTGATCTAATATAATTGTGCTGATCGTCAAACCCAAGTTCATGGAACGCCTCGTTGTTCTCTTGGGCTTTCCCCCATAGTGCTTCTAGGTGATCAATCCTTTTTTGTAAGTATTCCTTGGTTTTTCTTGCACTTCCGTTTTTCTTGCAATTATTTTGTAGTTATATGATTTCTTGGGCTATTTTTTCTTGTTCTTGAATCAACTCATCTGCTTGTTGTATCTTGTCGTAGTTGAAATTGTGAAATTTTTAACTTAATTCTCTGCAAAAGGTGATTGTGACTTACTCAGGACTTTGGTTGTCTTCTTGACTTCCCGACGTTGTGTTGGTGTCGAAGTTCTTGAAGTTTTGGAGTTGTAATCACTGGCGGCTTTTCCTCCAGCTGCAGTGACTGGATATGTCCGTCGTTTCAAATTTGTAGAATTTGTAGACTTGGTGTCCTGGTGAAGTTGCTTTGACTTACTCAGGACTCTTCTTGGTTTCTTGACTTCCCGCTTTTGTGTTGGCGTCGTGTAGACTTTGTAGAGTCGGTGTCCTGTCGATCTAAATGCTGTTGTATAAGACGTGCCCGAACTCGTTCGATTTCATTATATACTGTTAAACGTAATTCTGTCATACCAATACGAATGTTATCTGTCTCTCACCGGTCGTCAGTCGTCAGTGCCATTTGGACGTGAGAGCTCGTCTCGTTGCACATTTGATTAACTTCGACGACCTAATTCCATCTTCTCCTTGGCATTTTAAAATCAATAAAGTTCTCGCGCACTGACAAACTGATGATAGATTGTAATAATCGTCTTGACATTTATTTATTTGACAACCAACTGACACTATACTTTCATTTGTTTGATTATAAATGTCAAATTACAAAACGCACTTTTTCAGTATTTCCCTTACTTATTATTTATGTTTCTCACAATAAAAACCTTCCCTGAACTTCCACAAATATTTCAAGATCAAAATCACCAAAATCCGTCCAGCCGTTCTCGAGTTAAAGGTAGACTAACGAACAGCAATCCATTTTTATATATATAGAGATATCTAATGTAGAATAGGTACTCAAAATTTTATAAAAATTCTTGGAACAAATTTCGGGAAAAATTCAAAAAATTGAAGAATGATACAAAGTGCCTTTCACAGAAGATTTTGCAAAAAACGATAGAAAAGTTTATTTTATACTAATTCAATGGTAGAATATATATTTTAAATTTAAATTAAATTCTTGTAGCAAATTTTGAGAAAAATTCAAAAACCGAAAAACCACAAGTATAAAGTGCTCTTCACAGAAGATTTAGCCGAAAACGTTACCAACCTTTTTATACATATTTAATTGCACAATAAATTTTCAAAGTTTAAAAAGAATTCTCGGAACGAATTCCGAGAATAATATAAAAATCGTGATGTGTTCATCAGAGTACTTTCTCATATATAGGGTGTTTCAATATGCGTTTGCCAAATACGAACGGGCAATAGATACGGTTAATTTAAGTAAAAAAAAAAGTTTATTTTATACTACTTCAATGGTAGAATATATATTCTAAATTGAAAATAAATTCTTGTAGCAAATTTTGAGAAAAATTCAAAAACCGAAAAACCACAAGTATAAAGTGCTCTTCACAGATGATTTAGCCAAACACGTTACAAACCGTTTTATACATATTTAATTGCATAATAAATTTTCAAAGTTAAAAAAGAATTCTTGGAACGAATTCCGAGAATAATACAAAAAACCCAAAATCGACAAGTATAAAGTATCCTTCACAGAAGACTTAGCCAAAAACGTTAGAAAACTTTTTTATACGTATTCAATAGTAGAATAAATATTCAATGTTTAAAAAAAATTCGTGGAGTGGATTACGAAAAAAATTGAAAAAACCGAAAATTGACAAGTATAAAGTGCCCTTCACAGAAGATTCAGCCAAAATCGTTAGAAAACTTTTTTATAGGTATTTAATCGTACAATAAATACTCAAAGTTTAAAAAAAATTCTTGGAGCGAATTTCGAGAAAAATTCAAAAAACCGAAAAATGACAAGAGTAAACTACCCTTTTGTCCTGGCCGATTTTAATAAAGAGCTTATTTTGACGTTCTGGTATGGTACAAAGTCTAAATACAAAGTTTTGACCGTTTGGCGTTTGTGGTTTTTGAGAAAATCCTACCACAGACATACATACATACATACACATACATACAGACGGTTTTCCAAAAACATGTTTTTTGGACTCAGGAGACCTCAAAACGTTCAGAAATGCTAATAATTCAATTTCAAAAAATCCACCCGATTACAATACCCATATATGAGTACCTCACATGAGAAAGTAAAAACCCAAATTCGACAAGTATAAAGTATCCTTCACAGAAGATTTAGCCAAAATCGTTAGAAAACTTTTTTATAGGTATTTAATCGTACAATAAATATTCAAAGTTTAAAAAAAAATTCTTGGAGCGAATTTCGAGAAAAATTTAAAAAACCGAAAAATGACAAGAGTAAACTACCCTTTTATCCTGGCCAATTTTAATGAAAAGCTTATTTTGACGTCCTGGTATGGTACAAAGTCTAAATACAAAGTTTTGATCGTTTGTCGTTTGTGGTTTTTGGTTTTTGAGAAAATCCTACCACAGACATACATACATACACACACATACATACAGACGGTTTTCCAAAAACATGTTTTTTGGACTCAGGAGACCTCAAAACGTTCAGAAATGCTAATAATTCAATTTCAAAAAATCGACCCGATTACAATACTCTCATATATGAGTACCTCATATGAGAAAGTAAAAACTTAAATTCGACCAGTATAAAGTATCCTTCACAGATGATTTAGCCAAAATCGTTAAAAAACTTTTTTATACCTATTTAATCGTACAATAAATATTCAAAGTTTGAAAAAAAATCTTGGGGCGAATTTCGAGAAAAATTCAAAAAACCGAAAAATGACAAGAGTAAACTACCACTTTGTCCTGGCCAATTTTAATGAAAAGCTTATTTTGACGTCCTGGTATGGTACAAAGTCTAAATACAAAGTTTTGACCGTTTGTGGTTTTTGGTTTTTGAGAAAATCCTACCACAGACATACATACATACACACACATACATACAGACGGTTTTCCAAAAACATGTTTTTTGGACTCAGGAGACCTCAAAACGTTCAGAAATGCTAATAATTCAATTTCAAAAAATCGACCCGATTACAATACTCTCATATATGAGTACCTCATATGAGAAAGTAAAAACTTAAATTCGACCAGTATAAAGTATCCTTCACAGAAGATTTAGCCAAAAACGTTACAAAACTTTTTTATACATATTCAATAATAGAATAAGTATTCAAAGTTTAAAAAAAAATCGTGGAGCGTATTTCGAAAAAAATTGAAAAAACCGAAAATTGACAAGTATAAAGTGCCCTTCACAGAAGATTTAGCCAAAATCGTTACAATACTTTTTTATACATATTTAATCGTACAGTAAACATTTAAAGTTTCAAAAAAATTCTTGGAGCGAATTTCGAGAAAAATTCAAAAAACCGAAAAATGACAAGAGTAAACTACCCTTTTGTCCTGGCCGATTTTAATGAAAAGCTTATTTTCACGTCCTGGTAGGGTACAAAGTCTAAATACAAAGTTTTGACCGTTTGTGGTTTTTGGTTTGTGAGAAAATCCTACCACAGACATACATACAGACGGTTTTCCAAAAACATGTTTTTTGGACTCAGGGGACCTCGAAACGTTCAGAAATGCTAATAACTCATATTCGAAAAATCGACATGAGAAAGTAAAAATGCACTGTATATTTCTCTACGACCCATAGAGCCGACCCTGTCGCCCTTTTAGGCTAGAAAACCCCGTCCGAAATAATTTGCAACGCGCTACAAGTCGAAGTATACGTTTCGGACCGCTACGGCGAGTCCGGCCCTGGCGGAACCGACTGACTTCCTCTTATCGGGAGTAGTACAACTGAAAGGTGCACCTGGCCAATAAAACAAAAAGGAAGGAAAACAAGTTTCCAACCGCCGCCTCCGGCACACAACAAATACATATTTACGCTGTGCCCGTGTGTGTGTGTGTGTGTGTGTATGTGTGTGCGTGTTACGTAGATTCTATGCGAATGCGTGTGTGCGTGTATCTGTGTATACAGCCATTGTTTTCCTTTTTTAACAACATCGATATAACAGACGGTCTCTCCTCTCTCACTCACTCTCCCCCCCCTCCTCCTCCTCTCCCGGCAGGAGTAACGAACGTCCAATGGGACGTCCCGTTCTCCGTCACGTGAGTCGTCCCGGGATTAAAGGGAATCCGACGTATACGTGACTCCCGCCGCGAGGAGGAGGAGGAGGAGAGGGGCAGGGAGCGGGAGGCCGACCCGGTGCATAAGTAGGTCCAACGTACCGTTCGAGGGCGTCCTCGTCCCTTTCGCTCGCCTCCTGAATCGACGCGGAAAGCGCAACAAAAAAACAAACTTAATCGTAACAAAAAAGGAGGAAAGTAATTAAAAGCGAGAGAAACAGAAAATAATAAAAACTGACCTTTTCGTAAAAAAACCGAAACCCCTACGTTCCATAGCACAGGCACTCAGCACGAGACATAGAAAAACTAAACTAAACAAAGAGAACGGAACCGAAAAAGGGGGGTGGGGGGTGTAACCGAAAAACTGATACGAGGACGACTGTTATCGCGAATTTCCCGTCGTCGCCATCGTCGTAATCGACGTCGTCGTTCTCACCGGACGTGTTCCGTCGCGCGACTGTGTTGTTCCGAGAGCCGACGGGGAAACCGGACGGGAAAAGCGGTCGTCCTTCGCACGGCCAATCGCCTGGCCGCTCTCCCTTCTCCGTCTCCGATTGGCCGTCGGATAAAATGACGCCGGCGCGCGGGGGGCGCGGGGCCGGAAGGTGCGCGTCGACGTACGCGCCGACGACGAGAGGGACATACTCTCTCCCGCTCTCTCTCTTTCTCGTTCTACGGCGGTCGTCCATGTTACGGTCACGTGACGAGCGCGCAATGGCGGGCCACGCCAATCGGGCACGTCGACCACGGGACGGCAAATCCGAGACACGGAACGCGAAATTTCCACAGAGACAATAAACATATGGAGGGGGAGAGCCGTAGGACTACCGATAAGTCAGTCGTGGGAGGGAAAGTTGCATATACGCGAGGAAAGTGTGACGTCAGAATTCGGTAACCATGGCAACTGTTTCTACACAATAGGCATGATGACTAATTTTGAAAAACTACCGTGTTGTGTTCATAAGTATGTACCTACTGTTCAAAAAAAAATACTAACGTCTGCATAAAACAAATGTTTAGTAGCTAAAATGAGACTTTTATGAATACTTTAGACGTCACGCCTATGTAAATACATCGACCACGGCATTGACGTCAACTTGTAAAGTGCAATATCTCTAAATTCTGCTGAACAAAAGCCTTTGTTTGACGCAAGAAATGCGTCCAGCATCATCAAATCTATTCTAGGCACAGCAGAGCTGTTTGCTTTTGTGAACCCAGATTCCATCACTAACTTTTCTTGGTTATCGTTTTCGGAACACAAAACCAGACAATAAGGTAGATTCAAATTACAAAATAATAAATACCGGACAGAAATAATGGTAAAAGCGCTAACACAAAGAAGTCATTAATAATATATCATTATTTCAGTTATTCTTTGTTGCTGTCGTCATGCCTATTTTTTTCTTATGGGAGATTAACATGGGGAAATTTTCGTTTTATGGCATCCACTGTTTTTCCATTCAGTTCATCAATGTGTTAAATTTGTGCTAAGACGACTACCTACTAGAAAAACGCATGGCTATAAACCTCTAAACTCACCTTGTCTTCATAGACTTAAGAGAAGCCTATACCAGTATTCCACTATGGCCCGCACTAAGAGAAAATGGTGGCAATGATATTTAGCACAGTACCAGAATCGTTCTCAGTTACAAAAGGACTTCGCCAATGATGCGCGATAGCTCCAACTCTCTTTAAAATATAATATCTAAATTCCACACTTAGACACTGGAGACGTATGTGCCGTAATATCTGAATAAAAGTAGATGCAGAGAAACTCTTTGCACTACATTTCGCTGACGACCAAGTTATTTTCGCTGAGGATGCGAAGACGTTGTGTAGCTAGACGAAGAATACGACAAGTGGGGCTTAACCATAAACACTGGTATTGTAGCTGGAAATGTGCAAATAAATCTTCAGTTGCCAAAAGGCATTTAGAAACTATCACCTGTTAGCTTGCTGCAAGGGTTAAGTTATGTCAATCATAGCCCAATCGAATTAGCTCCAAAAGGGGCAAACCTTGCAAAAATATTTGACAGCAACTTTCCTTCGGAATTGTTTAGGGGGGGGGGGTCACTGACAGTCTAAATTTAGATTGCCAGGGTACCAGACCCGTTGGGTCATCCGCCATCTTGAATTTAAGGGTGAACTTTTGTTTATTAAATAACTGGTTTATTTTCAATTTTAAACGAAAACTAGTTATTACAAAAGTTGTTTAGAATTAAATTTCCTACAATTTTGATTCCAATCATTTTCTTCCTAGGATCGATATTTTTCGATTTATATCCGAAAACGTGGGGATGAATTTTTGTTTATGGAACAACTCGTTTATTTTCAATTTTACGCGTAAAATTATTATAAAAAAAGTTGTCTAAAATAAAATTTCCTACAATTTTAGTTCCTATCATTTTTTTCCTACGATCGATATTTTTCGATGTATACCCGAGAAAAGGAGGGGATGAAATCTAATCATTGTCTTTTCACGTTTATTGTCAATTTTACGCGAAAAATTGTTATGAATAAAGTTGTGTAAAATAACATTTCCTACAATTTTGGTCCTTATCAATTTTGCCGTAGAATCGATATTTTTCGATTTATAGCTAAGAAGAGGTGAGGGTGAACCTATAAGTATTGTATTCTCGCGTTTATTATTGATGTTTTCGTATTAATATTTTTTTTCGATCCTACGAAAAGATTTATAAGTACCAAAATTGTGGGAAATTTGATGTCAAACAACTTTAGTCATAACAATTTTTCTCGTAAAATTGACAATAAACGTGACAATACGATGATAAGATTTTACCCCCACCTCTTCTCAGATATAAATCGAAAAATATCGATTCTACGGCAAAATTGGTAAGGACCAAAATTGTAGGAAATGTTATTTTACACAACTTTATTCATAACAATTTTTCGCGTAAAATTGACAATAAACGTGACAATACGATGGTAAGATTTTACCCCCACCTCTTCTCAGGTATAAATCGAAAAATATCGATTTTACGGCAAAATTGATAAGGAACAAAATTGTAGGAAATTTTATTTTAAACAACTTTGTTAATCACAATTTTTCGCCTAAAATTGACAATAAACGTGAAAAGACAATGATAACGTTTCACCCCCTCTTTTCTCGAGTATACATCGAAAAATATCGATCCTAGGAAAAAAATGATAGGAACCAAAATTGTAGGAAATTTTATTTTCAACAACTATGTTTATCACAATTATACGCGTAAAATTGAAAATAAACGAGTTGTTCAATAAACAAAAATTCAATTTTTTCGAGTATAAATCGAAAAATATCGATCCTAGGAAGAAAATGATAGGAACCAAAATTGTAGGAAATTTAATTTTAAACAACTTTTGTAATAGCTAGATTTCGTTTAAAATTGAAAATAAACGAGTTATTTAATAAACAAAAGTTCACCCTTAAATTCAAGATGGCGGATGACGCAACGGGTCTGGTACCCCGGCAATCTAAATTTAGACTGCCAGCGACCCCCCCCCCCCTAAACAATTCCGAAGGAAAATTGCTGTCAAAAATGTTTGCAAGGTGAAATCCTAATTCGATTGGGCTATAAGTTAGAAACTGTTGATATGATCTATCTATCTAGATCCATCATCATCTATCTAGAGACTGTCATCAGGGTCATCTGTCAGTTGTTTTGCCAAAGTTGAGTTATGTCAATCTAAAACCTGCCATTCAGTTATTTTTTATCAAGTTGTCATTCATCAAGAAACTGACGTCAGTTTCTTGTCAGGTTACGTGTCAATCATGTAGAAACGGTCATCTGTCAGTTGTTGTGCCTAAGTTAGTAGTAAGGGCGTGAACTCATACAGACACCTTGGCTCAATAATCACGTAGTGATAGCTCAAGTACCCAACAGATCAAGAGCTGAATAAACCAAGGTAACTATAGTAACTAAATTCAGTTCTGTGGAGTAACCAAATAAAAGAAGCCACCAAAACAAGAAGATACCAATCAATAGTAGAAAATAATCTGACATATAGGGATGGGGTTTGGAAGACGACAGGACAAATGAAGAGATCGTTTGCAATGGAAATGATATTGGAGAAGGTGTTGTAAGCTAACTTTACTAGACAAAGTAAGAAATGAACACATAAGGGTCAGAATGAATATAGCAACAAATATTATAGACACCATCGAAGCAAAGAAATTAAGATGTATATGTATCTATATGTAGAATAGAATGGCGAATACTAGAAGGCCCAAGAGAATTTTAAACTGGTATCCACCAGAACGCAGAAGAAGGCGAAGGCCAAGGACAACTTACCAAGATGGTGTAGAATAAGCAATGCGAGATATCAACCTTTCAACGTGACATGTGCTTGTTTACATTGCACTTCGTTAATTATTTTAGGTAAAATTGAAAAAACACACATTAATAGGTGCATGATGTGCAAAGGGTATATGGCAATCAAGAAAATACGTTTGGATAAAATTCCTTGATAGCTAAATATGACAAATTAATAAGTCAATTTATTGAGGTTATGTATGGTCTCAGTGGCGTTCTGTAGGTTTTCACATTTTAGGTTTCCAGTTAAAATAGCTATTTGGATTTCCGTATACAAAATCAGCCTATATCGATCTGCTCTAAACTTCCTGAAGACAGTGATTTTGAGTACGAGTAGGTGCAGTCAAATATTAACAAATGGCGTAGGTAAACATATTAGTTTTTAACTTAAAAGTAGTGCAAGGTAATTAATTTTCACAAATTGTATTAACGTGACCGTAACAGAGGCCCTCTTAAACAATTTAAAGCCTCATATAGAGGTCTCTTGAAATCGAAAATAAGTACTTAATCAATTTGGAGTTAACTAAACAATTTATTATACATAACATTTATTTAAGTTTACACAAATAATTTAAATATCTACGTTCTCGAAGTGTTTCATTCCTTTAAGAGACAATTTTGAATCAGTTTAATCCTGCCTCATTTAGATAGTATTAAGAAGACAACACAGACATTTTCTGAAGAAATTCATGCTAAATGACTATATCTACTCGTAGGTACAACATGTGAACTCATTTTCAAATACAAAAAGATAAGGGAAGCCTGCACATGTAGTAATGACGTTTTGTGCTTGAAAATGAAAAGCAGTGAATACTTAAAAAATTACAAAAATAAATCTTCTTTACAAGGGAGGGGGGGCATTAAATATTCTTAATAACAATAACAAACTTCACATTATTTTGAGTTTGTCCAAATTTCGAATTAGCACGTATTTTGTTCTACTTGAATCTAATTCATTTTTAAATCTTTAGTTTTTAGATTTGAGGTTTAGTCTGAGGCTTTTTAAATTAAATTGCCGAAGGTCACTCCCGATTTGTCAAACTTCAAAATGGCCGCTCCAGCGGGGCGTTTTTGGTACGTTTAGTGTTTTGTGGTTCAGGTCTGAAGGCGCATGCGCAAAGGGTACAGTTAATAATACTGACATTTGACAGCATTAGGTACATCGATTTTTGCCACGTAGCATTTCCAGAAATGTTTAAATAGGTACAAATGGACCGATTATAGTACATTCAAACACCTAGTAGGTACTTTGTTATTGCAATGTACATTGTATTTCAATTAATTTTTGCTCGATAAGCGAAAACTAGTGTTTTAAAGGCTTTCTCAATATTACTCATCTTTTTTACTCGATCTACACACCCACATTCTTCCTAAGGTTCCGCGCATGCCCACCTTTTCCGCGTGGCATCTAAATCGCAAAGATGCGAAGGTTCCTGTCGCCGAGCTTACGCCGCTGACCACCAGAGGTCCGCACTACACTGTCCTACCACAATGGAAACGTAGCATCTACAGGGAGGGCTTAGTTCAAACCCCCGTAATTTTGAGGTTATGTGTAACGCCTTAACGGCACATGCGCAAACATAAGCCAATCGATTTTAGAGATTCTTTCGAATTTTGGAATATTGGAATCCCTGGCTCTTAAAACTAAGTATATTTTGGGGGATATTTTCAAAAATTCCAATGTTAAAAAATGTTAAATTAGATGCATGTTTATATTTTGTTGCAGCTTGAGCCGTTCTCAACAGGTGGAAATCGATTTATTAACTAAATCTCACAATTATATTGTTTTTTAATGATACATAGATATCTATTTTATAGAAGTCTCACCTGGAATTTCTATTTCGTAAACTACTCCAAAATTTCTTATATTTTTGGGCGATCAATTGTTTTCGATGAAATGTCACTATTTATTGTCGTTTTAATGCACTAGCAAGTACAGTCGCTATATTCATATTCCATCTTTCACATTATCACAGCACAGCTTTTAAATTGGGGCTGACTATATCAGCAAACGTGAATTTCTTACTTAGGGCCAGTTTTGGTCCAAATTCCCTCAATAAACGAATACCAATGCGAAATTCGTGACCGTAAACGAACCAAGGGCGTATAAATATTTCCTTTTCCCGAACGAGGACCAGAAAAGAGGAGTGTTGTTGTCTTTTAGGGCCCTCGAAGTGGTTTATTCAAGATAAATAACCTTTGTTATTTTAGAACCTGATTTCTAATAAGGATCGCAAACACAAAGGAGGGGTGGGTCCTACCCTTAAGGAGACGCTTTAAGGGAAGTTTTGATACTTACGATAGGAACTGGCCTGGTCTCAGCGTCTGCAACATGAAGGAAATGAGTGTTAAATGTGCTAATTGTGAAGATATTTTAAAAGTGAATAACGAAAAATGGAGATATATCCATCGGACCACTTTCTCATATTTGGTAAGTAATATTAGGCAGTGGAAAATTTTTCAAAGTTCCAAGATATTAGAGCGGATTTAGAGAAAATGTCAAAAAATAAGTACAAAGTGTCTTTCACAAAAGATTTACACAAAAATGTTGTTTAACTTTATTGTACCTATGTAGGTAGTATTTTATAGTCGAATGAATATTAAAAAGTTTGAACGAAATTTGAGGCTTTCATGTACCTAATACAAAAGTGATTAATCATCTCATTATTCACCAGACCTAAAATTAACGAAGCCTACCATTATGTAGAACGCGAGTCAAGTGATAATGATTACCTAAATGAGTAATTGTCATTATTAATAGGAGTTTTATTAAAACTAGTCACTTTTCATGCATACATATATTATATATACTAGTGTAAGGCAAGTATATCAGATAACAACAGACGGTCGTGAGTAATTCTTATTATACACGAGTTTCGAAGCAAGAAGCCATTATTTCATAGGACAAAGAGACAAAATTAACCTGACTAACCATGTCGAGTGGGTGATTCAATTTAAACAAGCTTATAAATGCAAGCGTCAAATACCTAATGATGATTAATATAGTGTGAGTAATTCTCATTACTCACTGGAATATAAAAAGAAAATGGGAATGTGTTCATAAGTACTATATTCCATAGTGAAAAAAAAAAAAAATTCCAGAAAATTACAAAACACTGAATATGCCAAATGTTAAGTGCGCTTCAGAGAAAAGACTGTTTTATCAAGCTTTATTATAGACATTTGATAATAGAATAAATATTTTATTACTAAGTTCAAAAAAATAATCTTGAAGTGGATTTTGAGGAAATATGAAAACAATTCAAAAATCAAGTGTAATATTCAGAGAAGATTTAGCCAAAAATGTTATTAAACTTTATTGTACATATCAGAAAATAGAATAAATATTTAAAATTTCAAAAAATATATTGAAGGGAATTTCGAGAAAATTTCAAAAATCAAGTGTAAACTGCCCTCCAGGGAAGATTTAGCCAAAAAAGTTAGACTTTATTGTACATATCAGAAAATAGAATAAATATTTAAAATTTCAAGAAATATATTGAAGGGAATTTGTATAAAATTTCAAAAATATAGTGTAAATAAGTGCTCTTCACGGAAGATTTAGCCAAAAATGGTATTAAACTGTATTGTATTTATCTACATTAGAAAATAGAACAAATATTTAAAATGTCAAAAAGCATATTGAAGGGAATTTGGAGAAAATTTCAAAAATCAAGTGTAAACTGCCCTTCAGGGAAGATTAGCCAAAAATGTTATTAAACTCTTTTACACATATCAGAATGTAATAAATATTTCAAGGATCAAAAAAAATCTTGAAACGAATTTTGGGGAAATTTCAAAAAATTGCAAAATGTCCAACGTATAATATCCTCCAGGGAAGATTTAGTCAAAAATGTTAGTAAACTTTAATACACATATCAGGTAGTACATTTAAAATTTTAAAAAATTTTGAGAGATTTAAAATAATTTTCAAAAAATCGCAAAACGTCAAGGGTAAAGTGTCCTTTAGAGAAGATTTAGCCGAAAATATAATAAGACTTTATTATACATACTAGATAGCACAGTAAATAAGTATTTAAAGTTTGATTAAAATTTAAACGAATTTTGAGAAATTTCAAAAAATCGTAAACGGAGAATTGTAAAGTGCCCTCAAAGGAAAATTAAGCCAAAAAGGTTTATAAACATTTTTGGCTTAACATACATATGATAGTATACTACAATAGATAAATATATGAAGTTAAAAAAAATTAAAACCACAAGCGAATTTTGAGGAAATTTCGAAAAATCGCAAAATTTCAAAAGCAAAATGCCCTTCAGGGAAGATTTAACAAAAAATGTTAGTAAACATTAATATACATATTATGTAGTACAATATTTAAAATTTCAGAAAATTCTTGAAACATTTTTTGAGAGATTTCAAAGAATTTTCAAAAAATCGCAAAACGTCAAAGGTAAAGTGTCCTTCAGAGAAGATTTGGCCAAAAATGTCATTAAACTTTATTGTACATATTAGATAATAGAATAAATATTTGAAATTTCAAAAAATAAGTACCTACTCTATTGAAGGGAATTTCGAGAAGATTTCAAAAATCAAGTATACAGGCCTCTTCAGGGAAGATTTAGCCAAAAGCGTTATTAAACTTTATAGCACATATTAGATGTTTGAATAAATATCTCAAGTTTCAAAAAAAATCTCGAAACGAATTTTGAGAAAATTTCGAAAAATTACAAAATGTCAAATGTATAATGCCTCCAGGGACGATTTAGTCAAATATGTTAGTAAAATTTATTATACATATTAGATTGGTACACTAAATATCTAATGTTTCAAAAAAAGCTTGAAAAATCTCGAAAGAATTTCAAAAAATTGCAATACGTCAAGGGTAAAGTGTCCTCCAGATAAGATTTAGTGAAAAATGTTACTAAACTTTATTCTACATATTAGATAAAAGAATAAATATTCAAAA